>OZ030006.1:117370857-117970857 GCA_964023405.1 Apodemus agrarius | reverse complement strand
CGCCTGGCCAAGCAGTGCCAGCTGTGGGACCTGCTGGACGACCTGGAGGCCAAATGCGAGAAGGTGTCTGAGTTTGGTGCGTACAGGGTCTCAGTCCAAAGTCTTCAGTTACAGCCTGCAACTCCGGTCCAGCTCTCTAAGTCCCCGCTGTCCTCTCCCCCCAGTGGCTTCCAAGCCTGGCACGTGCGTGAAGGTGCTGACTATTGAGCCTCCTCCTGCAGATCCCCGGTTACGGGCAGACCTGGCACTGCTGGCTGACTGTGCCCTGCCGCCTGAGCTGCGGGTACTGCGGGCATGCCGGCCTGGTGGGCAGGACGGGTGTCTAGGGATGGGAGTGAAGGACAGGATCCACAGAGCTGGGGTCCCCCTCCTGCTCTGAAGGGACCTTTCCTATACCAGGGCGACCTTGGAGAGCTGCCCTTCCCATGTCCCGACGGCTTCAGCAGCTGCCCCGATATCTGCTTCCGAGTGGCTGACTCGAGCTTCCTCTGCCACAAGGTACCCGGCCCGCTCCTGTGCGCACTGCTCAAGTCCTGGTTAGCTCCCTAGGGGCAGATTCCAGCCCTGGTACTTTCTGAACTTGCTTTCTTCAGGCTTTCTTCTGTGGCCGCAGTGACTACTTCCGGGCCCTTCTGGATGATCACTTTCGAGAGAGCGAGGAGCCCGCGGCCTCTGGAGACCCCCCAGTCGTCACCTTGCATGACATCTCCCCGGAGATCTTCACTCACGTGCTGTACTATGTCTACAGTGACCATACCGAGGTGCGGTGGCGCCCAGCGGGAGGGAGTGGTGAATGGAGCCCTGGGCTGTCTGCCGTAGGCTTGTCAGTCCTTGGCTCATTCCTGCCCTTAGCTGTCCCAGAGTTCCTGAATCAGGTCTGTGGGTGTCTGTAGACAGTGCCAAAGGTTCCCTCTGTTGGTGTGGGTGCTTGGCAGTGCAGCGGGGCACTATACAGGAGAGAAGTGTGGCTTGCTGGGGTCCCAGGTGTCCCACAGATCTTCTCTCAGAAGGTAATGCTTTAAGGCTGGTGGGCCAAATGGCATCTTCAGGGCTGTTCAGCTGAGAATGCTGTTCTCCCGGAAAGGCCTTTGTAGAAATGGTGGCCCTAACCCCTCCCCCAGGCTGGGGATCCCCCACCCTCTTTGTCCTCTACAACCAAGATGGAGCCACAGGAATGCGTGTCCCCACACCATTTGCTGTTGACCCCAGCTCCAGCCCCCCGGCTCCCCACAGCCTGCCCCCGCTGTGCCGGTTCTGCCACAGCCTTCCTTGTGCCACTTTCCCCCACTGCCTCTCGTGGCCTGCCACTCACTCCGGGGTTGAATGTGAAATCCTCTGTCACAAACTCCCTCCCGAGGAAGCTTTGTCCCCCAAGGACATTCTTAATAGCTCAGAGTGGGGATTGGCCTCTGAACGTGGTCTAACAGTGGTTTAGCCTCTTGTGAGCCCTATGATCTTAGGCAAGTTGCATACCTACTCTGTGTCTCAGAGTAGAATAAATATGTTCCCTTGAGGCTTCTGCATTTGACCAGATGACCGGAGGACAGTTAGCTGGCAGGTGACAGCCTGAAGTGTGGTAGCATAGTCTCTTACTTTTTTTTTTTTACCCCCTCTGCTCAGTCCCTGGACTACCCAAGGTCAGGCTGAAGCTGCACCGTTGGTCTTAGCCAAGGCCTAGCTGTCCCGCCCTCTAAATTGTGTGGTCCTCCACAGTGGAAGGAGCCAGGCCCAAGCTGTGGGCTGGAATAGAAACCTCCAGCTCACTTTACTTTCTTTCAAGTCTTTCAAGGCCAGCATGAGTATCTCTACTCCACAGATGTGGGGACAGAGGTGGAGGGACTGGCCTGGGATCCCACAGCTGCCTGGGGAGAGCTCAGGTCTATGCCTGAGCCCACACCGCTTTTCCTCGGAGGCCTGTAACGCTAAGCACTGGCCTGCCTGAGGTATGGGACTCCCTCCCCTGAGTTTCTTCTGCCCCTTGCACCCTCAAGGACCTGGTCCAGGCTCTGGAGATGTCTCTTGTGTTTCCCCTGAGCTTTCCTCCCTGGGTCCTGGGAGCCCTCGGTGAGCACTGGTGTCCTGGTGTCCCCTTTCGTGCCACAGCTGCCTCCTGAGTTGGCCTATGACGTGCTGAGTGTGGCTGACATGTACCTCCTACCCGGCCTGAAGCGGCTGTGTGGCCGCAGCCTGGCCCAGCTGCTGGAGGAGGACAGCGTGGTGGGCGTTTGGCGCATAGCCAAGCTGTTCCGGCTGGCACGGCTGGAGGACCAGTGTACCGAGTATATGGCCAAGGTCATAGAGAAGGTGGGCAGGGGTGCAGAGAGGGGAGCCTGTGAGGGTGGGATGCAGCCTGTGCTGGGATGCAGCCCGTCCTGAGCCCGCTTTTCTACAGCTGGTAGAGAGAGAGGACTTCGTGGAGGCAGTGCGGGAAGAGGCAGCCGCCGTGGCAGCCCGGCAGGAGACAGACTCCATCCCACTGGTTGATGACATCCGCTTCCATGTGGCCAGCACGGTCCAGACCTACAGTGCCATTGAGGAGGCACAGCAGCGGCTGCGGGCACTCGAGGACCTGCTTGTGTCCATTGGCTTGGACTGCTGAGCCCTTCCATCTGGCAGCCCGGCGGCCGGGGCTGCCACGAGGACGGGCATGCGCAGTGTGTGCGTGCAGAACTGTTGCTCTTGCGTGCTTGATGGCATTACGGTGGGCAGAGAGGACTCACTGGGTTCCTGGGGACCTCACAGGCTGTTCTTGGGATGAGCCTCCTCCTCCAGTGCACAAGGAAGCCCCAAGATATGGGGCAAGCACCACTCAGGGAAAACTGGGGTACAGTAGGCTTCGAACTTAGTCCCATCTCCCCAGCACCCTACCTGCTCCCTCCTGCTCTTGCCCAGCCCTGGCTTGCTTCGGCTCTTTCCGTGTACAGGGCTGGACAGGAGGTAGGGAATGTGTGGCAATAAAGCTTGAATTCACTCTGGGGACCTGAGCCTGTGTTGGGGTGCAGCTTGGGAGGGCAGACTTTGGAGGGGAAGCTGGGCACTGTGGACAGGGGACTTGGGCATTCTTAGCAGGACACTCCATGGGGGGTGACCCCGAGGCTTGGAGAACAGGTTCTCGGAGCCAGCAGGCCCGTACCCCTGCCCTTACCCACAACAGGTGTGCCTCCATGGCCTAACAAAAGAGACGGAGGCATTGGAGGAACGTGGTATTCCCTGGATGCCCTCGGGCCTATGGACCTCCTCCCCCGCTCCCATAGACCTTTGCTGTGTGCCCAATGCTAGACCGCGTCAGTCTGTGCTGGTTACCCAGCAGTGCCTTAGATCTCCCCACCTCTGTGTCTGCCCTTTCCTGGACCGTTCTAGATCATTTTCCTCTTCTTCACCAGTGCATTTCCATCTGTCTGGCTCTCGGGTGTTGGTCTTGGGAAGACCTGAAGCTGCCTGCTGCCTGCTGGGGCAGGTTGCCCTCAGTCAGGGTTGCTGGCCGCGTTGCAGAGGTGGAAGGCAGTTCGCCGGAGCCTACCACAATAGAAGGGAAGCCAAGATGGAGAGTGGGTCTCACTGGCCTCTGCCTTTGTACCTGTCCCTACCTGAGTTCCTGCTAAGTTCCAAACTTGGGGATGAGCATTAGGTGTGTGGTTATCTGAGAAGGCTTAGGGCCACTTCGGGTTTGTGGTGAGCCAGGGTGTTTGTGAAGCATACGCAGGAGCTACCTGGGGGGGAGGTGCCAGCCAGGCCGGGGTGTGACAGTGACTTGCATCTTTAGGCTGTATTTTGAAATCACAGGGACAGGATGGGGACACAGGCCACATACAGCCCAGGATGTGTGGACTTCAACCTCAGAAGGTAAAAGAAAAGCTTTAAATTACTGTGCATTTCTTCCCATGTGTGATTAATTATGAAGTTCATCTTCTGTACAGATGTTATTTAAGATTAGAAAGCTCCCATCTCTCATCAGACATTAGTAACACGAGCAAAGGGGTTTTCAGAGCCCCGGGATCCATCGTCTCCACCAGGTTCATCCATGCAACAGCTGTCAGGTTGGTCCCCAAGGAGCCAGGCCATGGGTCAGAGTGGGCACAAGTTCCCCAGACGCTGCGCATGTGCCCAGTTCCTCATCTCAATATGAGGCAGGAACCCTCCTGCATGCTGCAAGTAGGAAACACAGCCTTGCTCCCCGTTAGGCAATGGCATCCTGCCTGCTCTGCCCAGATGTGGGTGTGAGCAGCTGAGATGTTCTCCACTGACTCTGTCCCAACAGGCTGGCCTGGCAGGGCCAGACGCTGTGGAGAGCTGGGCTCTGGGTGCTTCAGGCTGTATAAACGAGAGAGTTAGGGCTCTAGGTCACCAGGCTGGGGATTCATCATCACTCTGGGTGTTAGCTCACAGTGGCCTGGGTGGCATGTAGGTCCTACTAGTGTGGCCGCCCATCAGCTGGCCAGACCCCTTGGCTCTGAGTCTTTCCAGTTAGAAGCCATAGGGAAGAGCCGGGTGGCACAGGCCTTTAAACCCAGCACTTGGGAGGCAGAGGCAGGTGGATTTCCGAGTTCGAGGCCAACCTCATCTACAGAGTGAGTTCCAGGACAGCCAGGACCTCACAGAGAAACCCTGTCTCAAAAAAACAATTATTATTATTTTATTTTTTAAAAAAATAAAAATAAGGCCGGGTGTTGGTGGCGCACGCCTTTAATCCCAGCACTTGGGAGGCAGAGGCAGGCGGATTTCTGAGTTCGAGGCCAGCCTGGTCTACAGAGTGAGTTCCAGGACAGCCGGAACTATACAGAGAAAGCCTGTCTCGAAAAACCAAAAAAATAAAATAAAATAAATAAATAAATAAATAAATAAATAAATAAATAAAAATCAGAAAGAAGCCATAGGGAAGGAGATGCCTAGTGCCGGTCTTGATTGCTGTTCTTCACTGTTTGGCTGCAGCACGTGTGTCCATCCCTGCAGACCCTCACCCTCAGGACCCGTAACCCTGTAAGTGGCATGTCTTGTGTGCACCTTAGAAATGTGACTCCTCAGCTGCTGGCAGCAGCCAGGGTCGCATTGGTGTGTGGCCTGGCAAGTCTGGAGTCCTCAGGCCTTAACACTGTCTTTGGCTCAAGGTCTGGGACACTTGGCCCTGAAGACAGTTCTCGGAAACTCCTTCAGTGACGCCGGGGCCACCGTTTCTCTTCCTGGTTCCTTCCAGGCTTAGTTGTGCCTCAGTCTCCACTCTCCACAGTCTGTACTTCCTGCTCCCATTCCTGCCCTGGCTGCTCTCGAACTGATCAGCTGCCCCTTTGGCTCTGCCCCCTGCTGTAGCTCAGCCTGTGACCGCTCGCCTGCCACGGACGCTTCTGGTGCTTCTACCTTGACTTGGCTGCCGATTTTTGTTATCCACTCAGCCTGTACCATTGACGGTGGACAAGAACAGACCACTTTAAAGACGATCTTCCCTGGGACTAATGCTACACCAGCAGGGAGGGGGTGTAGGAGGGCATCTCCCTGCTGCTTCTGAGTGGAGGCCTGATTATATACAACCTGCTTACATACAGCTCGAGGAAAGCTATTTGGGCCTTGCCTCTTAGCACACGCCACGGGAGTCTGCTAGACCACCTGGAGATGTGCTCTTCCTCTGACTTAGGTGAAAATGGCTGCAGGGTAATCTGGTTCTCACTGAGCCTCAGGAGAGCCCTAGCTGAGGCTGTGCCTTCAGCCCCTAGGACAATCAATGTGCCTGATTGAGAGGATACTTGTATAGGTTCCTTAAGGCGTCTGTGGAATGTTCCAGATGGCTGGTGCTGACAAGGTAGTGGAGGTGACAGCTCTTTTGTTCAGCCAAGCATACTTCAAAAGCAAACTAGTTAGTTAGGGTGACACACTGCTGCTCCCACCTGAGTCTTTAGGTTATTTATAGGAAAACGAACATGAGAACTTAACACTAATAGTAGTTGGATTTTTTTTTTTTAACAGATTGGTTTCTGTCTTAGTTTGGGTTTTAACTGCTGTGAAGAGACACCATGGCAACTCTTACAAAGGAAAACATTTCATTGGGGCTGGCTTACAGCGTTAGAGGTTTAGTCCATTATCGGCAGGACAGTCTGCAGGCAGACATGGTGCTGGAGGAGTCAAAAGTTCTACATCTCGATCAGCAGGCTGTGTGCCACTGATCAAGTATTGCTTGAGCACAGGAGACCTCAAAGCCCACCTGCAGTGACACACTTCCTCCAACAAGGCCACACCTACTCTAGCAAGGCCAGCTTGCTAACATCGCCTCCTAATAGTGCTACTCCCTATGGGCCAAGCATTCAAATCACGAGTCTGGGGGGGGGTACTCCTATTCAAACCACCAGGGTTTCTTTTGAGACTGGGACTTGTACCCTTATTTCAAAACTGCCTATGTAGCCTAGAATAGGTTCCTTCCTCCACCTCTTGAGTGTTCAGGATCAGAGAGGCACACAGCACTCACCATGCCTGGAAATTTTAACAGTATTTTAACCCTACCCAGTGTTTCTGGAAAGAGGTGGGTCCCTCTCATCTGTCCCAGGGCTGTAGCTTCTGAAAGGGGAACTTAGAGCCATAGACAGTGCTACAGCTCAGGCCCAGACTCTGAGACCCCGTAAACTCAACAGCACCTTCGGCACGGCATGCACCCCTGCTTACAAACCCAACATTTGCACCAATGGGGGCCAAACTTTGGCTATCCTTTATTTGTATGAAGAATTCCATTTGAGCTAATAATCACAGCTTCTTGGCAGCCACCAGGGGGCACTCGTCTGAACACCAAGGAGGGTGAACAGGTCCCTGAGATCTATTTGCCATATAACCTGCTAAGCAGCAGTAGCCATGGAGGCGGCGGCTGATGGGGCACCATTCAGTAGCCCTGGTCAAAGTATGGTCTCAGCTTTGACTCTGCTAGCCGTGGTATCTTTTGAGGGGACCAACCTGGTCCTATAGGACAAATACTTTTTGCTCTAGGGTGCAGCCCTTCCCTCACGGCCAACTGCCTTCATCTGAGGGATGGGGTGTCCCGGGAGGCTATCCTGTCCCGAGGGTTGGCCTGGCATAGGTGGGTATGGGGCATTCTGTCCTTTTGGGGTCTACAGTTCCCGGATTCCAAAGTCAATGCAGTTTTAGACCAACGACTGTCTCTGAGCCTCTGAATTTGAAGTGACATGTGACTACGCCTGGGTACAGAGGTGAGCTACGGACACAAAGTAACACAGTCACAAGATGAAGGCAGATGTGCAAGGCTGCTGCCCAGCCTGGTGGGACACAATGAGCCTTTTAGCAAAAGAGCTTCTAAGAAGCGTTTGGAAGATGTGAAGGGATGGATCAGTATAGCTTCTATATGGGGCTTTTAGAATGGAAAAAAAAAAACACCTTTTACTTGACAGTTTATATTCTGTATTTCACTTGTGTGTTAGAACCCAGGGCCTGCACTCCCCTCCTGAGCTATGCCTTAGCTCTTTGGTTATGTACGGAACAGTTTTAAGGTCTTACGCATTCAGGGGAGGCAGCTGCTTTCTCTAATCAGGCATGGGTAGGCCTCTGAACCAAGGTTACTGGCTGTGCAGGTAGCTCCCTCTTTGTAGGTTTTGTGGACACACCTATGGTAGTCTTTCTTGGGTCCTTGAGGGGACGTCTGTCCAGGTCTGGGAGACAAGGGGTAAAGGTCCCCAGGCTTTCCATGAGGCCTTGCTGCGGGGGCAGAGGGGTGTGTGGCTCTACCGTAGCTGTGGTTGTAGCAAATTACTGCATTGGGTTTCCAACCAGACACAGGAGCCCACCACCCGTGCAGCCATGATGAACCTTCACCAGTCATTCATCATGTGAACCCTGCCTCCCTGGAAAGTAGAACCAGAACTCTAGAAAATGGGCAGTGAGCATCTTTGGTTGACTGGCAGTCTCCTTCCCTCCAGTGATCAGAGTGTGTTTACTCTTCTGCTGGACCCCAAGATGGCTGTCACCTCGTAAGCAGTTTCAGTCCACTGGCCAGACACTGCAGGCAGGTCCTGCCTCACTGCTCTGACCTTTGTTCTCCCTATGCTGTCCTGTCCTCCCTCCCTCTCTCTCCCTCTGCAGGCTCATCTGGCGACAGTCCACCATGTCTCATGTCTCAGTTCCTCTTAGAGCCCCCTGGTGATTTGTTTCCTTGTCTTCCTGGTGTGGCCATGCCACAGGTAAGGTGGTCCTAATGTAAAGAATTACTAGATGCAATTCCTAATTCCTGTTCTAGTCTTTGAAAGGTACACACCCAAAGGCCATGCACCCAGTCTTTCTGCAGGTGCTCACCCATTCCCTCACTCCTGTGAACCCTAAGTTCCTGGGAAGAAGATATACCTCCCACTGAACCTTCTGCAAAGCTGATTGGAATATCAAAGGTTCTAGAGAAGCTGAGATGATATTGATCAAGAGCCTAATTACAATTTATCACGGGCTATCTTCAGCCTCTTTAATTAATAGGCAAAAACGTTTGAAATGTGTTAACCTCACCGGGCAGTGGCTTCCACCAACCAAAAAGCTAAGCGTGTCTTTGGATAGCATCTGAGGTCTTCAGCGGACTTCCCCAATTCACTTTAACTTGTTGTATTGAGTACTTTTTCTTGTTGTGATTAAAACACCATGACCAGGAGGGGCTTAGTCCATCCACGGTGATGTACTTCCGCCAGCAAGACTCCACTTCTTAACTTCCCCAAACAGTGCCTCCAGTCAAGGACCAGAGCCTACGGAGGAATGTCTTATACAACCCATTACACTTGTGTACCTAAACGTTTCCATCAATGTATTTGAGAAGCGCCTTGATCCATGACTTTAATTCTGTTTCTACAAAAAACTTCGTGAAAATTGGACACTGGGATGTGGGATCCCGAGTGACCTGAATCCACGTCCCCAGGCTATGGTCATTCATATTTAGCTACAGAATACACGATCTCTTCTCCCCCGGGGGGTGAGCGCTGTGTTTTTGGACACTTCCTCTTTCCGTCTTCCCTCCCTCGCTCACCGTGCTCACTCATCCATTCTCACACACGCTCGCTGTATTCATGTATGTGTTACCTTTCCCTCGGCCCCTCCTCCCACTCAGTCCCTTTCTCCCTCGGTAGCCACATGACACAGGATTCCTGGGGATCCTCTGGACATCAGAAAGGAACATGCCCTTCTCTCCTCGTGACCCACGTAAGGAACAGCAGGCTGCCCAGAGGACAAACGGTCTATCCTATCCAGTAGTACAGGGTAGTGGGGGAGAAAGCAGGAACGGATGGGGAGGCTGACAGTGGGCTGGAGGGTACGGCTCGGAAATCACCCACAGTAGGGACTTTAGCCTTTAGTAAGTGGGGCCTCGAGAGGCCTTTGCATCGGAGGGTCTTCCCTTCTGACTTGGCAGGGACCCGGGGGAGCTGGTGTTCCCTAGCTCTGATTTTATGATGCATTCGCGTCCCTGTCCCTGCTCCAGAAGATCACTTTCCCCCCTTTTAGTGTTAGTGAGTCTTTAACCAGATACATACGCGTCTATAGATGAAGTCACGCATGAAGGCCGCCAGCCCAGGTGCTGGCATTTGGTCACAGTGAAAGTGGGCCAGTCTGGTTCTGGCGACACTCTGAAAGCATAGCTGTTTGGTCAGGAAGATTGTGGGGAGCGAGGGGAGGTGCCCAGGGGGCCAGCAAGAGACTCTTTGCATCATCCACAGCCAGGGGACAGGCACGAGTAAAGATGGGGTGTGGCCGTGCTGGGCACCCAACATAGCAGCAAGCTGTTGGGGCTGCCTGAGCTCCGGGGGAGGGGGGACTGTGCTCAGGTATGACCTCGCCAAGGACAGACGGGAGAAGAGAAAATCCATGTGTCTGATTGACCCTGGAAGGGCTGCTGAGTCCTCGCCCGGTGACTGGCACACGACTTCACTGCTTCAAGCACAGGCCTGAAGTTCTCTCAGCGAGAGGGTTGACGCACAGGACGAGAGGCCAGGCAGACAGACACGGGGCTCTCCAAAAGCACGTGGTTTATTATGGTGAGCTGTAGTGCACATTGGTTTCTTTAGTAATTCTAAGCCGATACAGGTTCCCCATTAGGGAGTATACATGGGGTGTGACTGGGCGCAGTGACAGTGACAAACCAGTGAGCCACTGTGATCCTTAGAGAGTTACATTAGCAGTCAGGAGAGAGAGGGAAGTGTGAGGTGGCCCAGAGGCAGGGCGTGAGCAGAGCATCCTCCGCGGCTCTCACGGTGGTCCGCAGGCCATCCAGCAGCTGAGGGGCCCGTGGTGGAGGGAGGCTGTTCCCCTATCTCTAAGGAACTGGGGCTTAGTGGCTGGGATGCTCCACTACCTGCAGGTGGCACCTTTCCCTAAAAAGCTTTTCAGGCACCAAGTCCATGGTTGGTGGAGAGGTCCACAGGTGCTCTCTCTGTCCTCACAGTTCCGGGTCCCCTCCTTCACCCGGGGAGGACCACTGGGGGTCTCTTGCCGGATTCCACCTTCTTCAGGCCAAGCCTGCGTGTTCTAGCATTTTTTCCACACCCCAGTTCCTCTGCATCCTGGTGATGGGGGGAGGTGTGACTGTGAAGCCCTGCTGGTCAGGCTTCCTCCCGTGCCAAGGCTGGCCTAGCTCTCTACAGACGGAGCCCTGTGCTGGTCTCGATTTTGTCATGCAGGGACATGACTCTGAAAGGATTCACGAGACAGCCTCGACTTCAGATAGCCCCATCCCTGTTTTTTAGTGTTAGTGATTCTTTAACCAGGCATAAATGCATCTCTAAATGATGTCATGCATGAAACCCGCCAGCCCAGGTGCTGGCATTTGGTTTGGAGAAGTGGCATTGTTGGCATGTGCTTTTGGGAGCAGCCTTGGGTGGCTCCTGGTAAGACTCACAGATCTGAGCACAGTACTCTGTAGTCTGGAATGGGTTCCTCTTTTGTTTTTTGTTTGTTTGTTTGTTTTTTTTAACTTAATGGAGAGCAGAAATCCCCCATGCCTGTCCACTGCTGTCCAGGGTTCCCTGAGCAGGAGGGAGTGCTGGCCGCCCCTCTCCACACACTCTATCCTTATTTTCTAAACAGAAGGAGAGCTAAGAGGGGGGCTCTGGACAGCTCCTGGGCCCTTCCTTCCCTGCATGCAGTGCTTGAGCCCCGCCAAGGGGCACAGTGACCTTATGCCCTATAGTAGGTGGCCAACCTCTGAGTGCTATGCATGGTCAGGGCCACCAGAGGGGGCAGAGGGCCCTCCCCAGGACCTGGAATAAACTCCAGAAAGGACCCCTGGATTCCACCTTCCTGGAGGCCCACCCACCCCTTCCAGAAGCCAGGCGGATCTCCTGGGCAGCAGCGCCCCTTCCCAGGGTTCTATGTGTATTGATGCGACTCCTGAGGTAACAGCAGGGCCCTCTGTAAAGATGGAAGTTCTCCAGGAGAGCCGTGAGGCCCAGTTATTGCTGGCGCTAAGTGAGGCCTGGGGTAGGCCTTCGGGCGGGCACCTGAGAGGACACGGGGCTGGGATTTCACTGCTTCAGGGTAGCCTCTATGAGGCCTGGCCGGGCCATCCTGCTGCAGTCTGGAGTGGGGCGCAGACAGCTGGGGTCCTTGTCTGTGGGTGTAGTCGTTGAGTGCTCCGGGCTGCCCCCAGCAGGCAGCCAGCACCATGGCTCCATGGGAGTCTCTCCTGCCACCAGAGGTAGCCGCGCTCCTGGCAAGCAGCTCCGAGTGGCTCTGGACAGAGGGCCTGCCCAGGGCCACGGTCCTCCACCCTGTGCCTTCTCTGCAAGGAGAGCCAGCTAGTCCTCAATTAGGGGGCTGGGTCCTCAGCAGACTGGCCCTGTGTGTGGGTACCAGTTCTTCCAAAGCCGCCCAGGCTTTACCCACCCACCCATATAATCTTTAATTTAGAATATACCATATATATTAAACAATTATCTTCAATGCCACCCTCCTCAGCATGGAGTCCTTAGTGACCTGAGCAAAGGTGCCTCTCTAAATACATACAACATGCTGTGGGTACCCAAACTCCCAGCGGGGTGGGAGGGGGAGTCTGCGTGGGGGAGAAGAGCTATTCAGGGCCACCTTCCCTTCCCCCAGCCTGGCTTCCATCCGAAAAGTCGCTGACCAGGTCATAGGGGAGTTGCCCATTTTGAGGAAGTGCCTTGGAAGGGCACTGAGCCTGCTAAGGAGCTCTGGGGATACGGCCACCTCCGTCACATGCCAGAGGACAGCCAGTCAGAGAGGACTTGGGACAGGAGGAAAGAGACCTCTGATTATTGCAGGCTGGGATATGGGACAGCCAGAGAGTCCCTGAACCCCATAGGAGCTGGGAGAGGTGGGCAGATGCTGCTTTTTTTTTTAAATTCAAAGGATATTTCCACACAGTCTCTGTGGAAATGTGGGACTTCGTCGTTCATAAAGTGCCTGCCCCTTAAGGTAAGTGGGTCAGGGGCCAGCGGTCATCTCTAGGACAAATTATCCTTTTTTTCCCCAAAGTAAACTGCACTAGGGTACTAGGGTTTCCTCCAATTTGTGATTTTTTTTTTGAGCCAGCCAGCACTGCCCTTCCTCTGCTTGCCTCCCCCAGACCATGAGCCAGTCGCCTGGCCAGCACGTTCAGGGTGGACACCCGGCTCCTGCCGCTGCTATCCTGTGAGACACCCACGTATTTATTTCATGGAGGACGGATTTGGTCACTTCCGGAAGCTCCTTGTGGAGGACATGATAGGCACCTTCATACATCTGCAATCAGGAGAGGCGGGGAGTTAGAACGGGCGTGTAGGACAGGCAGGGGACAGGCGTGCACAATGCCATACGCGCTCACTAGGCAGGCACCCCCACATGCTCCCCTTGCTTCATTTTTAGATGGGAGGTTGCCATGTCCCTTAGGCTGTCCTGCCTCAGGCTCCCTGGCAGGCCCGTGTCGCTGCTTTGCTCCCGCTAGCACCTTCTAACCATGACTTACAGATCTGCAGCAGCTGCATAGTCCCTGCTGTTCCCAGGGCTCTTCCGCTGGTGCAGCCTAGATCTCCAGATCCTGCCTGCAGAGACCTCCTTGGTCCATCTCCACCCCTCCACCTACCAATGGTCCCCCCTCCCCCGTTTCCCCAGCCCTCCCCTCGCTCACCCACAGCAGCGCCACCCGTGGCAAGTTCTCCAGGGACCACGCTCACCACACCCAGAGACACTTGGTGGTTGGCCGTCTCCGGATGACTCTTGGATGTCAGTGTCCAGAGGTAGACCAGGGGCCCTCAATGACACCGTGGCCCTGTCCTGTCCTGTCCCGGTCAGCTCCCTCCCTCGCAGGTGGCTCCTTTATTTAGCCCTGGCAGCCTAGTGACCACAGCACACCACATGGCTGACCAGAATGCCCCTGCAATCAGCCTTCCTTCAGACCCGAGACCCACCCAGTTGCCAATTGCCTTAGGGGTACTCTCTGATGTCTGCTGGGGTCACCCATCTCAGAGGGGCAGCTCCCCTTGCTTTTACAGGCCCAAAGCCCGGGAGCAGCCTTCATTGCCCCTGACTGCTCACTCCTCTGTGCCCAAAATGTCTCGTTCATTTTGAAATATTCAGCGAGGCACAGAACATCAAGACACAGCCGCCTAACCGCATCTGTGGCCAGCCTCCCTGTCCTCCTGTCTGTCCCTCCTCCCAGCTCTGGGAACCGTCCTTTGATCACAGTGTATGTTCAGGAATTTAGTTCATGCACGCCCCAAGTCCATACCACTCTTGGCTGTCTGAGCCTGGCTCATTTTGCTTCTCACATTTATTATCCTTCAGAAGCCTCCCCGTGGTGCGGGTGTTTACCCCTTCGTACGGCTGCATGCCGGTGGGCACGGCTGTCTCCCACGGAAGGCAACACGCTTGTTTCCTGAGCAGGCTCTGAGCAGTGTTTCTCATGGGTTCCTTCACCGTGACAGCCTTGTTCTCGAGTCTGCTCCCTGTGCCAAGACCAAGGGCTTCCCGCCTGCCCTTTGGTTGGTCCGGAATGTTCTAGTCTCCCTGACAGTTCTTGCCTGTCAGTCCATGGCAGGGAAGTGTCCTCAAATCCCTCTGTCCTGCGGCCCCTGCCCCCTGTTCACAGACATTCTGAGCATGCATTTTCTCTTTGCTTACTCACTGGGGTGCAGGCCCCAGGGGAGGGAGAGCCTTTGTCAGACTGACCTCCACAAAGGCAGACCCAAATAAACAGGAGTTGCAGAAATGATGGGTAACTGCTGAACAAGGCAGAACTCCACCCCTGAGCAGCACCCCAGGCGAGCAAAGATATGAGTTTCTGCCAGGGTGGGGCAGGGTTGAGGGAAACTGTAGACTTAAGTCCTAGGAGCTCAGTCCAAACTCTGACTTCTGAAGAGTCACCTGGATGTCTATGACACAGTGGGGATGTACACCAGGTTATGTGGTACCCACACACTTGTCCTGGGGAGGAGCCTGACATCATGGGCAAGTAGGTGGGTATGATTCATTTTGAGGGTTACATATTATCTGACTGGTGCCCAGCAGGGTCTCACCTCAACTGGGGTGCCTCCTAGTATGGCGGGACAAATGACATATACATCTATCTGGACCCAGAACAGCATCCGTCTTGAAAGCCGCTGGGTGATATTCTGACTGCTCCTTGTGTCAGAGCATCCGACTGTAGCCTGTCTTCAGGGGCCATAACCACGGGGCCAACCCCAGGAGATGCCCTTGCAGACCAGACTCGTCCAAGTACCCCAGAACCTACGCTACGGGGTTTTCTTGCCCCTACCATCGGATTTTTCTCTTCCTTTGTTGAGGTTCATTCTGGCAAAGCAATGGTGTGGAAAACCGTATGCTGTCACAAAGTTCATTTGCCTCTAACCCCTCAATGATTCTTCCCAGCCAGGCTGGACTGACACCCCCCCCACATACACACACACACACAGCCCCCCACACACACACAGCCCCCCCCACACACACAGACACACACACACACACACACACACACACACACACACAGACACAGCCACACCCACAACCCCACGACATGGCCTCCTGTCCCTCACCTTGAGTGTTTTGTCCTGACTCCGGGATGACTCCATGAGCAGGTAGGCACCTTTGCTGTCGCAAAGCCGGTCGGCAGAACCCTGCAGCAGCAGGAATGGCAGTGTCAGCCTGGGCATGGCTCGCTCCACCCTCGAGACGGCGTTCAGCAGCTGTATGCCAAAGCACACCTTCACCCCTGCCCGGCAGACGAGTGGATCAGAGTTGTACACATCAACCTGAGAGGAGGAGAGTCTGTCAGTTCGCGGGCTCCTGAGAGGGTGCTCTTCTGCCCGCCCATGGGTTGCGGAGACTGGCAGCCCGTTCAGTTCCTAGAGAACGAGGGTCTGACCGAACTTGTCTCACACAGCTCGGACTGGGGAGCAGGTCCGGGATCCCCAAGTTGAGGTGCTCAGGTACTTGATGTAGCCTGATATACTGGTTGACTAGAACACCCCCCCAACCCGCCCCCCGTGTTCCCGTCTCCCTCGCCCCCCCCTTCCCTGTGCTTCAGTCATCTCTAGATGTTTATCAGACATAGGCCAAGGTC
The DNA here is from genome assembly GCA_964023405.1 of Apodemus agrarius. Taxonomy (NCBI): domain Eukaryota; kingdom Metazoa; phylum Chordata; class Mammalia; order Rodentia; family Muridae; genus Apodemus; species Apodemus agrarius. The sequence continues at coordinate 117,955,349 of OZ030006.1, read as the reverse complement.
AGCGCAATAGAAATGCTGGGCCCTGCAGAACAGCTAAGAAATGGCTGTTTGGCTCCTCCCACATGGAGTCCAGGGGTGCGGAGGGCTGGCTGTCTACATGAAGGCCTGTAGGAAATTTCTGACACTGAGCTGGATTTTACAAATACGAGCAGCAAAAGAGCCATGCGTGGTGGCTCATGCTTATAACATGTGGGAGGTCAAAGCAGGGTGGGGGTGGCGGTTGAGTTCAAGGTCAGATTGACCTTGTTTCAAAAATGATATCTAAAACAAAACAAACTTCAGGAGTGCCATGTTACCAGGTTACCCCCTGGTTCCAGAGCAGCTCTGGGGCGTGGAGGTGTTACAGCCGGTTTCCTTCTCCTCCTCCTCCCACCCCCAGCTCCATCTGTCTGTGTGGGGTGAAGGGGTGATGGACATGTAGAGAGGAGCCCGGAAAGCACGGGCCAGAGCAGGATGCCCTCCTTCTCTCCGAGTCTCCTGGGCTCCCCAGAGTAGGTGTGAAGCCGGGCTACCCTTGGTTACTTTTCTCCTTGCAGATAGACTCTGAGCAGGTTTAGGACAACCACACGGTGGGACCAAGACGAGGGGGCCTGAGGGCCTGAAACAGTAGAGGTCTCTGAGCCCGGACCTACGTCCACTCACATCTGCTCCCACCCCTCCACAGGCCTGGCCAGAGGGACAGGCTGTCCTGCTGTCACCCCGACACCCTGGATTCCTTCCCATGCTAGGCAGGGACTGAGCCCCGGCAAGCCGACCATTTGTGACGAGCTGCACGAGACAGATTAGACACTTCTTGCAGCTGAGCTGGCGAGAACCCCACAGGGCCAGGCCATCTGTTTGGCGGGCTAAGAGAGGACCTGCATCTGACAGAGCCGTGCAGGGGCAGTGTGGGGAGAGCTGGCCATGGACCCAGACCACCATAGGTTTCTTTCCACCATAGGGTCTACCTACTTGGAGGAGAATTATGGGACCGCCAGAAGAGCCCCAGGCTTAGGGTTGGTCAAGTCTCAATGGCCACCCATCAGCAACACAACATGAGCATAACGTGGTGCCAGGGGTACCATTCAGGACCCAGCTGTGTAGCAGAAGAGCTGCTGCCCTCTGAGCTCCTGCTACTGGTGCAGTGGCCCACACAGAAGCAAGGCTCCTGTTACCCATAGGATACAGGGGAGAAACTGAGGCACTGAGAAGTCTAGTGGCCTACTGGCATTTGTACCTCAACTCCTGTCCTCCTTGTAGAGCCCTGGGTCTTAGCCAGGGTACAGAACCTTCCAGATAAAAAGAGTGCCCATTTCAGCTTCTCTTGCAACTAGGTATGGTCATGTGACTGGCCGAGAAGAAGCTAGGGTGGGAGCTGGCCGTGCGCTTTAAGTCAAGGAGTGTGAGCCACTACCAAGGCTCCGTGCCCCAGGACCCCCTGAAGTGCTCAGAAAGAGGAACAACGGCGCCCTGACTCTGAGAAGGCCTGGGGCAGAGGAGGAGACCAGCTCCTGCCGACCACACTGCCCCCTGCGGGTCTGTTCCCACTGCATCTGTGCCCGTCTCCAGGATCTGGGGTGATGGTCTCCTGGGCTTCGGTCTACCCACCGAACTAAACCTGCTATTCCTATCCTCCCAGAAGCTTCATCCTGCTCTCCGAGAATGTCCCACTATGCTAGGTCCCTGAGGAGTCTCCTCCAGGGGTTAATTGCTCTGTGGCCCTGGCCACTTCCTGCTCTAGGCTTTGTTTCCACTTCCTGGTCACATAGACTGTGTTTACACAAGCGTGCATCCTGGGAAAGGAGCCCCAGTGTCAAGGAAAGGCAGCGCACAGATAGAACTATAGCAGGACAGGAGGTGGGGTGATACAGAGGAAATGACCAGAGAGGGACCAGGAGTCATGTGCCATGTGGGACACTGAGGGAGGCCCTGAAGCCTTTGGTCTGCTCACTGTGGGCTTTGTGGAAGTCGGGGCTACAGGCGTGTCTAAAGACCTGCACTGAGCCAGCATGGCTAGCATCTGGAAATATTTCTGGTTGCCAGGGCTATGGGATTGAGCATGGGAGGGAGTGCCTGTAGCTACCCAGGGTCAACTCCTGGCTGCATATCTGCATATCTTCCCTTCTTCTGTGAGACGGAGGGGGATAGGCACGTGAGATGCCTGTCAACCTCTTCTCTCTCTCTCTCTCTCTCTCTCCCTCTCCCTCTCCCTCTCCCTCTCCCTCTCCCTCTCCCTCTCCCTCTCCCTCTCTCTCTCTCTCTCTCTGTGTGTGTGTGTGTGTGTGTGTGTGTGTATGTATGTGTGTTGACAGCTACATTTTTATTTCTAATGTGCCAGCTGTCAGGTGCCTTTGGCCCAGAGATGAACCTGGGCTCAAATCCTGACTTTACTAACTGTGCTGCTGGGTGAGTGGTTTGACTTCTTTTGACCCCAAGCCTCCATCACTTCAAACGAGAACTGACTCAAGGTTACAGGGAGGCAGAAGGGGCTATAGTGTCCAGAAGGTGTGGAAATAAGACTATATAGCTTCAGGAAACTCTACAGAGAACAAGACTCAGGGGTGGCCACTGTAAAATGGGCAGGCAGTAGGTGGGCTGGAGGACTGTACCACAACAAACCCAGGCAAATATCTGTTGTCATTTAAACAGGGAGCCACATGCTTCCCCAGACCCCGCCTTGTGTCTTCGCGGTGTGCTATTCCCTGGCACCTGGCTGCAAAGTCCTTCACGCCAGTCCTCCACTGCCCTGCGCTGGACAGTTAGGGGAGCACTGCTTGGTCTTTTGAGGCCTTTTTAGCTGTCAGGCTCCGTGGGAAATGTGTCATCTAGAGACGAGCCTGGAGACTCCTGCTGCGTGCCGCCATGTGGTGCCTCTTCTCGCCATCTCCCTGGGGTGGGTGGAGTGGCTATTTTTAATGTTTAGCACAGGTTCAAAGGCAGCAGGGTGGCAGAGCCCCTACTGAAGAATGGGGGGGGCTCTAGCACCCACCTGGAGGCTGAGATCTCCGTGCTCCCTAGCACCTCCAGTTCTAGGTCCCCAGCAGGGAGATATCTTGGGCTCTCTAGGTGGCCCAAGGGACACAGGCAGCAGATGGGGGCTGTGGTGCCCATGAGCTGTCCTTTACCTGTCCCTTCATTTCCCATCATACTTCAGAGGCGATTTGCTGTTTTTCAAGAGAGGGGCTAGAATAATTCCGTTTTCCTTCCCTTCTCTCTGCCTTTTGTGTAGGAAGGTAGACAGCCTGGCTGTTTGGTGCAGGTTTTGAAGGCAAGTTCCTCTTTGCCCCTCTCTTTGATTGTGCTCATCAGCCAGCCAGTGCCCACCCAAGCCGGCCCCGTATTTGAGATGCAGGCCAAGGAGTCCCTGCCTCCCACGGAACTCCTCTCACAGAGCAGGGCCTCTCACAGAGCGAAGGTGTCGGCTGTATGGCCTGGCAGAGTAAACAGAGCAAGTTTTGATTTCTATAGAAGCGGGGAAGAGTCACTGATCCAGGCACAGACACCCTGAGCAGATTTCATCTCCTAACTCCGCCCCTGACCTGCTCTGTGTGACATCGGCTTTCTCTGGGCCTCAGTTTCCAAAACACTGCATCAGTGAGGCTGATCCCAAGTCCCCTGACTTCTACTGGCCTTTCTGGGTCTTTGTTCAAACTTTCAGAAAGACTAAAGACCACATAAGCGCCCTACCCCCACCCCCACCCCCATCCCAGCAGTCAAATTTGGCCTCAGAGCATGAGCTTGAGAATCACTACACGGTTTTAGAAGAAAGCTGTATTAAAAGTTTTAGGGACGATGGACAGCTCCCTGGGTCTGAGGCCCTCAGGCTTCCTGGAGATTTCTCCATCTCCCATTTTCCTCCACTTGACTTTTCCCCCTTGAGCTGGGCTAGGGCTAGAGCGTCTTGCAGGTAGATGAATTGGGATCTTCTACAAGAACCCCTCCCAAGCCTCTTGCCTGTCTCTTACACGGCTGGCCCGCAGGCCCGCATGTGCCCTTGGGTGGCACCTGACCAGGAGTCCTGAGTCTGACTGCCTGGAGAGCAGGCTACACCACCGGGTTGTCAGTGTCCCACCTGGGGGCAGGCGAACAGGGCAAGACTTCCAAGGCAAGAAAGGAAACTGAGGCAGAAGAGTAGCAAACCAATTTGCTCAGTTGCCAGGGTAATTCTGGTATCTTCCACACATCCAGGCTTGTGCCTTCAAGCCCTTGGGGTTTCAGGCTCGCCCACCGGTGGGGACTACCGGCAGGTTCTCAGACTAGCCACGCACTGGGAACCTCAGGCAGGCCTTCTCACTGTAGGGATCGTTGGGCTATTTATAACAGGGTCTGCCCTTCCAGCTACCACCACCCTGGCACTTGCCTTCCCCCTCTCAGACAGAGTCTAAGTGGGGCTAGCCGGCCCCACCCACTTCCTGGACAGATCCTCCAGGCTTTTCACACCTGACAATCACAGTCGTCCTGGGACATCTAGGAGAGTGGCACTGCCTTGGCACTGCCCCTTGAGCTGGGCAATGCAGCTCCTGGCGTCTCCGCCTGTACTGGGGGACAGTCAAGCAGAAATACTGGTGGGGAGAGAGAAAGGGCAGGTTCTTACAGGGATTCTGATTTCTGATCCAACTGTGCCTGAAGTCTTTAGTTCCTGTTACTAATAAATACCTTCTTGTGCTTAGATCCCTTCATTTACTTTGTATTCTTATGTGTGCATCACGTGTGGGTGGGTGCGTGTGGAGTCCTGGGAACCTAATTGGGATCTTCTACAAGAACAGGAAGCTCTCATGATTGCTGGGCTATCCTTTGGAACTTTAAATCTCTTTGATTTGGGTTTCTGTCCCTTGCAACCAGTAGAGACTTGACTAACCACACAGCATGTCCTCCATCAAACTCTTGGTTGTCCGGAGTGGAGCTCAGGCTCCTGACCTTCCCCTGGCCCCTAAGGCAAGGACAAAACACCACTGGGCCACCCAGAGAAAGGGCAGAGCAGAGTTGAGAAAGAGAGAGCTAAGGTCAGATTTCCCTGGGCCCCACCTTCACCTGCTTTCCATCCCCCAACCCACCCCCCTTGTCCACCCACACTCACCTCCGACTTGTTCCTAGACAGCACACTCGAGTCGATGCGCCCCAAGGTCATGTTTGGCAGGACAAAATTGAGCAGTTTGGCAGCAAGGACCTGGGCAGAGAGGCAAAGTGAGAGACATAAGTGTAAGCGGTCCGGGCTGGAGGGCTAGAGGACGAGCGATACCCACGCTGAGCGCAGGCAGAGGCCTCGAAACTCAGGACGCAGGGATGCCGCTCGATGCAGGGCCCGGGTGTAGGGCTGTTCTCCTGATGGTGCAACCTGGGCTCTGCGCAGAGACAACCACACATCAGATGTAATTGTGAACTGAGAGCCACCGATGAGGCCATGTCCTTTCCCCAAGGCACCAAGACGGCACAGCAGAGTCAGAATCATTGCATCAACCACCAGAGCGCTAGGAAACCGGGCAGCTTGGATCAGAGAGAATCACCTGCATGTTGAGTTCTGCCACATAGGTAAGAAACCGTCACCAGCCTGAATAGGAAGTCCTGTGATAGAGGGAAGGAGCCCTGTGTCTGATTCCTAGCGCTGTGGGCCAGGAACACAGGCTGGGACCTCAAGACAGAGCTCTGCTGGCCCAGCTGCCAATGGGCGCCCTGTCATTCCCCCAAACAGACCACAGGTAAGGTTAGTAACACTGTGTGGAAAAGCCTGGCAGACTGTACGTGAATGTGAATCTGACTTGGGTCTCAGCCCAGCCCCCCATGTGGATCTCAGATATTCCTAGGAAGGCAGAAGACCCAATCTCACACGTCTGCCTTCTGAGCGAGGCTGTTTCATTGCACGTCTGCAGTGAGTGCAGACACTTGGGGCGAAAGAAGCTATTTCAAAAGTGAGCTGTGAAGTGCTGGAATTAGAACCACAGGAGCCGGCGAGGGGTGGGTTCTTAGGCAGTATGGAGGGCACTTAGCACAAACATGGATCTCTTGATGGTGGATACATTGCTTATGGCACAGGGTCCTCTGTGCTGGGTGGGCGTGTGTGCTGGGTGGCCCTGCCTCTTGATGGTTACTAGATCCTGAGTAGGACTTAGCTTTCTTCCTTCCTTCCTTCCTTCCTTCCTTCCTTCCTTCCTTCCTTTCTTTTCTTCCTTCCTTTCTAAATATTTATTTATCTATTTATTTATTTTATATAAGTACCCTGAGTACCCTGATGTTGTCTCCAGACACACCAGAAGAGAGCATCAGATTCCATTACAGATGGTTGTGAGCCACCATGTGGTTGCTGGGATTTGAACTCAGGACCTCGGAAAGAGCAGTCAGTGCTCTTAACCTCTGAGCTGTCTCTCCAGCCCCGGGGCTTAAGCTTCAAGTAGCACTTGGAAACCTCTTTATTGGGACCTTGGGGTACTGGGACAATGGCTTAGCCTCCTGGTGGTCAGTAGGGCTGGGTGAAGACACACCTGTCCTTTTCGTCACGCCCCTCCCTTCCTGTGCTGATCTCTCTCCATGTTAGCACCTGGGAGCTCTCGGTCTCCCTTCTGGCCACAGCAGCCACTGCCGCTCTCCAGATGATGCTGTAGCCGGGCTTCCCCCAGGATCCTGTAGCCAACCTGCCTCCTCTGTTCCCACCGCCGCCAAGGACCAGGCAGAGCAAGGCCTGCTTTGCCCCTAAAGGACATTGTGTTGGAATGTACTCTGAAGTGACTGTGGGTACTAGAAGGGTGACTTTTTTGAGTTACAGAGGTGACTGTGTGCTATGGAGGTGAGAGTGTTTCTAGGGAGGAGACTGTGCTCACGGTGGGGAGCTGACTGTTTGCTAGGGAGGAGACTGCGTGTGCCACAGAGGTGACTGTGTCAGAGGGCACAGTCAACAACTCCTACCTCTGAGAACGTCTTAGCTGGTCGCACTCTGGTTGCACCTTGGTATCTAGGCAAACAAAGCTCACGGCTGTTGGTTGTTGAGCCAATAGCTCATACTTTTTTTCTTTTTCTTTTTTTCTTTTTTGTTTTTTTTTCAAGACAGGGTTTCTCTGTGTAGCCCTGGCTGTCCTGGAACTCACTCTGTAGAGCAGGCTGGCCTTGAACTCAGAGATCCGTCAGCCTCTGCCTCCTAAGTGCTGGGATTAAAGGCGTGCGCCACCACTGCCCGGCCAATAGCTCAGACTTGTGAAGCCACCGGAGTTGGATGTCTATCAGTGTGTGTGTGTGTGTGTGTGTGTGTGTGTGTGTGTGTGTGTAAGAGATGGGTTTTATGCAGCAGGTCAGCAAGCATGCAGAGAGGGAAGAGCTTGGGATCTGGACTCGGTGACAAACACTTGGAAGAAGTATCTGTAAACACCGAGACGCGCGCGCGCGCGCAGGGAGCCCGAGTTCTGGAGCTGGGGGCTTGTCTTTGAAAAGTTACAAAATCTAAGGATGAAGCGAACACAGCCAGTTGGGTGCAAGGAAGCTGTGGGCTGCAGCCCTGGACCATCACTGGACTCAAGCTGCAGCAGTGGGGTTGTCCGGGGCTAGAGCATCCCTGAACACTGTGGAAATCTCCACACTATCAGGCCATGGGGAAACTGCTATGGAGGAAATCTTCACACTGACATGAAGTGTCATGGACCCGCCTTCCAGAGACTCTACCCATCTCTCCAGCTTCTGCCCCAGCTCCCCGAGTCCATGTGAGGGTTGACGGTTGATGGTTGGCCCAGTCTATCCCTGATAATCTCAGAGGCTGCAGTGAGGTCCCAGGCAACAGGACATGCGTGCTTATATCCCTGTCCCAGGGACTGTCCCAGATCCAGCTGACTTTCTGCCCATCCTCAATGCCACAGCCACAGGCTAGGGAACAGCTGGCTACCCAGTGCAAAACCCTTCCTGCAGAATGGATCGATCAACTGATAGGTAGTTTGGTCATCCACTGGGTCGCCGTAGGGAGCACTTGTAGACGCTATGGTTGACTGTTTATGGTATAGATTAGTGCTCTTAGCTGCATTCATGGGATGCCAGTGAGACAGGATCTGTGAGGGGGGACAGCAAAGCAGGGGAACAGGGACTGCTTCAATACTGGCCCTACAACTGACAAAGTCTGCAGAGTGACTTTTCCATTTCAACAGGTCCACCAGCAGATCTCTCTCTGGCCCTGTGTCACCGCATTCCACGTGGCCCTGGCACAGAGGTGTGGTACAGTTCAGGATTGCTCATTGCACAGAGGCACGCCAACCCACTGCTGGCCCGTGCCAAGCCAAAGCACTGACACCCCAGGGTGCTGAGGCCTCCGCACCTCGTCGTAGGCTCTCGAGTAGACAGTGGGGTTCAGGATGAAAACAAGGACTGGGATGTCTGGAGTCAGTTCCAGTTCCACAGGGGACTGTGGAGGAGGGGCTGTGGTACCAGGACATCTGCCCACAGGGGACAAGCACTGTGAGGACAGCTCTGTCCTCTTGCCAGCCAGCAGTCATCAACCTCCATTAAGGAGGAACTCTTGGGCAGCTAAAGGAAGCTTTAGAGCAAAACTGGGGGGTCGAGGGAGAGGTCACTACTCACTGAGATGTGTTGCTTTACAAAACAGGCTGTTCCCTCACAGAGATGAACAATGGCCCGTGGCCTCAACCTCCCTTCCCAATATAGACGCTACACCCTGGCGGCCACTTTCTATCCCCGGCAGCCTAAAGCCCAGTGGGAGGTGTGGTGGGAACACACCGGGCCTTAGTCCTGATGGGGGAGGTGATGTCAGAGTGGCCATGCTCAAACACAGTCACACTCCCCCCACCCCCCGAGTTACTGTGCTAGCCCACAGGAAGGGGGTGGCAGCGCACTGCTAAGCATCAGCTCCTAACAATGAATGTCCAGTGCTGGCTGTGTAGATGAAGATGCTGGTGTCCTAGCAACAGGACTGGCTGCCCACTCACAGCCATGGATGAGGGCCATCGCCTGCAGGGATGCAGCCTTTTGTCAGGGTCTGCCCCACAGGATACCACCCAGAAAAAGGAAAAAAAAAAAGGAGGGTCTCGGTACACTGGTGGCTGTACACTGGTGGGGGATCTGGGGACAAGCCAACCCTGGGAAGAGCCTGGGGATGCTCAGGACAGATGAACCATTCCTCCACAGGCACGGAAGGACAAACTATGAAAGAAGGGCTCATGTGTGCAGCGACGTGATCGTGTTAGCTGTCAGTCTGACAGAGTCTAGAATTACCTATGAGATGGGCCCTGGGGGGTCTGAGCGGGATTGTCTTGGTCGTTATAATTGAGGAGGGAAGGCCCGCCTACTGTGGGTGGGGCCATTCCCTTTCTGGGACCCTGGACTGAATAAAGTAGAGAAAGTCTAACCAGCTCCCTCGAGCTCCTGGAACTGAGCGCTAAATAAACCCTTTTCCTGAAGTTGATTTTGTCAGGACTTGTTATCATAGCAAGAGGAAAAGAAAACAAAGTGGTTGGTGTCTGAGCACCTGGCAGTCCACTGTCCACAGACACCCAGGCCACTGTAAGACTCTGACCTCCCTGGCCCGAGTCTCAGACATGGATGAGGGCTATTGCCTCTCCTGAAAAGCTCCTCACTGGCTCCCAGTGCTCAGGGAGAGTAGGAGTCATATTCCAAACCCAGCTGCTGGATGGGCTCAGATGCTCGTCCGGCTACTGTCACCCGCTTCCTAAACCTGCATAGTAACTTCTAAGTAACAGGACCCGTTCAGAGGGGAGATCAACTTCAAATATCAACAACCTCGTGGCTTAAGGAGATATAAGTACTTTAGTAGCCACGCCCACTAACAAATCAAGGCAGGTAGAAGGCTGTTCCCAAGACACAGGGCATCAAGCGTCTGCAAAAGGCCCTTCCCCAGGGTTCTCTTAAGGCTGGGTGATTGTGTGAGGCAGGGATGGACTGTGGAGGGAGAAAGGTCTCTGCAGTGGAAGGACGCTGATTGGATAAAGGGCAGGAGGGCTGAGCAGACAGGAGCATAAAGAGGCATAGAGAAGGGCGTCACCGCAGCAGAGCCCACACCTGGAGGGGCCAGGGGTCAAGGTTGCCAGACAGTTCCTAGAAGCAGCTGTGATCACAGCCCTAAAGCCTTGGCCACAGTAGCAGGCCACACGGTTACAGTGTATCAGCACGAACCCCTGATTCTCCCAGGAGACAGAGGGTGGGGTCGTGCTCACCCACAGTTGGAAAGCATATGGGATCCAAGCCATTGACACTTCGGTCACCTTCTCAAGGGAGGTCTTCGTGATGTTCAAGTTGTCCTGCAGGGTGTGGAGACAGCGTGGGCGCAGCTCAGGAAGAGGGAGACTATGAGCTGCCCGCCTTTTCCAACAGGCAAGCCCGACCCAACTTGGTCACAATTGGGTGTTAACGCTTCTGAAGGTCTCTGGATAACAACTGTTATTAGCATATATTTGCATGTGGTCGTTATACAAACGCGCCGGGCTCTACGGACCTTTTCTTCAAGTTTGCTGCGCACTTTGCGCCGGTTAACCTGCTCTTCGCTCCTGCTCCCAGTTCCCTGCTCTTCGCTCCTGCTCCCAGTTTCCTGCTCTTGCTCGGCCTATTCCTTTTCTCAAAAAAGTGCCCTTTCTACTTTCACACTGTGCATATACATGTGTGCATGGGTGCGCATGCATGCCTGTGTGCAGGCTTGTGTGCATATATGTATGTGTGTGCATGTCCATATGTGTATGCTTGCATATGTACTTGTGTTTTATATATGTGTATGTGACTATGTGTATATGTGAGTATGTATATGTGTGTATGTAAATCTCTCACTCTTTCCCTGTGTGTGTGTGTGTTAGAGACAGAGACAGAGACAGAGAGACAGAGAGATGCAGATCTCACATACGAGAGGAAGTGTGGTTTGCCTTTCTGTGCTTACTTCACTTCACATAATGATTTCCAGTTCCACCCATTTTCCTGCAAGTGACATATATATATATATATATATATATATATATATATATTTTTTTTTTTTTTTTTTTTTTTTTTTTTGTGGCTGAGTAAGAAAGACTCCATTGTGTGAGCACACTGTATTTCCTTGACCCAGTCATCCGTTGATGGCATCTTGGTTGGCTCTGGATGCTGTCCACTGTGACTCTTGCAGTGGTGACCCTGGGTGTGCTGTCTCTGTGGTAAGCTGCCTTAGATTCCTTTGGGTAAGTTCCCAGAAATGGTAATGTCTTCATCATACGGTAACCTGTTTCTTCATTTTTTTTTTCAAGTGGGGACAAGCAAGCCTCCCTCAAAGATTCCTGGTGTTTCCCAAGCCTGCCTGCCCCTGCAGAACTTGGTCCTTGGTCCCTGCTGGTTACCTGACTGAGAAGCAAACAGCACACCAATGGAGAAGTGTGTGGCTTGCAACTTTTCTGTTGTTTTTTGAGACAGGAACTCACATGGTAGCCCAGGCTAGCCTTGAACTTACCACCCGCTCTCCACTTTTGGAGAACTGGGATGGCAGGTATGCAGTCCCATGACTGGGTCTGCGGCTGAAGCTTTGCTATCTGTGATGTAGCCCTATAAACATGAGCACTTCTCCCCCGACTCTGTGGCTGCTCTCTTCATGAACAAGGCCTGGAGGAGGTGTGTGTGTGTGTGTGTGTGTGTGTGTGTGTGTGTGTGTGTGTAGTCCCTGTCACACCCTGGGGACAGTTCTGAATCAACTGCAGTGCCCATCACTGTAAATAGTAGAGACATGCATAAATGCCTTTATTGATCTGAAAGGTCTTAATAGCTCCTCCGATCATTTTTAAGCTTTGGCCAGAAGAACTTGCTGTGAGAGGTAATTACTGCCCCTTCGTTCTAATGTGGTTCCCGAAAGCTGTCCTGCATTCAGGAGGCCACGGGATGGCCACATCTGCGACTCGGCAAGGCTCTCTAGGGTAACTTTAGACTGTTCTGGGCAGGAATGCATCCCGCCCAGTTGTGCAATAGAAATGTCTTGTACCTTTCCAGTGGTTCAGAGCATGCTCCAATGACTCTGAGCTTGCTTTTCAAGTTCAGATTCTGGAAATCTGAACCCTAACTCTCAGAAAACAGGTGCCTGAGGGAGTCACGCCGGTGGAAGTCAGCTTACGGTGGCTGACCCACTGGCCTGAGCTGGGCAATCTCACCTGCAGCACCCCACTCCAATCCGCTGGAGTCCACTGACATTGGGGTGTTCAGATGGGAAGTAGGCTCTGGTCACAGGAAGCTGACCCCCAGCATGCTTTAGGCTGAAAGGGGCTCAGTGGCTTGGGCAGTAATCAAACTGACCTTGAGAAAAACAATGACCTCATTTCCTGGCCTTTTAATTGGGAGTCATTTCCTGTTCTTGCAGGTGGCCTGGGAGAAAACAGTGCTCTCTGTGAGACAGGTCTCCTGGAGCTAGCCCCTCTCCATACACTGCCTAGAGGCCCCAAAGAACTGGGAGTGGGGCACCCTGAAGCCCTGTTCAGTACCCCTAGGAACCTCATAGGGACATAGTTCCCACTGAAGACAATCCTGGCAGCCCCAGCCCAGCCTGGCCTGGAAGTTTTGCCTTCCTTAAGGTTCCTAGAAAAATAAGGGATCCTAGAAGACACAAGAGACTGTTCAGAGGGGCAGCCTGGGCTGCTGAGCAGCTGAGACTCGTTCTCTGCAATTTTGTTCTCTAAATTTCTGCTGTTGCCGTTTTTTTCCCCCTGTGAAACCACTTCCTCAGCAGAGAGTGCCGGGCACTGCTGTCTTTGTCCTCGGTCTCTTCCCCGGGCTAAATATATCCCAGCTTGTCTGAACAGAGCCTCGGTGGAAAAAGCAGATGGTGCCGAGCTTTTGGTGACTGGGCGTCCTCCCATCCCAGGGGGGAAGTGGTCACCTTCACACACCTATATGCACGTGAAGACCCTGGGGACCAGCTGAGGCTTGGGTACTGGCTGGAGGATGCTGGAGGACACCAGGATTTCTCTTCCTGGGTTGGCTTCCACTGTGTGGGTCCCGCATTCATGCGCCGGAGGCCAATGCCAACCCCTACTCAGCTTGCCAGCCCCGTTAACTGGGTTCAGGGATCCATGTGGCTCAGGGATCATTCACAGGACATCATGGGGCAGGGGGAGTTCTCTGCCACTCCACCCTTCAACTCAAAGCCTCCACCCCTCAGAAGTCCTCCCCTGTGAACCCCTCCTCCACTTCATTTCCCAGAGCACAAGAAGGAAAAAGGCAGCAAGCAGTCAGTCCACCTGTGAGGCTCCCAGGGGCCGGCAACTGGAAAGGAGCTGGAGAGATGGCTCAGTGGGTAAGAGCACCGACTGCTCTTCCAAAGGTCATGAGTTCAAATCCCAGCACCCACACGGTGGCTCACAACCATCCGTAAAGAGATCACATGCCCTCTTCTGGTGTGTCTGAAGACAGTTACAGTGTATTTACATATAATAAATAAATCTTAAAAAAAAAAAAAAAGAGTCTGATGGGGCTGGACAGTGGTGGTGTATGCCTTTTATCCCAGCACCTGGGAGGCAGAGACAGGCAGATTTCTGAGTTCCAGGACAGCCAGGACTACACAGAGAAACCCTGCCCCCCAAACAAAACAAAGCAAAAACAACAACAAAACAACAACAACAAAAAGAGTCTGATGGGGAAAGACCACCAAGACATTTAACAAAAACGTCAAAATAAAACCAAACCCCTCAAAGAACAAGCAGATTAACCAAAGGAACGTGCAACATTATCCCCCAATACACGGGGAGCAAGTCCCCATCTGCAGGAAGAACACGTAGTGCTGGGGCATGCCAACCGCACCCTGCAAGCCATCTCTGACAGCACGGCTGCTGACCGGCTCGCCCAGGCGGGCGCCTCTTCAAGCCCTTTTCTATCTTTTGACATTTGAACTCTATGAATTATTCTCCAATACTTAAAATTACTCTGGAAAGAAAAATAAAGATATGGTGATCCTCTCTCGGGGAGCCTGTCTGAGGCCACACGTGCGGAGCAGACACATGCGCCCAGCAGGAGAACCAAGGAGTCTCTCTCACTGTGTGTCAAAGACAACACGGGCTGAAGCCTGGAGGCAGCAACAGACACGGGGTGGGGCTGGCCCTCACCAGACCAAGGGAAATCTAATTTGTCTTGGTTAATCAGATGAGACCTGTGTCCCCCTAGAGACCTCTGCTCCTCATTTGACAAGGTGATCTATTAGTACCAGGCCTGAAAGGTCACCGGCCCAGAAGTGTGGCCACTGCTGGTCCTAGAGGGAGCCCTGTGGGACCCTAGGAGGAAACCTCGCCAGCCCGCCTCTGGGCCCAGCTGCTATGGTGTACTTTCCCTAAGGGGAAAACATCTATTTTCTTCTCTATGAGGGGCAATCCCACTGGGGCTCACACCCACCACTCTAGGGCTAATCTTGGCCAGATTCCCGTTTCCCCAACCTCAGTGTCCCCAACCTCCCGCACACCAGCCTTGCCTCTTCCCTAGTCTGGATCTGTGTGGGTGAACACAACCCCTACTCGGCAACTCCTGACACAGCTGTGGACTGACTCCCTGATGCTGGTCACAGGTCTCCAGAATGAAGCCATTAGAGCACGGTAGAGCCTTCCCCTCTAACCTCTGTCTCACTTGCTCAATTTGTAAAAGAGCCTTGAGCTAACCTGGCCTTGCTCACAGAATCACAGTCACCAGGGCAGATGTGGAGACGGCCACATCCCTTGAGCCTTTCCATGATGCCAATGTATTCACTGTCTCATGTGCTGCTTGGGGGCCACAGACAAATACCAGGTTCCACTGAGTGGGGACCGAGAGACGCGGGCCTAAGAGGCCACACTGTTACTTAAATACCCCCCACCCTCCTCATTTGGTGGTGAGATGTAAGCTGCCTGGTGCACCTAGGCCCGGCACACCGCCTAACCCTTACTCCTCCCCAAGCACCCTGAGAGCTCGCTCAGGCCACAGCAGCCCCTGCCAGAGCCGGGACACTCCTTGTGGCACACAGGATTGGTGCTCTACTCCCTTTGGGGTTCTCCCGTCTCCTAAGGACAGATCTACACTGAAGACCCATAGTCCCTCAGGCTTACTGGCTTTGGCTTCTTTCTTGGGGTGGGGGCAGATAGAGTTCTGGGGGCCCCTGTTGCCTCCTTCACCTTGTCAAAGGAGTCAAAGCTCCGGCAACAAGAGCAGACACTGGTCACACAGCACATCATCACCCACGATGCAAGACGACGAGGCATCTACCAGCCGAGGCTGAAGAGCTCGGGGTGGAACGGAGCTGTGGGGGACAGGCTCCTCAGCTGCAGCTCCACTCGGGGTTCGCTTTCTGCTGAGGCGGGCAGGCATTCTGTGACAGCAGCTCCTGCGTGGGACTTGTCAGCAAGTGTGACTTTGCCAGCTGGAGAATGCCTGTAACCTTTCCTCCCCCTGACTCTGGCCAGTTCAACATGCACAAACAGGAAGGCCCTTTCCCTTTGTGTTTTGGGCAAAGAAACACCTGACTTCACAATTTAGAGCCCCCGATGACTGTCTGACGTCAAACCTTTACACAAAGAGTGTTTAAAGTTCAGGAGCGGCAATGGACCCTTTGACACAGACTCCAGCTGTAAAGGAATGCATCCTGTTCCGGAAGCTTCGGGGTCCGTACAGACCGCAGCACCC
Source organism: Apodemus agrarius (assembly GCA_964023405.1). Classification (NCBI taxonomy): domain Eukaryota; kingdom Metazoa; phylum Chordata; class Mammalia; order Rodentia; family Muridae; genus Apodemus; species Apodemus agrarius. The sequence continues at coordinate 117,939,788 of OZ030006.1, read as the reverse complement.
TCTTACCTTCATAGTGGATGCAGATTCCGGATTGGCAAGGACCAGAGGGGAAATCAGGACCATGCCAGAAAAGTAGGTTGGTCTTTCTGCAGCCACTAGGATGGAGATGGCACCGCCCTGCAAGGTAAAATCAACAGAGTAGGACCAACCTCTAACCAGCATGACCCGACCCCCTTGCCTGTGCCCTGCTGGTCAAGGGCCCCAGAGGGGACCTGAACAGACTCCATCTGCTGGCAGGTCACACCTCTCCTTCCTTTATTTTCCTTCTCTCTTCCCTTCCCTTCCCCCTCCCTTCTCTTTCTTTCTCTCTACTCTCCCACTCCCCTATCCCTCTCCTTTCTTCTCTCTCCTCCTCTCTTCCCCTTCCATCCCCCCCTTTTTTAAAATTTCTTTTGAGATGGAGTATCATTCTATAGTCGAGGATGGCCCGAGATTCACAGCGGAGAATCTTGGTTGGTTCCAGCGATCTCAAAGGGAAAGAAAGGGACTCACAACTGCTTTCAGGACGGTTCCTGAGATTCTGACACTCATGGCCACCCCCCAGGCCTGAGCTTAAGGACCCAGTTCAACTCCACAGTGGGAACTCCACAGACAGGGTGCGTGAATGAAAGGGATGTTCTGCCCAGGCAGGGGGCAGGGGACCATGAAGTCGGTGGCCTCCTGGGGACCAGGCTTGCTTTGAACTCTTCTCGTGGCCTGCTTACCATGGAGTGGCCCAGGAGGAAGATGGGGACCTCGGGGTAGTCCTTCTGGATGGTGTCCACGTGTTGCAGCACGTCTCTGACAAAAATGTGGAAGTCCGATACCACCATCCTCTCGCCCTCGCTCTGCCCGTGGCCAACTGGAAAGGGGAAAAGAGCTTTACTGTCGACCCAGTGCCTGCCCGGCTGTTACTCCTGAACAGCAGACACTCCAAGCACAGAGAGCTCAAGCAACTTGCCTCGTAGTGCACAGCTAGGAGCACCAGCCATCACCTTTTCTTGGAGATAGTTTTCCGAGGGAGAAGGAAGGGGGCGGGAGGCACAGAGTGAGCCTTATTGAGGTTCACCTATCTTCCTGGGGTCCCCAGCTCCTTGCCCCTTCGAGTGGCCCCTGCCTCACTGGCAGCTTTTGGACCAGGTGTGTTCTGCCTCCTCTTTGTAGCATTAGGAGATTGCAGCAAAGCAGCGATATAAAACCAGGTGCCACCCTGTCCGTCTTGGGTTTGTCAACGGGCCACCTATCTGTTCAGCTCACCTCCCCTTCCTCGTCTGCTTAGGGTCTCTCTACCTCTTCCCTTTGTGAAGGGCACCCGTTGCTATAGAAACAGCTACTGGCAGCTGTGAGGAAAGTTTGGAAACTCTAAGATGGACCAGCTTCCAGAGAAGGCGCCAGCACAGGAGGCCATGGCTGCACCAGGCTGCCAGGAGCTGGCAGTGCTGCTTACAGAGCCTGGATCACCGCTTCAGAGGGACTTTGCAACCGTGGGGCAGGACCGCTCTGCACAACTGGGAGGGGCTGCCAAGCTTAGAACCAGCTGGCTGTCTGGACTCAAACTCCGAGACCCTGCTGTGCTCAACACGCTCGTCAGTGCTGCCTCTACTGTCCCAAACACCCGCTTCTCTGTCAGTGCGCCTGGACAGCAGTTTCACCACCTTCAGAGCAAAGCTGCCGGGTCTCACGTTTGACTAGGGGTTCCCACATTTGAAAGCCTATTACACTGTGGTCAGTGTGCATCATGGAAAGGGCATCACGTCAACCATTTCTACCTAGCTCGGTGGCACTGAGGATGTTCACAGCCTTCTGAGTGAGTCTACCATCTACCACCAGGCCATTGCCTGACTGATTGGATGCTGACACACAGAGGGACGATCGTGTTGTGAGTACAGGGAGGCAGTAACTACGAGCTGAGGAGAAAGGCCCAGGAGAGCCTGCATCGTCACCTTCAACTTCCAGTGACATGGAAAAAGGAACGCTTGTCATTTTTATAAAAAAATGATTTTAAAATTATTTATTATTTATTATATATATTAAATATATAATGCATTTGATTATTATATATTGTGTATTGTGATATTATATATTGTGGTGGGGAGGGGTGCACTTGCATGCAGGTGCCCTTGGAGTCCAGACCCCCCTGGAATTGCAGTTACAGGCTATATAAAATGGGTGCTGGGAACTAAAGCTAGGTCCTCTGTAGGGGTAATAGTGCTCCCAACCGTTGGGCAGCAGTGCTCCCGACTATTGGGCAGCAGTGCTCCCGACCGTTGGGCAGCAGTGCCATCAGTCACTGAGCCGCCCCCCCTTACTTCTTATTTTGAGGCAGAGTCTCACTAAGTTGCGGGCCTTGAATCCTCTCTGTACCCCGAGTAGTCCTTGACCTCGTCCTCTTCCTGCCTTGACCCCAGGCAGCTGGAGACAGAGGCGTATATCCCCAAGCCCAGTCACTTCTGCGCCTGCCTTAGATAATGCACTTTGTCCATCCACACATTTTGTTTGCTTTGTCTTTTGAGACAGGGTTTCTCTGGAGTCCTGACTGCTCTGGCTCTTGCTCTGTAGACCAGGCTGACCTCGAACTCGAGACCCGTCTGCCTCTGCCTCTCAAGTGCAAATGCAAGGTGTGCGCCACCGCCCGATTCACACATTCATTAAGGTAAACAGTTGTCTTCAAGAGATCAGTCTCTTGATCTGCAAATTACAGCGCTGTAGTGTTGTGCGCGTGGAGTGGGGCTTCTCCCAGCTCCACCGGCCCCTGCCCATCCCCCCCCCACCCTTCCCCAGGTCTCAGCACTTCTGCCTCTTCGCAGCCCTCTGCAGATGTGAGCCTTGCTTTCAGCCTTACCCTACACAGGACAGCCCACAAGGAATCCACGCGCATCTCCTGAGCAAAGTCAGCCTTGAGATCAAGCCCCGACCCAAACTTCTCCTCAACTTTTTTTTCTGCCAGAAAATTTTCAAGTGTGTAAATACTTTGGAAGAATATCCCCATAAATATCCCCATTCCTACATCCCGCCTGGACACATGCTATGATCAACACTAACGTCAATTTGGCAGAATTTATCATCACTGTGGAGATGGGCTTCCGGTGTGGCGGGGGTCAGGGGCTGTCTTAGTTCTATTACTTGAGTCAGGAAGACCCATCTTAACTGTGGGCAAGGCTCCCTGGGGAACCCCACGGGATCCCGGCCTGTATAAAATGGAGAAAGCAGGCCGAGCGGCAGGACTCATTCTGTAGCCCAAACTGGCCTTGAACTCACCTCTGCTGCCCAAGCTCACCTTGAACTCAGTCCTCCTGCTTTAACAGTCCCCAGGAGTTGGGACTGTGAGCTGGCACCAGCACACTTAGTGTGCACACTCCTGGGTTCCAGCTCACTCCCCTTCCGTGTTCATGAGCTACTCTGTCACGGAGTGTTAGCATGTCTGCCCTCGACCCAGCAGAGCTCATACCCCATGACCTCTCTACTCATCTAGTCTCCAAACAAGGCTGGTGCTAGCTCTGGCCGTCCATCTGTCCCACCTTTCCCCACCCTTTGGTTACTATATCCCAGTCTCCCAAGTCGGCTTCCATGTGACTTGCAGGCCTGAGACCTCGGATATGTCCCTTGTTCTGAGCTAGCTGTGCCTGTCCCTCCTTTTCTTCAGCAGCTTCAAGGGGGGAGGGGCTCTTCCTGTGCTCTCGTGTCCCCCTTTGTTTCAGAACACAATCCTCATGCTCCAGCCTAGCATTCTTGACCCTGCCGAAGGCTCCCACTGGCCCTGTGGACGGCTGCCCAGCGCATTCCAAGCCCTGCGCCCACAGTTCCCAGACACGCCCACACTTCCCCCGCACCGCCCTCTCTGACCGGGCAGCCCAGGAGTCCTGCTGGCCAGGCCAGAGATTAAGCTCTTCGAGGCTCTGTTTGCTGCAACCTTTCTTAAGAGGAAAGCACACACTGTCCACTTGTCCATCGTCAGGGTCTGAACGGGCCTGGCAGAGGACAGGTGTGTGATGGGCATCGATCGAAAGCGCTGCGGGAAGAGTTCCGTGCCCCGTGCCGCCCTGCTTCCTTCCCTTAACCACTCTGTGAGCAGGATCCGCTGAGCAGCAGGCTCCCAACTGCAGTGAGAACTGGCCTGGTGCAGTGAGTTCCAGTCAGCCTCAGGGGTCACAGGTGTAACCGCCACGCCCAGCTCAGTCGGGTTTACCGTTTTCATTGATCATTTCTCTATATTTAGGCTTTGCTTGTTCCAGAGGGCTTGGCCCTACCCGTCCAAGGTTGGCTGGTTTTTTTTTTTTTTTTTTTGGTTTTGTTTTTTGTTTTGTCTTGTTTTGTTTTGTTTTGTTTTTGTTTTTTGTTTTTTGTTTTTTGTTTTGTTTTTTTGTTTTTTGTTTGTTTGTTTGGTTGGTTGGTTGTTTTGGTTTGGTTTGGTTTGGTTTGTTTTGTTTTGTTTTGTTTTGGTTTGGTTTGGTTTGGTTTGGTTTGGTTTTTTGAGACAGGGTTTCTCTGTGTAGCCCTGGCTGTCCTGGAACTCACTCTGTAGACCAGGCTGGCCTCGAACTCAGAAATCCGCCTGCCTCTGCCTCCCAAGTGCTGGGATTACAGGTGTGCATCACCACGCCCGGCTCCAGGGTTGGCTGTTAACTGGAGAGTTAACAAAATTGCTTGTGAGCTAGCCTTTAAAATGTACTAGCCTGCAGGAAACCACACCAACCGCAGCCACCACCCTTATCAGGTCCTGACTTTGTGACCTCCTTCCCATAATCCTCTGTAGGCAAGAAGTCAGTTAGGGACAGCCCCATGCCTGACTGCCCGGAAGTTACCTCACCCAGCCCATCTGAGCCCTGCTGACCCTTGTTGTCCAGCCCTTTCTGTGGAAGCCTCAGGGGGAGCTCCCTGTGGTTTCTCCTTGTTCCCTGGGCCTCCTGGCTTTCTGTGGGACCCTGCATGGCATATCTGTGAGCAGATGGGATGAGCTATCCTGGCGCTCCACGGCAGGGCCCTGTCCATCCATGTGTGAGAAAGCAGGGCTTCATCTTGAGTGCCAGTCCAACATTCTGGCAGGGCTGTGGCTTAGAGGGAGGGCACTGGCCTGGCATCGGGAGGCTCTGAGTTCCACTGTCAGTTTGTAAAAGGCAAAGCACCCCCAACCCAGAACGAACACCCTCCAAGCACACTGAGCTGTACTGATATAAACAAGCACTTAGTAATCTTTTCCTGATCTATTATGAAAACAACCCGTCTCTATTTTACACGTAACATTTCTATCCTGGAACTCACAGAAATCCACCTGCTTCTGGCTTCCCAAGTGCTGGGATTCTGAACTATTTTCCATAGGCCTGTGTGCAAAAACAAACAAACAAAAAAGCTCACCAGCTCAGGACACACCCAGAACGCCAGCCACATCCTGTTAAAGCCAGAGTATGAAGGCACAGTGCCTCACCTCTGTCTTCTCAGAGAACCAGATCTACCTAGCAACCACTTTCTCCCAGAAAAAAATCCTGGTAAAGACAGCATGGGAGGGAGGACCCAACCTCCACACCCCATGTTTGTTGGGGAGTCTAGAACGAAGTTTCCTCAGAATCCATGCTATTCAATCCTTGTAAGTTTGTGTGTCGGGGACCCTTACGTTTGCCAGCTGAGCACACTGACCCTGGGAGGCGCGGCATGGAGCTCTAGCCAGTGGCTGGCAAGAACCTGTAAACTGGCCTTGGTCTCCCAAGCCAGAGCCCCTACCGTCACAGCTCAGGGACAAACCAGTCAGGAAGTAAGAAACTGGGAGATGGTCAGCCCCCGGGGATGGAACCCAGGGCGCTGCAAATACCGGGCATGGACTAGACCACTGCCGTTCACGGTTTTCGTTTTGAGACAGGGTCTTACTCCATTGCCCAGCTGGCCTTGAACTTTCTGTCCTCCTGCCTCTCTCAGACCCCGAGGAGCTGGAACTACCAGCCAGCCTGCACCCCAAGCCAGGCTGGTCCCCCTCATTATTATCAAAGTCTTTCTTAACAGGAATTCTCTGCTGTGGAAGCACTCTGTCGGTCTGGTCTCCATCCATGGGGCAAGGACCTGGAATTGTGCAGGCCTGAGACTACATCAAGCAAGGGAGCTGCTGGCCAGTCACCTTGTGCAGCGACAGATGACTACCATATGGTCTTCCCCGCCAGGACAGCCAGGGAGGCCGCTGGGAATGTCCTGTAAGCCTTTGTATATTTCTCTGGGTCACCATGAGGGCAGAGGGGCTGAGGAGAAGGTGGATACTGGAATGAACTACAGCAAATGACAACAGAGACTCAGTGTGAACCCACTGTTGGGGAGCACTGGTGCTCTAAGCTGCTGGCCAAGTGCCCCTGGGGCATGTCTGGGAACCTGAGGACAGGGTAACTAGGTAGCAGAGGCTTCAGATGTCTGGTTGAGTGCAGGGCTGCCTGGCAGGAGGACGGCGAGGAAGAGTGTCGTGGGAAAGGGTGGATGGAGGTCCTGCTGGCAGGTCATGGCGGTAGACTGTGGTAAGGTCATGGACCTCCACCACGAGAGGTGGAGAGATGGCAGACAGGAAAGACGGGAAGAAAGAAGGGGGACGGGGCAGATACGCTGAAATCCTGAGTGAGGCCTCCCGTGTTTGCCAGACTCTGCCCTAGAGTCTCACCCTGGGGAGCTGCTTGGCTGTGGACTCAGTGGCTGCTCTGAGGCCTTGCTGTGTCTTCCTAAAATCAACCCTGACAGTGTGCTTTGTACACAAGTCAGAGAAGAGACACGGTGGCGTGTGGGGGATGGACATGGAGGCACTGTAGTCGGCTCTCCCACCTCCAGATACCCAAAAGGCAAGTCTGGAGGAAGGAGCGCCTGCCTGGGTGTCAGGATGCCTTACTTAAATCCCACCACTTCACAGCGACGGCCCCACCCTCTGTCTGGGATTCCGCAGTTGTCTGGCCTCCTTTCCTTGACCCACAGGTCCTCTGCCAGGCATCTGCACAAACCAAAGTGTCTCCTCAGGCCTCTCCTCTTTCGGGTCCTGCTGGACTCTGCAAAGTGGCCTGTCTCCATCTGCCACCCGAGCCGGCTCCACCGACAGATGGAAGGGCTGATGGTGGAGCAGGCTATGGGCTTGGCCTTGTCCCAACTGGACAACTCAGGATGGTGAGATCCATGTGCCACGGGCTCCCTTACCAGGCTGTCATGTCTGTGCCCTTCACCCAGGTCCGGGCCTCCTGTCTGGGTTTATTTTGATGAAGTCCACATGGCTGGGGCAACACTACACTGTAGCTAGCTGGCCTTGGCTTCCAGAGACCATCTGGCTGTCAGGATGACAGACATTTCCTGCCTCTGTAGTCTGCATTCTCAGACTACACACAAGAGTGGTAGGTACCAGAGGATGGGAAACTGCAGGACTTAAGGTCAGGCCAGCAACAGACAGGACCCGACTCTGAGAACTAAGTTGAAGAGGAGGGTGTGAGAGTCTTGACTCCCTCAACCACAAAGGACAGTGAAGTTCGCTGTTCACAAGTATCACAGTGTTTGAGGAGCGTAAAGGAAGACGCGAGTGTGTCTCTACTTCTAAAGCTAAGGGATGTTACAGACTCCTGCATGCCCCAGGGCGCAGAAATGCACGGTGTCTCGTAAGCCTGATGTCTGGTCTGGAGACTCACCCCGACCTGGACATATTTATCCACAGGAACTTCCCGGGCACTGCTCCAGGACTGAGAACGACTTGCAGGCTGCTGTTGTCACTGGGGCATTTAGACACGACAGCAAAATGATTACTAGACAACAGACAGGAAAGATCCATGGGGGAAACTAACCATGAGAGCATAAAGAGCCACCGCAGAAACTGCAGATGTGGTTCGCCATGATAGATGGGCTAAAGTCACGAGCTCGAGGCTCGGAACCTCAGCGCGGAGAGTAGGCACAGGACAGTGGGCGAAGGAGCCAGCCTGGAACCTCCGGTCACCTCCTGTAGTTGTCTGTTTCCTATTACTGCATGAAAACCAAGTTCAAAAGCATCACAGCTTGTTATGAAGGGAAGTCAGAGAGGGAATTCGAGGCAGGAACTGAAGCAGACGCCAAGGAGAAACACTGCTCACCGGCTTGCTCAGCCCGGGACCACCTGCCCAGCGGTGGTACCACCCACAATAGGCTGGACCTTCCCACAACAAACATGCATGGAGAAAAGGCCCCCACAGACTTCCTGTGGTTCAATCCGACGGAGGCAATTCCTCATTTGAGACTCTCTTCCAAGAGATCAGAGCTTGTGTCACGTTGACAAAAAAAATCTATCTAACACTCCTACCTCCCTATCTGTAAATGGGGAGATGTCTACATGTCATAGAGTCACCGGGGAGCAAGGCATGGTGGTACACACCTGCATTCTCAGCATAGTGGGTCTGAGGCTAGCCTGGGCTACGTATAAACAGATATGGCCTGTGGAGCTGTAAGTGAAGGTGCCCAGCCCGGCTGGCACAGAGGTCTCCACCAGCTTTGGGGCCTGCATACTGCTTCTATTCCTGTGTCACGTGAATGGACAGCCTTCGCCCTTGTCAGGGTCTCCTTGCTCTGGCTTGCATTTCAAACACAGGAAGTATTTTCCCTTGTTGTTCAGCTCTGCCATGAGAGAGAGAAGGCCCCGTCTGCATCCTCGGTCACCCTCGCAGCACTCCCAGACCCACCCATCGGCTCAGTTCCTTCAAAAGAAAAGTAGCTGTGTCGATGGCTCACGGGGCAGATCTTTGTGAGCTTTTTTTTTTTTCCTTCCGCAAGTACTATTACCAGGTGAGTTGTAGGGTTCGTGTGGTTGCAGAAATTCCCGACGGGTGCTGGTGTGGCCCAAGCTTAAGATTGGTAAGACATGAATACACTAACGAGAAAACACAGATACAGAAGCCAGAGCAGGGCCTTGTAGTGCTCACCTTGATTCCCAGCACTGAGGAGACTGAGAAGGATGGGCTCTTAAGAATTAGAGGCCAGCCTGGTCTACATAGTGCGTCTCAGGCCAGCCCAACCTGTGCAGTGAAACCCTGTTGACTTACAAGGAAAAGGGAATACAGAAACTGGGACGGGGCAGTGTCAAACACACAATCGCAGCACTTGGGGGGAAGAGGCAGAACCACCCCTGTGAGTTCAAGCCAGCCTGAACTATGAGTTCAAACGAGTAAATGAAAGGCGGAAACCCAGAAACCCAAGTTGAACCCCTGTTGAAACGGTAGTAAGTGTGGCATTTATGAAAACAAGGCACACTTAAATGTTCCCAACACAAAGAAACTTTTATCTGAGATGCTAGTGTCTCTGCTCCAACTGCCACACACTGTATCTGTAATCCCCGCAACTGTGGGCAACTTCTCCAAGCTATTAAAGCATATTAAGAAAGGACAGAGCTGGGGAGGTGGCTATGAGGACACTGCTCGTGCAGAAGACTGGAGTGTGGTTCCTGGCACCCACAGCTGCCTCTAACTCCAACTTCTGTGGGTCTGATACCCTCCACTAGCTCGCAAGCATTCACTCCTGCACGCACATGCGTGAGCGTGCGTGTGCACGTACACGCACACACACACGCAATTAACCACGGAATAAGTGTTTGAACATATTAGCAGTGAGCTGGCGTTTCGCGGTAGAGCTCTTTCCTAGCCGGTGTGAGGCCCTGGGTCTCATCCGGTATCACACTTTTCTACTTCCGCTAACAATATTAACCAAGTTCACTTACAAAAGGGATGCGTGGACTTTTGACTTACTTAGGGAAAAAAAAGCAAAGGAGATAGATTTCTTTAGAAAATCTTTAGAAAACAACAAAGCAAATTACTGTAGAAAGAAATGCAGATTGGATTCAGCATGGAGGCCATCATGGTTTTGACAGTTACTTTCAGAAGGCTGGGGGGTGGGTGGGGAAGGGGGGATGCTGGCAGCTACACCCAGAGAGGTCAGGGCTGTGCAAGGAGACCAAAGGCAGGGCATGATGGGAAATAGAGGATGGGGCTAAGAGTAGAGGTTCTATGTGGCCTTGGGCAGTGATTCCCAAAGTCCACATAATGATGCTGTAAGATTAACCAGCACGTGAGTGTGAGGTGTTCATCCTGATGCATGGCTCATGGTGAACGCTCAACAGATCCTCGAGGCTCTAAGGGTTCCCGTGCAGATGGAGTGGGACTCGGACTAGCCCTGCACCTCCTATACTGTGACACCCAGATTCTCCTCACTATGTAATGTGGTGGCTGGTAAATCAGACTGAAAATCTAAAGAGCTCAGAACAGAACTGGGCCCAGAGGAACTGTCTTATGACACTTGGATCCTCAGGATGTCATTAACCATCTCTAGGACCCAGTAAGGTTACCAGGTGCCTCTTAGCAGACCCTTAATTACATATGCAACAACTGTGGGCCATGTCACGTCAGTAGGAATGGTGTGACTGGGCAGTGGGGGAGTCACGCCCCGTGTGTGCTCTAGTTTCCCCCAACTACCCTGGGCATGCCAGCTCTTCACCGAGTCCTCAATCAGATGCCACATCCTGGGACCTCCTCTCCCAAGCCACATCGCTGCCTCTTTGGTGGCAGGGTAAGAGCTGGGAACTCTGCACCTACTCAGTCCCAGGGAGCCTGGATGATGTTCAAGACCAAGGTGACCTTCTACAGAAAGCATCTGCCGGGATCACCGGTGTCCTGCACCCCCTGGCTGCCGTGGAGAGGTTGAGAGTGGGGCATCTTGCTCCCTCTGCCTTCTCTTAACAGCTGGGCATACTAAGGAGAATCATCTTACAGTTATCACCCCAGTCCCTCCGAGTGGTCAGCACAGGGCATGCCACAGAGGGCTAAAAGTGTGGCTTCTGCCAGCAGGACACAGTCCCTTGACACCGGCAGTGTGACTCTGTAGTAGGCCCATCTGCAGTATCCCACAGAATCTGAAGCCAGGGCGAAGACCCTTCACTTCAAATGAAGTAATGAGGAAGCCCCAAAGAACCCGGGTCCTCAGTCTCAGTGGCTGACCAAGGTTGGTTCACCCAGAGAGGATGAGTGTAGACCCTATTACCCAAAGGAAATCCCATCACCCACTGGAGAGGTGCTCTTCCCTGAGGACACATGAAATGAATTTTTATACACTTGCTTCCTTTCAAATGACACCAATGGTTTTAAATACCCACCCATAGTTCACTGGGTGGCTGGTAAGTCAGACAGGTCAATCCAAAGTACTCAGAACAGAACTGAAACCAGAGGAAGTGGGGCATAAATACTTGCTTATTATCACACATTAAAAAAAAAAAAAACCCTATAGCCGGGCGTGGTGGCGCACGCCTGTAATCCCAGCACTTGAGAGGCAGAGGCAGGCGGATTTCTGAGTTCGAGGCCAGCCTGGTCTACAGAGTGAGTTCCAGGACAGCCAGAGCTACATAGAGAAACCCTGTCTCGAAAAAACCAACCCCCCCAAGCCCCCCCCAAAAAAAACCCTAAAAATAAATTATTCCTGTCCTCGACAAGGCTGGCTGACATCGATGGCTTTGGGCAGGCCTCCACTGTGGGAGGAAGAAGCTCAAGTTGCCTGACAGCTGGCTACTTATGCTTTTAAAACCCACAGGACAAAACCATCCATTTTCAGTGGGCTCATATATAATGTATCAAAACAGTAGGCTCATGACATTTGTTCTCAATGGTCATATAATAGTGACTCCCCCACCTTCACTTTTGGTACTGGAGATTAAATTTAGAACCTCCAGTGCTCCCGGCAAGTGCTCTAACACAGAGTGGTAACCCAGATCTCATAAAGCAAGCAAGCAAGCAAGCAAAAACAAAAAAACAAAAAAACAAAACAAAACAAAAAACCTAACTGTTTATTTGGGGGATGGGGGTCTCAATTAGTTGACCAGGCTGGCCTTGAACTCACTCTGTAGCCTAGGGAGGACTTGAAGTTGTGATTCTCCTGTTTTAGCCTCTTGGGTGCTGGAATTACCGCTCTATACTACCAACTCCAGTGCTCCCTGCCTCTTCCTTTCCCTCCCCCTCCCTTCTTACCACCTTTCTCTCCTCTTTGTAGTGCTTTCATACATGCTGAGCAAGTGCTCAGACCTTGAGTCACATCTCAAGACCCACCTCTCCCTCTCCCTCTCCCTCCCTCTCTCCCTCTCTCCCTCTCTCTCTGTCTTTCTCTCTAGTTTTTTTTTTTGAGACAGGGTTCCTCTGTACAGCCCCGGCTGGCCTCAAACACTTTCTGCAGACTAGGCTGGCCTCAAATTCAGACATTCTCCTGCTAAATAATGGGTCATAGACATACCCCCAGCATCTAACCTGAAGTCCTGACTACAGTCAGATCCAGAGTGATCTATAAGATGGCCAGAGCCACATCAAATGCCCCCAGAGTGTTTTGACAGAAAACCTGCCTATGCTGCGGGAGGAGCCTTCCAGCTCCAGTCATGGCGCTGCAACTGTTTTGACTTCTGACCCCATCCTTTAATCTCAGTGCATTACAGGAATGAGGACCAATCCTGTGTTTCCTTTTCCCTCTATGTAGTGACTCAGCTTTCAAAATATCAGGCCTCACAGTTTCCAATTAAGTTTCCCATTAAGGCTTGGGGTATCTTCTGACCTCTGGCAACATTCAACAGCAGAGGCTCCAGGGGCATAGGGGTTTACACACCAGCATACGAGCCACTAAAACCAGTAACAAATCAAAATGCAAGGAGTGCCATATATTCAAAAATTTTTTTTTTTACCAATCTAAGAACACCAGCCGCCAGAGGACACATTCAGACAACAATACTACAACCAACATCCTGTTATGTTCCAGACGCAGGGGACGACTCAAAAGTCACAGGTCGATGGGAGGGGAGAAGGAGTTGGTGTACGTAAAGCAAGAACCAGTGCCCCTGTGTGGCTATCCTTCTTGCCAGGGGCAAGGAATGTCACACAAGCAGGCAGGTTGCTTCTCTCTCTCTTGCTTAAACACACACACACACACACACACACACACACACACACCATGCAGATGGCAGAAAGACCAAGGCCACAGCTTGTCGGCCTGGAAAACGATTTGTTTCCCTCAACAAAAGTCCTTTCCTCCTCTCTGCCTGCAGATCCAAGTCTCTGTCTTAGGGAACTCTCCAGCCACCACTACGCTGAGGTCCCTTCGCTGGAAGAACACTGTCGCCCTGGGCAGTTTCCCGCAGCATCCTAAGACAAGTTCTAGATTACAACAGAGATCAAGGCAGAAATTAATTTCTTTACTAATTGACAACAGCTTGGGAAAGGTATAAAGATGCCAGGATTCAGCATATGGGCTATGGAAACACATCTCGACTCAGATTTTTTTTTTTTAAGCTGTTACAGCATGCTTTATAATGTAACCAACTAAAAGGCTGTTATCGGTGCGCATTTTCAGAGTCATGTATTCTCAGAATTTTGTATTTAGAGGATTTATTTGAAAACATCCTACACTCCACTGTATAAATAAGAGGAAACAACATGACAAAAGCGTCATAACAGCCTGGTGTCTATCTAGCAGGACCAGCTTCCTTTGTGTCGTGCTATAGGATGGCAGTTTGGAGGACAAGGGAGACAGGATCCACCGGTTGGGCAGTCACACCGCAGTGTGCCACGCGCTTGCGCGCGCGTGTATCCGGGCCTCTCTCCCATCGGTCTTCTCTTTAAGGAAGTGGCGAGGCTCTGGGCAATTGTGGGGGCCTGCCAGAACCAGCCCAGAAAGCCATCCCTTTGGCTCACATCTCTCCATGGAAGTAGCTCTGGCTTCTGAGCCAGCAGCAGCTGTGAGGTGGAGAGGCGTGTACCACTAGAAACTTCCAGGATGCAACCCATCAAGGAATGAAGTCTGTAACAGAGTAACAGGATGCTTGAAAATCCCAAGTGGGGCTGAGGCCAATTGCAGCATTTACTGAGAGCAATTCCCAACAGCTTTTTAAAATTCAGGAAGATATTATATATATATATATATATATATATATATATATATATATATATATATGTCAGAATCAGAATCAAATAGGGGTATAACAGGGACAGGCAACTTAGCATGATCCTGACTCAACCCAAGTTTGCAGGGTGCTTCTTTTAAAGTGATTTCTCAGTGTCCTTACAATCACTGTTGTCTATATCAGGAGACCAGCGGGAGACTGTTTTGAATAACTTATCTGTCTCTATACTGCAAAGCCACTGACAGGCTGTTTCTAGAAGGCAGCAGAAAGAATACAGGGTCCGGTGTGAGTTGCAGGTTCCACGGACATGGCTGCTTTTTAGCCACCGTGGTGCCTTTAGAGTGTCCCTCCCCCTCCCCCCACACCTGCTGACTTCTTGCAGGCAGGACTGAGGAAGCCTGGCTGAGTTCTTCTAAGTTCCGGGTGTGGGGGGACACACGTAATCCAAAATGCAATCGAATCGCCTGGTCCAAACCAGGCTTTCGACAAGGTCTGGACCTAGAGCAAAGCCCAGCCTCAGGGCACCGTTCCTATGGCAACCTGCCCTGTGTGCAGGCACAGGCGGAGCAGGGGAGGAGGGAAGAAGACTGGAGGGTGCTCCAGCCCCTTACAAGACTGGATGGAAAATTGTGTACTCTTGCTTATCGTGTTAATGAAATCATTTTGACTTTTCCAGAGTAAAGAGAAAGAAAAGGGTGTTAAGGGACAGAGACTCGGCAGACGGCAGCTGAGAGAAGAGGCAGCCCAAGCCTGGAACAAGAAAGGGAAGAGATCAGGAGCCAACAGCCCGCCAGGACTGACGGAGCCGGGTGCGATAAGGGACTCTGGAGGGCCAGGGTGGGCCCAGATGGGTGGTAGAATCCCCTGACCTTACTTCCATGGAAACACAAACCACAGTCTGTAGCCATAGCCACCAAGTTTCTAATGTGGACACTACATACACATCTTTCCTATTTTTTTTTTTTTTTTTTTTTTTTGGACGTTACCCCGAACCACTTGTCCTAGCACTGCTCTGAGCACCCAAAGCTGCAGGCAGTGCCACACTAGGCTCTCATGCATGGCTGCGGGCACCGCTACACTAGGCTCTCATGCACGGCTGCAGGCACTGCACTCTGGGCTCTCATGCACGGCTGTAGGCATTCCACTGTCTGGACCATATCTCAGGGGTTTTTTGTTGTTGTTGTTGTTGTTGTTGTTGTTGTTGTTTTTGTTTTTTTAGACAACCTCCTTATCCTGTCCTCCTGCTACATTGTTGCCTGGGCACCTAGAGTACACAAATCTAGTGTCATCTCATCATAGCAGGAGGCCAGAGGAGACACTCACAGAATGCTCCACCAGGCAACTGTCCAAAGACTGGAGAGAGAATGTCCAGGCTTGTGGACGTGGTTCCCTCCTCAGCTCCAATCACGTCTCACTGGAGATTCCAGGAACTTTATCAGGCTGTGACCTCTGCCCCTGCTGTAGTCCCTGCCCTGCTGAGACAACTAACCCCAAACAAACAAGGGTTTAGTCTCAGCTCTGGAGCCCTGGGGGTTCTGATCCTGAAAACCAGCTGGAGCTCTTAGCTTGTAGAGACACTTGAACTCCACAGGGGAGGGGCCCCTGGGTCAACTGCTTTGAGTAGAGTTAAAAGCGACTAGGGTGTCTTGGTTTTGTTTTCCCTCAGTGCTGGAGATCAAACGCCTGGCCTCTCACAGAAGTGCTGAGGTCCGTGATGAGTGCTGGGAGTAAGCTGAGACAAATTCACACCGGCTGGACGTCCGTCCGTCCCCGGGGCAGCACTGCCCCTGCACCAGTCTTCTCTGTAAGCTGGTGGTCTCCACACCGCGCCCAGCAATCTGTATTCTCACTTTCTAATTTCAGAACACTACACAAACAAAAAACAACAACAACAAAAAAAATCGAAGCAAAACAAACTGAAGGGAAAGTGCCCCAAATGGCAAGTAGAGGCTGGCTGGACCCCAGGGCCTCATAAGGAGCCATCTGTCCATACTGAGTGGACAGAAACCACTGGGCTCCCCCACAACCCCACCACACGCGCACACACACCATACCCAACCGGATGATTAAAACTATTTTGTTTATTGGTCACTTTTTTCATGTATTTCTAAAATTTCTAAAATGAAGTGGTATTTTGTCATTAAAGGGGGGTAGGGTGAGTGCAGCTACCAGGGCGTGGACGGGAGGGGCCATCAGCCAGTCGGAGCTCCGGGTGGCTGTCACCAGAGCCCGATCACTTGTGCACTGCAGTGAGAGGCAGGCTGTGTGTGGCGAGGTGTGAGCATATGAAAATGAGCGAGCTAAGTGTATGTGAGGGCGGGGGGGGGGGGCGGCGGGAACGGCAATCAGCGTCAAGAGCCCCTTAATAGAGGCAGGATGCTTCTGCTGGCCTGGATTGAAGCCATCAAGACAATTCCCTAACTGCCACAGAGGCAGGCCTGGGAGAGAAAAGGCAATTATCAGGATGGGCTTCAAGAGACACCTCTTGTGATCTGAGCCACCCTGGCAAATACGTCACCCGGCATTTAGTAGGCTGACGGCAGAAATGGCTGGTTTTGGCCCCTATACACACTTCTCTGCAATGTGCCCCGCCTCCTGCGGCAAGGTTAGCCTAAGGCAGGAGGAAGCTCTCAACCTCCCTAATGCCATGACCCTTTAACACAGTCCCTCATGCTGTGCTGACCCCCAGACATAAAATTATTTTCATTGTTACTTCATAACTGTCATTTTGCTACTGTTATGAATTGTAATGTAAATATCCGTGCTTTCCCGAGGTCCCGGGCAACCTCGGGAAAGGGTTGCTCCACCCCTAAAGGAACCACGGCCCACAGGCTGAGAACAACTGGTGCGGGGCCGGGGCTGCTGTAGTGTGGTCAAGCCTCGCTGAGAAGGACTTGAAGGTCTTGTGTCGGCTCCTGAAATTCTATTTCCTTACAGCCACAAGAGACGCCAGCCTAGGACCTTCCTGGTGATCACGGGTTCCCCTGACTGGCACGGCCCTGCGGGCAAACCCAGGTACCCCACAACTCAGAGCTGCCCGTTCCCCTCCCCCCACCACAGCTGTAGTTGACTACACGTGTATGAGGGCCCGGCTGAGATTCCAAAGTTATCCATCCTGATCTTGACACACTCGCTTGCTCCCGGCATGGAGGGCTGGATAACCAACTATTGTCTTCAGCCACTAAACTGTAGGGATGGTATGTGTTGTGTTTTAGAAAAAGGAAAAGATGCTAGAGGTGTGTTTGGTGGAGGTGTGGTATGGTGTGGGGGAGGGGTGTCTCTGTGGGCCCTTGCTGAGGCATCCCTTCCCCCTGAGGGACCAGTCATAAAACGATATAGTAGAGTTTATTTAGGACATGAGGACATGAGGAGGGGAGTTGAGGGGGTAGTAGATGAGAGAGAGAGAGAGAGAGAGAGAGAGAGAGAGAGAGGAGAAGGAGGAGAGGGGTAGTTTGGCCATAAGCATGTGGAGAGAGGGGGGAGGGGAATGGGAAGAGAGGGGGGAAGAAGGGGCAAGAGGAGAAGAGAAGAGGAGTGAGGAGGGGGCAAACAGCTCCTTTTATAGTGAGTCAGGCCTACCTGGCTGTTGCCAGGTAACTATGGGGCGGAGCCTAGACAAAATGCCAACAGTATTGTTACACAGCTAACTCATTCACTTCCTATCGCACAAATAAATGGGAGTGGGGGCTCGGCCACAGGGGTAGAGGCACGGCCATGCCTGTGGGAGTGCTGCCATGCAGGGAATGCATGCTCACCATGTCAGCCCGCCCCATCCGGCACTCAGGGTCACTAGACACTAAATACTGGCATAGAAGAGGAGGTCAACAGAGGGAATTTCCAGAGAGGCTTCTTAACTGAGCAGAGGGACATCGTTCCTAAGAGTAAAGGTGACTTAATGGCCTTAACTGAAGTGTCTTTGGTCAAGACACGGGGGCTGGATGCTCTGAGGTGGGAGGTTATTTTCCTGATTATTCCATGGAGGCATTATCCCGGGCTGGTTGGAACGTGTGGTTGTTTTGTTTTGTTTTTAAATGTCTAGGGCCTGTGAACGCTAAAGCCAAGGCTTATGTCCAAGCAAATCCCTCATCTTCAAACCAGCCTGTGCCAAGCCAGTGTCTCCACAGGGCAATACTAGACGGCTCCTGGCCACAGAGCTCATGCCTGCTGGCCCTGCCCTGTCAGTCCCCTTCATGAGGATCACAGGGAGCCTCTTGCATAAGTGTCCTCTGCCCCTCTGCCGCCTGAGCCAGCAGGTGTTCTCAGAGGCCCCCTGCAACACATCCCCTCTCTCAGGAACCACGGCTAACAAACTGCCCTGCACTGTGCTAGCCTCAGACCGACTGGCCTTGCCACAGCTAACCCATGCTTCTGGGTTCTCTCCACTGAGAAGAACAAACTTTTTTTCTCCATCTCACAGATGCCTACAAGATCAGCTGTCTAGGTAGGCGCTGCTGTCACTTCTGGTGATTTGAGTAAGACATGTTCTCCATTGGCTCAGATTCTTGAACACTTGGTCCTTGGCAGGTGATGCTGGTCGCGGAGGTCATGGACCCTTTAGGAAGTGGAGACTTGCTGGAGGAAGTGTGTCACTGGGCTGGGGGGGAGGTCACAGCTTCTCCTTACCTCCAGTTCCCATCCCCCGTCCTCTGCGTGCAGCTGAGGATGGGATCTCTCTGCTCCTTGCCCCTGTTGTCATGCCTCCTGGTCTTAGCTTGATGTCTATTGCTTTGACAGAGACTACAACTCAAAGAGGTCTGGGGAGAAGACGGCTTATTTGGTTTATAAGTCCCGACCACTGCCCAGCATAAAGGGAAATTAGGGCAGGAACTCAAGCAGGACAGGAACCTGGCGGTGCCACAGATGCTGAGGCCACGGAGGGGTGCTGCTCACTGGCTGGCTGCCCATGCCTTACTCAGCCTGCTTTCTTATACACCCAGGAACCCTGTGCTCAAGGGCAGAGCAACCGACAGCGGGCTGGCCCCTCCACACCAATCACGAATTAAGAAAATGCCCCACCACTCACTTAGAGGCTAAGCGGATAGAGGCATTGTCTCCAGTAAGTTCCCTCTTCCAGATGCCTCTAGTTTCTGTCAAGATGACCGGAAAGCAAATGAAGACATTGCCCACTATTAAGGCTCTTATCCCTCTGGTACCATAAGCCAAAACTCTTTAGTCCTTAAGTCACTTTAGGTCATGGAGTTTCATCACATCAACAAAAAGGAACCAACACGCCACCCTTGATGATGACAGAGGCCAAGGTCCATAGCAGGGCTGGCCCTTAGTCTTGTCCTGTCACCACAGGCCCTCCCGGTCCCTCCCCTATTAATGTGGATCTTGGCCACATTAACTAATAATTTAATAATTATTTAGCAATTAATTAATGATTAATTATAACAATCAATTAGTGATTAATTATAACAAGTAATATTTAATTACTGTGACTTGCCTTACCCGATGGGATGTTAACAGAAACAAGACAGTCCGAGCCTCAGCTCTGAGAGGCGCCCCCGCCACCCTCAAGGGCGTTTGCCATTCATCGCCCCAGATAGAGCACACCCCAAGCTGCCACTGGTCCAAGGCAAGTGCGAGACACAGAGAGCGCAGGGTCAGCCCCCGGGCCAGTGACTAAGTTAGTAAGACACACCTGTTGTTACAAGGGGAGTTTGTTACACAGCATCACCCTGGCTATTCCTGACCGAGCCAGTCAGCATAGCAGCAATTTACAAATACTGACCGATTTCTAATTTCTTCACTGTTTACCTAGGGCTCTCTTGGTAATTGGAAACTGCTAGGAATGTCCTAGCTGTCGCTGTGTGTCCAGAACGGCAACCCAGGGGTTTCCCTGGGGGCTGAAGCACACTCCCCAGCCCTGCCATCTGACCCAAAAGCACAGTCCACAGCTGCATGGGCGCCGCTCTCCTGCCGTCACCACAGAGTTGTGAATATCTCAGGTACAACTACTGCACCAACAGACGCAGACAGACGGAGATGGCAGGTGAATCCCTCTTTGGGGAGCACTCTTGGGTCACCTGCTACCCAGAGTACTCTCTGACAGGGTCAGGGTAGGTCTGACTCTCAGAGAAATGACCCCTAATTAATCTGTGTCGGCAGAGGGCTGGCTGAGCACCACACATGCCCCCCCTCCCTGCCCCTGCCCCCACCGCTATGCGCCTGGCATGTGTTAGTCAGTCTATGTGACACTGGCCTGAGGTTTTGTGTTTCTGTTTTGTCGATGAGGGAAATGAGGTTTGTGGGACCCCATGGGGTCCAATTCCCTGTCACCCTGTCCCATCTCCTACCACCTTCTCCTTTTCTCACTCCAACTGCATTGTCTGGACTGCTCCTTTCATTGAGCCAGATAACCCCAGGACCTTTGCACGGCCTCTTGGATCCTCTCGTCTCCTTCAGGTCTTTGTTCAAGTGCCATCTTTCTCGGAAAGGTCAGAATGGAAGAACAGCACTCCCACAGCCCTGTTGCCCCTCATGATTTTTTTTTTCTCTTCACAGCACTTACTTCAGTGGGAAAAGACTCTGAAGCCAAGCCTTTGAGCTTACTGCCTGACAGGGCTGGGCTTCGATCCTGTCAGGAGGCGGGAGAAGCCTGACATGGACGGAGCCTGAGGCCCAGCGCAGCCGTGGCGGGTGTCCAGTAAATCAGAGAATGAGCGAGGCTTAGAGGAGCCTGCAGAGGCACAGCTAGCCTGGTTCCCACTTGAGGTGGAGCCTGCGGGGCCCAGCCTCCAGCAGTAGCCTGCCTGCACCTGTAATTAACTAGCAGCCTGCCTTCTCTCTGCTGGCGCTCTGAGCTGTAAGTGCTGAAAGACACTAGCAATCTCATCTTAATAGCTCTGCTGTACGGAGGATGGGGGAGTCAGCTACAATTTTCTCTTGCTCTTTTCAAAAGACCTTTATAAATAAATATATATATATATATATATACACACATATATATGTATATATATATATGTGTGTATATATATATACATATATGTGTGTGTGTGTGTATATATATATATATATATATATATATATATATAAACAGATATATATTAGAGCAAAACGGTGAGAGAGAACCAGTCAGCCTGCCACATCAAGTCAATGACAGGCATTTGCTTGGAAAAGTGCAAAAATGCTCTGGTCGAGGGTAACATCACTCTGGGAGTTTGGGGGAGGGGTAGTCCTTGAGGCTCTGTCACAACCTCCGTTGCAACAAACCAGCCCTGTTTGTGGTCCCAAGGGGCACAGTGTCTTTGGAAGCTCACCCTCGGCTCTGATCACAGCCAGCGTGTCACAGACCCACCCGCATCTCTCGTCCAGGCCCCCTGCCCCTCATAGAGGTGGCCAAGGCTCTCCGACTACGCGATGCATACAGTGCTCTGCAGAGCTGGCAGGCCTCCTTCTGAGGCATGTGTCACGGGCATCAGTGATTGTCACTGGTACCCAGGGCTCCCCGCTGGCTGGGAGGAATAATTGAGGACACAGAAGCAGCTGGCTCTTCACAGACGTGCTTCGCTCCAGAAGACTGATGACCCTTTGCCTCTGGGTGGGCCCGGAGCACCAGTCGGCTGAGTCAACCGAGTGCCTCGCAGACTCTGTGGCCCATCCTGCTTTCCCGCTTAACTCAGGGCTGCGGGGTCCTCCCTCTACCTCCCGGAGAAAGCACAGCAAAGGATTCCTCTCCTTTTTTGGTAAAGAAAGTTTCAGCTGAATAAACACACCCTTAGTTTTTCCCAGTCTGCACAGACAAGCAATCACTAGAATGGTGCTAAGTGACCCTGTGTTTCTCTCTCCTGGGGACCAGGAAGCCGATCACCTCGGCGGATCACTGTGGCAGGCCCTGCCCTAGACACTCGGCCACGCCTGAAGGCCACGGCCAGCCTGGAGTATGGGCTCTGAAAGCAAAGCAGAAAAGCAAGGCAGAGTCCCTGGCAGGATGTGCGTCTGCCCCGCGGCGGCTGCTGCGGCGGCTGCTCAGTGCCGTGGAGGCATCGGGAGAAAGCACCAGGCCTGTCACAGGGGGATGGAACACCAAGTGGCCCGCCCCATCGGATACCAGACGACCTGAGTGTCAAGAGACAACTGGCCCTCCCTGGGGAACAGGGGATGATGTGACCGCCATGGAGAACAGAGGTGCTGAGGACCCGGGTGGAGGATTATCTTTTCATCCTTGAGATGGGCACCGACTCTGTCCCCTAGCTGGGCTCAGGTGCCACCTCGGCGAATTGGAACATCCGAGGAGGCTTGGCAGAAGACGAGGAGTTGGCACCACACCCCACCAGACTGCCTGTCATGAGCTATTCCTGGAATTCTCCCGTCACGTGGGGCGGAAACCCAGGGCCACTTGCTGGAGGGCTGTGTCCAAGCCACGCTTCTCAGAGGCAAGTCCTGGCGGGAGTTGTGCCCGCACAGCGCCTCTGAGCAGCTCCCGTTTAAAATTAGTTATAGCAAGGAGAAGCAGCCCGGAGATGGGAATCTGGCTTTGCCACCCTATGGCTGTGTCTCCTTGGACAAGTTTCTTAATGCCTCTGAGCATGCTTCCTGGATAGGGGATACTGCAGGGATGAACACGGCCTGATTTGTGAGGGAAGGTATTTGTACCATACGGTGGAATTTCCAGTCAGGGGATAGTTGCTTGGTTGTGTTTAAACACAGGTCATCTCCGACCCTACTTTACACTCCCAGGGATTTGGTTCCCAATCTGACCTTTCTTTACCATATCCAGAGAGACCCCTCAGCTCCAACAACTGCCGCCAAACTGCTGGGTGCCCGGAAGGCCAGCAACCTGCAGGCCTTGGTCTCTGTTCCCAGCACAGTGGTGTGGCTGGTGGTGGAGGTGGCGGCTCTGAGGCTGACCGACACCGAGACAGCGTCTGGGTGTGGGAGGCACCCTGGAGGCTGGTGACTGACTTGCCAGGATAGGCTGAGCCGGCTGGGCAGCTGGCTTCTCCCACAGCTTCTGTTTCCTAGAGCGCTGAACGGGGGTGCTGGCCTGTGTTGAGGGTGAGGTTCTTGTAGGCACCGGGATGAGGATCTCTCCAGGCTTCTGCTGTACCATCCTTTATGTACCAGCTCTCCACACGGGAGCTGCAGAGCCCCAAGGACATCAGCAGCCACCTCCAAGTTGACTGACTCAGGCCAGAGTTGGCAAGCTGCTTCTCCACAGGCCCGTCTTAGCGTGTCTGTGTTCATACTGAGCAGACAGAGAGGCAGCTCACGCCAACCTGTCCTTTCCATGGTCCCTGTAATCCTTCTCAATCACACCCTGGGCAGGGCCCCCTGGGGTCAAGCTCTCTGAAGGCCTTGAGTGTTTATAGCTTCTCTCTCGGGTGTCCAGTCAGGCACTAAGGGCTCTTGGCATCCCAGGACGTCACTCATGCGGCTAGGGTCCTTTTACCACAGCAGGAGCAATAATTGTGGCCTTAACCCCGAGAGCTGGTCCTGCCCCGATCTTCTGGCTCCCTTCTCCTGGTCAAGGGGGATAAGGAGCCATCACCAGCCTCCGACTCAACTTGCAAAGCAGAAATCAAGGGAACATTATAAAGGCCTTCAGAGCATGTGTCCCAGCAGTGCTATGGGCAAGCTGGTATCAGCAGCAGAGGCCTAGGAAGCACCCTGCCCGCCCAGATGCCAGCCTGCTTCACTTGAGGACCAGCTGGGTACCACCCCACCCCCTCTTTCCAGCCCTCCACTCGTTCCGCTTGTCCTGAGTGTTGGCAGAGGCCCAACCAGTTATTTTTAGTTGTTGATGGGCTGGCCCCTTCCTGGTCACATGCTGCAGTTTGAGTCCTGTGGCAGAAAGACTCAGCTCCCAAAGCACTCTAGCCCTCTAGGCGGAATTCAGCACGCACCCCACACAATTATGTGAGTTCCTCAAGGTGCATTTAAACAGAGACAGCCTCACCATGCTCCTTCAGAGTTCCTTTGAGGAGTTTAGGGCCATCGGAAGCAAAGTCCTGCTAAACCTTCCCACGTAGCTACTGCAAAGCAAGGAGCGTAGTGCTCATCCCCAGGGCCAAACCCGCGGTTTCAGTTGATAGGGACCAGAAGAGCACTGTCACCCTTGAGGAGGAGAAGGGGAGAGGCCTCCTCGTGGATCCATTCGACAGAGGGAGGTGCTGTACGCAGAATGACAACTCCCCCGGACATACAGGAAGCAGGGGCAGAGAGCCAGGCCCTCGCCTGGTAACGGGAACACTGGGGTTCTCTCCCAGCTTTGGCCTCAGAAGCTGCCCCTCTCAACTCACCAGCCCCCCTCCGCCTCTTCAGATGTGTGAGATCACCTTGTGCTCCACGGCTTGGTGACTGAGGAGAGACACATGCTCCACCTTCTGTGACTGCCTTTAGGAAAACGTTCAGGATTGAGGAAAAAGCAGGACAGAGTCCAGGTCCTCGTTACCTAACGAGGACGCAGGGGACTTAAATTTAGACCGTGTCTGTGCATGGTGGGGAGGCAGCTCGGTGGAACTGCAGGGGTACACGTGTGGACACACCCAGTGGATCTCCCGAGCCAAGGGAGAGCAGAGTGCTGCAGGGGACCGCGCCTCTGAATCTATGTCCTGCCTGTTCTGAATTATATTTCAAAATAGGGTTCCACTCTGTAGATTAAAGCAGGGTAGCTTTGAGCTCAAGACCCTCTTGCTTTGGCCTCCTGTCTGATGGGGCAACCACTCCTTCGGACGTCTATGGACAGACTGAGTGGCTCCATTTTGCCCAAGTTTTAGGTAATTCCACTTTATGCCCAGTGCCCTCTAGTCCCTGCTAAACACACATCCTGCTAAACAGAACGTTCTCACACATCTGCACTTGGACGTTTTGGAGGATCCATTGTTTTACAGCATAAAATGAATTGTTCTAATCAACTGAACTGAAACTTTTGAAACTTCCATCCCTGGTCTGCCTCTTGTGGGATGTAGTTGTGGTTTTGGCTTTATAAACTCTACCCTCCCTCTCCAGAGTTGAGAGTTCTTTCTTGGATGAGCCTGCTCTCAGCCAGTGGCAAACAAGGGGCTCTCTGTCATCTGACTTTTAGATGACACTCTTATGTCCTGCGTGGACACAACATCTGGGGGCCTGAATGAGATTTTTGCCACTGGGGGGGGCGGTGGTGGTGGTGGGGGTAGGGGATGGTGGTGGTGGTAGGGGATGGTGGTGGTGGCTCAGCCTCACTCCGAGTCCCTCTGGTTTGGTGAACTGTTACAGAGGAGGTGGCCCCTGAAATGTTCCAGGTCCAGGTGACTCAGGCCGGGGCCAGGGGTTCCCAGAATGACCACTATGTTTGCCAGCGTCAAAACTGACCAAGCCCTCAGGGGGCCTCCTAGGAAGTAGGTTTTGACATTTTGTCTGGGTTAGTCTCTCGTGTGGAAGTGAATGTGGACAGGGCCTCTTCCCCGGCACCTTCCCGTAGGAGTCAAGCCACGGAGGAATCCTGGTTGGCGACTCCTGGTTAAATGCTTGTCTTAGGTCAGTCTATCTCTGTGGATGCCTAAGTGAGAGACTGTGCAGTTTGTCTAGTCTCTCTGTGCCCTTTGCATTTGTCAGGTTTTCCAGAGGAACAGAAATTATAGAATTCTCTTTCTCTCTCTCTCTCTCTCTCTCTCTCTCTCTCTCTCTCTCTCTCTCTCGTAAATCCTGTGCGCGCGCGCGCGCACGCACACACACACACACACACACACACACACACACAATTTATTAGAATAATGTACAGGCTGTGGTCTCTCTAATCCAACAATGGCTGTCTATGAACAGAAGCCCAAGAATCCAGTCCACAAGGCTGGAGACTCTTGCTTTTGTGTCCACCACCTTTTCTGCATTCCTTGGATGTTTGCTTTTTTAAAAATTATTTTTCTCTTTAATGGTCTCTGGGTTACAGGTACTTATGTGTTTAAATGGGCCAAAGTGAAAAAAAAAAATAGTAGATGCTTGCCTCACAAAAGAGTCAAGACCTTCCTGCTTCATGGAATCATTACACTATCCTGCAAGGTGATATCTTTACAAGAGGAGGAACACTTATTACACTTTTCAGGTGGTCTGCCCCATCTGCAGACACGCATTAAATGGTTATGAGCATGTAGACCGTTGCGTTCAGTCTTAGAAAGAAAGAGATGCCTCTTCGGTGTGAATTATACTGAGGAATGGTCGCGTGCTGATTTGGCTCACTGAGAAGCCGGCTCTGCAGGGTGTGGCCTGCCCTTTCCAGAGCCGAGTGTGTTTGTCTCAGTTTCCCCGAAAGCCCCTGTCCTGCTGGCCCTGACCATGACAGGGAAAAAAGAGAACAACAGACGAGCCCAAGAGAAGCGCACCATGTACTTGCAAGCAACCAAGAGGGCTGCTACTGTTTATCCTGGGGTTAATGATCCCTATATAAAGCCAGCTATCAATAATACCTGCAGCATCACAGTCACCAAATTCTGTGAGATGCTGTAAACATCAGTGGAATGATTATGATAAATAACCACACACCGCATGCATCAGAAGGCCTGTCTTATGTTTTCTGTAAGGTTTATCCAGAAACGTACAAGGCCCAATGCTTTAACAGAAGACACATAGGTAATATGAATTTATTGCATTATCCAATGTACGTAACAGATTTTTAAAATTAAGATGATGTTGCCCAGTAACTTCTAACCCAGACAACTGTCATCTTCATAATTCCAGGTGTGCCTGCTCAAAATAATCACAACTGGGCTTATTAAATGTTAATGTTAATTCGGGAAAGGAGAGAGGCAAGATCACTGACCCTCACCTGAGCATCTGGACCCTGCCAGCTACTTACATGCCATTTGGCCTAATTGTATAAAGTCACAAGGATTTCTGGAGAAAGTACAGTGTAACAGGCTAGGGGGTGTGTCCACCCATGCAGCATGGAAAAGCTGATATATATGTATATGTATATGTATTTATATGTGTATGTATATGTATATATCGGGCAAAGATCCCCAAAATAGATATTGCCTAATGCCCTCCCCCTATTAGGGCAAATGGCAATTGTTAGTGTTATTATGCCTCATGTATTTATTTTTAATTGTTTAATCAAGGGGGCTTTATGCATAAAGGTTACGGTAGCAGGATGTAATTACAGACCTTTAGCTCCCTGAAGAACCCTGCCCCCTCCTGGGTTCTCCTTTACAAAAATGTTCTCTCACTCAAGGTTATTAATAATGCTAAATCTCTTACTGAGATGCAAGTCTTCTCTCTTGGGATCAGCGAGACCATAAAAAAGTTATTTTAGATATGATGAATTATATAAATAAAGATAAAGACAAAACCATAAGAGCTTGAAACCAAGTCAGAAAAGGTCTGAATATGTGGTATGAGACTAAAGATAAAATACTGACGATTTGTTAACGTTCACAAGGTTCTAATGATGTATTCGCGTAATAAAATCTGACTAGAAAATGCTGACTCATTGATTTCCTCAGTAACTTTGTTAAACTGACCCATTTGGAGATGCCCAGCTGTAACAGTAGCTGTGGCAAGAATTAACTGAACACCTCTTCATTCTTGTAAATGCCTCCTTATGAAAACTGATCTTACTGTTCTCTCCTGTAATTATAGTCTTTGGGGCAATATGAGCTATTTAATATTAAAGACCTGTTAAATTGATTTAAATTTTGTAAACGTACACTATAAAAGGATCAGGAAAATGAAGTTCCCAGTTTTCTGTGGACTGTATATTTGGTTTAAAGCTTATTTTGGTACTAAAAGAGCATCAGTTCAAAATTCGTAATTTTTGCTTAAAGATTTATTGATTGATTGATTGGTTGGTTGGTTGGTTGATTGTGAGTACACTGTGTCTCTCTTCAGACACACCAGATGAGGGCATCAGATCCCATTATAGATAGTTGTGAGCCACTATGTGGTTGCTGGGAATTGAACTCAGGACCTCTGGAAGAACAGTCAGTACTCAACCGCTGAGCCATCTCTCCAGCCCCCAAATTTATAATTTTTAAGACTCAAAAATCTTAAAAGGGATAAATTACCTTAGTATATAAAAATCTTATTCTGTGAGAGTTAGATTTATTGTAAACCATTAGAACAAATTAAAAAAAAAAAGAAGAGAGATTAAATGCCCTTCATATGCCTAGAACGATGTTTGTAGTCATACAAATGCAGTCCATCCACAGGGACAAGACTGGCGGGAGAGCCCAGTCCTCATCTCCCATTGTATGTCTTCATTCCGTGTTTTTAAAGGTAAACCTAAATCAGCTAGCTCAAAACAAGTTTAAAAGTGAACTTAAAATTTTGTTTAATATAAAATAATATTTAAAATCTGTTATATTGTAAAAACTGGTTATGGAAAATTAGACTTTCCATTAGATTAGGCTTGAGTAGAATGGGTTAATTTTATAATTCACTTCCGTGCAAGGCCATTCGCTGGGTTCAAGAAGTACCCCCACCTTCTATGGGACACAGGTCTCCATCAGAGAAAACTGCACGCTAGCCTCATTACAGGACAGGGCAGCCTGGGGAAAGAAGCCTTGCCGGGGTCTCGGCTCTGCTCCTGTAGGTCTAGCTGGGAAGACCTCTTCCTTTTAGGGAAGATCCAGCACTCCTCACATTTCCCACAACAGGAATAGGGTGGAGGTGGGGGTAAAGTGTGGGCGGATGAATTCTCTCACACAGGGGAGGACCTTAGAGTCTGCACCCGATCCTAAATGTCTCAAGCAGTGGAGAGGCAAGCACTCCTCCTCGATAACTGTCTCCTAAACAGGAGGATGCTGCGAACAGGGAACCTTGTGCCTAAGCCTGCCACCGCTGGTGTGGGAATTGCATCCTAGTTAACTGGCTGTGTCCCCCCTCCCCCTCCCCCTGCTTTCAGTCCTCCCCCACCCCTATCCCCACCCCTTAACAAAGCTAATTCCAGGGCTGAGAAGTCAACTCCTGACTCTGTAAAGTCCCGGGAAGGTTTTAGATAAAAGACCGAGGCTCTGCCACAGGGCCAGTCGACACAACACGTGCAGAACTATGGGCACCCACTTAAACCCTAAGTTACAGCTGTCATCCAGGCCATCCGTCACATCCTGGTAAAGCAATGCCATCAGGGGAGGAGGCCTGGACTGTGACAGTCCACCCAGGCCAGACTCTCCAAGCAACTTGTCAAAGACCACTGGGACTGTTCCCATTGCAACCCGGAGGCCGACAGGTCTGTGCATGGAGTCTGATAGTGCTCCTGGCAGGGTTAGTCACAGCGGCAGGCTTGGCCTCTCACTCAAAGAATCACTACTAGCTCTGTTGTATCTGGGAATAATAGGTCTGTTACTAAAAAAATTAAAAAAAAAACATTTCTTTAATGAGTTATGCCTGGCTATGCATCCAAATAACAGTTGGCCCTTGTAGATGATATAAATATTTTCCTAAAAATAAACAGAGCCTTACAACTCTGGAAAAGGCTTATCTACTAGCTGCTGAGAAGGAGAGACCAACAGTTCCCGGATCCATAGCTGGCTCCATTGGAATCATGGCTGACCACCTTACTCCTGGGCCTCGACTCGTCTTGCGTCCTTCTCCCCGAGGTCTAACGATCCGGTCCTGCTTATCTAACTGGCTGTTGAACTTTGTCAAGCCACACAGAGCACTTGTTAAATTAATGTACCTCAGGGCTCAATTGCATAACTTGTGTCAACGGTTTGATTCTCCTTAACACGGGTGGGGGATGCACCGCCAGGGTGACTCCCCTTTGCCCTAGATTTAGCCGCTTCCATCTTGTGCTCCCCACAACTGCCCCCAGCCCCCAGTCCCCTCTGCTAAGTGGATTCCTGCAGAGCAGAACATTCTCACACAGCCGCACCTGCAGCTCTGGGAGGTCCATAGCTTCATAACATAAAACAAATCGCTTTAATCAACTCAACGGAAACTTCTACCCCTGGCCTGCCTCTGGTGTGATGTAACTGTGGTTCGGGCTGACTATACAGAAAGGCCTCTGCGTCCCACTTTTTTCCAGGGGCATCCTGTGTCCTGGGGAAGCATCGCCGGCCTGTGTGTGTCCAGCTGCATGTCCCTTACCGAGTTCACTCAGTCCCTGTCTGAGCCCAGGCCCCAGAGTCCTCCCAATTCCTGCCCCTTTTCTCTTATCCCCCCCCTCTTCTCAAACTCATCCAGAAACGGAACCCCAGCTGCTGGAGACTTGGAGATGACGCTAAACTGAGGACAGTGTCCTCAGGGAGGAGATCTACTTATTCATGTCACAGACGTCACTGTCACACCTGGCCTCAGTGGCCGCACTGGCAGGGGAAAGGGAGGGAGATGGAAAGTTAGAGGAGAATCAGGTCCAACAGTGGAGGAGCCAAGCCGAGCTGGGAAACAAACGCAGGACCAGGACACTAAAAATACACCCTTTGGCAAATGCCATCCCAGAGCAAAGCGTGGCTACGAGAGTCTGGAGCAGGTGCGCGTTCATGCGCGTGCACGCGAGTGCGGGGGGTCCGTGCGGGTACTGATCGAGGTATGAGCTGGACCCCACCATGCTGGCCAGAGCATGGGTGTTGGAGGGTGGCTGGCCACTGGAGAGGCTGCTGCCCAGCTACAGCCAGTGCGTAACCCACAAAGGCTGATTCTTGCACAGATCATGTGTTGGGAAAGAGCTGGGACACCCTGGCCAGGCACTGCAGCCACCGCCTAAGGTGGCTGGGAGAGCAGCCAGCATTCTCCCTGACCTCTGGGACATCCTAGCGGGTACACTGATAGGAGTTGGCCGTATTTTTGACATCAGCACTGTCCTCCTCTCCCTGGGCTTGTCTGGCCATCTCCAGACAGTTTAGCTACACCTGTTGTCAAGCCCAAGCCTCTCCATGCCACTCCTGTGGTGGGCTCCATCACACGCATCCTTAGGAGCAGGATGCTGTCTAGCCATGGGACTTTTGGCCTGGTTTCTTCCATACACTGTCACTAGTTCTGGGCCCTCTCTGGGCTGGGAGGAGCCCTGTCAGCCCTCTCTGCAGTAACACTGTGTTTAGCTGTGACTTTGCAGTGCCCAGAAAGCCTTCCCGACAGCACTGTTGTTGAGATCAGTAAGCCTTCCCCAGTGGGCCCCCCTCTTCTTTGACACGCCCTGAGGAGAGAGCAAGCTTTCCTTTGTAAACGGATGGCAGGCTGCAGCTCTCTTTTGCTCCACGAAGCCTAAGGGCCTGGGGGGGGGAAGGGCAGCAGAGGAGCTGCCCAGGCCGGGGCGCAGGGGCAGCAGGGTAGGGGTGGCTTCTCCCAACCTCCTCCACCACCTCTGTGATGGCTTCCCATGCCACACAACTGGCTCCTGCGTGTCTTGGCCACGGGCCTGACATCCAGAGTTCACAGACTGAAGGCCGGGGGTGGGGGGGTGGGGGGTGGGGGGTGGGGGGTGTGCGGGGCTGGAAGGGCGGCAGTTCGGGGCTGAGCCCTGCTGCAGGGCGCGCAGGCCTGCATCTCACCAGCTGTGTGGGCCTCTGCCACAGCAGCCAGACCTTCCTCCAGCGGTGCCACGAGTCACATCAAGCAAGGCTTGAAAAGGTCCTTGTCAAGACAATCAGGAGCAAAATAGCTGTTAATCAATGATTGTTAATTAGGCAGAAGAATCATCTCCTGCTGTGACTGGTCTTAGTTTTAATTAAAACTCAAACTCCAGAGTTCAAGTGGTTCCTGAGCCTCAGCGTCCTGTCCTGGGGTGGGTGGAGCACGGCACCCAGCTGAGGAAGCTTATAAATACCCGCTGAGGTGAGCAGCCTTGCCTAGACTGTGAAAGGGGCACCATGGGGACTAACGCCTATAAAACTGATGACATGTTGGCGGTATGGTCAAGTGACACACATATAAACTGACGGCGTGGCCGCGGTATGATTAAGGGAGTGGTTTTATTATAGACATGAGGAGGGGCTTTTGGAAGAGTCGAGAACAGAGAGAGAAGGCAGTAGCTGAGTGTGGTCAGCAGGCTGAACCTGGCCAGGACAGAAGCCGGAGGAGAGAGCATGTGTGGGAAGGCAGAGAGTGAGAGCAAAAGAAAAGGCAAGCAAGAGAGCACACTCCAAAGTGGAGCGCTGGTTGAGGCCCAGAAGCTGGGGAGGGAGGCTGGGCAGGGTTAGGGCAACGGAAGAGCAGGAGAGAGGCAGGGTGCCGGCCAGCATGGATTCTGAACAGCTGGGAGGCCAGCATGCACTTTGGTATTTCAGTAGGCACCACAGACAGCCATTTGTCCCCCACGCCAGCTCAAAGGAAAATGGCTCCTCTGGTCGAGGAGACTGTGCATCACAAGTTCCAGAGGACCGCTGGCTTTTGTCTCAACAGCCAGGATTTGGGAAAATGGACTTTCCTCTGGATCTGACACACATGGCTTCCAGGAAGGGGACTAGACTTCTCCAAGACTAGTAAGAGACAACCAGTCATGGGTTTCCTGGGTGCCAGGCCCGCTCTGTGGATTAGGGAATTTAATTCCTTACTAACATGCTACTGACCCTTGGAGACTAAAAGGGACTTGGAATCTTTTGCTGCTGAGTGCTGGCTTGAAAACAGGCTCAGACTGGCCCAGGGTCACAAAGCCAGCAGTAGTTTAAGGGAATCCACCCTGTGTTGTCTAGACCTCCAAGTCTATGTTTTTTTCTCCACATCTGGACAGAACCCATAACAGGCACATTAATAGATACAACCCCTGATGCATAAAACCACTGTGGGTATAACCCATAATAGGCGATTCTGTCTCAGTTCCAGGACCACACAGCGCAGCATCTCTGGACCAGATATCGGTGACCTGCACCTCCCAGTTCAGCCTTTCTTCTTAACACGTAATCTGGCTCCCCCAATCCAACAAGTGACTCATTTAAACACTTCAGAAACTGCCTCTCTTAGAGCCCGAGTGATTCTGTTTTCTGTTCACCAGGAAGCCTTAAATATTTTCATCAGAGGGACCACATGAGTAATTCTGGACCAGTGACTATGCCTCCGGGGTAAACTCCTCTTGAAACACTCCCAGAAAAATCACTAAGCAACTCCCACAGGCTCCAGGGAAGGCGGCCCGGGGCCTCCTGAAGCTACAGCTGTCAGAGCCAAAACTCACTGTCGGCAGCCACACCCTGCCGGCCCATCAGTCGCAGGAAGCTGAGCAAACCCGGCACCTGACTCAAGGCTCACACCTTTCCTCATGATCGCTTGCTACTCACATATAAATCAGCAGGGTTGGTATGGCCAGGTGAGGTGGCCTGGTCGGAAGTGGTGGATTAGGACACTTGTCACAAAACCTGACAATTCCGGTTGAAGCCCTGGGAACTAAGTGGTGGAAGGAAAGAGCTGACCCCAAGGTCACCCTCCGACGTCCACATGGACGCTGGAGCATGTGTGCCCCCGGCTTGGGTATGTGTACCCACAAGCACACAAGCACAAATGAGTGTAATGATAGTCAGGGAGTTTGTGCCAGGCATAGTGGTACGCCCTGTAATCCTAGTTAGTACTCAGCTCAGCGAGGCACAAGGCCAAAGCCCACCGTGACAATGGGGGGTGAAGCTGGTGACAACAGGTAGAGCATGGACAAAGGCGGCGGCAGTGACGCCCGCCAACATGGCCCCACGGCGGGCCGGGTCATTTTCCAGGAGAGGAGAAGCAGGATGCGTAAGCAGCCCTCCCACGTCGCATTTCCACTTAGAAAGGACAGAAACTGTCAGGGTGAGGAGACTGCGGAAAGACAAAGGGCTTCTCTGTGTTAAAGGCTGTGCCTAAGCGTCGATGAGGAGAAACGGTCCGTGGCTGGGGCAAGGGCAGGGACAAGGCCCCGCTGGCAGCAGCTAGCCGCTTCCTTCACTTAGTCCTCACAGGCACAAGTACTTCAGAGGCACAGGTGGGGAAACTGAGGCTCTGTGAGGTCGCCATCCTCCTTGGGTACACACGCCATGCTTCTGTCAGCCAAAGCCCAGCACAGGCCCTGCTACTAACTCCCCTCCTGAAGCCTGTCTGTCCCCTCTGTCACGCCGAGCAGGGGCTCTATGGGTTCCCTGGGTTCCGGAAGTCAGCTGGGCCACAGTAACAACATATGGCAGCTTTAGTGTTGGTTTTCAGACAAGGTCCCACTATACAGCTCAGGGTCGCCTGGAACTTGCTATGTAGACCAGGCTGGCCTCGAACCCATGGAGTTCCACCTGCCTCTGCCACCGGGGTGCTGGGAGTAAAAGTGTGCCCCGCCCCTCCCAGAGCATGGGAAGACTTCTGGAGGGAGCCCATTTCTTTTACTTCTTGCTCTGGGGACCGTCTGCCTCCGAGGCTTTTTCTTTCACCACCCCGTGACGGTCATGCTGTCACTGTGCCCGCACTGCTGTCCTATCTTAGGAGCTGAAGCAGGGAGGAGGCGCTACAATTCATCCCTGAGGCCACCCAGACAGTAAGCAGCAAGGTGGAGGCTGCAGGCACAGCGAGCAGCTCACTTACCAGAGAGCAGTCCCACAATTCCACAGTCTACGCCTGGTGGCCAAGACGGACCACTCAGAAACACATGGGACTGGGAACGTAGGCTGCAGGGTCCTGGAGGGCTCTGGCCTAGTCCTCTCTGTCCCTCATGGAAGGCACACACACATTGACCAAAGAGACTCCGGACCTTCTGAGTCCTCAGGGCCCCTGTTCTATAAGACAGAAAACTGTTCCCCAGAGAAATTTTGAAGCCACTCAGTTTAGCTGTAGAAACGCCAGCATCAGCAATGTGTAATTTAAGAGCTTTAGAAAGATGCCGGCTCAGGCAAGACTCAGCTGTTAAGAAATAGAATTCGATGCTGGGTGTGGGGGGTGAATGCCCTGAATCCTGAGCTGCGGAGGCCAAGGAAGGGAGATAGAGTTCTGGCCAGCCTGGGCTACATAGCAAGAGCTTGACTCAGAAAGATCACACAAACTACAACTCAGTGCTTAGCATTTGTCAATTGGCAAGTGACTGGACGAAGTTTGGGAGCCAAGGCTACCAATAACCTCTGACGCTTGAATGCTGTGTTGCTGCAGCCAGACGTCTGGGTTTATCAACTTACAAGGAGGAGAAGCTTATTTTGGTTCATGGTTTTGGAGGGTTCGGTCAGTCTCTGGTTATTTGGCTTTGTTTTGGACCTATGGGAGGTAATACATCATGGTGGCAGCACATGACGGGAAAGTCATTCCCCACCTGGCTGGACCACTGAAGAGAGGCCACCCTTATCCTCAATCCATGACCTCCCCCACTAGGCCCCACCTTTTAAAATTCACACTGAGGACCAAGTCCTCAACTCCTGGGCCTTTAAAGGATACCCTGGAACCAAACAATAGCAAATTCTGTGCCAGAATCTCTGGTAACAATTCCATCAGCACTAAGAATGGAGACATAGTCTGCCACCCCAACACCCAGGAGGCCGAGGCAGGAGGATTGTGGATTCAAGGCCAGGTGGTACTACATATGGAGAAACGAAAACAATAGCATCTCTTTCCACCTATGTGACCATACAGTCCGCCCTCTAATTCACGACAAAGTCACTTCACATTTGTATTCTCTGTCAAGGAAACCGAGGCTTAGCGTGTTCCAGTAGCTTGTCTCTACTCCCCAGACGGTGCTGGGCGTGTCGTCAGGCATGCAGTGAGCTACCATGGAATGGAGACCTGGGGTCCCTGTTCAGGCCTTCCCAAGCCACCGTTGCTGATACCCGCCTCACCTGCATCAAGGGTAAGGAATCCCCTGAAATTCTGCCCCAAACTCTGAGGCTCTTCCCTGCCCCTGTCTCCCCCAGCCTCCCCCAGCCTCCCCCAGACCCCCTCTGATGTGTGCTGAGTCCCACAGACACAAGGCGTCCTTGTACGAGCTCACGGTTCCCACAGTGGGTCCGGGGCCAGCAGCGTGGCATCATGGCAGCCTCTGTCCATTGGCACACATGTGTCCAGATCCTGATCGGCCAGCTGAGTGTGACAATCGGGGGTGCTGGTACCCACGCCGGTTGCAGAGCTAGCCCCACCCCACTTCCTCACAGCCTCAGCACTGGTGATTTTTCTTCTTATTGTTGCCCTCGTCTTACGGATGAACCAACTCAGGCTGGCGGGCTTTCACCTCCGCCACGGAGGGGACAGATAACTGCATTCTGATACACAGAAATTGACGGAAACACCTGAAGGTCTGGCTGTGTGCAACTGGATTGTGCAGACTGACATGAAGCGTGGCGGGGGGCGGAGGGAAGGGTCCGAAGCCAGGGCTGCGGCTCACCCAGTTCCCTGTCACCCCAAGTCAGCTGGGGACTCCGAAGCCTCAGCGAGCAACCTCCTCTGATATTTTCACGCTTGTATTTACTAAGGCGAGAAACGGTGCCAACACATTTTCAGGGATTTCTGACAGACACGCCTGACTTGCAGCTGGCAGCCATCTACTAACAGAGAACATCACACTGGACCCCGAATCAGCTCTGACTCCTGTGTGGAAACCCCCACAGTTCACCTTTGGGCTCGCCCCTGAATTTTCTCAGGACTCTTTAGGTCCATGTGGGGCCCTAGTGGGGCCCACCCCTCTGTAGAATCACAGCGGCAACGCCCACGGTCATTCCCTCGAAACTTCCTCTTCTCACACCCTAGCTGAGGGCTTGGATTTTTGGTTTTTTTTTGTTTTTTTGTTTTTTTAATCTTCCTTTAGCACCTTCCCTCAAATATTTGCAGATAATGAATTCACTGTTAATTTGCCGAGGATGCTTGCTGTATATTTTGTAAATAGAAAGCTGGGCTCAGCAAACTCCCAAGTTTCCTTGCTCGGTCCCTTTCTTCTTCCTAGGCTTTCCCCTCTGCTCCTCCCTCCCTTCCTCCCTTCCCCCCTTCCCTCCTCCTCCTTTCTTTCTTTCTGGTAGGGCTAGGATGGAACCTAGAGCCTCCCACATGGCGAGCAGGTGCTCTGATGTTGAGCGACAAACCTGTCAGAGACAGAGGAACTTGCTGGGAAAGGCAAGATGCTTTGGGAGTGAGACTTAGTGGCCACATTCTAAGACGCCATGGGTGGTAGATTCCTGCCCCCTTTCCCCCCACCCCCATGGCAGGAGCTACACCTTCTCCTCCACAGCCCTCCTCACACCCTCTGTGCAGTCCGGCTGGCCAGGATGTCTGTGTGGATGGCCAAGGGGGAGCAACTGCAGACCCACTGGGCGTATGTACGCCCACTGTGGCTTTCTTACACTATGTTTAGAAAGTCACAGGAAACTGCCTTCTGGTGTCTACCTGAGCAGGATGTGGCTGGCACCCACAATGCCTGCCTGCCTGCCTTACTACTTCTTGCTGGGCCTTGTCCTGGACCCCTCCCCACTTCTCGGAAGCCTGGCTTCCAGCCTCAGAGCTTTATATCAGAAGAGGTGTGATGCTATGGGTCAGAGAGACCTTTGCAGCCCCTGCCCTTGCTCTCGGCCTGGACTGCCATAGACTCGCCTGGGCTAACTAAGACATGCAGAGTCTGAGCTGGCTGCCGGCGGTTTACACCTTTAATGCTAGCACTCTGGAGGCAGAGAGAGGTGGATCTCTGTGAATTCCAGGCTAGCCTGGTCTACAGAGTGAGTTCCTGGACAGCCAGGGCTACACAGAGAAACCCTGTCTCGAAAAACAAACAGAAAACCAGAACAAAACACACACACACACACACACACACACACACACACACAGAGAGAGAGAGAGAGAGAGAGAGAGAGAGAGAGAGAGAGAGAGAGAGAGAGAGAGCACTGCAGTGTCTGGACAGCACCGAAGACCAAAGACCTGAGCTCAGGGAGGCCGACATCAGTGTCCACCCAGGCTCCCTAGGGGTTTCAGTGGTCAGAGTTCTTCTGTGCTGGCTAGCTGATTAATTTTATATCAACCTGACACAGGCTAGAGTCATCTGAGAGGAGGAAACCTCAATTAAGAAAATGCCTCTATAAGATCGGGGTGTAGGAAAGCCTTTTCTTAATCAGCAGCTGATGTGGGAGGGCCCAGGCTATTGTGGGTGTGACCTGTGAGCTGGTAGTCCCGAGTTCTATAAGAAAGGCTGAGCAAGCCATGGAGAGTAAGCCAGTACGCAGCACTCCTCCAAGGCCCGTGCATCAGTCCCTGCTTCCAGTTTCGGTCCTGCTTGAGTCCCTGTCCTGACCTCCTTTAGTGATGGAGTATGGTGATGAAGTAGAATCATAGTGAAAGTAACGGCAACCATGACACCTTCCGTTTCCAGTAAGATCCTATTCGTGTGGTATGACTGCTGGTATCAGGACCTCTGAAACCTGTGACATCGCATAGGCGACAGCGTGACATCTACACCTGTTGCCACGGCAACAACCACCATATTCCCAGAATGCATTTGGCTCACCTCCCACCTTTACCTGCAACTACATCACCATCCATATATAAGAGGAAGGCCCCTCCCCCTCTCTCTTCCCCTTCTTCTCTTTCCACTGCCCCCTTGTCCTTTCCTCCCTCAATAAGCCTCACATGGAACTGTCTGGCCTGGTGTGGTCTTTCTGAAGCCGCCCAATGGTCCTAACAATGACTCTGCCACCCTGCTAGACCTGCAGGATGTGGGACGCCAGTGTAGCTCGGAGACCCCTGTCATTGCCTTGGTACTCAGACGCCAGGTGCGTGGCCCCCCATTCAGGGCATACACTCACATCATGTACAAGGTCCCCTGACCCTTAGCCACCAGATGCACTCCACAGGGGGTCCTGATGGTGGCCAGCCCTTACAGACACACAACGCTCAAGTCCCACAGTTCACATCTGAAACATTTCTGTCTCATTTAATGTGAGTTACAGATTCTTCTAGTCCCTCGACAAACACCAGTGACACTTCCAGTGCCGGGGGCTACATGTGGATGGACCGAGAGGTTCTGTGGTCGAGAGAAGGACTAATTAACAGGCCGATAAAATGGCCTGTGCTTGCCTCAACTAAGAGAACCATTACTCCCAGCACGACAAGTACCACTGCTCTTAGAGAAGGGCTGCTGGGCTGAGGGGCAGGCTGGGCTGTACGTTACTGTGCCAGTGTACCCCTCTTTGCGCAACACCCCATCCAGAGCAAATGTGCAATTAGGGGATCGAACCCATAGTGCTATTAATGCTCGTTAATAGCTGTTGCCTCAGACCTCACAGAAAAGCATGCGGACGGATAACATGGAGGACGGCCCTGTGACGGCCCTGCAGAGCATCTAGAATGCACTCAGCGGGGCAGTGCCTGTAGTGCGGTATGGCACAGAGAACGTCAGCTGTGGCTGCTCTCTCCCTCCTCCTCTCTAAGGAGCCCCACTCCACCCCCACCCCCACCCCCACCCCACCCCACACTGTCCAGGTCAGCAGCTGATAAGTCCATTTCCTTGCCCCCCTTGCAGCTAGCTACCACCCAGGAAGCAGTTCTGGCCAGTGGGATCCAGCTGGGACCCGCTGCAGATCTCTGAGGAAGGTCTGCTGTCCTGGTGTGGGCTCAGCCCCTCCCTCCTCCTGACTTCCTGCTCAATACTCCTTGTGGGAGAACAGGAGGCTGAAGCAGGGCCCACAGGGGTTGAGTACCACAGATATGTAACGTCCGTAACATTTGTGGGGCAAACGTGGGCAAAGTCTGGGGTGTCGGCTGCACCCTGCCATTCTTCTCCCTGTGGCATGGGAGAAACCAGACTTCCTCTTCCTTAGGCTGCTGTGGTTGGGTTCCTGTCTCGCAGGCTGGACCCATAGATATGGCTCCGGAACAAAGCGAACAGCGTCCTGGGTTAACCTTAGATCTTCCACTTAGGAGACAGGGATACTAACCTCAGTCTTTAGGAGGAATTTGGGATAAGATAGGAAAGGGGCTGGCAGGCAGCGCTCACTGACCAGACAGCATCATAGCTTTCTTCTGGTAACCTATCCAAACCCAAGAGGCCATTCTGGGAAACTCCAAAGGATAATATAGAAAGCAAAGCTAAATATCTGTCTGCGGGCAACCCGAGAAACAGGGCCAGACAGAGAGCCACGGCACAGCCTCGGGGGACGCAGCTAATGAGAAGGCAGGAGGCGGCTGAGCAGAGACCTCCAGGGTTCCACGGACCAGCATCAGGGTTATAGTCTCCGGTGTGCCTGTAAATAGCACTGTGAAAGGCGGCCCTGTACACAGCCGTGAGTTGTCTGTCCAGCTGCTGTGTGCAACACTTCCTGTCTCTGCCTTCATGTTATCTCCCCATGGCCTCTGCAGGTCTGAGGTGACCCAGCTGAAGGCAGCAGTGCCAGGGTAAGAGCCCCCTCCCCCATCCCCAGCTGTGCCATCCCTGTTCAGAGCCCCAGGGACTGCACAGCTGGGGACACAGCACAGCAGCTGGTCTTCCCTGACTCCTGGAGGGGAGGGGTTCCCCTGGCTCCCAGCTAGGCCCTTTCTCTCTCTGTTATCTCAGCAATCTGACCAATCAGGGCCCACAGGGAAGGTAGACAAGCGTAAGATTTGGATGGCTCAATAAGGTCCAGGTTAGATGGCTTGGACTTGCCATCAGGTGGGGACTTGGACCCACTCTGTGCGTGTGCGCATGCGAGTGCGTGCGTGCGTGCGTGCGTGCGTGCGTGCGTGCGTGCGTGCGTGTGTGTGTGGTGGCTGTGCCCTGTGTTTGGAGAGAAGGTACATGAGTGTGCATACACACACATGCTCAGCCGGGTTGGTCTTTGACCCGGCCTCCTCCCTTTGGCACGTGTAGAGGTATACCCAATGCTTTGTTCTGGGAACTGGGAACTGGTGAGCACAACCATTCCTGCCTGACATTTGGAACGTCTTGGAGACCTCTGCTGCAAGTTCAGATTTATTTATTTATTTATTGGCGGCCACAGCAAAAAGTAGGCTGCTTCTTTGTTTGCTGGACTCTTAAAACAAAACAAAAGAATGCTTTGGAAATGTTTTTCTCTAAGCACCTCAGCCAGGCAATATAAAAACAAAGCCTCCCGTTGACTTCATTTGGCTTATGAGTTTATCTGATAAGCTGGCTGTCGCTGAGCTCTAAGACAGGTGCCTGAGACTCGGGAACAATTCAGGGGTCGCCAGCACACAACGACAACTACAACTGATTTTAATGGAGACGGATGTAACAGGACAAAGCATTCCTGTCTCAGGATTTTCTAGGGTGCAGAGTGTTGGGCTTAATAATGACAGAGTCCTCACAGCAAAAGCCTCGGGGATAACTCTGGAATATTATCTGCCAAACAAGTCTCACAAATATAACCAGGGCTGACTGCAGAGCAGCCGAGAACATCACAGCTGTAATAGGGGAGAATTTAGTCAATAATCTCAATTACCAAGACATGCGCATAGGTCTCCCTTAAAAGGGGCTCCTGGCAAATCAAATTCTCAGATCTTTGTGGACAAAAATCACCTAGCAGGCTATCTGTCTCAAATGAGCTTCTCCCTGGTGTGGCTTCCGCTCTCTCTCTCCTAGGAGACTCAAGCCACTGCCACGGCTCCCCCGTCCCTCCTTCTGACAACATCACTTCATTATCTACCCTCATATCAGAAACACAAACTGGCATTTCTGGATCTGGGCAGAATGGCAGAGAGCCACACTAGGCTGTGCGGAAATGACCACGCTGTGACTAGGAACTTAGCTTCAGAGACTTAGAGGACCTAATCTGGAGACATTTCAGTCACAAGAACACCACAAAAATAACTCAAGGGCTATATAATAGGTTAGGATTATAGATCATAGAGTGTCTGCCCAGTGTATTTGAGGCTCTGGGTTCAAATCCTAGTGCAAGAAGAACTGGAATTTGCATACTGACTTTTGAAATGAGTCCAGCACCATTGATAGGGTTTTTGTTACATGAAAAAAGAAAAAAACAAACCCAACACCATTTAGCCTGGAGGTATGTGTATATGTGCATAACCTGGATTCACATGTGTGTGCATATGTGAATGTGAGTGCATGCATGTATGTGTGTACCCATAAGTGCTTGCACATCAACATTCCCACACACATATGGGTATAAGTGTGCACTGTGCAGACGTATGACGTGTGTACACCCATTTGGGGTTGTTAATCTTCATTGTCAACTCAACAGGCTTTCGACGGTCTAAGAGTGTATTACAGTACAACTCTGGGTGTGTCTAAGGGCACTTCAGTAAGTGGAGAAGACAGCCCTGGCATGTGGGTGGTACCATCCTCTAGTCAGGGAACCTGACAGAATAGAAGGGCAGGAAGAAGGCCCTTGGTGCAGGCTTGCTCTCCTTCTCCTTCCGGGCTGTTTTGTCTTGCTCTGCTCTGTTCCACCATGATGGGCTAAAACATCGGACGCCATGAGCCAAAATAAATTGTTCCTCCTAATCTGTAACAGTGCTGTGTATGTGCATGTGTGCACATGCATGTGCACATGTATACGCATGTATGTGTAAACATATTCCAGACACTTTATAAATCTGTGCTGGTTCATCTGAGGTTAAAATTGAACTCAATTTGATTTACTCCATCTACCGGAAGTCCACTTGAGAAAGGGGGGGCGGAGAGGGAGAGGGAGAGAGAGAGAGGGTGGGAGGGAGGGAGGGAGGGAGGAGGAGGAGGAGGAGGAGGAGGAGGAGGAGGAGGAGAGAGAGAGAGAGAGAGAAAGAGAGAGAGAGAGAGAGACTGACTTTATAGATGTACTATAGGACTCCTTGGCCCAGGCAGGCTCTAGACAAACAGGCCCAACTTTGGTTTTGCAGCCAAGCTTCCAATAAGCCAGTCTGCTAACTCTAATTTGATAGTGACTGCTGGTCAGACACACAGACCTACTTATATAACCACATGTAGATTTTAACCCAGAGAACAGAATTGGGCAGGAAGAAAGGGGATAGGACAGGCCTTTCTGCCAGCCTGGGTGGCAACCGGAGGTACTCACCGTGGTCATGGGCAAACACCAGCATGTCCAGCCCCTTCAACATCTGAGCCAGCTCGTCATAACGGCCACAGTGTTCCCCAGCTCCGTGGGACACAAAGATGAGGGCCCTGGAGGATAAGAAGGAAGCGGTCAGGAAAGCCAAAGTCACAGACAAGACTGCTGGAGCAGCTGGGGCACTCACACCAGGCCAGGAGTGACTCAGAGCCCAACCCCCAGCTCCAGGTGCCAGTTGGTAAGGTAAAATGCAGCCAGAGTTGAGGGGATGGAGCCCACGGCCTGGCCTTCTCTCTGGAAAGTACTATCCCACCAGACATCACCTCTTCACCCTGGAAAGCCAGTGCCCGAGAGGCATGAGAGCTGATCTATGCTGGGTCCTGGCAGAAAGTTAGTAGCTAGCAGGTGCCACCCGCACCAGGACTGTTTGTTTCTGGGTGTCAGTGCAAGGCACTTGGATTCTGAAATACACAACTTTTGAGCAGAAAACCCATAGCGGGGAGTGAGAGTCCCCTTTGGGTGAGGAGTTCCTGTCATAATGATGACATGGTGAGGGCCACAGCCACCATCTCACCCAGCCTTACTGCCCGTCAGTCCCCCTGGTAACAGAATAGGAAAGGATTTTAATTCTCTATTATTTGTGTTGTTTCTACAGATGAGAGTAGAATTCAGAAATGTTAAGTGTCTAAGCTTCACAGCAGGTAAGATATCAAGTCAGAATATGTCA
Source organism: Apodemus agrarius (assembly GCA_964023405.1). Classification (NCBI taxonomy): domain Eukaryota; kingdom Metazoa; phylum Chordata; class Mammalia; order Rodentia; family Muridae; genus Apodemus; species Apodemus agrarius. Next base: position 117,896,449 of record OZ030006.1, on the reverse strand, counting down.
ACTCCTGGCACATTGGCACAGAACTCAATACAAAACTCACCCAGTCCCTCTCCCGGCTCCTGTGCCCAGGCCGGACCCCATCCTTCGCCACAGCGTGTGGCTGCACTGGCTTCTCTGCCGACTGAGCTTAGCTCGAAGGCATGGACCTCAGAGCTACCCCAAGCCTCGCACCCCGGGCCAGCCCCTACACACAGGCTGGGTAAGCAACCAACCCACTCAAAAGCTGTGTTCTTTCCACAATCCCTCCCAGCCCAGCCAGGCAGGCTGCTAACAATGTGGGTCTGTTTCACTCTGCTTAATATTCCAATCTTTAAGCAAAATCACATCTAGCATATATGCTTCTTGCCCCTTCCTAAAGACAGGAGGCCTGCCTCCCCAACCAGTGTGGCCCACAGGTATGCAAGTCGCTGGACATCAACAGACAGTGACACCTGCCTGCTTGACATCCCTGGATCAGCAGTGAGGTGTCTTCCATATTTCTCTCAGCTGCTGTGGAGTGTGCCTCGAACCCCAACATCCCCATCTCCACGAGAACTTTACTTCCCAAGGGCTGGCTTAGGGGTGCCTATCCTTCTGTGGTCACTCAGCCCATGGTTACTAACAGAAAAGTGGTCAGGCTGGATTTTGCAAATGTTTCTGCTCCATACCACAGCTATGGGCCACAGCAGGGGACTCCAGGAGGGTCATTTGGTGTCTCAAAGTACATTGTCATGCCTGGCTTGACACCCTGATAGTATCCACCCTCTGATCAATACGTGACAGAGGCTTAGACACTTGCTCTGTGTAATTTCCTTTCGCTCCAGCTTCTTCTAGCCTCAGCCCTAATTGGGGCCCACCGGGGAGCATCTGAGACTACAGGCGTGCAGATCCCTCGCCAGAGACCATGGGTCTGATTGGTCTGGAGCTGTAGAGGCTCCTCGTGGCTCACGCACAGCCAAGGCTGAGAAGCACCTGCTCTGGTCAATGGTCCAGATGTTGCCCAGCAGCTCCGTGAGACTCCTCTGAGCAGCCACGGCATTCCCAGAGTGCCTGCTGGGTGAGCTACGGATTCTCTCCACAGAGGCACGGAGGCTTCAGGAGCTTACGGCTGTTGCCTTTTGGAAAGAAACCGACTGCGTGGCTGGCCAGAATGGGAGCAGAGCTGGTGAGTTCTCCACACCTGCCGGCTCCACAGACGGTCTAGCTCAGTCCGGTGGGCATGCTCAGACTCACCGCGTAGGCACGCCGTTACATGAAGTGGGCATTCCATAGGGTTTCAGATCAAGCATGGACCCCATTCTGTCAGGTTAACACACACACACACACACACACACACACACACACACCCCTGCACATTAGTATTCACTGAGTCCAAGTCTGTCTGGCTAAAGCAAAATTAAGTCAGGTTGCCCTGCTTAAAGCTCTTTTGAGAAGAAACATCCTGGCCTTCTTCCCCTCCTTTACTGATTAGCGACCTTTACTTGGCTTTCTTCCTGGGTCCCAGATACGCCAACCAGGGCATGCTACCAGATGCTTAGGGGGGTAGCCTCGTGTCTGACCATCCCCTTGGTATAAACACCATTCCTGTGGCTGGTGCTTAGCTCTTCATGGATGTCCCTGGACACTCAGTTCAGAAGACAACCCACCATTCCCTCCTCAGAGCAGGTTCGAGCTGGCTCTCACAGCACGCGCTCCCACCTGCACCTTTGCACCTGCCGGGGCTCTTGCTTGCCTCCGTGTCTTCGCCTCTCCACCTCCACCCTGGGCTTTCCGACTCACAAGTCCCCCCTCCGGCACTTAGCCTTGCCATTTGTCACTACAGAGGCCCTGTCTGTCTCTTTTCAACTGAGATGTCAGTGCCCAAGGCAGCTGAGGAGTAGGCGACCTGACATCTAGCAAGAGGACTCGTCCAGCACACCTGGCCCAATCCCACTGTCATGGCAGGCTCAGGTTTAGACTGCAGGATAAAGCAGAACCTGCCAGAAGCCCCAAAGGCGGCCCATGGCTGCATCTGTGGCCCCTCATCTGCCCATTTCATGGTACTGCCCCTCCATCCCCCCACCCCCACCCCCCTGTATGCCCAGTGGTTGTATGCCCCGGCCCATGGTTCTGCTATTTGCATGACCATCCAAAGTGAAGGGTTTTCACATGATCATTCATAGGCCAAGGTATGGGCAACGTGGGGGAGCTGGGAAGTTTCTCGAAGAGAAGATAGTGCCAAGCAGGGTGGTGACCTGATATGACTTCCGTGCTGAGCTCTCAGGGCTACTGTGCATCGCGGGGCCAGGAGACAGGAGGATGCCTGTCAGGGAGCTGATGCGGCCAAGCTCTGAACGGGTGCCAGGGGAAGCTGCCCGGTGCCTTCCCGCCACCCCTGGCATCCCACATCCTCAGCAGAGGACGGGAGCCGAGCGCCAGCAGAGCTGTTTGTGCAGACGAGGCAGGACCCACAGCCACAAAATTTAGGTTGCAGAAGAGGCTGCACAGATCTTTTCCTTGGAACATCCCCACGGCTGCAGCCAGACGGGAGCCAGGCGTTCAGGGAGAAGGCAGTGGCTGTGGGAGGGGCAGCCGGCCCCAGAAGCAGATGGCCTGCCTGGCACCCAGCCCTGAGAGGAGGGGCCGCCCTGGAAACCATTTGGAACCTGAGATAAAGGAGCCAGAGGCTCGGAGCTTTTCAGAGTGATCCCTCACTTGGTGGCATGGTGCTCCCTCCCCAGCAGAACCCAACCTGCCCTCCTGCCCTCTCCTAGCGGTTCAGGTGGTCTAGTCTTGCTGAGCCTCGGTTTGTCTGCCTGAGAAGTGGAGATGAGCCCACCGCCACCCACCCCAGATGGCACCGCGGGTGAAGGAGCCACAGACACGCAGCCCCTGGGGTCGGGCTCAGCGCTCTCCACACACAGCATGCTCCCGAAACCTCCACACACAGCATGCTCCCGAAACCTCCACACACCTTGATCTCTACACCTTGATTTCTAAATACCACATTTTTTCTTTTCTAAACGAGATAAGGGCCCTGTGCTGACTAGTTCTGGGTCAAGTTGATGCACCTGAAGGGAGAGCCTCAATGGAGAACTTGCCTCCAGAAGATCAGGCTGTGGACAAGTCCACAGGGCATTTTCTTAGTGATGCGCAAGGGCCCCGCCCACTGTGGGTGCTATCCCTGGGCTGGCGGTCCTAGGTTCTGTAAGAAAGCAGGCCCAGCAAGTCACAGTGAGCAGGCCAGAAAGCAGCCCTTCTCCACGGCTTCTCCACCAGCTCCTCTCTCCAGGTTCCCACCCATTTGAGTTCCTGCCCTGGCTCTCCCCAATGGACTGTGGAATTCAGGATACGTGATACCCTTTCCTCTCCAAGCTGCTTTTGGGTGTGATGATTTTTTTTCACAGGCCCAGAAATGTGCCCAGAGGCTCCGAGTACCCTCTGCCTTTTCTGTGTCTCCTCTGCGTAAGAAAAACAACCTGTGACTGCAGACTATCTCACTTCTACATTCTTATCAACCCCCCACCCCCACCCTCCATCCCCCACCCCCAACCCCTCCAACCCCCAAACCCAACAGCTGCTGACTCCAGGAGGCTGAGCAAGACCCCTGAGAAGATGCACAGGTGACAAACAGCCACCGCCAACCATGGCTTCCTGGAGACACAGAGCCCAGGGCTGAGAGGACCAGGGCTCTCCCCTCTGTTCCCCGGAGGACACTGGACTCAGAGGACACAGGCGGGTCCTGCTTTACTTGCTCTGCTGATCTGCGGATCAAGGCCTGACACCCTCCTGGCTCTGGGTGGGGAGACTTGGCTCCATCCTGCTCCCACATGCACTCAAAGATATCAAGGCCGAGAGCCAGTGGGATGGAGGAGGCACTGTGCTCATTTGTCAGGGCAGAGCTGGAGAGGCACCAACATCTACAGGAGGGGATGTGCAGTCAGAGGGGTGCAGCGCTGGTTTCTACCCCCCCCCCACCGGGAGCCACCCAGGCTGGGGAAGCTCGGGGACACCAGCCACAGTGTCCCCCACCCCAGGGCTTCCCCCAACGAGGGGTGATGTGTGCCCTCCCTTCCTGAGGATTCCCCAGCACCTCTACTCTTCATCCTCCTCCTCTTAGACCGCAGCCTCCCACTCTTACAGCTGTGAACATTTAAAAAATGTCTGCCGGTCCTCCGGTAGGACTGTGAAACTGGGCTGGATCCCTTCTGGGCCCTGTTGAACTCCAAATTGAGCCCCTGTCCCCTCCTAGGAGATCCAGGAGGCCCGGGCTCCTCTGGCAGGGCTTCCCAGTAGAGACAGGCCAGGGGACAAGGACGGGTTCGCACCTGCCAAGGGCCACACGATCTAGAGGAAACAGAAATAAACTCATCCTCTGCGACATGGATCAGTCATGCCGACCTCGCTGGGGTGTGACCACGGACTAAGGAGCTGTGGGGGAAAGCCCGACATGACGGTCACAGCAGAGTGATGGGTCTGTCAAATGGCCATGCTCACGGCTGTCACTAGGCTGGCTGGGTGCTGGTCTAAGACTGTTATTACAAGTTAATTCATTGAGTCCTCAAAAAAGAAAAACCTGAGGTGGCACCATTTTAGTGTCCGTGCTATAGATGAGAGAAGCTCAGAGTGGCTAACCAGCTTCCCTGAGCTCACGCAGACAATAGGCTTTGAACCCAGAGAGGCTTACAATTCTGACCACCATGAGAAGGACACAAGACAATGCCATGCACATGGCCGTGTCATAGCAGGTGACCAGGTCAGGCTATGACTCTGCCCCTCTCCACACTGACCACCTACTCTTCTGGGCTCCTGCCCCAGTCCACCACTTTCCCACCCTGTCTTCCAACCACACAAGATACATTTGGTTCTCCAGTGCCCCAACTTTATCTATGCCCTCCAACCTGGTGTGAGCTGACCTCTAACCCTATAAACTTGGAAGTCCCCAATGGCTTCTCATGCCAGCTGATCACGCCCCACAGGGGTCCCAGAGCCTCTGTCTGTATTTGGTTCATCCAGTGCCTGTCAGGACGCGGTATAAGTGGATCCTTTGCTTCTTGATGAGGGAAACTATACTTCACAGATTCATCGTGGTATCTCATACCCAGGAGCACAGCCCCCTAGCCATAAATGCTATATGAGTGGATGGACAGATGGATGGATGGACAGATGAACAGAAGGACAGTTGGAAAAAAGGATGGATGGATGATACACAGATGGAAAGATCGATGGATGATGGATATATGGATGGATAGATGGATGGATGGATAGATGATGGATGGATGGACGGACAGACGGACAGTTGGATGGATGGATGGATGGATGATGGACAGAACTCTCTAGAGCATCCCCCAGAGTCCTGGAGGCTGTTTACTCAATTGTGCAGAAAAGCACCCAATTCCATTCTGCGCATCAGCCCAAAGTGCCTCCTGTCACACACAGATGGCCCCGTTTTCCACACCGACAGACACTTCTATAGAGAACAGAGCGAGTGAGCAAGTGGAAGCACAGACATGGGGCACCCAAGGCGAGTGTGAAGCTGTGCACAAACGGGGGCTGGCCTTAAGGGCTGGCAGGGAGGCCCGAGATTTTGCAAACACGACAGGAATTACATGAATCATCTGATTGAAACCCAACCTTCATTTCTTACTAAAAGGCAGAGGCGTTTTCCAAGAAGCAAACAAGATTGCAATGATGGCAGAACCACAGCCAGCTTTCGGAGAGCATCCTACCACCTAATACACTTTCAAAACAGCGCTCAACACCCGAAGCAGCCGGCCTCGAGGACGCTGCCTCTGACCCTCCAGTCCACCCAACTTGTGCATTCTCAACCATCAGCAGACACTGACACAGAAGACCGAATGGAGTCCAAGGCAGGGGAGTCAGTAAGGGTCATCAGGGAAGACAGAGGACCACCACCCTGACCATGATGCTAGTGGGCAGTATCCTGCCAGCCACGCACTGTCCCCCTCTACCTACATCTGCACTGACAGTGACCTTAGGGTTCACCAGCCACAGCTGGGTGAGGCCACCATTCTCCTGGCTGCCCTGCGGCCCCTGGAGAGTGCAGCTGATGTCTCTGTGTACCTCCAACCAGCTGCCCAAAGTGCCCAACAAGTCAGTGGGGGTGGGGTGGGGGTGAGGAGGCGGCCACGCATCTGTCGAGGCTCCCTTCCTCTCTCTGAGATGTCCACACTAGAGTGCTCCCAGAAAGAGGAGATAAGGGCGCTGACACGTGCCCTGCCTTCTGGGCTGGACCTGTTCCCGTGAGCCTTCCTGGAGTCACTGAAAGTCTAGAAGACTCTATCCGTGGTGCTGGAGTGCTGGGTAATGCCTGCCTCCTCTTCTGCCCTCTTTCCCCCTTGTTCAATACTCTAGGACAACGGTTCTCAACCTGTGGGTCTTGGCCCCTTTAGGGGTCACACATCAGATATACTGTGTATCAGATGTTTACATTGTGAGTTACAGCAGTAGCAAAATCGCAGTTTTGAAGGAGCGACAGAATGTTATGGTTGGGGGTCACCACAACATGAGGAGCGGTACTCAAGGGTCACAGCATTAGGAAGGTTGAGAGCCGCTGGTCTAGAATAGGCTGCAGCCTCCAGGCCATCTGCACATTTCTATCTCCCCGTGATTTCACATGGCCTCTGCGGCTGACTTTCTGCTGATCCTGGAAGCTCCTGGACGTCTCTTGATTATTTCTACATGCAGCACCCTTGGTGGGTGCTACTCTAATGAATGAGTTCCTGGACATCACTATATCCCCTCTCGGGACCAGGGAACAGGACACTTACTGACTTGGGTCAAGGTGCAGAGGGGTATCGCCTTCCTCCCTTTTTAGAGAAATTCGTTATGCTGTAACTGGTTCATTTTTGTCAAGAGTAAGGAAGAGCATGGGTCCCTTGCCTTTCTTACATCAAGACCAGGAGGCCATTTCCTGAATCCCCTTTGGTGCATTGAGATTTCTTTCCATAGAAACCTAGACCTGTCAGTCTGGCTTTAAAACACTTATGTGGGCTGTGGTGGGAGCCAGGTGGGACTCTGCAATCTGCTGGCTGTGGTGGCTTCCTCCTAAGCAAGGCAATGTGCCAAGGGACCTCCACCTGATTGGCTGCCCAGGTGCCTTCAGGGCTACCTAAGCCTCCATCTACACTCTGGGGAGGCACAGGGCAACCAGACCAGGCATGGCGGCACCAAGGGGGTGATTAGAAAGCGCAGGTGGCTTGGCTCTTAATAAACCACAATTATTAAAACACTAGAAATTCTATTTTTAAAACGATAATATGTTCAATGCTTAAGCATACACCAGCTACTGGGGTTAGGCCTCCATGGGCAGCTACATTTCTTTGTTAGGAAAGTGGCCAGTTCCATGTAACTTGAATATGCCTCAAACGAGGTTCATAAAATTCCAGAGGAGGTCTAATTCCTCTAAGGCCACAGTGCCAAGGAGATTTTAGTACTACGATCCTGGGTTCCTGCAACTCTGAGCCGAAAAAAACAAAACAAAACAAAACAAAACAAAACAAAACAAAACAAAACAAAACAAAACACCCTCCTTCCATTATAAAATGCCCAGGCCTCGGTGTTCTGCTATGGCAACGGGAAAGAGACGGAGGAACCACGGAACCCTGCAGATGTCAGGTACTCTCTCGCTGCCTCATAACGGCTTGTCCCTAGTCCCTGGAAGTCAAGTCTTTTGCATTGGGTTGGAAGTTACTGGGAAGTTTCTAAATGTCCTCAAACGAGATTATTTCCTAAGCCCTGTGTTGAGTAAGCCTCCCGGTACTGCAACAGATGCCTGGGGCAATCAACTTATAAAGCTTGGCTCCCCACTTTGGAGGGTCCATAGGCTGTGGACCCCACCACTACTTTCAGCCAGTGACAACACACTGTGGGCAGGAGGCAGAATGGAGCAAGGGCGCCTGCCACGGAACAGAGGAGGAGAAGGAAGAGCTGGAGTCCCGCCCACCACCCCACCACCCCTACCCCCGCAGGGACACGCCCCTCTGCTCAGGGAGCTCTCCCTGCCAGGGGCTGAGGAAGCCTGTCCTTCTTTCCTGTGAACCTCCACCTTTTGCACACGCTTTCAGATTAAGGCCTCACAACTGGGGTGGGTGAGGCAAAGGCTGCTGTCTGGATGGCTCAGCCCCAGATAGGCCAGCAGTTTGGAGCAGCCCTTAGCAGCTATTTCAAATTTATGTCAGAAGGAGTAATTAATGTTTCCTGTGAATTTATGAAGTTAAAAAAAAAGAATGCCATCAAATCCCCAAATATGTAACATTTTTAAAAATGCACACACCCACTCATACTTAATTTATGTATGCTTGAAAAAGGAATGTGGGTCATTGCCGAAAAACAGAGGCAAGCAAGCAAGCATAAAGAAAAGAGAATCTACCCACTGTGTGCACCGAGATCTGCCTCCTTCCAGGTCCTTCCTTGACATATATATTTTTAAATTTGCTTATAATCTTTCACGATTCAATTACATACTTATGAGTAGAAATCACCATGTAATTAATTGTAAATATGTTGTATATCTCATTTTGGCCTTCCAATCGCTTCACATCTTCCCAAGAACATTTTCCTATGGAAACAACATGACATTACTTATTTCCTGAGTTGCTGCCTGGAGGCACAGAGGCGAGAACACTGGAGAAAGCCCCTAGCAGCATCAGGAACCTGGGAGGCCTAACAAATAGATTACTGAGATGTGACACTTGAACCACAGGAGCAGACCACACTAACCACAACCTCTTGGACTCAGAGCAGACATCACTAATCACTCCTGGACTCTTAAGCTCAGAGCAGACATCACTAATCACCCACGGCCTCTGAGACTCAGAGCAGACATCACTAGGCAACCACAGCTCCCTTTCCTACCAAGCCTAGACAGCCTAGAAGCCTTTTTCAGCCCTGTGCTCCAGACAGCCACATGTTGTATCCCTGCTCCGGTCCCTGCCTTTGAAAATGCCACTTTTAAGTAGCTCCAATTCATAAGTTCCCCCTAGGACTAAGTTATCATTGCTCAGAACATGCATGCAGCCTCTACCACACAACGAGTCCACAGCTGGGTCTTTTGTATTTTGCTAGGACCTTTGCTAAAAACCTGCACGGAACTAATGGGTTTGGGCCATTGAAGTCAGGGTCTTGTGGTATCCAGTGGACCAGACTCATCCCTCCTACATGACTGGCAGCAGGACAGTTTAGGACCAGTCCCTTCCACTTCCCAGGCCTTCAGGGCATAAGAATGCCATCCTACTACATTCGAACCAACTGCAGGCTGCAGGTAATGAGCCCTGTGGTGACTGTCACAATGTCTGGCATTGTCCATTCCTCTGAGTGTGGACTTCAGTAGAGCTTCCAGCACAAGGGTAATTACATTCCAAAGTGGGCCCACTCCGAAGTCATTCAGCTAGAAAATTACAAGCCACTGCAAGGACATGCTTCCATATGAACGAGCAAAGGCAAATTCAGCATCCAGCAGCCTGAAGTGCCCAGCAGCTCCATGCATTTGTACCACGTGACCTAGCATACTGCCAGCATCTCTCATTGAACATTTAACTCACTCCTCCACCACAGCTTGTCTGCCTAATCTAGCCTGCGGAGCCTGCAGGCTCTGCAAGGCTGATGCCCCCAACCCCCAGCTCTCCAGAGCCAGCCCCAGGAGGCCTGCAGTCAATTGGTATGCCTGCGAGCAGGGCAGCAGAGAGCACACCAGGCCACACAGTCCCCAGGCATTGGAGGCATGCTGGGTTACACTCATTCCTGCCACCATTGGCTGTGGAATCTGTCAATGTCATTTCCTCACCCACGGCAGTCTGGTCTCTGCTTCCTTGTGGAGCATTGGCTTCAGGGGGGGGCTCCCCACTAGGATCTTGGGGACAATCATCTTGGTCCCTGCTGAGCCCTCCTCCTAGGTTTCTCCATTACTTGTGGTTGTCCTGGAGAAGACCCAGGCACAGCCTCCAGCCTGACTTTCTGCAAGCAAAGGAAATCCTCAAGATAACCAAGAACACTGTGTCTCCCAAGTCCTATTTTAGCTTGTCCACTTGGGCCAGTCCTTTCCAATTCCCAAGTCCTTGTTTAGCTGACCCAGGATCAATCAGGATTACTCTGCACACAGCCTGCTTCCTGCGCTGAAAAGTTGGGAGTGGGTGATAAGACCAGCCTGCCTCCATCCTAGGCTTAAACTTACAGCAAAGACAAAATAAGCTCATTCCTGTTTGCTCCTAGATCTGTTTCTCAAGGACTGGGCTATGCCTCACTTGTAACCCTAACTACAAATGGTTCTCGAATTCCTGTTCTAGGAAATGGCAACAATGTATCTGTTTCAAAAAGTTGTTACAACCACCTTGCATCCTTTGTTTCAAAGGCCTATTATAACCACTTGTTTTTGTTATGAGGACCTCCTTATAATGAGCAACTTGCTATGTTCTGATCCTGTAATCCTACCTATTTGCCTGGCAGATCCTCATTTGGGAGCCCCCCACCCCAACCCCTGGGCTACAAAAGCCTTGTCTTCCTCATATCCAAGGCTGCCCTCTTGCATCCAGCTTTAGTGGGAGGCAGCCTGTGCTTACAAAACAAACAAAACAAAACAAAACAAAACAAAACAAAAAAAGCTTGCTTAGCTAACTGCTTGCTTTAATCAATTTGGCCATGATGATTTGGGTTCATGGTCTTTCTTCTCCCATCTTTGGAATTAACATAGGGGCAAAAACCCTGGGCAAAAAGAAGGAGTTTTAGGGGCTGGAGAGATAGCTCAGTGGCTAGGAGCACTTGCTGCTCTTGTAGGAGACGGGTGTGGTTCCCAGCACCCACATGGGGGCTAACAATCACCTTTAACTCCAGCCTAGAGGATCTGATGCTATCTTCTAGCCTCTGCAGGCACTGCACACATGTGGTACCCATACATACATGCAGGCAGGGAAACACTCATACACATTAAAAAAAAAAAAAACTATCGACCTAGCACAATGTTTTTCTTCGAGCAATGGTTCCTTGTTTGCATGTCTAAAACTTGACGAATACTCTTAAGCATTTCAGATTAGGAAAGACGACATTGGGATATCAAAATTCCTTTTTCCCTTTGACTGCAGGGATGATGAACCTAGGGCCCCTTATATGCCAGCTTCTACCACTGAGCTACCAGCACCAGCTCTCTGTTTACATTTTGAGACTAAGTGGGCCAGGATGGCCTTGAACTCACTCTGTAGCCCAACCAGATCTCGACCTCATGATCCTTCTACCTTAGCCTCCGGAGAAACTGGGCTTACAGCTCTGTGCCACCAGGCCCAGCTCAAGATTCCTTATCTAGCCTACGAGACTCACTTTACCCACAGCCTTTATCTCCAACCACACACACAGACTGGAAGGACTGGGTGATTTCTCAATGTGAAACAGCTATAAATATAAAAAAGTACAAACAGTCCAGATATCCTGCTTCAGTGACCATGGTGCAGCAAACACCACCCTCTCTCCCTCCAGGTCAACCCAGGGAGTGACACAGGCCATGCACACAGGTGCCTCTTTGTCTCTAGCTGGAGCAGCTGGGATCTGGGGGTCTGTGAAGCTTAGGCATTTTCTCGCTTTTCTTCAACATGTCTCCTATGTATGTAGGTAGATAATCATATGTTTAGGGCTATCCACATTTACATTTTCACAGAGACCTGTCACAGGGCTGCTGAAGCCAGCGTCCTTTCCCTGGGCTTTGTGATCTCATGTATGCTGTAGCACTTTTTAAACTCTCCAGAATATCTGTGACTTCTCTCTCCCCTCTCTTGCCTTGGGACACATAGACCATGTCCAGTTGAGGGTGGTACAGGCCCAGTGGCTCTAGACATTCTTGTGACTACCAGCGATAAGGTTGGGACACACTTAACATAAAAGAATCAAAATGAAGCTACCTGCTTGTATTTAAAAACAAAGGTGTACACGGAGGAGGTTAGGAAAGATGGCTTATTAACACCTTGCCCGATAACAGCCATCCCGAAAGACTCCAGAACCATCATCCTTCATAGTGGACTGAGTAGCCTCAGTATGTCTTCGAGGATTTCTGCCTAGCAACCGTTTGATCATTTAACCTGGGGCTGGTGCCACATGGGTACTGGTCATTGTGGCCAAAGGCTATTGCTTTAAAACATCTAAGGCCGTCCTCATTCTTATCTTTAAAAACTTGCCCTACCTCTGCCTCCTGGAACACCCACACGGCCTCACCAAAGTTCACCGTTTTCTCCCAAATAAATGCCGGTACTCTCTGGTTGTTTTTCGGTTAAGGTGAGGCGGAGCAGAAGAGCCCGTTACCAGGTTCTGACAAACTGCTGCTTTCTGAGGAGGACCGATGTGTACTGCCGCCTGCTGGGGTGAGTTTGTGCCACTCTCAGCATCAACACCCAGTGACACTAGACCTCCTGCTCTGACAGTAACCCCCCCCGCCCCCCATGAGGACGGTGCCCCTTGAACTCGCAGTTCTCTCGCGCTCAGTGAGGACAGGCCTGCGGGCGACTTCCGAGCCACGCTGTCCAGCGCTGTGTGCTCCTGCGTACCCAGGGCCGAGGCCTCAGGTGCCCTTTCCCTCCTCTGCTCAGTGAGCATCCTCTCAATAGAGCCACACCCAGGGCTCGGGGTAACGGCGTTCCCGCCCCTCTCTCCCGACAGACCCTTGCCTCTCGGTTCCCATGCTCCCGGGCTTGGTAGTACCCTTGCCCCTGTTGCACTGGCTGTTTCCACATTCCTCTTCTCCTTCAGTCCTCGTTCCTGCTGCACAGGGCAATAATCGGTCTAGAGCAGCTGCTCGGAATGCTCCTTGACTGATTCAATCAGGTTTTGAGAGGAAAAAAAAGTCTCTCCCGGCAGAGAATAGCTCAAGGAGAAGAGAGTATAAATTTAGATAGCATGTCAGGCTTGGACACCTTCCCAGGTCCTCATCCGCTTGACACCCACGAATTCTTGGGCTGCCCTGGAATGGACAGTATGCTCCTTGAATCCTGCCTTGGGCTTTTCACCCTTTGCTGTGCTCTGAACCCCAAAGTCTTGCACCCCCAAGTGCTCAGCCTGGACGACGCCTTGCTCAACCTGTGCTTCCACAGCCCAGGCTTGAGTCTCAGGACTTCCTCAACACGAAGCTCTTCCCCGGGTCCTCTCGGCTCTCGGGTTTGTTCCTTCGAGCCTTCTGTCCGCCCCCATCCCTTTTTACCTGAGCGCAGAGCAGCCTCCTAACGTTATCCAACCCTTCCCTGCCTCTCCAACCCGAACCCACAACTCCAGCTGTCCACTCAGCAGACAGCCAGGCATGGCCAAGCCGCAGCCCTCTCCCGCCCAGCCTGCCCTCCCAACCCTCATCTGCATAGAAACCTCCCATCTCAGAAGGTCCTGCCACTTGCCAACCTAGATTCCCTGGCCACTGAGACCCTTCGAGGGGAGTGGAGGAGGCTGGGGGGCCAAGGAGCTCACAACAACCATAGCTCACGGGCAGCGCGTCCTTGCTGAAGGGCGCCAGGGAGAAACAGGGCAGAGCAGGCAGGAGGCAAGGTATGGAGGACCAGTTCTTCTCACTCCAGGGGCGGGTGGAGCCTCCTGCCTGCTGCCCCCAAGCCTACAGACTCAGGACTCAGCAAAATTCTTGGAACATCACAGAATGGGCAGTGGAATTGTCAAGGACCACAAGCTCTGAACAAGCCAGTGAGGAGAGAAACCAAAGCAAGGGAGCATTCTCATCTTAGGACCAACTCATCACCCCAGTAGATATTCCCATAGCCTAGTACACTGTCAAATCCCTTCACTGAACACACACTGTGGAGTACCTGACGCAGGCAACCGAGGAAGGAAACGCGTGTTGTCTAGTTCACAGATTTGGAGTTTGAAGATCAAACGGCCAGCATGGTGCAAGCTTTGCATCCCATAATGGAGGAGAAGGATGTTGGGAGAGGAACCCGGAAAAGATTAGATCTCAAGGCAGAAAACAAAGAGCTGGGTGTGGCCGGGCTTGCCTCTTTCCATCTTTCTCCTGAGAAAACTCAAGGGGTCCTGTGGGAACTACCATCCTAGAACACACCCTCAGAAGCCTAACTCTTCCCTGAGCACTGAGTCTTCAACACACAGACCTCTGGGGTGGATACAACCAACCAGAGTAGCCACTTCAGCACCAACTTTATAGATAGGGCACACAGATGAAGGAGGAGAGAGGACCCGCCATTAGGCTCAGGGGTTGGAACCAGAGTCTGGATCTGCCTGGTCTTGACTAGGCGCTTTGACAGTTCTGCTACAGGACCTTGAGAGATTTGCCTGGTTCTTACCCATGCCCAGAGCTCTCTGTACCTGCCCTCCCTCCCTCCCTCCCTCCCTCGGGCTGAGAGAGTCTCTGAGGGATCTAAATGGGTAAGTAGCGTTTTTTCCCAGCGGTCAGTGACCACAGATCTCTGCCTCAAGCCCTTCTTACAGTGAGGCATGGACAAAATAAGCGAGGCTGAAAGAATGATCAAAAATCCATAAGCCAGCTCTGTCCTGACTCAACGCCGCTGTCCCCCTCCCTACCACATCACTGACCCTGTCCACCCCAGAGGTACTACAAAGGAAAGTCTCTTGGTATTTATTAAGTGGACAAATATCCACATACAGACACAAGAATGGTGAATTCGCACAGCACCTTCCTGGTGGCAGACCTCTATTAAGTCACCAAAGAGGAGAGGGTCCTTTGGGTAGCCTGCCGCAAACCTCAATCCTCCTTTCTCCCGCTTCTTTTGTGTGCCTTTCAGAGACATTTGTCTAGTCTCCTCTGAGACCTAATCTCCTCTGTGACCACGTGTGGCCTTAGGAGTTCGCCTAGTCTCCTCTGTGACCACGTGTGGCCTTAAGACTACCCGCTGGCCATGGAATGTATGCAGAAGGAGTGGCCAGGCTTCCACGACCCCTGCTTCCATGCTGCCCGAGACCTGATCATTCCTTTTACCATAGTTAAGAGGTTAAGAGGTCATTAGGTCACACCATAAGGAATTGTGGGGCAATGATGGAAGGTCCTGAGCATTCGCCTCTAGACCAAGAGCACCATCAACCACTATCTCACTGGCGCCGCTATGTCTTACCACAGTGAGGTCTTACCACAGCGAGGTCTTACCACAGTGCTAACTTGCCAGTCCTTAACAAACACGAAGCACACCAGTCATGTCCTTCCGACGTGGACCTGGGCTCAAATCCAGGGTCACTTGCTCCCTAACTCTATGACCCTCTCTGTTACCTCACACAGAACACGAGGGTGACAGCAGACACTGCGTTGGGAACTCCAAGGCAGGAAGTGCGGTGAACCTCCGGCGCCCCTGTCGATGAAGCCTGGGCCCCCATTTGCTGTTCTTCCTGAGCCAGAGGAAACTGCTTCAAGCTGGTCACAAGTGGTGAGTAACATGTCTCAATGCACAGCTGAACTCACCGTCCCTTTATCTGTTTCAGTGCAAACCGCCATCACTTCTGGGGGTGGAAGCTACCTGCTCATGGGTCTGGGAACCAGTGAGAGCTTGGCTTCACCCTGAGGGGCCTGAGCACTGCGGCTAAGAAAGCCCTGAGAAACTGGAGCCCATCCGACCATAACTGGCCTCAGATGATGAGCAGAGGGGAGGATAGGCAAGGGAAGAGAGGGGGAGGGGGAAGAGGAGGAGGAGGGGGAGGAGGGGGAGGGAGGAGACACTGGTACTGAACTTAGGTTTGTCTCCTTGAATCTTATGTGTATTGTGTAACAGCTTCCTCTGAGATTAAAACACTAGATACTGCAGTAAACTCCTTAAGGAAGAAGGCAAACAACTCAAAACAGCTCCAGGAAGTTCCTGAAACTGACCAGATTCACCAGGCTCCTCCGGGTCAGAGAAAGCAATAAAAACTACGAGCTCCTCTCAGGCTGAAGGAGGTTCTCAGAAGAGGAAAGTTGCAATGATTCTTGAGACCAGATCAGCTGACTGGAAGAAGCAGAAACCAGCCAAGCTGCCTGGAAGAGGTTTAGACCAACTGAGGCACCCAGAAAAAGGTACTTTCCGAGCT
Organism: Apodemus agrarius; assembly: GCA_964023405.1. Taxonomy (NCBI): domain Eukaryota; kingdom Metazoa; phylum Chordata; class Mammalia; order Rodentia; family Muridae; genus Apodemus; species Apodemus agrarius. The sequence continues at coordinate 117,880,471 of OZ030006.1, read as the reverse complement.
GCTCGTATGCTGGCGTGCATGTCGTGTGGTCTAGGTTTCCGGATTTGTGAGCTGACGCTATGCTGGTGGGCTTTGATGAGGCAGTTTGCCTTTGAGTCATTTCTGCTCCTGGAAGTAACCTCTCACCCATACTCCTGTTAGGAATCCCAGCAACACTCTCTGGCTCATCAAATTGGACTTTAGTGGTATCTGTACTTTGGCTTGCCATGGGATCCCTCTCCAGTGTGAGTAAATGTGTGCCTCCTCAGAAAAAAGTTTTGTCACATAGCAGCGTGGGACTTTCAGCTCCACGGTGAGGTGCTGACTGAGAGGTGGACACAGTTTGATACTGGTGCAGTTAGAGAAAGGGGGAGGGGGATTAGGTTAGCACTGGTCACTTGGGTGGGATGGCTCAAGCTTAGAGACTTTGTAAGGAGAGACCAGAGGTGTGGTGCTCCCTAGCTCTGACCCAAACCGGCAGCAGGTGCAGCCCTAGACCCCTGGACTGAGTCATGAGCCAAAACCAGCCTCCTGTTTAATAAGGTTTGCAGCACACAGGACTGTAGGAGTCGCCATAGCCATAGACTACTGCAGTTAATTAAAAAGGGTGATGCTTTGGGGTAAAGTTCAAGTGCAGGCAGGGCTTCCTGAAGCAACGATTTCCTCTTTAAAAGATAAGAAAAAATACATATATAATGTATCTTAAGTACAATATATGATACAGCAAACACATGTTACCTTTCTGTTTTATTTTATTTTATTTTTTTAAAGACAAGGGTTCCCACCTTGCTTTGAACACTATACAACACGTACATGCGTCACAAGACATCCCATAAATACTAAAGTTTTCATTTTCTTAATGTCTTAAAATCTAGAAAAATAGAAGCGGCAAAAGGAGTTTAAGAGATACAGCCGTGTGTCATTTTGTCTAAGACGGTCTGAGACAGACCATGGACACGGTGGTGTCCATAGGATGACCTCACTTGGTCCCGCCATAGCCACTTCTCTTGTATCTAAGTACCCATGACATCTTCAGGATGAGACCAACAAACAGATACATCTCTGAGCATGTCCCCTTGGTTAGGCACTACACGACTGCACCAGGTCTGAGAGTTTGATCAGAGACACGTCTCTCCCTCCAGGGTCTAACTAGTCACTGCCAGTAAAACGCAAAGGGCAACGGGCAGCAGAGAGTGCGAGGGCTCAGAGGTGCTATCATAGGGAGAGGAGCTGACAGCCAGGTTCCCTCATTAACCTTAATTATCCTCTCCACATTCCTTTCCTCCTGTAATCTCTGAGAGGTGCAGAAAACACGTCAGCTCCACTGAAGGGAGGCTGGTGACTGCCTTCCATAAACTAGGTTAGGGACTTCTTTAGAAACGATTATTCTTCCAAACCACGGCATCTCCTGCCTCAAACCCATTCGGCATGTTTTGGGGGATGCAACTTCTGGGAGTGGTCTGTTTCCACAGAGAGTGGCTGTGTGCGGATGGAGCGAGGCCACCAGACCCCTCATTAGCATGTGGAATCTCTTCAGAGGGCTCACCAGGGCCCTGGCTGGCTCCAGAAAGGATCTGATGCCAAAGGGCTCCTCGGAGCCGCATCCAGATCAATATTGGGAACTGGCCTTCTGGGAAATCACTAATGGGCTGTGGAAAACCACGTGGTGCATTAATGAAGAGCTTCACAGCTGTCCTAGGATCTCGGAAAAGGATAGCCAGAGGCCAGGTGTCGGTGGGACCGGCCGGCTCCCAGGCCCTCCCTTACAGCTTCTTCCCAGGCCGAGCCTCTCTCCTGCGTGGTAGGAGGAGAGGGGCGGTCCTCTCTCCTCTCCTGAAGGTAACTGCCCAGGCGTGGAACAAGGGGTGCCCTGGGCTGGCTGTACCACATTTTCCTCAGACACCAGCCAGCCTGGCAGCAAACCACGGCTGATGTATAATGTGCCTGAGACACTTCATCCCTGCTACGAACTACACAGGACGAGAACAACATTCTCACACAGAGGGCGGCTTTTGAGAGAGAGCCGTATGAGGCAGAACAAAACGGAATTTGAGGAGAACCGTGGGCTCAACCATTTGGAGGGCCCCTGAGCTCTCCATTTTGTCTAGCCCATGTGACAAATCCATGCTCACAGAACGCCATCTCTCAGCCTAGAAGATGCCCACAGTGGGCTGTTTTTTTGGTGTGACGTTCAATGATGTTACAATACGGCAGGAGAATGTTGTTTAGGGCCAGACTGACCTCATGCTTAGCCTCTTGGATAGAGGCCATCGTGGCTGGTGTTAGCCTCCAGCCCGTGCACTTTCAGGATATGAGGCTTAGGGGGAATCTCACGCAAGTCCCTGTGCAGGGGTGGAAGCCAGCTCAGTGCTTCCTTTGTTCCCGTGGCTACTTATTTACACCAACCTTCTCACATCCTGCATTAGGATGTAGTTTATTTTCAAGATTTATTTTTGGTAATTTAAACTACATGCGTACGTGGGGGTTGCGTGCATGCCAGTGCCCTCCCTGTCTGCAGGGGCCACAAGATCCCCTGACGATGAAGTCACAGACAGTTGTGCACTGTCCCTTATGGGTGCTTGGGAACGGAACTCTGTTCTCCAAGTGCCCCTACCACTAAGACATCTCTCCAGCTCTGTTATTTCTTTTAAAAATAGATTTAAGGAGCAAAAGGGGAGAGGGAAAAAAATATACAAACAAGCAAAGACGAGAGGCACAGAGCTCGAAAGAATCTCCCGTAAGAATCGCACACAGGCAAGTGAGTGCCGATGTCGGGGCAACGTGCACGTGGAGCCCATGGGACGCAGAGCTGGAGCTCAGTGGCTGGATGGGAGCCAAGCCTCCAAAGTGACAAGGAGCCGGACAAGGAGCCGGAAAGCATCACTGCCAGTGGAGTTCAAGGCCTGCAAACGTCCCAGGGCCTGGCTGAGCTCTGGCCAGCAGGTTCCTATCCACAGCTCAACTCTCACTTCTGCTCAAAGCTTACCTGGCCACCACAGTTACCAGCTGGCCCTCTCACCCTCTGCTCCCTGACCCCTGTCTCGGAGCACTCTCTCAGTTGCTTGCCAAATGCCACCTCCCTGGGTGGGGGTGGGGGGGACAACTCCCTTCTTCTGCCACTGTCACCTGTGTGTATGTCCATGAGCAAGTCAGGTTCCCCCTCACCCCACCCCACCCCACCCCCACTGCACTAACGACAGGGATGGAACTAGTTCATTTTAGGAGAGCTGCCCAACTTCTCAGTGTGAGGCATGCGCCATCATTGTCTGAGCCAGTAACTTTTGTAATGAACACGTCTGTAAAACATACAGGCGTAAAATATAGGGGCGGTTTAATTGGCAGCAGAGGAGTAAAGCGGTCCCGGAGAAGCAGGGGGAGGAAGAGCCTCGGTAAGAGGAAGAAGCAGCAGCAGTTGGGCCAAGCTGGGAGGGGGTGGGCTGGAGTCCCTGGGTACCTTGGCCCCTGGAGGCCACCCCCACTCCCAAAAGCAGACAAATCATCTGACACAGAGCTCAGAGGACCGCTGTGGAGGGCGGGCCTATGCGACATAGCAAACAGCATGCAACTGTTTCCTAAGAGGTTTTGCAAGGAGACTGGCTGGGAGCACAGAAGCAGCCCAGCTCTGAACCAGGGTCCCAGGAAGCAGCGGGCAGGGCGGCTAGGCCTCTGTCTTCAGCAGGAGGCTCCCTATACGAAGGCTCCGGGCTTCATCTTATGTAATTTTTTTTTCCTGGAAGGAAAACAGCATGAACTCCCCAAGGCTGCAGATGGCTCCAAGTTCTGGGTGGTGAGATGCCAAACGGATGGCAGCGAGCAATTAGGAACTTATGGAGCATGCAGGAGAGGTGGGGGAGGTGTCCCATCTAGACGTGTGATGGGGCCTCTGCGCTCAGCGGTGACCTAAATGGGCAGCTGCATTAGGCTGGCATCGAGAAAGCAGATGCTGGATCTGGTCACCCATGCGGGGTGGCCAGAGCGCAGACAGCAAGCTGCCTAAACCTGCCAGTCCTAAGTGTGGGACCAACCTCAACCCCCAAGCCTTTCCCAGCCCCAGCCTTCTGATCTGTAAAATGGGGCTGGAGGACCATAACTAGAGAGATGGCTCAGCAGTTCAGAACACTGGCTGCTCTCCCAGAGAATTCAGGTTTGATTCCTAGCAACCCGAAGGTGGCTCACATCTCCTGTCCCAGGGGATCTGACACCCTCTTCTAGCTTCTGCAGGCAACACACACACACACACACACACACACACACACACACACGACCCAAGAAATACCCAGCAGCACAGTACACACTGGCCTCTGTGTAGCTTGTGACATTTTGCCAAAACTAACATGGGCTTAAATAAAATCTGATTACAGAAGGAGGCTAAGAAAGACATTTATTCAAGGAATACATGCCTTCTGCACCTCTCTAACATAAACCATGGAGCTCTCTGAAGTTGTTCTCTCAGTAGAGACAGCTTGGCCATGTTCACCTTTGGTGAGCACTGCACCAGAGAGGCAGGCAGCGTGTGACTGGGAGACTGCCAAGCACCTTCCTCTGTGAGTCTCTCCAGCCTCTCCGGACACATCCCTACCCTAGATCCCAGATCCTGGCCCAGACACCACGGCGTGTCTCTATCTGCCTTTCTCCTCCCTGAGGGCTCTTGGAAGGCAGGACTGCAGCCTTTAAGGCTTCTACATCCCCAAGTTCCAAAGCACAAGGTGCGCCATATAGTGGATGGTCAAGAACTATGTCGGAACCTGATGAATTTGTTGGTAACAAGCCTGCACATCTGCCCACCTCTGGCTAACACTGAAACAGCTGCCGGAGCTCACTGAGGCTTATGCTGGGGAAAAATGTCCAGCGAACGCTGTCTAAAACAGTCATGGCCAGACCCCGGCTTCTAGAGCCAGGGCTGTACTTAGGTAGCGGCAGCCATGGTCACTGTGTGGCTTCCTCGGAAGTGTCCAGTGGTAGCAGCAGAAGCAGCAGCAGGGAGCAGATGCCCGGAGGGCTCCAGAGAGCAGCTGGGTCAGAAATGACAGCAGCAGAAACAGAGGCGGCAAAGACAGGCAAGGATGGCGGAAGTAGAGAGAAGGTAAGAGAAGGCAGAGAGCCGAAAAGCATTCAGACCAGCCAGCGGCCCCCACGGCCACCCAACTGGCTCCCTGCTATCTGTTGACGGTGCTCCAGCTGAGGCATCTGGCCGTCAGATAAGGGTCTAACGGTCACCAAGGACTGAGTCCGGAACTGTCTCGGCTGCCAACAACTCAGCTTAAAGAAAACATAAATATTGAAGGGATGCTTACTGCAGAGGCTAATCACTAACATTAACGGAGTTTGACGATATTTAACAGTGCTTTACACCCTTGGGGAAGAGTTAGGTTGGTTTATCTGTCTCAGATGGACAAACGGCCTGAGGGATGGGTTGAGGGTGAGTGGCGGGTATACAGATGGACACTGAGGAGGAAGCAGGCCATTCACATCCTGCTGTTCAGGGACCGACTGGAAGCTGGAAACCCGTTGACACTCAGAACCGCACTTCCCTCTGAGAGGCCCTAAATCATTTGGGAAGAGTCGCCCACCGGAAGGATGCTGTGACCAGCCAGCCACCCTAGCAGTCTTCCCCACACTGCCTGCTTTGCAGCTAAGGACACTGAGGATGCCGCCGAGCCGGCTGCCGGCCCACAGCTCCCTGGTTCCTAGTGACACTCTCTCCTGCTGCTCTGCCCCCTGGTTTGGCTTTATCCAGCACCCGCTCTGGTTGTTGGCTCTACTGTGGTCTTGGTAGTGACGTCTCTGCTTTTCTGTCTGCACTCACTTTCACGGAAAGCCTCGAGGGTCTGCCCAACACCCCGTAAGGCACAAGAGCCCACCACGGGCTCCAGCCCTCCCTTCGTCCTCACCGGGCCTTCTGAGCCTGTCCAGACCCTGGTGGAGCACACATGCCCTTCCACTCTGATCCCAGCGTCCTTCGGGCCTGGCCCTCCTATAATGTCTTCCACAGCCTCCCTCTACAGTGGTCCTTTGGCAAAGTTAGAAACAGAGAAAAAAAATCTAAACATCAGAATCAAAATTACCCACCCAAACTCCACACCCCAGAGCCAACCATCTCTGCATTTCTGGCCCTCGCAGCCCATACTGAAAGCAGGGCTACTGTCTTAGATGTCCCAGAAAGGCATGGGGTGGGGGGAGAAGCCACTTTCCCTGTACCATGCTGACTCTCCAGAAGAGGCAGCCGTGTCTCCTTGCTCCTCGGCTCAGGGGAGAGGCCTCTGCAGGTCTGATGTCAGCCATGGGGTTTTGAGCCGCCTGTTAAGAGGATGAGGCTTGTTCCTTCTTTCTCAGGTCTTTGGTCTTTTAAATCGTGAAAAGTTACCAGATTTGGTCAAGTATCTCTTCTGTATCAAGATGACTGTGTAGTTTTTGCTTCAGGCGGTTAATCTGTTTAGATATTAGCCATCCTTGCATCCCCGGGACACACCTCCCTTGGTGTATAGATTTTTATGTGCTTATTGTTTTTCAGTGTCGCTGGATGCAGTTTGCTGGTTTTTAAAAGTTGTTGTTGTTGTTGTTGTTATTATTATTATTATTATTATTATTATTACTATTACTGTGCATGCATGCATCCATGCTGTGACACATGTGTGGAGGTCAAAAGACTAACTCTACAGAGTTAGTTCTCTCCTTGCACCTTTACGTAAGTTCCAGGGATTGAACTCAGGTCATCAAGCTTGCACGGCAAGCACCTTTACCCGCTGAGCCATCTTGTTGGCCCATCAATTTTCTGGTTTCCATTGAGGATTTTTTCTTTTATTTTCATAAGCAATGTTGATCCACTTTTCTTTCCAGGTGATGCATTTACTGACAATCCTAGCCCCTGGGAGTGAGTTGGGAGAATTCCCTCTCCAGCTTTGGTTGGTGAGGGCTTCCTTTTCCGTTTTAGGAAGGTCTGGGAAGGACCAGCATCACTTCTTCATGTGTCTGTTGCAACAACAGTGAAGCCATTTGGGCCTGGCCTTTTCTTGTGGGAGGGGCTAGATTTCTTTGGAGGTGATAAGAATGTATTACTTGTTATAAGTCTGCTGAGATTTCCTGTTTACTTTGGATCAGTTTTGGTAGTTTGCATCTTCCTAAAACTTTCCCCATCTTTTGGCCTAGGTTATCTAATTTATTGCTCTATTCTTTTGTAATTCTCTTCATTTCTGGAAAAAAAATGGTAATAACGCCCTCTCTCTCATTCCTGATTCTATTATTTAAGTTTTCTCTATTTTTTTCGTCCATTTGACTTAAATTTTGTCAGTTTTGTTGATGGTTTCAAATAGCCAATTTTGGATTTATTTTTCTCTCTTTCTCTTTGGTTTCGTTATTTTCTGACAGAATCTCACTGTGTCCTCCTCTTCCTCCCTTAGGTTTGGCTTGCTCTTTGCCCAGTGTCTTAAGACAGAATTTCAGTCACGAGTCTCTGGTAGGAGGCTCTGTAAGTGACAAGGACAGAGAAGAGAGGCACAGGGACATAGAACTCTTAAGGCTCAGGCTCCATGTCGGGGTGACTCTGGAGGCCCGTGGCTCATGCGACAGCCCTGTAGACGCCTCGGCATCTACCTCCCTTACAGAGTCAACAGCCTCCTGAAGATTCTCTCCACACTTCCTGGCTCACACGACTGTCAGCTTCGTCCTGTCACAGGTGACATGACTCTCACCGGCTTTCCCTTCCAGCACTCCCAGCTCTGCTCTCTTGAGGTAGGACCCTTCCCAATTAGACCTTCCCCTCCTCGTCCCAAGATGGCTGCTAAGGCGTCAAGCTGGTTTCCCAGAAGCCGTGGGGTTGTCTGACCGACCAAGTGGCTGCCTCACACAGGAGACTTGCCTCTCCCGCAACCAATCACGGTGGCTAGGAACAGGCAAAAGGGGGAAGGTTAATTCTGTTACACAGTGAGGCTCTGAGCAGGCTGGGGGAACGCCCCCCCCCCCCCAGGGACACACAGGCTGGGAGCAGAGGAGAGATGCCCTTTTGATGCCAGGCACGGTTGTGGGGAAGGGCTGAATGCACAGCAAGGTCATGGCCTGCAGGAGCCTGTCCTTAGTGTCCGCCACCTGGGCGGCTGTGCTCAGCTTCTAACTGTGCCCGGTGTGCCCTTCCCCCTCCTCGCTCACGCTCCTGGGTGTGTTTGGACCCTTCCGAGACACTTCACCCTCCAGCAGCCCGAACACTCCCCACACTCCTCCCCCACTTGGCTCTACCGGGCCCGAGGCGTCAGAACCCTGTGGTGGCTAAGATGAACAGCCGCTCGCCTCGTGTGGATCAGTCTGTCCACGGGAGGCCGAGGGCTCCTGGCCTCTCTCTACTTTACACAGTACAGCTGTCTTATCCTGCTGTGACTGTCAGATGGGGGCTGCAGCCTTGAGTGGTAGGACCCAACCCAGAGACAAGAAGGAAGGCTGTGTCTGGGAACCCTCCAGAACATTCTGTCTTGTCAGCCATCACTGAGCCTGGCCACCAACGCTGGCTGCAGACAACACTGGGGAAGACAGAAGAGAATTATGTCTTATTCAGAGCAACCCTGATCCCCACTCATCCCTGGGGCTGAAAATGAGCCAGAAGGGTCGGGGAAACCCCAGGAAGGCCAAGTCAGGGCCTCACTCTCTAGAGACTTCTGCCCGCCGCTGCCCTTATCTTGGACTGAGACAGCACAGCGAGGGACAGCCCCACAGGCTGGGGTTTCCCCCAGGGTCCCCAGAAAGCACAGATGTGGAAAGGCAGGCTGCTCGTGCGAGTCTAAAAACTCAGCCATATGGAGCTGGGAAGATCCTCCCCGTCGCTTTGAATGTACGATGGCATCCACAGTAACCAACCTCAGGTGCCCCGAGACTCTGACAGCTTCCACCGAGGCCCACACACCAGGCCCAAATCGCCGCACAAGTTAAACAGGCTGTTAAAATTAAGCAGAATGAATCAAATGTGCAGGGGTGAGGGACACAGCAAGGCGGCTGCCTTCTGTACTCAGGGGGCGGTGGCCTCCGAGAAGCCAGCCCCGCCCACACCTTGATCTAGGACTGCCAAGCTCCAAAACTGTCAGGAAATCAATTTCAATTTTTAAAGCCAACCGTCTGTGGCATTTTGTTAGAAGGATCCAAGCACACAAATACATCAGCTGTTCCAATCTGCCTGCCCCCCACCAAAACCAGTCACTCCATGTTCACCCGACACGTAGTAGGACTCATTTCCAAAGCCCTTTTCAGTTTCGGAGGTTCCTTCCCATTTCTCTTCCCCCGCTGTGTACCAAGTACAGACGTGGTTCCCTGTTTACCTCTAAAACCCAGAGGAAACCTGCCTGAGTTTCTCCCTCAAGCCCCAACGCAGAACTCCTGACTCTTCCTAGCAGAGTCCCCAGGGGCCTGCCTGGCGCTGCCTTCCTGACCACCATGTAGGGCATCTTCAAAGTAGAGACGGCATCTCCACAGAGAAACTAGACACAGGAGAGGTGCCTGGAGAAAGCGGTGCCGTGGAAGAGGACGGTCCTCTGCTGTCCTGCAAGGCACAGTTACGTGCGAAGTCTACCCTCCTGTTAAAACAAAGTCATCTTGCACCCCCCACCCCCCACCCCACCCCCCCCACCCCCCGCCAGGTCCCAATATTTATCTGGCTCCCAGGCTGAAACGGAAAGCAGCTGTAATCTACACACACACACACACACACAGACACACACACACACACCACTGCAGTCTTCCCAGGAGGCGTCCGGCATCCCGGCAAGGTTGGGCAAAGGGCTGCTACGTGGTGCAGGGCTCTTCTGGATGCTCCCACTCCTGAAATGACACTCATGGCCTATCCCTTCTGAGTGGAACGGCCAGTCATCCCACTGAGAACACAGGGAGGTGGACTCACGAGTTTTAACAAACGCTTCGGTGTCTTAGTGTGTTCCAGGACACTGGAGAGGATGGAGCAAGCGTGAGATGAACCCTGCCCTGGGGGAGCTCATGCGTGATGAACTCTGGACTCATTGTAATGCTCGCCCTGATGCTCTGGGCTGTCCCAGGCCCACAGCTGCTGGACCATGCAACCCTGCATTGAAACCAGGATAAGCCAGGATAAACCTTCTCCTTCTTGTAACTTGACTTGTCTCAGATATAGGTTCCAGGAAGATGGCGAACAGAGCCCTGGAATACTGCTATCCCCAGAACAAGCCTGAGCTAGGCTGAAGGGTAAGGCCAGATAGAGAAGCACTGGGGTGATCCTACCACAGCCCCCAACTGCTGGGCTTGTGGGTAAAGCCATCTGTGACCAGCAAGCACCTTCACGGCCTGCCCTACACACACGCTAGCCACTACAACAGACACCAAAGGTTCAGCCAAGGACAACAGACACCTGCCAGGTGGAGCCCTCACAGACAGACCAGCACGCTCCCAACCATGCACTGAATCACAGCAACGGAACACTAGCAAAGATGCTCCTTGACACTCTGCCCACTCGAGACTGGGTGGATGGCACTCTAGTGACAGCCTCACCCCACGCATCACCAGCATTTCCACATAATGAAGGAGAGAAAAACACATTATGCAGACTGAGCGTGCCTAACGCCGGGACCGCTGGAAACCAGTCCCATTAAAGCTACACCTGACTGCTACATACAGTCCTCTAGAGCTGTCCCGTTCTCCTTCCAGGCAAGAAAGAAGCGAGGGATCACACTGTACCCCACAAATGGGGCAACCAATCACAACAGTGACGAGTAAAGATGGGGCTGGCCACGTGCTCTTGGTAGGAATATAAATTAGAAAATGAGGCGGGCTCCCACCAGACACTACAAACAGAACGACCATGTGACCCATCCGTAGACCACTCCCTAGGTATGTCCCTGAAAAAGGAGAAATCGGTACAGCAAAGAGAGACGCGCGGCAGGCTCCCGTTCACTGAATAGAACGAATGGATAAGGAAACCCTGACTATTACTCCGCCGCGAAGAGGAATAAGACTGTAAGGTTGGTGACAATGTAATCGGACCTGGGAGACGCGGTGTCAGAGGTGCTAGGCCAGGCACAGACGCAGAGGGAGCAGAGAGTGGCAGAAGGCTCTGGCCGTGGGGGGGGGGGTAAGCACCAGGGCTCTTCAGCACCTACACTGAGAAACCAGGATGGCATATACCATCTTATAAAGGCTCACGGGAGAGTAGTCATCACTGTGCGGTCTCTAGGTCCGTAACCAGTGCCACAAGGTGGAGGGGAGTGGGGGATGCTGGGAGACAAACGAGCACAGGCAGGGGGCAGTCTGGGAAGAGCCAGGGAAACTGGCCTGCTTTGAGGAGGGAACTTGAGCCAGCCAGAGGCTACGGGTGGCCCGCAACACTTTCTTCATTTCCTCCACCTTTCTCCACAAACTCCAACCTTTAGTCCGACTTCACTTTCCTCTGCTATGATAAGCATTATAGCAAATGATGCCAAAGGCTATGTGGGCAAAAATGGGTTTATCTTATCTCGCAACTTGTAGGCCACACTCAGTGATTAAGGGAAGCCAGGGCAAGAACCTGGAGGCAGGAACTGAAGGCAAAGGCCACGGAGGAGTGCTGCTTACTGGCTTGCTCCCTGTGGCTTGCTCGGTTTACTTCCTGATACCATCCAGGACCACCGGCCCAGGGAGGAGCACCACAGTGGGCTGGGCCCCATCACTAACCAAGGAAACGCCCCCGCAGACTTGCTAACAGGCCAACATTAGGAAGGCATTTCTCATGCAAGGTTCCTTCTTTCCTGGTGACCCAGTTTGTATTGACAGCTAACCAGCACACCCTGTAACTCTCCAGGAGTCTTCTGGAAGTCCCCACAGCTAAGGAGCACCTATGATCATAAAGACGTTCGGTGCTCCAGTCTGCTGCGTGCCTGACTTTTAGGTCCTCCTCTCCTTTCTTCTTCTTTCTTCTTCTTCTTTCTTCTTCTTCTTCTTCTTCTTCTTCTTCTTCTTCTTCTTCTTCTTCCTTCTTCTTCTTCCTCTTCCTCTTCCTCTTCCTCTTCCTCTTCTTCTTCTTCTTCTTTTGGTTTTTCGAGACAGGGTTTCTCTGTGTAGCCCCGGCTGTCCTGAAACTCACTCTGTAGACCAGGCTGGCCTCAAACTCAGAAATCCGCCTGCCTCTGCCTCCCAAGTGCTAAGGCGTGCACCACCACCGCCCGGCCTCTCCTTTCTTCTTTTTCTTTCTGCATTTCTTCCCTCTCTCCCTCCCTCCTCTCCTTCCTTCCCTGTCTCCTCCTTCCCTCCTGCTTGCTTTCCCTTCCTTCCTTCCTTCCTTCCTTCCTTCCTTCCTTCCTTCCTTCCTCCCTTCCTCCCTCTTTCCCTCCCTTCCTTTCTTCCTTCTTTCCTTCCTTCCTTCCTGCATGCGTATAACCAACGTGAAGAATTTAACATGGACCTCAATGGGAAGGTGAGGCGTGCTCTCTCTTTACTGTGCCCACAAGGATTTGCTAAATGAGTGGAGTACCAGGTGGCCAGCGGCACCAAGGGATGGGTAGGCCCGGCAGGAGAGTCTGCAGCAAAGCACCTGGCTCTCCCTGAAGCCCTCAGACACACAGGGCACAGTGTTTCACCCATGAGCACCACATCTTCCCGGTCCGCCCCGCCCTCACAGACGGGGCTCTGAGAAATGAAAGGAGCCCCCTCCCAACAGGAACCTTGGGTGACTCTAAAATGTGGGTTAAGGGTCATCTTGTAATCTCAGCTGTGAAAACTTGCACCACTAAAGACCATTTTGCCTCTTTACACAAAGACATCAAGAGCCTGGGTCACAGGCATGGACAGAGTGCCCCTGGGGTTGCGAGCTGAACCTAAAGGTGCCGACAGACGGTGGTGGACAAGGCTTCCATTCACAAAGGGGCTTATTTTGCTATCTGCCCTCTCAGACTCCATCGGCAAACAAAGCCAGATTTGTATCCGCAGAACATTCTTAGAGCCACTGGGGGAATTTATCCCTTAACGAAGCTGTTGGAAAAACCAACCCCAGCACAGCGGCAGCCTCCATTCTTCCTATCGGAAAAATCTCTGCCATTCCAACAGTCTTTAAGAAAAAAAGATAGCCCAGAAGGGATGCCCTACTTAAAAGCAAGACGCTTTGCTGTGCTAATGCACCAGCAGGAAAAATAACAGCTTCCGAGGAGGGAAAGGAACTTGTGGAAATTCTTAAAATAGGCAAAAGAATACGGAGGTGCTTCTAAATGGAGGTAAGGGTTTAAAAATAACAGCGCTGCTGCTGGACTGTGCACAGTGGGTCTGAAGTTCTCAGGGTTGGGGAGTGGAGGGCGGGGGCGGGGGGGTCACAACAGGTGTTAAATCAAAGGCGCTAAGTCTTCCCTCCCGTGGTGAGGAGACAGTGTGAACTATGGCCACTTTCTTCACAAATGTCATGTGGTTGGCTGGCCATTCTGGGCTATGAGGGCCCATTCTCCATTTCTCCTGCTGATTCACTCCACATCTGCTCCACTGAGTGTCCCCAGATTACTTGGGGACTTGTATGCTCAGAGCAGCCCAGCATTTCCTGAGCAGGGACCAAGTGCCCAGGAGACATTGTGCCCACTGGGCCCCTGGGTGGTGCGGGCTCTTCCTGTCAAGCAGTGTGACTCTGTAGATTATCTCCCTCTCTCCATGTCCTTGGTCATCAGGGAGGGACAGCCTCGGTCTTCTTCGGCTCCTCGGCTTCTGGGATGGCCTTCTTTGCCTCTCATGTCACTCCCAATGTCCCCAGCCAGCCAGCAGTGAAGACACAGATCTGTGCCTCCACCTCTGCCCTGGCTTTCCTTCTGGAAGACAGACGCTTCTGAGGACACTGGGGGAAAGGGCAAGGGCTGAGTTCCAGCACTAACCAGCCTTTGGGGCGGAGGCCAGCCTCCCATGGCGTCACTGGTTCCCTCCTCTCCCTAGCCTTTGCCTCATGGTAGCGCTATGTGCGTGCGAGCACACACATACACACACACACACACACACACACACACACACACACATACCCTCCCCTTCATTTGGAAGAGCGCCCTTGGCCTCCCTCTCTCCACCTGCTCTGTGTCTAGTGAGTAGACACGCTAAGTGACCTGTGAGTGGGAGGCCGGGAGGCCGAGAGGAGAAGCAGAGAAGGCCGGTGAGGCCTGAGCAGCCGGTGCTCATCATTACAGCCCATGTGCCAGAGCTGAGCTACGAACCTGGCCATCCTGACCCTCGCCAGAAGCTATCACAGAATAAGCTATGCGAAGGCACCCCAGGCAGGTGTCAGCGAAGCAGAGGAGGCGGAGTGGTGACGTCTAGCCCCAGGTGGCATACGCTCGGAATTGGGACAGGGAGATGGAGACGTTGACATAATCTGTAAGCAGACGTCCTGAACACAGGACCAGCAACCTGGGAGGCAAGAGAGGGGCAAAGACCTGGCTTACAGCCTGCCAGGGGCGGGAGGGTGGGGGCGGGGTGAGCAGCAGCCAGGCTGACCTCCGAGAACACAGTGTCTACCAGTCAGAAGAGGTGGACATCGTGGTGATGTGCACGTTCTCCATCCCTGCATCTCGCTCCAGATGGCTGGGAGGGATCCTTATCCTTGATAGCCACATGCCCAGTGTGAGGCGGGTGCTATAGGGTGGCAGGAGGAAGGAGGACTGTGGCGTCTGAATTAGCTTCCAGCAAGTGGCTTCTTCCCCAGATAGATTTGCATAGGTGGGAGGAAGTGTTTCAGGTTGGCACTGGCACCCCTCCAGATGGAGGGGGGAAGGCGGAGAGAGGAGGAACCGAGGTGGTCCGGGAAAAGGAGGCACAGCGGTCCCTCAGTAAAGCCCTACCCTGGGGAGCTGGAGAAGAACCGCAAGCAACTGGCCTCAAGCTTACCACAGAGCCACCAGTAGGCATGGTCTGCAAACATAGCCCTCGTCAGCCCATTGCCCGTGCACCCCTTTCACAGCCCTGCCGACACTCCACGTCAACGAAGAAAAAATCTTGAGGATGGTGCAGGTGGCACCCTGGATCAGCCTGGCCTCGATGACAGGCTAGAGATGGAGCCGAGGGAGAGTGCTTGTCTAACGAGGCCACTGCCTCGAAAAGGCTCACCACTTGCCAAAGGCGCAAGCCAGCTTGCTGGTTCGTGTGGGTCACCCATGTGGATGCTCCCTCCATTGGGATCACAGGGCCACAGAGGACAAAGCGTGCCGGAGCAGCCTAGAGACCGCGTGCATGGAACAGGAGGAGACCAGAGAGCACGGCTGGGCCTGGCTCAGCCCTGTCCACTTAACATCTCCTCCCGGCAGATGAAGAGAGGCACTTCTGCCTGGAGCCAGCAGGTCAGGGCAGCGCTGGGTAATCCTGTAATTACAGAGTACACTCCAGCCTCTGTCACAAGACGCGCATGGGCACTTTAGGGGCCTCTCCATCACCACATGAGCATTGTCCTCGGGACAACGGAACTCCCAGCCAGTGTGCTCACCAACCCTGACTCTCACTCCTGATTCAAAGTTGCACTTTGTAGGGACTGAGGGCCACTTGGTGAAAGGAACGAGAAGGTTGACCCCAGAGCAAGGGGCAACCATGGATGCCCAGTGCCGGAGACCAGATGGCTCCCTGATCCCATCCAAGGCCAGTGTCTGTGGCCCTGCCCAGCAGAGGGAACTGGCCAAAGAACTAGGAGTTGAAGTTGCCAGCGGTCGGTGCCTGAGTGAGGCGGCTTGTCGCCTGGGGCCGTATGGGTGCTTTATTCCACTTTCTCCAGAGCAGACACATCTCTTGAATCAATATGCTACTTTTGATATGTGAATAATTTCAGTGAATTCCCTTTCCTTTTCTTTTTGTCCTATGAAGTAATCTATTCCAACCCCTAAATGTTCGCCTGCCCCCAAACCGCTTGCTATCTTCTCATCCAGCCTCTCTGTCCTGTCCTCTGTCTCCGAAACTTTCAACCCCACTTTCCTTTTTCATTGTCCAATTACAGACACTAGTCTTATATCACACCCTGGCCTCACCTGCGTATCAACAGCAATCCACACGTAAGGACAAAGTTGGCTGTGATTTGTAAGAGTAATAACTTATTTTCCTGCTGTAATTGCCAGCTTACTGGCGCCGCCTGCTAACATAGGCCTAGTCCTGGAAGCATCTAGCTGCCACGCAATCTAATCTAGGCCTGGAATGTTTTCAGCCTCTGAGACTTGCTACAGAATAAGCTCACCCTTCCTAGTTCTTTCTGACCTCTGGCTGGTTGATTCAACTCAGCTGTTCTGGCTCAAACTCCTCTCCAAGCTGACTGATTCAATCTGGCTTCTCTTCGTTTCCCTGAACTGCTCTGCCTGGCCTCATACTAACTCTGTCAATCTGTTCTAATCTCTGGCTCCTCATTCTTTGACTCCTTCTGTCTTCACCGGTTTCTAGCTGGTTCTCTTTCTGCAAGTGTCTCTGTAAAACTCTCCTTCTCTCTGCCCTGCCCCTCAAGTGATTTCCCTTCCTTCTCTCTTCCCATAAGAGCTGGGCGTATCCTATTCTGTCAGATCTTTCTCTAATTCGTTACTCTGTCTGCCACACAATTAGACATCACTTTCAAACATGGCTGCTTCCTTCTACAAAGGAATGAAAGGTGTGTACTAAGGGTGTTTCTGTATTCCAGTCAGAGAGATTAAGAGTATGTGCTAAGGGCTGAGTCACACCACATCTAGAAACAGTTTTGTTTTTGTTTTGTTTTGTTTTATAGTGAATAACACAACCTCAGGTTTCAAAAGTGTAATCCAATATCCTGCAACAGTCATCTGCGGCATGTACATCTGGGACAACTCGGCAGGGACATTTGCAACACAGTGTCTCTGTGTGGGTGGGTGTGAACGTGGGTGTAATGAACATTCACAAAGGTGTAGAGGACAGAGGTCAACCCCAGAAGCTCAGTGTGAATAGGGCCAGGCTTACTTTTGCCTGTCTCTGTCTCCCCCACACTAGAAATACAGGTGCACGGCCACTACACTGCTCCAAGTTTTTTTTTACCTAGGTCCTGGGAATCAAACCCAGATCCTCACTCACACTTGCACAGCAAACACTTTATTGAGCCATCTCCCCAGCCTGCTGGATGCTTTATAACCTTGTATCCCTGGCAAAGTCACCATAGTGGCAACCTCACAGTTTCCCTCTGGATTGGGAAGAGATCAGGTATGGACATCGTCTAGTCCAGGCTCTGAACCTTACTTGGTCCTTCACAAAAACTGAGATCCACAGTGTAAAACACAACATTTTCATGACTGTAAATACGTCTGGGTGAGTAAGACCTGCCTTGATGTGGCCAAAGAAAGTAATGATTCATTGAACCCAAGATTCCAGACGGCCATATCAAAACAGCATGTTTGCATGGTCACACTGGAACAACTATCCCAAGAATGTGCTCCTCTTCCTCAGGGATTGGAACATTTACAATTTATAAAGATATAATCAGTTTTTGCTGTAACAACTATCCCAAGAACAACTCTCTCCTTCCTCGGGGAATTTTAACCAGCGTCCAGAAGCAGGTTGGGCCAGTTTGTCAGCTTGTGGCCCGCAGACACCAGTAACTTTGTTGTCTGACACCTGCAGATCCAGCCTTCCAGACAGCAAGGCCTCTCAGGCAGAATGTCCCAGCAGGTGCTCTGGGAGGGCCCAGGGGATAGGAGGACAACAAGTGGACTTGAAAAGCAAGCTAACAAATGCCAAGTCACAAGGGCAGACATGGGCCCCGTGGGAGACAGGCCCCTGGGCTCCAGGGGCACCCGGCTGAGGCCCCTGGAGAAAAGAAACAGGTGCACAGGCTATTCCCGTGGCCAGTGGGGGCAGGCATGGCGATCCAGCCTCCCTGTTCTGTTCTGTTCTGCTCTGTTCTTTTCCTTTCTTTTCTTCCTTCCCCTCTTTCCCCCTTACTGGGAGGAGGCATATTATGCAAGGGGCAGCCCAGATTGCAACGGGAAAAGCTTTGGGGTAGGGGTGGGCTAGGCCCAACGTGATCTGAGGTACTCTCCCTCCCTTACAGCAAGCGGGTGGTACTATGTGGGCCATGGCATTTTGGGGTCACTTGGACCATGAAAGACAGAAGTTTGCCAAGCAGCAGCTCCTGTGATTAAGATCTGGAGATGCCTGGCTACCAGCTGGCACAGTTCCCCGCCTTAAACCCCATTGTCTTTCCACCACTCTGGTAAGATACTTTCCCCAGGACCATTATGACCTCTCCAAGGTCCATCAACTACAAGGATAAATCTCTCTTTAAAGGAGCATTCCAGGACAGTGTTGTCCCAGCTGGTCAGAGCTGGTTGTGAAATGTTTCCAAGATCGGCACTATCAGAGGCAGGCAGTCCCCAGCTCCAAAGTGAGTTTACCAGCTGAATTTTGCTCCGGGAGGTGGTAGCAGGCCGGGTGGACAGAGGGCTCCAGAGACAGCACCTGAGTTATTTGTGAAACCATGGCAGGACCCTGGACCTGTCTATCCTCTTACAACACACAGTATGGGAAGCAGCCAAGCCACAAATGCTAGTGGGTCTGCTGCTTTCTCTCCTTCGTTCCTCCTGCCCTGAACCTATTTTTTGACTTGTTTTTTTTTTTCTAAATGCACTTCCCCACCCCCAAATCACTGGTCCCAGTAGCGGTCACTATCCAGCCCCGTTCCTACACCCATTGCATCCAGCACAAGGCAGATGCTGACATCCAAGAGCCGGCTCAGCTGGAGCCAAGACGTTGGCTTGCTGTCTCTAAGTAGAGCAAGAGCAAGTGAGCTGGGAGCTGCCTGCATCGCAACTTCAGTGGGGGAAGATTGTGAAAACCACCCACAGCCAAGGCAAGGGCAGCCAACTTGGCCATTCCTGGCCCAGTCCACCACCTCCCTTCCCCCACTGGAGACTGCAGGCCCTCTGTGTTTTACTGTGAACTGGGGCACTGTCACTACTCTACCAACAAAGCCTGCAAAGGCAGAGGCTGGACATGAACAGTGGACTTTCAGTCCCTCTTCCCCTCCTGGAGTGACTAACCCACTCACTCTACAAGAACTTGTTAGAAAGTATAAACAACACTCAGCACTAGTATTGGTTAACTCGGGGAGAATTAATGATTAATGCTCCACACAGCACACACCTGCACACTTGCACACCCGGGCACACTCTCCTCCGAGAGCTGGCAGGAGCATTTACCAGCCTGTTTATGCACCACTGCCCACTTTGAAAACACACAACCTGGCGTAGCTGTACAGAGCCACTCCCCTCTGCACTGTCCATGGGAATCCACCTGGACTGCACGCACCTTGTTGAGATAGCTGTTCAACTGAGTAACCCCAGAGCCACAGTGGGAGCACAGTACATACCCACCAGGACCCTTTGGGAGACAAGAGTCCCACGGAACAGGTAAGCTTTCCCCGAAACAAGGAACTGGAACCAGCGGCTAGTCGCCAGGCCAAGGTTGCTACAGATACTCTCTTCCCTAATCAACACAAACAAGCTAGGCTTTTCCCTGCCTGGCCCAAGAGGAACAGGGTGGCAGGGAGCAGCTGCGGGGCTGTGTACAGCCCCAGCCTGTTTCTAACAAGCGAGGTAGATCCCGGGTGGGAAAGTGACTGAGCTGTGGGGAAACCAGAAGGAAACCCCAGACCCCTCTCCGCCCTGCTAGCTGGGCGTCATCTCTGAAGCTCAGAACTAAGCAGGAGCAGGCAGCAAAGGTTCAGAGACAGATACAGGCGCATAGAATTTTAGTTTTCTTATGGACTCGCTAGAATTGTTGGGCTTGTTGTTAAATAAATGCTTGCAACAGGAAATCAATTCTGATACCAAAGGAAAAAAAAGTCATACGAAGCTCTGAAAACTGCCAGTGGACTGATATCCTAGTCGTAGTGAAAAGAGAACTCTTGAGCCCTTGTTTTTAAGAAAAGCATGAAGTCCAGCTTTGCCAACACCACCGTGCCAGGGGTGTCAGTGGCATGAGAGGCAGGCCACAGAAAGGGAGGACCCCCTGATGACCGAGGAGGAGGCGCAGCAGGTGCTGCGGAGGAGGACACAGAGGAGAGGACTTACTTGGGTGTGCCATTGGGCTTCCAGTACCTACAAAAGAGGTACTGTCCGTCCGCATTGACCAGGTGAGGCAGGTCCTGGTAGGGAACATTCTGTGGAGTTCGCCTGGGTGAACTTGCCTCAGGCATCCTGCCGGGGTCTTTAGGCCCTTGGAAGAAAGGTGGACATATTCTAAAGTCAGAAATACACTATGTCCATATGGGAGGAAAGAAAGCCTTTTTAGAGTCAGGACTGTGGCTTCTTTTCTACGCAGTTAAAAAACACCCCAATATATATATATATACATTACATACATCTCTTACAAACCACTTCAAGACTGAAAAGTCCTGTTTGTCCTTAAGAAAATGCTCACTTTATTTTTTTTAAAGTGCCTCCGTATAGCCCCCCTCCCATCTGTGTTTATTTTAAATGATCTCAGGAAACTTCATCTTAAAGACTATTTTAGCTATAATCAAGAGGAAATTACAGTCAGTTCCGTGGGTACAAAGCCCCAGCTGCAAGGACCCATCTCTTCTAAAATCTCCACTGAGCAGGTTTCAGGGGGCATAATAAGTAAGTGACGCGCCCCGAGCGATTCTCCCCTTCTGAATGCCAAAGATGCCATGACAAACCTGTTTCCATTAGTCTTGGCTTTTGCATTCCACTACCGCCACAGCCACGAGTATCAGCGCCAGGCAGAAGAGGGCTGTTCCCTCATCGCGGCCGCAGGGCAGCACCACGGGGGTCCGCGCCCTCCCCGCCTGGGCTGCAGGGGTGCGAGCTGCTCCCTCCTGCTGCTCCAGCTCTAGCTCATGTCGCCACTTTTCCAGAACACACCCCTGAAGGGGTTCCGGGAGCGAGGGACAGCCGGTCCCCAGCCCGGAGCTGCTGAGAGACGCGCTCCGCGGCACCGCGCATTCGCGCAGATGCGGGTCCCCGAGCAAAGTCACCCCGATTCTCCGACAAACTTTGCCTCCTACCCGCCCGCGACCACTTGGGGGAAGGAAGCCTCGCGGCTGTCATCGGCACGCCACACAAGACGTGGACCTGGCCGTTGTTCCCACACCGGTCTGGGAAGATGCAGTTGACGGGCACAAGTCTGTCTGGGGGTTGGTGCGAGGGCGCGAGGGGCGCGCTCACGCGCACACGCTGACACGCGCGCACACTCGTGCGCACGCACACGCGCGCAGGGGACCCCTGGCGGCGGCTCCTATCCTGAGGCAGGGGCGGGAGGCAGTTACCCGGGCCACGAGCGCCGCTGTCACGTTCCCCGAGCACCACGCGGGTCCGGGTCTGCGGCGGGCTAGAGCCAGACTACTGCGCGCGGCCGGCTGCTCAGCGATAGGGCGCGGCGTCTGCGCCGCCACTTTATCCCCAGCCGCTCGGCGGCGGGGGCGGCCCGCTGGGTGGGGACGCGCGGGGAGGCGGCGCCGGGGGCCCACGTGTGCCCGGCCCCCGGGGAGGAGCGGGGCACCGCCCGCCGACCTGCCTGGCGCTTTTCCTGGCCTCGTGGGGGACCTTCACGGGGCACTGAACCGAATTCGGGGGCCCTTCCAGCCCATGCGCACAGTTGAGAACACAGACTCTCAGGTACCCGGAGCAGAAACAGGCTCACAAGATCTGCATGCACATGTTTACAGCTGCACACGTGCGAGACCCACATTCAGATAGCATAGGTGTGGGCACACCCACAAGGTCACAAGGACACATCCTCAGGACCCTTCCCCAGATACAAGCTACACACAGGGGTACACGTGAATGTCACAGTTACTTCATGAACACAGACACACAGCATAGGTGCACACTCCCTAGACACCATGCACACAGACAAAAACAACACACCACGTACACGGTGTCAGCGCAGAAACCACAGCTCTCCTCTTAAAGGGAAAAAGATTATTCTGGAGCCATTTTGAGTGACCATGAGCTGGGAACACAGATTTAAGTTACCCCTAATTCCATGTTCTGATGTGAAAGCAGTCTTAGGAAGATTTTTTTTTTTATAGTTTTACAGAACAGATAAAGCCATATATGAAGGCAAGTTTAAAATGCATTGTGGGCACACCAGAGAGGCAAGTAACGGTGAAATGGGAAAGTGTTCCTATAGGTCCAAAATGCTATCTGATAGCATTGTTAACTTTTGGATTTGTAAAAGCTAATCGTCCTGTTAAGTCAATAGATTCTAAACGGGAGTTCATCTATTGTCAAAAGAAGTTAGTTCTAACAAGGAGGGGCAAAAAAGAAATGGCTGTTCCTGAGGGCCAGAACTTAGCCCAAAATAAAGTAATTTGCCTCTGGACCTGGAACCTCTCCAAAGTACTGAAACTTTAATCAGCCAGTAGTCTCTGCAGACACCGATTCCTTTCAGTTTTCCTCCACAGCGGCAGAAGCAGATCCTTTTCTGACGGGTTTGTTCACAACAGAGATAAACAACACACCACACACACCCAGGCAGTTAAAGACTCATGACACTCACACACAAGTTCTTAGAGCCCCGAGAAGGAAGCAGACACACTGCAAACAAACACACACACACACACACACACACACACACACACAAATACTGCATGAAACCATTTTCCCTAGGTGCCCCAGGACCCAGGTCCACCAGCACAGCTGGTTATATGGCTGTGGGGTCTGGAATCCAGCACTAAATTTACAGCCTGTCCACTGTGTCCTATGCCTGCCACCTGTGAGTGACAGCTGCAGAGGAACAGGATGACCCTGGGCCACACCCATCCACAGGCTTTCCAGAGCTTTCTTCCTGGCCAACCTCTTTGTAAAATAGCAGTGTTGAACAGTACCATTGTCAGGGCGGCACAGCAGTGGTGTCCGCCTAAGGTGAGGCTGCAATCTCACTTGCAGCGAAAGGAGGGTCTCTGAGAGGCAGACTGGCTGCAGGCCGTGCTGGAGGACCTAACTCACCCTCTGCCTTAGGCAGGTCTTCAGGGCTTGGACACAGGAGTGGCTAAATGACTTCTTGGACTTGTTTTTGTATTTTCTGGCAGGCCTGGATTGAGGGCAGCAAGCTCACGCGAAAGGCTGGGAACATGGTCTTAAAGCTGGCCTGGGCCTTAAGAGTGTCGTTACTATTCACTTCAGCTGTGGTATACTGAAAGCAAGGGTAGCTGCGTCCTGAAGCCACTGGTTTGAATGTTCCTGGCACTGGTGTTTTGTGACTTTCAATGGTTTGAAAGTTTTGAGAACGGTCCCTGGAGCTGTCAACAGAATCTCTCCCAAATCTAGAGCTGCTCCCGCTTAATCAGAGTTAAGAGACGAGAGCCTGGTGTGGTGTGGTGTGGTGTGGTGTGATGTGGTGTGGTGTGGTGTGGTGTGATGTGGTGTGGTGTGGTGTGGTGTGGTGTGGTATGGTGTGGTGTGGTGTGGTGTGATATGGTATGGTGTGGTGTGATGTGGTGTGGTATGGTGCGGTGTGGTGCTCCCGAGGTCTGGCTGTTCAGGGGATGAGATAAGCCATCCCCAGAGGCCATGAGTTCTGGGCCATCCTGAGCAATAGTGGAGTTCAAATCCACTGGGGAAAGACCATAGATTGGAACCAAATTATAATTAAATGAATTCGTTAGTTACTGCTAGGAGGTGGACAGCCTAAAAGACGAATTGAAGACATGCCACCCAGGTGTGGCTAAAGAAAGGTCTGTAAAGGCGGGCTCTACAAATATTGCATTTGTGTGCAATGTGTAGCTGAGAAACTGCTTTTACTCCTCTCAGATGTGAGGACCTGTCTGTCTCCCTCTGTATACAGACATCAAGGAGCTGTCCCATTCCCTGGTACACAGCGATACATGGGTTTACAAAAGCCAAAGTGAGCAGGGAATTCTCATAGCAGTTTTATGATTGGGGGCGGGGACAAGGAGTCAGAGTTGCTGAAGCTTATCTTTTAGGAATTTAGAATGGGTACCTAGCACAAAATGGAGATTTCCTTACCCATCACAGTGGATCCGGAGAGGAAGGGAGATTGCCTTTCATGGTAACTTCTTCTTACAGAACTACAGAGCAATATGATGATATTGGATTTACTTTTTATTTCATTTATTTTTTTTGAGAAAGGGTCTTACTCTGTAGCCCTGGATTGCTCGGAACTCATAGATATTTTCCTGCCTCTGCCTCCTAAGTGCTGGGATAAAAGATCCGTGCCATCATGCCCAGCATAACATTGGATTTATACAATCGAGAAAGGGCATTTCTATCCCCGGAGACCTCTTATAGCTCCCTTCTGAGGCAAATCCCCTTCCCTTTCTTTCCCTCTTCCTTACGACCTCTGGCTGTCTTGGCTTTGTTCTCTATTTCTTAAGTTTTGTCATCTCAGGTTATTTGTAAATGGAATCATGAGATAGATATGTCTGTAACCCTTAGTACTTTGTTCATTGAACACAATCTGGATTATCCAGGTTCTAAGCTTAGATGCACCACAGTACTGAACAGTTCACCTGGTGAAGGACAATTCATGTGCGTGTTTCCAGTTTGCAGCTAATTCTGAATAAGGCCACAATGAGCAAATCCAGCATGCAGGACTGTTAAAACAGGATTACCTTCGGTTCAAGATCAGCCTTGTTTGCAGAGCCAGACCTTATCCCAAATAAACAAGAAAGGAAAGGGAAATTGCTTGCTTAGGTTTCTAAACAGCTGTCAAATGTTTTCCAAAGCAGTTATATCTGTTTACATTTCCAATGTTATTGCCATAGAAATAATGCTTAAAATATTTTCATTGTACATTTATATATGTGTGCCTGGGTGTATGTAATGTGTACCACACGTATGCACCACTTGAACCCAGGCAGGTGAGAAAGGGGCATTTGATCTCCTGGAGCTGTGGTTATATATGGATGGTTGTGAACTGCCATGTGGCAGAGGAACCAAACCGGGTCTTCTGCAAGAGTATCCAGTCCCCTCCTCTCTCCCCTCCCTGGTTTTTATTTTTAGCCCTTCTATTGTGGGTCTTGTGGATTTATCTGCATTACCCGATAGCTTATGTTGTCAAATGTCTCTCTACATGCCTGTCTTCTCTGTGTCCTAGTGAAATGCCTCATCGGGCCTTTTGACCATCTTCATAGTGTGTGTCCTTAAACAGTTGCATTCTGGATGCATTACAGATACTAGTCTTGTGTCAGACGTGTGATTGGGAGATTTCCTCGTGGTCTGTAGTCTGTATCGTCAGCCTCTTCAGAAGGTCATTTGCAAAACAAAAGCTTCAGTTGGGATCACAAACAAATGTTTAGTGTTTGCTTTAGTGGATCACATATTTGGTGGAAATTAGAGAACTTTAGTTTGTTTAGTCCTGCATTTGAGAATATCCTCTCGTGTTGATAGCTCAAAGTTATATCGTTATATATTTTATGTTTAACTCATTTACAGTTAATTTTGATTAAGGTGTGAGATTTTTTTTTGGGGGGGGGTATCCACGTGTATCAGTTGCTCGTGTTCCCTTAGCTGGGAAACAGTTTTTCTCCCCATGAATTTCTTCCATTTTTCTCAAAATTCTGTTGATCTTTCTGTGTGTTTCTGTTTTTGGCTCCCCATTCTACCCCATCAGTTTGTGTCTGAGTCTCTACCAATACCATGGTCCCAAGTTGTTGGAGTTATCTATAAGCCTATAAATTCTATATACCGATGTTCTTTATATTTTTATTTAATAAGATTGGTTCAGCTATTCTAGATCCTTCACCTATTGATACAACTTTTTGATCAGTGTTGTCTATACCTATTAAAAAATCTTGCTGAGATTTTTGACAGGAAACACATCAAACATGGATATCAATTTGCCTAGAGTTGCACATTTTCAAGGTTAAGTTTTACAAACTATGAAAACGGTATGTCTATCTAGTTCTTTCTTTCAACACGGGGCAGTAGTTTTAAAACACGGGGCAGTAGTTTTAACAGCATACACGTCTTACATAACTATTTTAGATTTATACTTTTTATTTAAGTGATTATAAATGTCATGTGTTGTGTCTTTCAGTGTGCTTGGGTTAATGTCTAGTCTATGCTGATAAAATTGATTTTTGTTTCCTGGGCCTGTAATCTGTAAGCTTGCCTAACCTGTGTATTAGATACGATGTAGAAGGCCTTGGGTCTTGTTAGCTTTACTTGTTAGCTTGTTGGCTTACCTAGGGTTTTTCTACATGTACCATCATTATATTTGAACAGAGTTTCTCATATACAACATGTAGGTGAATTTGGATTTATTGATTATAATTTTATTTATTTGTTTATTTTTGGTGCAGGATTCATGAGCTGCAGAAATTCTCTTGGGTTGTTTTCTTTTCACACAGCAGAGGACGTCAGGGATGCTTTTCATTCCTGAATGGTATTCTCACTGCAGATAGGATCTGTGGAATAACAGTTCCTCTCCTCCCCCTGCCTAGTATTTTTAAAACATGATGTTACCTCTTCTGGCCACGAGTGTCCAGTGATGCCCACATCAGCTTAACCGCTCCTATTCTCACAGGCAGTGCCGTTTCCCTCTCAGTACTTTCAAGATGGCTTTCTGTGTCCAGTTTTCAGAAGTTCTACCGTGTGTCTTGGTGTGGAGTCTTTCAGTTTATTTTGTGCTGTGTGGAGTTTGTTTAGGTTTATTTTATGCGGTGTTTGCTCAGCCTCTCTAATCTGAAGAAGCCAAGGTTTTTGTCTTTTGACATTCAGAACATTTTCAGATGGCCAGCGTTATCTCTGTGAACACTTTAAGCCCCGCCCTCTTTCCCTTCTCCAGGTCTCTTGGCTCTCCTCTCCTTAGCCTTGCTAACTGTTGTCTAGCCTTTGTGCTCTCCTCTATGGCTTTGGCGTTTCTGAGTTACTGAATTCCTGGACACCAAGGGATTTAGAAAACAAACCCTAAGCTGAATCACTTAGCACCTGTCCTAGGGTTCCAGTCCTCCTTTGTCCTTTTCCTCTACTAGTTTGAATTATTTTACATTTGTTTTGCAGACGTGGTCCAGAGTGGTCATATTTAATAGGAAGAGGAGTCAAGCGAATCCCATTCACCTTGGTTGTTGTTGTTTTGTTTTTGAGACAGGGTTTCTCTGTGTAGCCCTGGCTGTCCTGTATTTACTTTGTAGACCAGGCTGGCCTCAAACTCACGGAGATCCTCCAGCCTCTGCCTCCTGAGTGCTGGGATTAAAGGCTTGTGCCACCACACCCAGCCTTATTCTCTTCTCCTTCACAGACCGCAGCAGGGAGATCACTACCAGTCCTTGCCTCTGTTGTACACACAGAAACCTCCAGAGCAGGACATCTCTAGACACAACCAACTCCAAAAAGAAATTGCCCGTGGCAGGTTCTTCTGCAACTATCAAGAGCTGGCGAGGAAAAGTGTCATCTTTCTACCCACTCAAGAGCTCTTATGTGACTCGCAATGCCCTGAGGCTTGAAGACATGGGTCGTGCTGGAAATCCCAGTGAAGAAGGGGAAAGAACACACTAGAAGTCGTCCAGGGGAAGTGCTTCTACCATAGAAACCTCAGCGAATGTGACTAGACTTCCCACAGTCTTCAGGATCCCAATGGGCATAAACCTCCATTATAAGTCTCTTGTGGAGGAAAAGTGGAGATCAGGAATAGAAACTGTGCTTAGAAAAAATGACAGAGAGGATGTAAGACTTTGCATGTGAAGCCAGGGGAAATGAAGCAGAGCCTTTCAGGCCTCAGAAACCAGCAGTGCTGGCTAGCTAGGTCACTTCCTGGTAAGTTTCTTCACCTCAAGGACCTGCTTTCTCACCTGAGGCAGGGGAAAAACCCTATGACTGGGTGCTGGCGGCTCCACTGAACTGGAAGTGTCAAACCTGACAGGAGAAAAGGAGTTTTGGCGGATGAAGCTTTTAATCTGAGTCTTAGAAAGTGTCAATCCCACATTGCAAATCTAGACGTCCTGTGCTGGGCATGCGGGTATAAGATGTCAAGGGGGACAGGGCACTTTCTGCTCTGGGAGAGTGAGGGGGTGTGGCTCTCTCTGCTGAGGCAGGAGGAGCTTAAGTGGCAGCAGGGATTGGAGCTCAGGTTGGGGACTGAGACTGAAGTCAGCCCAGAAGCTGGAGCTGGGAGAGCATCGTTTCTAAGGATGGCAGCAGAGGTGTGGCCCCGCAGGGCAGTCACTGCCCCTGTCAGCGGGGGACTTGGCCCCAGAGCGCATTTACAATATTTGCATTGCTAACCAACATCTGACAATCCTGACGTCTCACCCAGTGATGCTGGTTATTGAGTCCTAGCTGGATTCTCTCTTGCACTGAAGGCAGGTCACAGGTCAGAGCTGTCTCTGGGGATTGACTGTTGTCTGCTGGAGAGCCCTGGCTTCCTCCATGGTCCTTTCTTTAAAAGACAAATGCCTCTGAACAGAGGACGTCTTGCCCGCCCAACCGTGAATCGTAAGCCATTTGCACCCCTCCCTGCTTCCCACCCCTCGTCCAGGCTCCCCTCAAAATAACCAACTCGGATTTCCGGATTGTTTGACTGGGTGGTGCTTTCCTGAGTTGCTTACATGGAGGAAGGGAGGAGGCTTGGGGGGCAGGGGTCAAGTTCAGTGCGAGCTTCCGAGAAAACAGTGTTGGTTTCTCTGGAGGAAGCCAACCCGGAAAGCCTGACAAGAGCTACAGGAGGGGGTCAGAGTGCAGGTGAAGGTTTAGGAGTTGCCATTTGTGAGCAGTGACGTCATGAGCAGGCCTTACACAGGGAATGGGATCTGGAAGGACAAGTGGGCCTGGGGCGCTTCCTGTGAGAAAGAGTTGAGAGAAGGGATAGATACAGGAGTCACAGAAGCAGGACTCACATTCCGAAGTCATTGCAAGCTCCCAGGAAGAGCCTGAAACTCCCCAGAAGCAAAGCAAAAAAGCACTGAGAGCTATACACTGGGGCAAAGTCAGAGAGAACCTACTTCACAGATTAGCGAAAAGGAAACATCAATTTGCATTGATTTACAAAGTGATTGGAAAGCAAGTGTAGACAGCCCTTCCCATTCTTCTGCAAAGAGGCAGCACAGGGCAATATGAAGCCACTGGGCCCTAGGGCCTGGTCTCTAGCATTAAGATCCTAGCTCTGCTGGCCTGGAACTCCATGATCACAATCAGGTGAGTGGCCCGCTTCCTGTCCCTATACAGTGATGAGGGTTTCTGTCTGTTTCATGGGAACAAATGGAACACTCAGGCTGAGTACTACGCACAGTGCCTCCTGCATGCAAGACGGGGAGAAAAGAACCCCACTGGGCTCATAGGCACAGTGGCGGGCAGAGGCTGTCCAGCTCGCACCGTTAGAATCCGAAAGCAACAAGAAGTACAGTAAAGTGAGG
Organism: Apodemus agrarius; assembly: GCA_964023405.1. NCBI lineage: Eukaryota > Metazoa > Chordata > Mammalia > Rodentia > Muridae > Apodemus > Apodemus agrarius. The sequence continues at coordinate 117,851,247 of OZ030006.1, read as the reverse complement.
TGACCCCCAAACAAATGTGTGTGGTGTGTGTCTTAAAAACACTGGAAGTATCCCGTGCACGTTTCATAATAAAGAACTGAGAAAGGTTTGCAGCTGTAGGTGTGTTTAGCGTGGTTTAAACTTTAAACAATTCGTGTGTGGATTGAAACATTACATTCTACCCTACAGATTTGATTATTTCTGTGTTCCTTTGTTCTGTTTTTTAAGATGGTCTGTAGCCCAGACTAGCTTAAACCTCCTGCTTCTGCCTCCTGATTATAGGCCTGCCACCCCACTTAGCAACACGTCTACCTTTTATGTCTTTCTGAACCAGTTAAACTGTTGACTGGGGATGTAGGTCAGTGGTAAAGGATTTACTTAGCATAAGCCAAGTCTTGGATCCACCCAGTACTACAGATACACAGGGGAGAAAAGCATCAAAAAATAAAAACATTGTGGCTGAGGAAATGACTTACTTTAGTCCCGGATCTGAGTCCTGGTGTCCAGCGGACTTAGATACCATCCACCACCCTGGACACCCACACCCCCCATTCCTCCTCCTGCCATGAACCAGTCCAGGCTCACTGGACAATGACCTCAGTACTTGGAGAAATGACCATGGAGGGAGCCAAGGCTCTTCAGCAGACAAGTCAGTCCCCAGGGGCAGCTCTGACCTGTGACCTGCTAACAATGCAGAGAAAATCTAGTTAGGACACAGTCGCTACCCAGCAGAACCCAGCCCAAGCTGCTGACCCACAGAGTCACAGCTAAATACCTCATGGTACTTTAAGCCAGCAAGTTTGGGGCTGACTTGATATGCAACATAAGCGTACATGCTGCAGATGCTATATTCCATGTGCCAACAACTCATTTTTTTTTTTACTTAGACCTGTCGGCCACAGTGGGATGTAGGGGTAGGAGCCAACAGGTCTAAGTAAAAAAAAAAATCATGTCTGAAAATTTTGATAGAGGAAGATAGGAAGATACATGGAAACACACACACACACACACACACACATATAAGTGATATATATATAAATATATGAGATTTATATATAGGTTTACCATATATACATATATGTGTAGAGGTGTATATATATATGGTGTGTATATAAGCTATAAAATATAATATACACAATTATATATCATACAGTTAATATCTACAAAAAGAAAGCAGATTTTAAAGTGACTTTTAACAGTTCTCTTAAGAGGCTGTCCCCAAGGCTGTAACTCCTGAGGTTATACATGCTCTTCGTGTAAATGAACAGAGTGGTCATGTGTCTTATTGGAGTATTTATGCTTCTTCCCCCTCCCCCAGACCATTTTGTTTTAGCGCCTTGCTCAGTCTCTCTCCTTCAGAACTTCTTCCCGCCCGTGGAGACTCAGGCCACCACCAATAGTTAAGGATTTGCCAGATACTGGATGAGCAGATGTGAGCTCCTCAGAAACTTCCGTCCTTCGGCTGAGAGTCCCTGGACTTTGGCCCAGTCCCATTTCTCCCTGAGGAGGGTGGAATGCTTCTTACAGGAAGCCGTGGACACAGAGCCCTCATTACAGTATGGAGGTCAAAGGTACTTTATTGTCCTCTGTCCTTAAGAGGCCATAAGAGGAAAAATGGGCGTACAAATTTAAATCCTTTCGGTGCGGTTCCTGCAAAAATAGCATCAACTGGTATTGACGCTGCACGTGAGCAGGGCTTGACCAGTTACCCAGATCACAGCCGTCCTTGGGTAGATGCCGCCGTGACAACCTATGGTTCACCCAAGGCCTGTAAGGAGTGGTAGCAGGGCCAGTTCTTGGTTATTTCTTTCCCACAGACCCTCTTTCCTGTGCATAGACCTGAAGCTCCTGGGGGAGAGGGTGTTAACTGCAGCAGCCAAAGAGCCGAAGAACACAAGCTACATCTCCACAGTTCCCACCTCCATCGTCCATTCTCACAGTCAAAGGCAAAGCTTTCCTCAGTGTGAGGTGTGACGTGCTGGCTTTGAAAGGCAGCCAGACACCTAAAGCAGACAGGGAGGCTGTCTCTGACTCCACTGCCTGCCTTTAGATTCCTTTCCCCAAACTGGGCTGCCTCGTATAGCCTCGATAGAAGAATTGAGAGGAATGCATGCCTCAAGGGAAGAATTATCTAGTCTTCCTCCATTTGCCAAGGCTGGTTGATGTCCATGGGAGGCCTCTCCTTTCCTGAGGTGGAGGGCTGGGGGTGGGTGAGGTGAGCTGGAGGGACTTGGTGGAGATGAGGGAGGGGAAGCTTTGACCAGCATGTAAAGTAAATAAATAACTTAATTTTTTTAAAGGCAGTCCCATGCTACTGGAGGTCCAGTGTGGACTTGCTTCCGTTGGTTTAATTGTCAGCATTATCATGATTGTGCAGGAAGTGTTTGTGCTTAAGACAAGTGTAATGAACTTAAAGTGTGGGCTGAATTAAGGGAGATTAAGGTTTGGCTGATGCCTCTGGTAGACCCGCCCTTTTCTGATGTGACTGTGGAGAGAGGGAAGGTGGATGGGGGGAGAGACTGGGAGGAGAGGAGGGAAGGGAAATGTGGTCAAGATGCAATTAATATTTGAGGGAAGAACAAATTAATTTAAGCAAAGACTAAAAAAATGAAAAAATGGAGAATAAAAGCGAGACAAGTGAGAAGAGAGAGAGAGAGAGAGAGGTGAGCAGCAAGCCCGATGGCAGAGGCATCATGGCAGTGTTATGGCTGTGACCCAGGGCGGGGCCCTGGTGGAAGAACTATGTTTGGCCTCTGACACACAAGGCACACTCTGGGAACAAGACCGTCGCACAGCCAGACCCTTCACCTCCAGGCTCCAGTTTTCTATCAGGCAGGAACAAGGCTGGGAGCCATTGCCTCAGGAGGTAAAGCTGATGAGCTGAGCTCATTCCCAGAACCTGCGTGAAAGTGAAAAAGGAAGGAGCCCACTCCACAGTGTCGGTCTCTGACTTCTGCCTGTGTGCCATGGAACGTGGTCCCTGCCCAATGCACGAGCATATGTGTGCACGTGCATACACACACACACACACACACACACACACCACACATCAATAAACAAACAAATAAAATGTAAAGATCAAGGTTTCCAGTAACCCTTCTGGCCTCAGAAATTCTATTTTTGCTAATTCTATATTTAAGACCAAGGGCTAGGTCTCTTGGGAAAGGCCCCTGAGTACAATGGAATCCCCTGACAGGGAAGTGAAGGCTCCTACCCACACGCTGCTGTCCATAAATGCTTTTGGCAAGTCCAGAATCCAGCAATTAGTAACTGGGCCCAGGCACCCTAATGAGATTCAGACTGAGCGTCAAAGAAGAAATTCTTCCACTGACTAATCGGGTTAGTGAAGCGGAGAGAAGTTGTACACACTGAAAAATACTCCACAAATAGACTTCCAGCGCCTGAACGTGGTGGGGCGCACACCGCATGGCTCTACTTCATCTTTTAAAAAAAGCCTCTGACTTAACACTAAAGTGCGGCCTTTGAAGGCAAATGAGGGTGACTGTGTTTAGACAGGGAAAGCCCGCCGAAGGGCTGGGCGGCTGCGCAGAGCTGAGGCACAGTTAGGCAGGGAGGGCATTTTGTTCTATCTGCTATTTGGGGGAGGGGGTGCCATGCCTTACTTTTCTTTTCCTGACTGTCTGTCTGTCCGTCCGTCCGTCCGCCCGTCTGTCTGTCTTTTGTTTGTTTCTGTGATGGGAATGGAACCTAGGGTTTTGAGCACCGGGCAATCTCGTGTGACTGTCCACACTCCCGCTCCTGGGTTTTTTCTTGGCTGGTTTGTGTCAGGAAGGCCTTGCTTCCTGAATGCTGGGAAACGGAGCACAGTCCCCAGAATCTGAGTCAGCTCTCAGGCCTACAAACTTTGTGATATGGAGTTACTTAGCCTCTCGGTGCCTCAGTCTCCTCATCTGCCACACACAGGTAATGGAGGCCTCACAGGATTTTTGGAACACATAAACGAGTTGCTAGATGGCATCGTTAGGAAGACTGACGTGCAGTGTGTGCCTTGTGTGTGACTGATGGGGCTGCTATCTGCAGAACCCTGGCTGTCCTCCCAGCAGCCGCCCTTGCTGTACCCCGAGAACCACTGCCCCTGAGGCAGTGTCCTGGCACCTGTGTCTTGAACATCCTTCAGCAAACCTCAGGGAAGACTTTGTGTGGCACGAGAAGGTGTCCTTTGTGTCAGAAACGATAAAATTGTCATTTTATATGTATGTGACATGACTGAGGCATAGCGATGAGGAGACTTGTCCAAGACTGAAGCAAGTTCTTAGTCCATGGGCAGTCAGCTGAGAGCCCGATGCAGCTGGGGCCCCCTGTGCACACCTGGCCGGCTGCTTCACAGTGTTCTCTGGTCTTGCCAACAGGTTCTCAGTATTTCATAGGGGAAATGGGCTAGAAACCGGGAACTGGAGGGCTTGGGGTTTTCACCCACACTCTGTCACAGGCCTTCGAATACATAAGAGGTTTATGTGGATCTCTATTTTCTTTAGTTTGGTAAGCAGGCAAAGTGAAAACCATACATTCATCCATGTGCCCAGGCTCTCCAGTCAAGAATTCGACCAACATTGGGCCAACAGTGTTGGAGGGAACTGCATCTGTCTGTCTGAACATATACAAATTGCTTCCTATCACTGTTTACTACCAACGCAGTACACCAACCAATGACACAGCACAGGTTACGCATTAGCTACGTGACATGGGAGGTACAACGTTACTTGAAGCATGCATAAGACGGATGAAAATGCTCCCTCATTGTGAATAAGCTACCCAAGCATTCTCTGATTTGCTCATCTAAAGAGGAAGGAAGATCCTGAGGACGGAGACGGGGCAACTCTATTTCCCCTCAAGAAGTGAGCATCACCTTGTGTGTTCTTAGAACAACTGTCAAAGCTACCCAGAGCCCAGGAAGTGTAAAGACTCTCCTGAGCAGAGTGTGGTACTCATCAGCCCCATGCTGACCAGGCAAGGCGTAGAATTCCAGGTTCTGGTCCCAATCTGTCATTTCTGTTCCTGATCTTCCGGCCTCTGCTGGGTGACAGGTGGTCAACAAGCAGCAAATTCCTTTGGCTAAATCACCCAGGGCTGATGTCTGTGGCTTAACCTACTTACCTGCCCTGTCAATGCTGCTGTGAAAGTCCCTGGCAGTAGATAGGTAGCTACAAGTGGCAGAAAAGGAGACCGCAGAAGCTCAAGCTGCCTGTAGGAAAGAAAGGATGAGCAGATGGTAGGAGAAACCTGGGGAGTCTCTTTGGGCAGCAGAAAGACAGTGAGCAGGAACTGTGGCAAACCCAGAAGCTGGCATACTGAACTCTCAAAGGACGCAGGACCGCAGGGCAGGAGGACAGGAGAGAGGAGAATTTCTAGGGGCTCAGCCAACCAAAGGGTCCTCCACAGGGTGCCTTACAAATGAAACCAGGGCTGGGGGTGGACTTGGCTAGCATGCTTGAGTCCTGGTTCAATCCCCGGGAAAAAAAATCCCTCAAAAAAAAAAAAATGAAACCAATTATTGTTCTAGGATCAGCCTGGACAGTGGATGCCAGTACTTATTCATTCTGTCATTCATTCACTCAGCATTCATTCATTCATTCATTCATTCAGTACCTGCCCTAGGCAGAGTACTATATCAGGTGCTAGGATGAACTCATTCCACTCTAGTGATTGACATCTGTAGGAGGAAAAAGACAAGAAAACCAATTGGCTCAGCTAGAGAGGTAGAAGGGGTGCATGGAGGATAGAGCAATGGGTTCTACAAGAACTCTTTGGTGGAGGAACCCATTACCAACAGCCAGAGCAGGACTTTCAAGGCCTCCATTGAACTGCCAGCTGGTATACCACAAGGGTCTGCCATTTTGCTTGATGCTTGGCGTACTCCAGGTTTCGGAGAATAAGTTCAAAGGTTTATCTGCTTGGGTTCCCAAAGGCCTCCTAGAGACATCCACACACTGTACTTCCCCAGGTTCTGTGTATCCCAGTGTGTCTCTAAACCAGCATGTCTTAGTGTGATGTCAAATCACGATTCTATATAAAGCGGTAACACATAAGAGTATAGGGGAGGCCAGAGAACAAGAACCATTTGCAGTTGGTCATGAGCAATAACCTCCAGTATTCATGGCTCCTAACAACCACTTTATGTTTATGGACAATTAGAAGAAGAAGCTCAAAGGCTCTGGATAGTGATGAAAGGTATCTCAAGAGTCTGCCTGAGGGTCCATGAAGTGGAGTATGGTGGGAAATAAATGTGTTACTCCTGACCTAAACACCACTGCCACCTCTCTCTCCTCTTCCTCTTTGCCTTCTAACCACATGAAGAGTAGAAAACTCTTAGAAGGTATTGACGATGCAAACAGTCTGGGTCCCTGAATGACTGCACAGAACAGAGAGCCCCCTGTACACACACACACACACACACACACACACACACACACACACACCATCTCCAGCAACTGTAACACATGAGTCTTTCTCTACGACTCTAAAGTGATGTGAAATAGCCTTCCATTGGGTTCAGACACTAAAACTGGGTTTTGCCTCTGGCAGGAACTCACATTTCTTGCTCTGACTAATGTGGCATTTGAACTGTTGTTGCTGCAGAAGAGAACCCTCCCAACGCTTTTAGCATCTTTTACCTCCCCTGCCTCCGTCTATTTGTGATACATCAACACAAGAACATGCAAATTTTAAGCTAAATCCTAGATGCATGTCAACCCACATCCAAGCTACTGCTTGTCAGTGCACTTCAGAGGACGCAGCAAGAGAGGGTGGGAGGACCTGGCCATGTGATAAGAACAAAATGCTCGGAGAGACAGAACCTTGGCATCTAATGAAGATCACAAAGACCAAGTTCAAAATTGTTGGCAACAGTGCGTGGTTGTACTCCCAAGTTAGAACACTCACCTGTTCAGAGCAGAGCACAGGGAACATTGCTGGAGTTACTCAGCCCTACTGGAAGGAAGCAACGGAACTAAGTGAGGCCAAGGGGAGAGGAGCCTGGGTAGGAAGACACCAGCCAGGCAAATCCAGCCGGGGAGCAGGAGAAGGTGCACCTCTTCCTCAGGGCTGAGCTGCACCCATGTAGCCATAACCCCATACCTGCTATAATGGGGACCCCAAGACACCCCTAAGATGGGATGATATCTTGGCAGCCTTTATGAGAGTGATGAGAGGGCCTTTGCTTACTCCCCAAACTCATTCCAGAAATTCCTGGGGTATCATGGAAACATGGAGGCATCTATTTCACCTGACCTTCCCACAGCAGCAGACACTGTGGTCCCTGGGGGCACTTGTGCTGAGTGAGGAAGACCTGGAAGAGAAGGAGTGCTTGGGAAAGGGCGGCAAGCAGAGGAGGAGAAGTCGAGGAGAGGAGGGGAGCCTGAAAAGCGCCCATCACAGAGTGGAGCAGTCTACAGAGAGGAAGGGAAGACAGTCCTGGTGAAAGGCAGCTCTCAGGGAGGCAGGCTCCAGCCCACAGTGCCCACAGAAGGCTCTTGATCACAGCCTTGGGGGCGGCTACTTGTGGTCCCTGCTGTCGGGTAGCACTGCAAATGCCAATGAGTGTTCCTAGTATAGGGCCCTGAGCCCAGCAGCAGCAGAGACGGGCTGGGTGAGTCAGGCTTCTGTAGTTCAGAGAAAGATCAAGACTCTGGAATACCTGATCCTCAGGCAGGGGCGATAAGGATATATGCACCGTGTTATGATGTATGACTACAGGGCATGTGAAATCAATATAGCTAGGCTTAGTATCTGTGGGTCTCTATTCTGTGATTCTACTCATTCGTGATCACAACATCCAGAGTAGTGTGTAAACCACTACACATTACTACAATACACTACAGTAGAAAAGTCCAGACATACACTTCTATTACTTGAGGCATCCTAAGTCAGTAAAGGTGAAAAGGCACAGAACAGATGTGTGTAGGCTCTGTGCAAACGTACCATTCCGTACAATGGACTTGGACGCCCACAGATTTGACAATTTGTGGGAGTGTGCTAGAAACAATGCTTTTCAAATATCAAAGGCAGGCTGTGCATTCAAGGGACATGCTAGACCCTTGGGACACCAAATGGTGAGAAAATGCCTTTAAAAGTGTGCCTTGAGGTCTCAGGAGATGGCTCAGTAGAGAAAGTGCTTGCTGTGCAAGTATGAAAACTTGAGTTCAGATATGAGCACCCACGTAAGAAGCTGGGCCTGAGGACGCATGTCTATAACCCTTACATCGATGAGGAGGAAACAGATGGACCCCTGGAGCTCCCTGGCCAGCTAGTACGGCTGAGGTTCAATGAGAGACCATGCCACAAAAAAAAAAAAAATAAGGTGGAATACAATTGAGAAAGCCATCCAGCCTTGATATCTAGCCTCTACATGTGCACACACACACATGCGCACATATGAAAAGAGTGTGCCTTGATGTGTGCACAATGTCTGCCAAGCCCCTGCCACACAGACACAACCAGAATATAAAGACCCACAGAGATGAGGAGAAGACATATAGCAAACTACACCCAAATCACTACAGTCCTTGGTGTGCGAGCAAAGGGCCTTTTGACTCTCTCTCCTCCATTATGGAAGAAAACAGAACATGTAAGAAACATAAACTTGAGTTCAAACAAACAAGGCAAGAGTGTCTCGTGGCCAGACTCCTTGCCTGGACTGTGAGGCGCATGGGCATGTGGCTTCTGGGTCCAAGCTCGTATCCCGACTCTCATCCTATGGCCCTGGCCACACACTGTGTTGAGCGTGCTGCTGGGTCCTGATGCAGGGCCTGTGCCCTGATCCAGGATCTCCTCCATCGGGTTCTTCCTTTCTCCAGCCTCGGCATGGCCCACTTGTCTCGGCCCCAGACCCACTGTATCTCCTTACAGCTGACTGATCACGGGCAGCCTGGCCCGTGACTCTCATGTCATTACCACTTGGGTGTTTTTTTTTTTTTTTTACATTACAGTTTTTATATTTACCTACAGTAGATGGCATCTTTACATGTCTGCTGTCCATCCAACATGGACAACTTAACACATGTCTGGTCTTCATTGAGGTATACTGTGCCCTACCTCTGGATTTTAAAGACTGCACACAAAGGACTGTAAAGTATTGGTAATCTTCATATCGATAACATTTAGAAGAAAGAATACCACTTCTCAGTCTTTTGGTGAAATATCATTTTTCTTGATATTGGGCTAGAAAGCAATTTTCAAAAAGATTTAATTTTCATTTATATGCACGAGGGTTGTGCTTGCATGTATGTATGCCACATACATACATGTTTGATGCCAGAGGAGTTCAAAAGAAGGTGTGAGAGGCCCTGAGATTAGATTACAGACACTTGTGAGCCACCAGGCAGGTTCTGGGAACGGAACCCAGGTCCCTGTACAAGCAGCTGGCGATCTTAGCCACGGAGCCGTCTCTACAGGCCCCACATTTGTAAAAATTAAAATTAATTTCAGTTGTTTCTTTTGAAGACTGTCTCTGCTAGAATCTTTTCAATCCCACCTCTGGTCTGTTTCCACTGGACAGTGGGGATCTAGGTGGGATTTCTTTTTAGAACAGGAGTGGTGGCTGCCTTGTCCCCACCACCCACAGAGCACCTGGTGCATGGAGCAGGCTAGCACACAGGGATTCTCTCTGTGACTCTTGTCTTTCTGTCTCTCCCTGTCCGTCTTCCCTTGCTTCCCTTTCCCTTCCTGGTGACATCATTGTCATTAAGACTCCGCCCCCTTCCTTATCTACTTACTTCAGCCTGGCTTTACTTACATGCTTTTTCAGTAGATATTAAACGTGTTTGCCACTGTCATCTGAAGAATCTTAATTATATTCTAAAATAGTTAAAGCATTTAAGGGGCCCACTGTGCTAGTCTGCCTTTCAACACTATAGTGGCCTAAACTATTTAGCTCACCATTTGGCAGGGGTGCCTGCCTCTGCTCGGCTCGAGGCCCTCTCCCCACAGCACACCACAGACACTGGTGGGAAAGTGAGGAATGGGAGGAAGGATCACTCCTCGAAACAGAAAGCAGAAGGGGAAGGAGCTCACAATCTCTCCTCAGGGCCGAGTCCCCAGCTGACCTAAGGACTCCCACAGAGCAGCACCTCTTAAATCAGGTTTACACCACCTCAGCTCCACAGTGAGGACTAAGTCTCCAACAAAAGGATCCACAAGGGACGGGTCACAGTCCGGCCATGGTATGCATCTTGTGGGCACACTGAGTACTGAAATCAATGAGAGGCTGCTTACAGAAGAACGGGGAAAGAGCACAAAGAACACACGAGCTAAAGGCTCAGGTGCCACAGGCCTGATAGGTAGTAATACAACAACAGGCAGTAGGCCTTCTCTCCTGATGAGCCCAGACCAGCCCCACTAGAGCATCAAGATGCAACCCCGCACTCCTGCAAAGGAGGGGGCATCGTCTAGTCACTCTCCCCAGCAATTTAGTGAGCACCAGCCTGTGTGCCGGGGTCGGGACAGAGTTGAGGACTAGACAGACAAGACGAGCCATGCCCCACAGCTGGTGTGCGTGTTAGCATGCAGACCCCTGCTCGCCGTTGAGGTCTAAAGCTTATGGGGCAGGGGCCAAAGCTGGACAGTGACTTCTCCTGAGAGTCATTTTGGGATTTTTATGAATTATGGCTATTAAGGGCAAATCTCTACAGAAACAAAACAGAGGCTAGGAAGGTGATTCCAGAGACCCACCCTGAAAGGAATATGGCAAGTGGGCACAAATGCTGTAGCAAGCAATTCCTCCGGAGTGCCGAGGCCCCGGTGTTCCAGGGTGTGGGCCCTGTAAAACAGCTCCAAGACTCGCATGTTGGACATCCAAACCTAGGAAATGGCAACACTGTATTTTTCAGAGAGTGGAAGAAATAAGGCTTAATCTCAGGATTCACGCAGCACAAGTACAAGATACCCCACTGGAGATACTGTGGCCGGTGTGCTATGTGGCCCAGAATAAAAGGCAAAGCCACGAGATCCACGAGAAAAGACCAGCCTTCTCTGGAGGTCCTTAAACTCTGTAGCATTGCAGAGCAGAAAAACGCACACATCCTCTTTTTTGTTAGCTTTGACCATGCCTGAACGTTTTCTAGAAACTGCTAGTATTGCCCTCTGGATTGGCTGCTTAGAGCTGAAAGAAAGCAGAGACAGCCTGAGCAAGGGTTTGATTTAAATTCTGCAGTCAGAGCAGTACCAGGGCACAGTGCAGTGATGAAGCCACAGTGCAAGTTTCCGAGCAAATGTATAATCAGCCCCTAGCTTATGAATTATCTAACAGTAAATTTGTGTTTGTTGAGCTTCTGTAGAAGGAACGTGTGTGCTAGACACAAGTGGGTCTTAGGAAAGGAGGAAACCCTTCTTAATGAGTGAGGGTTTGTGCAGGTACACATATAGTTACATTATCTAAGCTCATTCATCCAGTCTGCAAAGGTCCATTAGTGATGACAAAGTCAGTGCCTGGGTTACAGAAGTGAAGAAAACCAGGATCCCCGGCTGTAAGAAAACTACGGTCCTGTCTGAGAGTCAGTGACATCTGAGCAGATGATTAGGGTGACACGTAGTAACGACAGACAGTTGGGAGCTCTCCTGCGGCCAGGAGGGTGGGTCAAGGAAGACTCCTCGAGGCGGAGATGTTCGTGGGCTATCAAGGGTGAGTGAGAGGTTCCTGGGCAGCAGAGGGTGCGGGGAGGAACGCAGGAAAAGGAAATGGCTTGTAGCAACACAATTACAGATTGTGGTATGAAGAGGGCACAAGAGGAAACTGAGTGTGGCCTTGGTTGTTAGCCTGAGCGTTGGCTCGGCGGCCCTAAAAAAAGATTCTAGCTTGCCTCTCTGATGCTGTGATAAAACACCGACCAAAACCAATTTGGAAAGCACAGGGTTTGTTTCAGTTCATGGGTTGCAATCCATCACTGAAGGAAGCCCTGCAAGGAACTCACGGTAGCAATCTAGAGGCAGGCCCTGAGAGAGAGGCCGCGAGAGAACACTGTACGGCTTGCTTCTCACGGCTTCTCAGTCTGGTTTCCTCTGTAACTCAGGACCACCTGCCCAGCGCTGGTCCTGCCCACAGTGGAGTGGGCCCTCCACGTCAATCCTTGTTTGTGTGTTTGTTTGTTCATTGGAGACAGGGTTTCTCTGTGCAGCTCTGGCTATCTTGGAACTCGCTTTGTAGACCAGGCTGGCCTTGAACTCAGACTCACCTGCCGCTGCCTCCCAAGTGCTGGGATTAAAGTCCTGCACCCACTCCCTGACATTCCACATCAATTCTTAATCAAGAAAATGTCCCGTAGACGTGTCCACAGGCCATGTGATGGAGCCAATTCTTCCTCGGAAGGGACTCTTTCACAGACCCCAAAGCAGTGTGGTTTAAAAATGGGCACATGTTTCTCTCCCATGACAGTGTGGACATGAGCAGGGTGAGGCTAGACGGAGTCTCAGCTGGAAACCCTGCCCACTGTGCCTTAGAGCTCAGCCATCCCAGTAACACGGTTCTCATTCACAGAGTGGACAGGCTGAGCTCTAGCATCGCATCCAGCCCTGGTGACCTCTGCGTTCTGCCTGTCATGCTGGTAGTCACTGTGTTCTGCCTTCACCCATCTCTATATCCACAGGGTGTTTTGACCATCTTTCCCCCTTCTACGGGATAGCTGGAGGGGCAGGAAACCTCTTAGCTCTACAGGAACAACCAGAGAATCACACAGGCTGTTCACATGATGCTGGTGGAAGATCACACTGGAAGGAGACCTGGGAGTAACAATTCTTTCCTCTAGTGGATATTTGCCGAGTGAGAGACGAGGGGTCCTATCCCCACTGGCAGGAAGCAGTCAGATGAGGCCAGCAACCCTAGCCTTGGTTTGCCTCAGTGTGCTGAGCCAGTGATCTCTCGAATGCCCCTGAGAAAAAGCAACGAAGCCTACTGGAACTGTCTGCCTTGACAAAGTGACTTTAACAGATTTTAAAGCTTTATTAAAATAAGAACTTTCAGGGGTGTGAGAGGTTACTCAGTGTCACAGAATGAGAAATGAGCAAGGATCTGAGCTTATATGTAAGAATTCTAATCCCTTTTAAAGATCCTTCTCATAACTGGCCTGCACACATGTTAGGAACCATTCCACCGCCCGCACGGGGCAAGTCATGGGCACAGTTTCCACTGTCCCAGACTGAAGACCCAGGACAGATGTCTTGGCAAGGTGGGGCAGGGAAATTCGGTGTATAACAAACTTGATACCACTTTGCACCTGAGCCCTTTGGGGTGTTCTCTGATCTTCCTCAGTTGAAAAGACCTCATCTGTCTCTGCAGAGTTAGGAAGTAGATGTGCACAGATGCCACATATACCCACAGAAGTACCCAACAATGGCACGCTTTCTCTTCTAATTTAGGATATAGCAACACTTCCTTCCACCAGGCCCCATGGTTTTTCTGAAGTGACATGAGCTAGGGCCAGGCCTTTAACACATTGCTGCAAGGCAGTCACTGGATCAGGGTAGAAGATTCCAGAAAACACTCACAGGAAGGAGAACTGATAACACAGATTAAGAACCTCTAATCCAAAATCTGAAGTGCTTCCAAGTAGAAGATGTCACATCCATCCAACCACCATGGCAGGTCACAATCAAAACACAGGCACACTAAAGACACTGTACAAAGCTGCCTGCGGGCCGTGCACAAGGCATTTGTGAAATATGAATATATATATATATATATATATATATATATATATATATATTTATTTCATGTTTAGACTCTTTGTGCATAGTGAAGACTAGAGGAAAAATAAGCAAAACAACCCAGAGCATTTCTGATAGCAAGCATCTCGCTCACACAGCCTGTCCATACGACGCTTGCGACCCATTATAGTGTGAAGAAGTATGGACCCTGGGCATGGAGTTTGGGATTAAGGCAACAGTCAGGACACAAACAGACACATGAGAACAAAAGAATTGCTAACTGCAAGCAAAAGAAAAGCGAGGAAAAGAAGAGTGGACGGCAGCTTCACGTCCGCCCCTCTGTAGTCACGGGTGGGGTTTCTTGCACCCTAGTAGCAGGATCTTGGGAACAAGTCGCATGACAGCTCTCCCGTCAGTGTCAGTGTGTTACAGACTCTCAGTGGCTGCCTCTCTAAGGGAGGCCGAAGGCTGGGCTCTGGCTGGCACAGTTTATTCAGCATGCATTCAACCTATGCCGAATACACGCACACATGGAGTGATTAAGGAATAAAAGTCAAACTGTAGATACTCTTAAGCATATAATTATTATCAATCTGTAGAGGAACTCTCCAAGGAGAGGCAGAATCGGGCACTTGCCAAGGCACGTCTTCCTGCCAGATTCGCTTTTCACTGCTGCCGGGAGCTACGGCGTGGTTATGAATCCCCGCATTCACTTTTATTTAGTACTTGCTTACTTTTGAAGAGCTGGTGATTGAACCTGGAGCTCGATGCATGCTAGGCAGGTGCTCTGTGATTGAGCCGTGCTCCCGGGACCATTCATATGCTTTTACTTTTTTACTGATCCTTGTGAAGACTTTGTGTATAGTTGACACCTGCTATGGTTACACACAAAAGAGAAGAGCAGTGCCGGTGTGACGAGGTTAGGTTGAAAGTGCAAGAGTGTACCCAGAAAATGAACTCGATCATATAAATATTCATAAAAAATGGCTGGAAGGAAATCTACTAAAATGTTAGCGGTGGGTGTTCTCGGCGCTGAAGTCATGGATAATTATTTCTTCCCTTTCAGTTTTTCAATATTCCTAATTTTCTATTATAAGCATGCATTATTTTTATAATTGAAAAAATAAGTACTATTTTTAAAGAACCTGCATGTAATTGCCAAGCACACTGCTGCATTCATGCCTAAGGGTTGCCAGATTTTCTCCGCAGCAGGGGAGCCTGCTTGGGAAACAGTGAAGGGCAGAGATGTTCTTGCAGGATGGAGACTCTGGAGCAACCAAAGCTACACGTCTGAGACCAAGAGATGGTTTCATGTCACAGCAGAAGTCTGGCGCAGTCACGCACAGCTGCCCCAGGAAGCGACCAGCCAGCGGGCCATTGGAGAGAGGCCTGCTGGGGACAGCCTCTGGGCAGCCTTGGGGAGGGACTTGAGAGGCAGCGCAGGGCCAGGATTCCTGCAGTATACTTGGCACATGCTAAGGAGCTGCTGTTTTCCATATAGAGCAGATTTGAGCCTTCAGTGTGTCAGGCCACGCCCACCCCTTCGCACCCCAGGTCATGTGGCATTTTCCGTGGGGTACCCCCTACTCCCTGTTCATGCTGGAGGTGTTTTCCTGGAGGGCTAATCACATGCATCCGTATGGGACATTTCTTATCTCTCAGGGAAACCCACGTGACACCTAACTCTCAGTCACTATCACCAGACAAGTTCTTCTAGCCAGGTGAACTCTGCCTCTGTATTCAGCTGGGATTGCAGACATGTGAGGGGCAGCGTGCGCCTGCCTCATAGGCGCTCCCTGTCAGTGAGGGCCAGAAAGTCGACCACAGAAGGTGTGCCCATAATCACCAGCATGGCAGAAAAATGAGGAGAGTGTCTGTGGAATAGGGGGTGCCGAGACAAAGCAGGGTGACAGGTCCAGTGGCGATGGACACTAATGGCTGGGCCATGGAGCATGTGCTTGTGGGGTTGGGGGACACAAATGGGTAACTCAGATGCAGAATGTCTCGGGGCTGCTTGCCCGAGCGTGGATGCATCTGGATTGACCTGGATCTCTCGGATGTTAATGTAAAGCACACTGTAGGGCTTTAGTGAAGAGGTCCAGAGGCCCCAGGCCTGGTCATATGTGAGGGGGAAAATGTCAACTACACTGTGAATGAAGGCAGTCTATCCTGTTCATGAGCTGGTGAAGACAGGCTTAGTCACATGCTGCCGAAATGAACACCATCTAGTGAAAACAATGAAATGTCCCTACCCAAGGGACCTTGGGAATGTGGATGGAGTGGAAGCACGTGGCGTATGGTCAGCATCGCCAGTTCCAGGACTCTGTCCACAAGACGCATACTAGCCTATCCTAAGCTGTTCTTTGTAAAGTAATGGAAAGGCTCTCATGGTGGGGCAAGTTGAACCCACAAGAGCAGATCCAAAGGAGCACAGGGCAGCGACGATCACGGAGAGCCTCCTCTCATTCAGCCACAGAGCAATTCTGAAGATTCATTCAAGTGAAACGGAAGACAAGAGAACTCTGGGTAGCATGTCAGATGCTTTTCTCTAGGAAGAGTAAAATGAGTGTGTGTGTGTGTGTGTGTGTGTGTGTGTGTGTGTGTTGTACATATATGTGTGTATAAATACACACACACACACATATACACACACCATACATACGCATACACATATACCATGCAGTGGAAATACTAAGCTAATAAGCTGCTAGTGGAAGAGGATCAGAGTGAGCTGAGGGGACAGGGATGGAAACTGGACAGGTCCCTGGACACACTCGTCTTTGAGATCTGAGCACCTCTAGCACTCAGGATGTGGTTTCTAAATGTCACATCCTTTGTAGACCACCTCTCTCCTGACATCAACTGACTCAGGTAAGGGACAAGACACAAAAAAAGTGGGTCTGTGACACCTTGTCATGGTGAGGCTCGTATTATGAGACTTGGACCTCATTTAACAGGCCAAAAGCAAAGCAGTCTGATTATTAGAAGCAATATAAGCAACACATCGGAGCCCATCAAACACGCCTTCTAAACCCATAGATCCCAAATGGCATTAAAATCCAAGACCTCCGTTTTTTCATCTTTGGAGATTTGGTGACCAACTTATTACTTATAAATAAGTAAATATAAAGGAAAGGAAACTATCCCAACTTTTCTAGAGAAGCACTGTGTATAGGCAGAGTCAATCGGAGAAGAGTGTTCCTGTAGAAGTCCTATGGAAAAAAAGGGTTTTCCACTATTAAGTAACAGGTAAGGACTGTCATCACTACTAAAACTAGGTTACAGGCTGATGTAAACTTGGCTATGGATAGAGCTGACTGGCAGTCCCGTGGTCCTGATGCTTTGGACCTGTGGCAGTGCAGCTTACCATAGCAGCAGTGTGTTACAGCCACCGCTTTTCACTCCACAGCCAGAAAGTGGAAGACGAGAAGGGTTTAAGGTCTTCTTCAGGGATATACCCAAATGACCCACTTTCCTCCACTGAGCTCCACCTTCTGCAGGTTCCACCAACTTCCAGCGTGGCAAGGTCAGGACCAGTCCTTTAATACATTGGCCCCTGGGTGAGATATTCTAGATCCTAATCATGACACTATGTAAACATGACCTATTTTGGAGATCTGTATTAAGAAATGGGCTGAGGAAATAGTTCATTCTGCAAAGCGCTTGCTTGCTGTGTAGGTCTAAGGACTGGGTTCAATCAACAAAACCCACCTGAAAAATCCATCATTGCGGTATAATGGTGCATGTTTATAGTTCCCTCTGCTAGGAAGGCAGAGGGATGCCCTGGTCAGCCACCTTAGCCCAGTGGGCAAGCCTCAGGTCTGAGTGACAGATCTGTATCAAAAAACAAGGCAAATGAACAGCCACCTTTAGGAACAGTACCTGCAGCTGACCTCTGACCTCCAAACACAGAGCACAGGTACACAGGCACTACCTACCCCCGCCCCCGTCCACCCTCCCTACCACCCCCACCCCAAACACAAAACAGATTTAGAACAAAATGTTTGGTGTTAAATATGTGTTTGATAAGATTGATAACTAGGCACTAAGACAGGAGGATCGCTATGAGTTCCAGACCAACCTGGACTAGAGTGAGGCTCTGTCTTAAAAGCCAAAAGGAGAAGAAAGGGGATTGAATTCCACTGCCTTTATACATTCAGAGAACAGAAAAAGGCAGTTTCAGTTTTAACGCAGTTTCAACGGAAAAGAACTTCTGAGGAGAGGGCTCAGTGACTAGTGCTCACTGCTCTCACAGTGAGTGGTTTTGGTTTTGGTTCAATTTCGAGCACACACAAGGTGCTGATCATGAACAGATAGAACGCCACTTCCAGGGTATTGAATGCTCACTCTGGCTTCCACAGGCACCTACACTCATGTGCACACGTGTACACACATACACACAATCTTGAGATAGTAAATCTTTAGAAGAATTTCAATATTAATATATAATGTCAAGGTCTTTGATATGAGTCCTTCACACATTTTCCATATGTGAATCTGTTCAGAGGGGGACTTCCTGGGAACTTATTCTTAAAATAATATTTTGAAACATGGGCTAACTACATCACAAAAAGGTACCAAGATATCCTGTACAATCTACCTCCATCAAATGAAAGAGAGAAAAATTTTAAATGCGTTCACATCTCTGAATAGCCTATGGGAAGGCTTGTCTTCAGGCATGGCTTCAAGCAGTGAGTTAGTTATCCTTAAAACAGCCTTTTGAAGCTGCTCCAGTGGGGAAACTGAGGCACTCAAATTTACTCACTGCTAAGGAACAGAGAGTAAATCGAGCAGTCTGTCCTCTAAGCTGTTTGGGAACCCAGAGCCATCACCCCCAGGGCCTCATCTATCTAAAACCCGCTGTTTCAAGAGAGCCAGTCTGTGATCCTTTCTTCATTCTTTCCCATTCTCCTGCAGACTAAGAGGAGCTGTAGCACCTAGAACTCTGATGGAGGACTGGGCTTCTGGCAGGAGACCCTAAGGCAAGGCAAGGTGACTCACAGCAGCCAAGCTGAGGGGCAGTGCTGGCTCCTCCAGACCCAACCAGCAGACGGTCCAGACATCTATCACTGCTGCATCATGACAGACATCCACAGGGACACAGGGATCCCTGGTCTCCACGTACTAACAGCAAATCTCCCCTGCTGTATTTTCGTTTTGTTTTAGTTGTATTTATTTATTTATTTATTTATTTATTTATTTATTTGAGACAGGGTTTCTTTTTGTTGCCCTGGCCTCGAACTCAGAGATCCACCTGTCTCTACCTCCTGAGTGCTGGGATCAAAGGTGTGCGCCACCACCACCAGGCTAAGCTATCCCCTTTTATACACCGCCAGCTCTCCCTGAAAGAATATCCCATTCATTATCTCTCTGCTAGAAATACCTAGGCAGAAAGAAAATAGGACAGCCAGCCAGCTCTGGCCTGAGATGTGTCTCCTTTCCCCTGGACGCCTGCGGCCCGGGGCCACAGCACCAGCTCTCCGTGCTTCTCCCGTGATCCCTGCTCACCGTTTACACAGAGCACACTTCAGAGTGTACACAGAGGTGGCTGCAGCAGCCACCCACACGAAGATGATAACTTTCCTTTGTCATTACAAAGACAACTATTTTGCAAGATGCTTGCCAGAAGCCATCAGCGAGTAAGAGAAAGGCCAGGAAACACAGGGGAGCAACTGGCCCGAGTGTTAGGTGATTCAGGGCACCAGGCTAAAAATCACAGGCTGATATCCATGGTTCAAGTTTCACATTTGAAAACTTGTATTTGCATGATTCAGAAATCAAGAAAAAGTAAAAGGATAATTCCTCAACCTCGCCCGTCCCCACCCCATATATTGTCACATTTATTTGTTTCCATGCAAATATGAACAAATGTGGGTGCACGTATTGACATCCCTTCCCATGTCACAGAAAACATGGCCGGCTACACTCGCGGGCTGGCTGAGGCTGCCACAGTAAAACTGCACTGCCTGAGAGGTTGAACAACAGTCTCGGTCAGTTCTAGACACCGGAAGTTCAGCAGCAGGTATGGCACAGTGGTATCTACCAGCTCAGAAAGGTTGAAGAACCAGAGCCTGGTCCTCTTCAGGAATGCACAATCAATACATTGGATGTTGCAAAAGGCAAATTGATGAGTTTTACATCCTTTCATCCTCTTCACAGCACATCATACGCATGTCTTACTCCAAACTCACCCTTATTTAAGAAAACAGCCACACTGGCTCACGGAACACCCTCATTTTAACATGATTACCTCTGAAGAGACCTATCTCAAATAAGGATCCTGAGGTACCGGGAGTGAAGACCTATGACATGCTTTTTGGGGGAACACAGTTCAGCACCCGAACACTATCCAAGTTTCTGCTTTGCCTCGGGAATGTGTCCCCTGAGATCTTCAGAGTGTTCACTCTCTTCCTCCCAGAGCACTGTTTCCTCGTGTGCTGCAGAGGGTCTGACTCTCTCCCTCTGTTGATGATGCTTCTCATTCACACCATACAACCGCTTAGTCAAAAGGAAAATGTGTTTATAAACTGGGATAGACATTGCCAGCCTTTGCCCTTGAGACCGGACCGTGACCCATTGTGTGGCAAGTCTTGCTCTCCCCTCGGCTGTGCAGCATAGCAAGCTGCTAAGGCGTCACTTCTGGTGAGTGGGGAAAGCTTTCTTCATATCATTTACCCCTCGCTTCTCTCATTAGCAAAGACGAGCACCATCTCGCATACCTTAGGTCTACTCGGACATATTCATTCTGAGGATGGACAACGTTTTATTGATCATCACCCCATTTGGTTCTAGATTTCCAAGCATGTGCTACATTAATCGAATGAGCTGTGATGTGAGACGCAAGCGTGGCCCCGTCTTTATCATCTGCCTTCCGGCTTTGCATTTGGAAAGTTCCAAACGTGCACAGCAGCAGAGACACGATTCAGAAGCTCCGAGTGCTTGCCGCTCAACCTCGGTGGCACCAACGCGGAGAATTGCTGCCGTGGAATGATTCTCCACGCCCAGCCTTGCAGCATTTTATCAATCACCCAGAATGCCATTTGTATCCCTTCTTTTTTTTTTAAAAAAAGGACACAACTCAATATTGTTATCATACATACAAAACTATGGTGATCCCTTAATATCAAGAAATAGCCAATGTTCAGATGTCCCTGAACATACAATGGCTGTGTCTTTTCAAGCTACAGCAACTCTTTTGACCTTCAAAGTCTTACTTCTTAAGAGCTTGGGCTCCTGCTCTGGAGGTTTCCAATCTGGATTTGGCCAAATGCATCTCCACCATGTTTGCAGCATGTCCTTCTGTCTTATGCATTCTCTGTGAACTAGTAGCTAGATTTGCAGGCTTGGTTTGTTGCGGTTTGACTGGCGGATGGCACAATAGCATTTTAGCTGATGAGGGGGCCTCCTCCCAGAGCGTAGCACATCCATCAGGACACCACTGCTGCACAAAGTTTGCTTAGTTAGGATTTCTATTGCTGAGGTAAAACATAGGACAGTTCATTTCAGCTTACAGCTTGCAACTCTCAGGCCACACTCCATTGATGAAGAAAATCAGGAACTTAAGGCAGGAACCTGGAGGCAGGAACTGAAGCAGACCGTGAGGGAAGGTGCTTACTGGCTTCTCCTCATGGCTTGCTCAGCCTGCTTTCTCATACAACTCAGGACCACCCACAGTAGGCCCTCCCACATCAAGCATCAAGAAAAAAAAAAGCTTTACGGACTTGCCTTCAGGCCAACTTGATGGAGGCGTTTTCTCAGTTAAGATTCCCTCTACCCAGCCAGGTCTAAGTTTTTGTCAGGTTGACGAAGAATCACCTGGATATTTGCTTTCCAAATCTTATTCATTCTTCACTTATTTTCTAGAATATATCTGTGAGGAGAAACTTCTTAACAATTGCTTGATAGCACAGAAGCGTAAGTCACCCAGCAAAGACGGGATCAGTGTTTGACTCTTTTTCTTTTACAACCCCTTTGGAAACTAATGCTGAACTTCGTGGGACTGGAGAGATGGCTCCGGTAGTTAAAAACACACGCAAAGGTTCAGTTCCCAGCACCCGCATGGCAGCTCACAACTGTCTGTAACACCGATTCTAGGAGATCTTATTCCTCTTTTGGCCTCCAGGAGTACTACATACATGTGGTACACATTCATAGACACATGCACACATTTGTGCACATAAAATAAAAATTAATAAATTAAATAAAATTAAAAACCAAAGGTTTTTAAAATATTGCTGGCCTTCTTAAGGTTCCTCAAGGAATTTTTTTTATTAGCACCATAAACTCCTCTTCTCTCGCATGCTTTGTGTTTGCTTCATCAGTTACTGTTCCTACTGATGCTCCACGGCCCCAACTTTGGCCAACGGGAGTCCCTGCCCCATAGCCCCTTCACCCTTTTCCACAGTCTCAGCCACCACTGTGAAGCTACCCGGAATCAGCCTTTCCTCCGGGGAGCCTTGCTTCTTTAGTGGGGGAATGGTGTTTGAGGCAGTACAGCGATGCTTATGAAATAATCTGTTCTAATTAGTGTGCACAGCACTGTCACTGCCGCATGAAACAAATAGTCCCTATGCCAAGGTTAGGAAGAATTAGAATGTGCTTACGAGAGTAAAACTATCAATGGGCCCAGAGAATACAGTGGGCGGCGGGAAAATATCAAGTTGAGGAATCCAGAAAATAAAACCAAGCAAGTCCTTAAGATGCAGAACAAAACAAGAAAGAGAAAAAGACATAACAGGGACATTTTAAGAAGCATGGGAAGCAGTTTCAAGAGTTTCCTGACCAACTATACAAATTCCAGAAGGAAAAGAAAAGAGATAACGATGCTGAAAAAATGAATAAGGAACGTGTACAGCAGACCCCCTGTGCTCAAGAGCTTCGCGTGACAGGATGCATACCACCATGGGTGGCTCAGGGGGGAACTGCATCTGTATTGAGGAGATGCTGACATTTCTTCATATCATCCTTTAAACAATATGAAAAAAACCTTATTTATGTTTATATAGTGTTTATATTACAGTGGGTATCACGGGTAGTCTAGAGGTGCTTTAAGGTACGAGAACAAAGTGCAGGTTTTTGGACAAATACTACACCGCTGTATAGAAGGCATGGACAGCTGTGACTCCTGCTATCCATTTGGAGTTCCCGATCATTACCCCTCAGTGCCAAGTGAAACTCCATCCTCGGGGCATGACACGGCGTTGCCAGCTTGACATCCCAGCAGCTCTGACCATCTGAAAGGGGCGCTCACTCACATTCCCCGTGGAAGCAGAAAGGACTCGTGAGGTCCTCAAGGCAAGGCCTGCTCCTCCCTGAGGATGGATTAAATGTGTGTGTGTGTGTGTGTGTGTGTGTGTGTGTGTGTGTGTACCATTGCTGGGGGATGGGAAGGAAATTCTTCTTTCACTGTGTAGCCATCTGTGCTGCTGTTAGCAACCCAGTTCAACCCATTGGTCACCAAGCTAGATGGGAGGATTTGTTCCTCTGATCTGCCACTCCCGTCTCTACCTGGGGTGAACAGACTTAGACTTCCCTGGGAAAAGCAATGCCACATCAAGCGGATCTGTGACTCAATCAGCTGTGTTACTAAAACAGGCTCTGCAGAGATGTGCTTCTGACAGTAATTTACCTACCATCAGCATTTATGTAGATCTCTGTGTCCTTTTTCTCTCAGACTTTTTAAAAGATTTCATCTTTAATTACGTGTGTTTGAAACAAAGCGCCATCTCGGTGTCACATGAAGGAACACGCGAACAAAGGAAAGCAGCTCTGCAAGGCACCCTCTTCTGAAAGCACGAACCGACCCAGACGAGTTAGACTAGGGTGGGAAACTCATTTCTTATTCTAACGACTGTGTCTTTTTCTTCATTGGCTGGGGATCCAACCTCACAGTCTTTTTTTTTTTAATGCACCATGTGTGAGGTCGGGTGCATAAGATCTCCTGAAACTGGAGTTAGGCGTGGTTGTGAACCATGTGGATGCTGGGAATTGAATCTAAGTCCTCTGCAAGAGCAACAGGTGCTTTTTATATGATTATGATTATTATTATTATTAATTATAAAATATACAACTCAATATTGACATTTTTAAGTCATCAAAATAGTTTATAATAGTTAAATGCCTCTTAAATATACAGGATATGTTCTGAAGCTAAAAATAATATGCACTCAATCAGTTTTTAAAATCTATTTGGAACATTAAACATGACAAGAGTACAAGAAAATCTCTTATGAAGTCCTCTATGAAAGGAAATTGTGACCAGTTCTTGATTAGACAGAAACCGTTCCATCTCCAAGGGAAAATACTCAGCATTACTGTGGCTTCATAGAATGAATTGGGTAGTATTCCTTCTGTTTCTATTTTGTGGAATAGTTTGAAGAGTATTGGTATTAGCTCTTTGAAGGTGTGATAGAATTCTGCACTAAACCCATCTGGTCCTGGGCCTTTTTTGGTTGGGAGAGTCTTAATGACTGTTTCTATTTCTTCAGGGGTTATGGGACTGTTTAGAAGGTTTATCTGATCCTGATTTAAATTAGGTATTTGGTATCTATCTAGAAAATTGTCCATTTCAACCAGATTTTCCAGTTTTGTTGAATACAAGCTCTTGTAGTAGTATCTGATGATTTTCTTAATTTCCTCACTTTCTGTTGTTATATCTCCCTTTTCATTTCTGATTTTGTTAATTTGGATACTGTCTCTGTGCCCTCTGGTTAGTCTGGCTAAGGGTTCATCCATCTTGTTGATTTTCTCAAAGAACCAGCTCCCAAGGCTACTTGGCATCACGAGAACCCAGTTCTCCCACCACAGTGAGTCCTGGATACCCCAACACACTGGAAAAGCAAGACTGATTTAAAATCACATCTCATGATGATGATAGAGGACTTCAAGAAGGACATAAATAACTCCCTTGAAGAAATACAGGAGAACACAGGTAAACAGCTAGAAGCCCTTAAAGAGGAAACACAAAAATACCTTAAAGAATTACAGGAAAACAGAACCAAACAGGTGAAGGAATTGAACAAAACCATCCAGGATCTAAAAATGGAACTAGAAACAAAGAAATCACAAAGGGAGACAACCCTGGAGATAGAAAACCTAGGAAAGAGATCAGGAGTCATAGATGCAATGACTCACCAACAGAATACAAGAGATAGAAGAGAGAATCTCAGGTACAGAAGATGCCATAGAAAACATTGACACAACAGTCAAAGAAAATGCAAAATGCAAAAAGCTCCTAACCCAAAACATGTAGGCAATCCAAGACACAATGAGATGACCAATTCTAAGGATAATAGGTACAGAAGAGAGTGAAGATTCCCAACTTAAAGGGCCAGTAAATATCTTCAACAAAATTATAGAAGAAAACTTCCCTAACCTAAAGAAAGAGATGCCCATAAATATACAAGAGGCCTATAGAACTCCAAATAGGTTGCACCAGAAAAGAGATTCCTCCTGTCACAAAATAGTCAAAACTCCAAATGCAGAAAACAAAGGCTATTAAAAGCAGTAAGGGGAAAAGGTCAAGTAACATATAAAGGCAGACCTGTCAGAATTAGACCAGACTTCTCACCAGAGACTATGGAAGCTAGAAGATCCTGGGCAGATGTTATACAGACCCTAAGAGAACACAAATGCCAACCCAGGCTACTATACCCAGCAACAGGAGCTCCTAACCACCAAGCCGCCTCTCCAGCTCTGAGGCTTTCTTGATTGACTAGTTTTAAAAGAATCAGCACAAAAGAATTGAAGGACAGGGAAAATGGGCAGGCTGTCACAAGCCATCAAGTTCTGGGAATGGAGGTGGACCTTGTATAAACAAAAGTCTTACCAGGTAAGGGAGATTAAGAGATTGGAATAGAGATCTTACAAGATGTGGAAGAATAAAGATAAGGACGATGTATGGACTATTTGTCCTTGGCAAGCTAACTACCTTAAAAAAAACCCCACATTTCTCACATATGTGCATGTGTGCATGAGTTTATACACATGAATGCAGTGCTTATGGAGGCCATAAGAAGGCATTAGATGCCCTGGAGCTGGAGCTACAGAAACTGTGAGCAGCTTGACACGGGTGCTGGGATTAGAACTGGGGTCCTCTGCAAGAGTAGTATACGTGCTCTAAACTGCCCAGTCATCTCTCTAGCCCCTTTGTGTCTTATTCATTGCAACTGTTTATGTAAATCTATGTATGTGAACACCTGAGCAGGAGGTCAAGTCCACAACCATTGCCGAGTAGCTCCTCCTGAGAGCTAACAAAACAGGCCTATATGCATCCTCAGCCTTCGCCTGCTTCTCCTTCTGGGAACTAAAGGACCTAAAGGTAGGAAACAAGTTGTTACTGAGGGAAGAAAGGACATGGAGAATAAATATAATAAATGTATTAGAGGTGGCTTTCAGTGGGAACATACTGGGTGAGGCCTTCCGTCACCCTGAGTGGGGATTGCAGAGCGTAGACTGCAGGTTGGCCCTGCTTCTGCATAGCCTGTAAACTACAAGTAGCCCTAGAATCCTACAATTGGGAAAACCAAAAGAAGAGTGAGTGGAAAATGTAAAATACACCCCGAAAACACTGGGAATTCAAACATCAGTGCCCGTGACTGTAGTGACAATTTTGGAATTTTGGTTTCTTTTAAAAACACAGAAATATTATAACAATGTTTTTGTCTTGATCTCAGGTGTGTATACGGGACTGCTTCAGACTGTCCACAGCAGCTGACTGCTTTACCTTGTTCAGGGGAGTGATTTTGCCAACGGCAGAGATTTTCAGCAATTCTGCGATGTTCTGAATTTTGGGGATTTTTCCGGGGGTATACCAATGCTAGGGCTCCATGACAGAGGGTGGGTCGGTGGTTGTTGTTGGTCGCAGTTTGTTAGGTAGTCACGCACAAAAAAAAAAAAAACAAAAAACAAAAAACAAAAAACCACACAACAACAACCACAACAACAACAAGAAATTAGAAGTCCTGATGGCCAAGATCAAACTTGCCGAGGAACTCTATGCCCCTAATCAGCAGAAAGTAACGTCGACCCCTATCCTTTCTATTCTTTTTTTCTCTTATCTGGTGTTAGGGGGTTGAAACGGTGGAAGGAAAGGGGTAGAGAAGGGTGGAAGAAAAAAGAACCCACAAAATAGCCCAAGTCCAGCTACACATACCTGAAGTTTTACTGAGACAGAGGCTCATGTGTTAGGGTGGCTGCCTTCAAACCACAACGGAGTGTCTACAATAGACAAAAACACAAATACTCACTATCGGAAATCCTCCCCTTTCAGATAGTCTGCTGACCCCTGGCCTAAGGATGTGGCAACAATATTCCCTCTACTCAGAGATCTCATGACCAAATCTTCATCTAAAAGAGCCCAAGGGCCAAACTGGCTTAATTTTTTTTTTCTTTCTGAAATATCATTTGCAGACATATTCTGGTAAAAGTTCAGACCAGTAAGATAAGATAATGTCCAAAGATAAGACAAAGAAAAAACAAACTTGGAACAAAACCCAACAGATCAAAGTTAGTAAAGGTGTGATCACCAGAACCTCAGAGACAAGGAGCAGTGATTCAAAGTCCCAGGACTCCAGAGCCCACTCTTACTATGTGATTGCACAAGGAAGATGGTTCTAAAGTTACAAATAATTATCCCATCTCATCTATATTTAAAACTCTGCTCTGGAGTTGTAGTAAACAAAGTAAATAAGCTTTTACAAAGGGGCCTATAGCTAAGTGTGTCAGCTACAAGTGACCCAGGAGAAACAGCAGGGGCGAGAATGAAGATAAATAAATAGAAAGAAAGAAAGAAAGAAAGAGAGAGAGAGAGAGAGAGAGAGAGAGAGAGAGAGAGAGAGAGAAACAAAGAAAGAAACAAAGAAAGACACAAAGACACAAAGAAAGACACAAAGAAACAAAGTAAGGAGGAACTGCAGAACAATGGAACTTCATCTGCAGCTGGGCAGATGTGCTGGGCCCAACTGAACTGCAGGCTCTTCTTCCCGCTGGGAAGCTATGCTTTTTTTCCTGTTCGTTTTCATTTTATTTTGTTGTGCAGAGGGTTGAACTTACAGCCTCTGCTGAGCTAAGCCCCCAGACCTGGAAGCTGCACTTCAAATGTAAATTCCTCCCATTCTTTAGCCTCAGGTTGAGGAATACTTTATACCTGACCTCTTCCTAGAAGAAACTTTTGATCACAAGCATTCTATCTTAGCCTCTGTGGCCCAGTGGGTTCACTGGGAGGGTCCCTTAATGAGAGTGTTTATTCCAGTATCCATTCAGCATCTATTATGCACCAAGGTATGTTTCTTTTCTAGTCTATGATCACCACCAAACAGGAGATTACTACCTCAGGGAATGGAGATGGGTGGGGTGTATTTTCCCCCCTTCTAAACCGGATCACTTAACCATCAGGAGAAAAGATATTTGTTTTGTATTTACATAAGCAATACTTATTCACAATTACAACTGAACAGATTAAAAATAACAAATAAGCCTTGACAACAGTAAAATAACAAGAGGGGTCAAAAAGGACAGAATTGGAGTTTAGTTTGAAGAGATTAATCAGCTTTATTTCCAATTCAGAGAATTGATTTCTCTGTGTAACTCTCCATTGCACAAGGCAGATAGGTGTTCCAGGTCTAAACAAAGGAGTTTAGTTTTATAAAGAAAGGCTGGAAAGGAAGAAACAAAGAGCTGAAGACCTGATTGCCTCAAAGTGACTTTCCTTGTGAGGGGGAGGGGGAGGGGGAGGGGGAGGGGGGAAAGTAGCCAGCTGCTTAGTTAACTTAGGACATCAAGGTCTGACAACCGAAACGGGCCTGCTCTGAACTTTGGCTGCTCTCTCTCTAATCTTGATTTCTGCAAGGTCAGATAAACATCTTCGTTCCAGTTTAGTGATGAGGACCTTCTGTAGAAGTGACTACAGTTTGATTTTTTAGCCTGGTCTATAAAGGAACTTAGTCCCAAAAAGAAAAAAAAATGGCTTCCTGTTATTTTCATTTAATACATGTGGAATATAGATCAAGGGGAAGACATTCTCAGAGGCTGGAGAAATGGCTCAGAGGTTAAGGGCATTTGCTACAGCACGTGGAAGATGGTTCTCGACTCTCTGCAACCCATTTAAATTTTCCAATAGTCAATCATTTCTGCAATTTTATTTGTTTTTTATTTGTGTGTTTGTGTGTATGCCTGTTTGTCTATATGTGTACACTACATGCATGCAGATACCCTTGGAGGCCAGAATGCTTATCAGGGCCCTGGGGTCGGGTGATTGTGGGTGCCCAGTGGGTGCTGGGAACTGAGCACAGGGCGTCTGGAGAGTAACCAGTGCCACTGAGCCATTTCTCCAGCCCCTCAAGTACTTAATCCTGTCATTTTAATTCTCATCTAAGTTAATATAAAATTCTTCCCTTATCAAAAACTGCTTAAATTTTTTCTTTTCTCCTTTTAAATCTCTTAAAAATTTAAAGTATTAAAGATTTATGAGACATTTGATATTTCTCCTATCAGGATTTATTAAATAACTCGACGGATTTATTACACTGTATTGAACGTGCCCCAACAGAGTTGGGCCATGCCTCCTCTCTGTTCCCATGAAACAACCTTCCTGTGGGCGCTGTGGCTGCTGTGTGTGACTACAACGTCACCTCTCTTTATGGTACGCTCCAAAAAATTATTAAAGTATTTATAAAATAAAAAAAAATATTCTCATAAGTGAAAAACAAAGCAAGGTTAAAACGTACTTTAAATAAAAGCAAAAGTCAGAAAACTCCCAAAACACCCCGTCAAGGAAAAAAGTTTTAAATGTCAAGTGAGTGTTATTATACCTCTGAAGATAATATATACAATGAAACAGAAGGCTTTTGCATTTAATATTGTTTTTTAGTACCTGGTTTTAAGAGCAAAATAAAAACGTGTGAAACTGGAGAATTGCTGAACTTAAGAAAAATGGTTTTTAATCATATGTTGGTCCTAAAAGATTTCTCTCAGGTTATAAAGCCCAGGCTGACCTGATGCAGGCCTTTGTCTGCATGTGCTGTAGTTAATCCCTGCTGTGCTTAATTTGCATCTCTAGTACCCTGAGTAGCATTTGTTAGCTGTATTCTAAGTTTTCGCTCTGTCAAGTATTTTAACATTTACATGTAGTTTCATAAACATTTTTCCCAGTTGCTTAGTTTGGGGGTCTGTGTTTATATGACTTCAACATTTCTGTTTATATTACACAACACTAGTGTTTGGACTACATTTTCTACATTGCTAAATTTAAAAAGGAAGTTAAATCTCATCATTGGTTCTATTTATGGCCAAGGATTTTTTTTTTTTAATAAGAAGCACCATATGCAGTATGTCTCCTGCTTCTTCATCGTGATCAATATCCAGTTTCCTTTCTATTTGAAGTCCCTGCCCTAGTTCCCTCGGACCTCACTTTCTTCCCCTTAGGGCAAGGCCTGGTGGTGCAGGCCTGTAATCTCCTGTAAAAGCTCAGGAGACTGAGGTTAAGAGAATCATAAGTTTAAGCCACCCCAGGGCAACTTTGAGAGACCCTGCCTCAAAAAGCCAAGGGGGAGGGGTCTGGGGATACAGTTCAGACATGAGCATGCACAAAACCAGGAGCACTAAAGTCGGAAAATACTTGCCTACACGAGCTCATGTCTGAAGAACATCCTCAACCTAGCCAGGCGGAAAGATTGACTTCTCTGTGTAACTCTCCGGGGCACATGTGTGCCTTACACGAGCTGTTCTTCATCGTCGCTCTTCCCCACCTGTGCACGGTCAGTGTCTGAGTTCCACAGGAAGGACTCTGCTTACCCTTGGACTCCTTCACCTCACCCTCATGGCTTTCCCCTGGAATTGGGTCTGGACCTTCCCTCAGTATCAGATGTCAGATTGCCAGTCGTGCCCGCTTGACTTACCTATGACTAAATTACACATCAGAACAGTAACGCCGCCAGAACTTGAGTATCTTCTCGTCAGAATGCAGCCAGTTTCACTGAGTTCATTCTTTGATGTTCTTCCATATTGCACAACACACTTGGAAGTTCTCTGCTGCTCTTTGGGTTCTGTTCCCCTCCAGATGGGGTTCCATACCGTTCTACCTGCAGCCCTGCTATGTGGACCTGCATCTGCATACCATCTTCCTCTCTGTCTCCCTGTCTCTGTCTCTGTCTCTGTCTCTCTGTCTCTCTCGGTGTGTGTGTGTGTGTGTGTGTGTGTGTGTGTGTGTGTCTCTCTCTCTCTCTCTCTCTCTCTCTCTCTCTCTCTCTCTCTCTCTCTCTCTCTCGGTGTGTGTCTGTGTGTGTGTGTGTGTCTCTGTGTGTGTGTTAGTCCAGTGCTCTACCCCTGAGCTGCACCCTCACCTCTCTCTCTGTCTCTCTCTGTGTCTCTGTGTCTCTCTCTGTGTCTCTCTGTCTCTCTCTGTCTCTCTCGGTGTGTGTGTGTGTGTGTGTGTGTGTGTGTGTGTGTGTTAGTCCAGTGCTCCACCCCTGAGCTGCACCCTCACCCCCCATTCTTCCTCTGCAGCTCGCATGTGCTCATGGTGACAGGCATATGCTCCAATCTATTATCTCTGCTCCTGTGGAGATATGGCTCTCCTTTGCTCCTTGTCTGTCTGAAGTTTGGGGGTTTTTAAGTTAGGTAGGAAAGCACTGAACCTGCTTGAGGGTTGAGGGGGTTCAGTTCTTCTCAGGGGTCTGAACAGTGCTGTTTTCCAAAGTCTCGTTTTGTGACTAATACTGGTAGACTCTCACCTTCACAGGGATGTGTCCTGCTGCTCTGGGCTTTGGGTCATTTTTTGTCACATAGCAAATAGCCCTGCAAAATGGCCCTTCTAGGGTCTAGTAGATATGAGCCAGTTTCCTTTCTGAATAGTGTTCCTTCTTTCCCTCCAAAGCTGCATATTTATACTCACCTTCCATTTTTCTTTAGATCAGAGGACACATTGAGAATGTTCTGTGTCTCTCTCATGCAGAAGCAGCTGAAAGGGAGACAGGTAACTTAAAACTCACATCAGCACAGTACCTGGGCGACCATTTGACACGTTAAAAGCTAGACCTCGGTGTCCAGGCTGGGTTGATAGGATTGAAAGCTGCAAACACAGGAGGGTTGGGATCTTAGCAAGTGAAGGGGGAGCTAGGAGCTGGCGGGGGGTGGGGTGGGGGGGACCAACTTTACAGCCAGATGTGCACAGCAGATGTGAAACCCAAGCTGGGCAAACCCTGTGGGGAGCCTGTCCATCACATGGTGTGCTGGACTGTGACATCAAACTACCTGAAAATGTCGGTCACCTCCGATTCTGATAGATTGTGCTGGTTCTAAGCTCTTGTCTCAAGAATAGGGGCAGTGTGAAGAGAAGGAAACAAGAGCAAAGACACATGGGAACGGTACAGAGGGAACTCAGTCAGGAACGAGCAGAGAGCTGGGGAATGTTGACTGAGGGGTCAGCTGTCCAAGGCGACACGCAGCAACCATGTTTAATTGGCCCTCTTATACAAATTTACCTTTGTTTAGGTAAATATTAGTGAGATGATATGATTTCGAGAGATTCTTTCAGGTTTTTGTTGCTTTGTTTTGAGATAGGATTTCACTATGTAGCCCAGGCTGGCCTGGAACTCACTATTATAAATAGACCAGGCTGGCCTCAAATTCCCAGAGACTCACCTACCTCGGCCACAGTCCAGCCACCATACCCATCTTCTCTCAGTATTTTAGCAACATAAAATTTACATACGATGAAATCACAGGCCTGAATTTGCAACTGAATTTGCAACTTAGTATATTTTGACAAATCTCTATACCCACCTAAGCAGTAGCCAGTCAGACCTCTCTTTATCCCAAAGCTCTCTTGTCCCAACTGATAGGTCAACCTTCATTGCAAGCCCTAGAGCCCTCTGCTGACAGAATCCCGTATGCATCATGTGCTCTCTGTACCTAGCTGCTTTCATTTATGTATTTCGAGGTTCAAGTCATATCTGTGTTTTGGCTCTTTTTCACCACTTAGTAGTATTCCATAGTATGGGCATGCTGCAAGCAGTTCCCATTGTTCTGCTGTTAGGCTTGTGCTATTTCGAGTTCTTTACTATTCTGTATGTGCCCTTGAGTTGTTTAGCTTTCTATCTATATAACCAAGAGTTAAAGTAATTTCTTATTAATATAAGAGGGGCTTTGCTGTTGTTCACAGCGTTGAAAGACACAGTCCATGACTGGCTGACTCTACTGTTTTGGGCCATTGTGGTTGAGCCTAGCCATTCATATCATGGCCCAGAGGGTGAGGAAGAGACTGGACCCTGGTCTCCTTCAAAGTGACAGTGACAGTAGACTCCACTTATTAAAGGCACCATCACTTCCCTAAAGCACCACAGGCTGGGACCGAAGCCTTCAACATATTAAAAACCAAATGATAACCGTCCTCTTGACAACACGTGCTTTTGTTTGACTTGGGTAAGAATTGGATGTGAAATTTCTGGCATATATTTCAGGCCATGGAAAACCATCATTCTTCCAAAATGGTTGTTTTATTTTATTCTCTTGAAAAAAGAAGGGACTGTGGCCGTGCATCACCACCGCCCAGTGTTGTCCTTCCTCCTCGATAAGCTATTCTGATAACGACACCTCATCATGGCTTTAAGCAGCGTTTCCCTGGTGACTGACTAATGAGGCAGGCACCTCTTACTGTGCCATTGTCCATTTTTAGTACTTTTGAAGTGTCTAAGTCTCTTGCCTTTTAATAGATATCAGGCTCCAATGACCTGTTTTAAAAAGTCTGATGCTGGCCAGCCTTGTGCCATTGAAGTGCATTTGGGGCAACAGTGACTTACATATGCAACAGTGTTGCACCTGGTCATATAAGCGACACTGTAGCCACCTTAGCTTTGGGGAGCTCTCCATGGTGTTTGCACAATGATCAAGATCCCTGGTGATAACCTTCTCAGTATGTGTGAGTCCGTCTGTGTGTTCTGCTCCGTTTCAATTTCCACTCCCATGCCGTGTTGTCTTTTAGTGTACAGCTCTACTTTTTCAAGGTTGTTTTGGGGATCCATGGTCTTTCCATTTCATGAAAGTTAGAAAATTCACTCAGCAACTTTTGCCTTCAGAATTTTCTGGGCTTTTGGTGGAGTCATATTAAGTCTATGAATCAATTTTGGGAGAGCAATGGTATTATAATTCACAATTGTAGTCCACATTCCACATCTTTAGATCTTTAAGTTCTTGAAGCAATGTTTTTATATGTAAACGTGTTATATACAGCCCAAAGTGTGGTAGCATTAAAAGTGGTCAACTGTGATGATTTGATTTTCTCAAGTCTGTACCTTAAACAGATACATACCCAGCACAACAGGAGAGCCCTTGGAAACAACTGTGTTAATAAAGACCACTCGACACTCAGAGTCTGAGTTCTAGATCATAACAACTTGTAAGTGCAGTGCTGACTCAATTAAAAAAAAATGGCAGAAAACCAAAATATTAGTTGGACTGAAGTCTTACACAAACATGTCCAGGTTGCTCTTACATCTTTCCTCTCTGTCTAGTTAGCATGTCCCCCTGCTTCCGACTGATCACCACTGTCTAGGGCAGGTGCCCTGCTCTTCCAGGGACACTGAACTTGTCCCCAAGCTTCCATCTCCCATCTGCCGATGCCATCGTAGCTTTTGAAGTACACAGCCACTTCAGGTGTGCTTTGCCCTTGCTATTAAACAAAATAGTTCGGACATGACTACTTGAGAGAATAGTTTTTTAACTGTGGCATGCAAATATATTCTCCATCTATTGATGGTTATTAAGTTAGAAATTATTAATTTCTTATTACTTAAAATTAAAAGCAAATGCTTCAACTAATTTGTCTAAATTAAAATATTTGAATCACTACTCTGATTCCTAATCTAATTATACAAGTTATTAACTTGAAACTATATGGAATTAAAATCATGCATGAAACAGTCTCCCCCTTCTGCCTCTGTGAAGATCATCTAACTCTTGCCACCAGAGCACACTGCTTGCAGAACAAATATCATATATTGAGTCTCCTTGATTAATGCTTTGAGTTGAGACTTCTAACTGCAACATAAATCATGATTTACAACGTGATTAGCACGGACTCAATGTAAGCAAAACCCTCACCACTGGGAGCCTCACACCCTGGGACAGTTATCTGGCTACCACACAGATGACCCTAGAAGGAGACCTCCAAGTAATTTGCAAAATGTACTTCAGCAGAAGAAAATCTTTACTCAAGAGAATAACAGCTTTTTGCTTCAAAGTGGAGTATCTGCTTAGTCTTCATAATTGATGACTTTATGATCCACTCTATAAACCTGGCATAATTATGTGGAGAGGAAATACGAAGCCAAAGGATGCAGTGCCTTTCTGCATTTCCGCTTGCCAGATTGGAAGAGAAGAAGAAAAAGCCTAATTATGCTGCCTGGCGATACTGCTGCATTCCAGCAGTTTCGATTGACAAAATCGCATCCATCATCCTTTGCATGACAAATTTTCTTTGCCTCTCTTCCCAACCCCAGCTCATGATAACATAATTACATTCCATTTTTTTCCTAGCAAGGGGCCTATATTTTCTTTTAGATAGGACAACGGCTGCAAATCTCAACCTTGGTATTGCCTTAAAATGGCAAAATGGTGGCTTTTGTTCTAGTCTTGGCAACTGGCTTTTAAACACCCCTGCCAGGAGACCACTCCTACCTGGCAAATTTTCCCACTACCAAAAAAAAAAAAAAAAAAAAAAACAAAAGCAAACAAACAAAACAACCCATTGCATTTATCCCCGAGACTTTGATGGAGCTGTGCAAAGGGGCTCCGCGGCCCCTAGCGCTCGTCCGTACTGTAGTTTATCCTTGGGCCACGTTGGTTTGGAGCTGCGTTGAGAGGACGAACGCTGCTCTCATGCTTGTTACAGCCTTGTAATCGCTAAAGGAGCATTGTCTTTGTGTCAGGCCACTCTGAGCATGTTCACCCTCCCCTCTATCCATGTCTGCTCATGCATCCTAGCATCAATGTCTTCTGAGAGTTGGGGACATCAGGCCAAAATCTTGTCAATAAAATCACCATGCTTTATGGCAAAATGTCTCAGATTCTGAGTGCATACTGATAATAACCAATATTTTAGGAGGCATCACTGTGTGACGAATTGTATTCTAAAGACTTGCTGGTAAAATATCTGCCACAAAAGCCACAGAGAAAGTCCACTATTACCTTTGGTTTTCAAAGGAAGAGACGCTTGAGAGAGCTGGACACATTTTTGTGAGATTATATCAAAAGTGTTGAATCCGGATTTCAGGTAGCCAGAGGCCATCTTGGTGGCCTTGATATCCTGCTTCCATTAGGCTCACTGCCTGTCCCAAATTCTTAGGAGGGCCACACCCCTAAGGGAGACAACTGAGCTAATTCCTCGGGGAGTAGCACACAGATATTAAAACCCTATATTATCCAGTTCCCTATCGCAATAATCAAACCTGAGATTAGCAATTTATAAGAAAGGAAGGTTTATTTTGGCTCCTGGTTTCTGTGCATAATCACTGGGCCCATTGCTCTTTGGCCCATAGCAGTGTAGTCTGGTGGAACTGTGTGTCTGTTCACCTCATGGAAGCAAAGAAAGAAACAGAGAGGGACCCAATCAAAGTGTGGAAGTTGCAATCAAAGGCAACACACTCTTCCAGTGATCTTACTCCTTCCCTGAGGCCCCCAATATTTCCATGAACTAGGAGCCAACCTTTGTCACACAGGCCTTGGGAAACATCCCAGAGACAAACTGTAGCAAAACAACAGACTTACGAAGATTAACTGTTTTGCTTGCTGAATGCCTCAGTGGAGTTTGTCTCTCCTACTGGCTTTAAATGGTGGCATATTACTATCGTGGGCGTCAGTAGTTTTTCTTCATCCCATGTGGTAGTACTGAAGAGTAATAAGTAGTCTCTTACAGGTGAGTGGAAAGACAAGTCTGGTTGCAGTGAGATGGCCAGACTGGAGAGATCACCATGGCAAGAAGAGAGGCAGAGAGGTGCTGAGACTTCCAGCTCTCCAGCTTTCTTGGGCATGTTGTCATATATGTGATTCAAGAGATTCTGGGATATCAGCCCTACTGCCAACTGCTTACAGCCTCACAAGACCCAAGCGTGGCCTCCCAACCCCTAGGCACGCAAATAAAATAAATGGCTACCCCTGTGTAAACCACTGTTATGGGTCATCTGATACTAAAAGCCACACAGACACCAACAGAGAACGCCTGGAAGAATAAATTCCAGGTTCAGCTCTGAGCCAATGGTTAGCTGAGGACAGAGCATTCCTATTGTATGGGCACTGTGGGAGTAGATATTCTTCTTGACTGGGCTTGTGTTTCATAAACCAGGACTTTCTTGAAAGCTAACA
This sequence comes from Apodemus agrarius, assembly GCA_964023405.1. NCBI lineage: Eukaryota > Metazoa > Chordata > Mammalia > Rodentia > Muridae > Apodemus > Apodemus agrarius. The sequence continues at coordinate 117,814,260 of OZ030006.1, read as the reverse complement.
TAATCCATTGCATAAGCTATGAAAAATTTGCCTTGGGAACAATGAAAACTGTGAATCCAGAAATAAGACCAGGTGGAGAGGCTTTGGCAAAGGAGGGATGTTAAAACTATTTCTTTGGACTAGGCGGTGCTGGTGCACGCCTGTAACCCCAGCACTTGGGAGGCAGAGGCAGATGGATTTCTGAGTTCGAGGTCAGCCTGGTCTACAGAGTGAGTTCCAGGACAACCAGGGCTACACAGAGAAACCCTGTCTCGAAAAACCAAAACCAAAACCAAAACCAAAACAAAACAAAACAAACAAACAAACAAACCAAAAACCTATTTCTTTGGCCTGCAGCAGATGACAGAGTGCCAAGAGGCCAAAACCAGGGGTCTTTGCTGATGCTGTCCATATGGACACAGAATGGAAGAAGGAAGTATGAATCCAGGTCAAAAGCCTTTCTGGTGGCTCAGCCTCTGGAGAGCAGCAGAGACAGGGCCTGGGGTCCAAGTGTACCATGTAAGATCTGTTGTAAGTAGAACACTTTGTATGCTTTTTTGTATTCAAGGTTTTGTTTTATTTTTCTTAATATTTCATAAGGTCTTTCTGAACATTCCGCCCTACTTGGGCCAGGTCATGGAAAGTTGGACCCAGGCTGCTGCTTCCAGTGGGGAGCAACAGTATCATGATATGATAAAAATGCTGCCTCTCCATAATTTCTAAGATGCTGTTATCAAAACATGATTGCAATAATAAGGGCTATTAAATGAACAGCCACTGTTACTGTTTTAAATAACTGCACACATTCAGTCACTCCAATATCTTTATAAAGAAGGTTCCAGTGCTATTCCTGTTATGTAGGGTCTGTGTGTGTGGTTTGTGTGTTTGTGTGTATGTGTGTGCTTAGAGAAACTAGTGAACAAGTCAAGAGGTAAAATTCCTTGCCTGGTTCTGCAACTTGGCACCCAGGCAGCTAGTCCTCAGAGCCACTGTAGCCAGAGCCTCCCACAAACAGAGAAAGATGGAGGACACCCGTGCAGGAGTTAATGCAACCACCCCACACTGTGTTATGTCACTAGGGTCTTGCTGACTCGCCTGTGGATTCCTAGAGGTCAGGAACTCCTCCCTGTCTGCCTCCATGTCCCCAGAAACCAGTGTGGTCACATCCAGTGCCATGGATGTGTTGGGTTTTTTGTTTTTTTGTTTTTTTATGCTGTAAGGATTGGATTCAACTTAAAATGATTCTGAAGCCTCCACGAGATATCCTCTTTAATTTGTTCCAACCCACAAAGAAGACACATTGACCATTTACCGCGCCACTTGGAATAAAGAGCGTCCCTAGGGGTTTGTTGGCGTCTATCTACCTTCCGCTCTGATTGCCCCATAGGGAAAGGACTCATGGCACCAACTTAGCAAGTATTCTCCCTCATCCCTGGCCTCAGCTGTGGTGTTCCTTCAGAATCCCCCTCCACATCCAGCCTGAGGAGTCCAAAGAAGATGGAGCCCACGTGGCTATATCAGTTCTTCAGCTCTTTGCTTAATGGGTTCATGGCACTCCCAGGAGGCCCATGGGTGGCAGTGTACTCACTCCTTTGGCATTCTCTACCATCTCTCTCCTGGGGTACAATTATAGCTTCCTGACTCCAGGGCTGTGACAAGCCAGTCATGGAACAGAAGAGGAACTGCTGGCAGTGAGTGTTAGGGAAGAGGGTGTCTCATCCTCTGGATGCTGAGAGACATGAAGCTGGGACTTCTGGTCAACCCCATTTTGCAGTCAGCCATTATTCTAGACTTCTAATCAATCTGTTAATGTCACATCTTTTTTTTTTTAAATCTTAAACAATACAAATTAGGTTTTCTACTAGCCACAGTCAATGGCATGTAGCTGATACTCTTTTCATAATTTTGCACAAGAAAATAAAGTCTTTTTCCCCTTCCTTTTTTGCTTTTTCTCCCTATTAACAGTAGTCTCCTCTTATATGTTTGTTCTCTCTTTCCTCTTCATCATCAAGAGAGGCAGATAGAGTGCAACATAATACCGAGAGACAGAGAAGCAGAGGCAGACACTGTACTACACAGCATAGTGCTACACAGCATACTATTTATTATCCTTGTTCTGTGGGAGGTGATCATGTCACTCTCACTGAGCCCAGTGTAACTTTACGATGGCTGTGGAGTCATGGAAAGAAGCATGTCTGTGCTTTTTGTGCCAGTCTTGGTTTCAGGTATCCACTGTGAGTTTTGTATCAAAGTGTAGCATAAATAGGAATCACACTCCTGTATACACATATGGTAGTTTGAATGACAATGTTCAGGCTCAGATATTTGAGTATTTGGACCCTACTTATTGGTGTTCTTTGGGTGCTATGGCCTTGTTAGAGAAGGTGAATATTAAAAGATTTGCAGCATTTGGAGTTAATGCTTGTTCTAGCTCCCATGCCTACCTGAGGCTAAACTTCCCCACCATGAGAGGGAACTGTAATCCCCAATAAGCCTTTCTTTCTATAAGCTGCCTTGGTCATTGTCTTAGGGTTTCTATTGTTATGAAGAAACTCCATGACCACAGCAACTCTTAGAAAGAAAACATTTATTTGGGGCTGGCTTACAGTTCCAGAGGTTCAGTCCAGCTATTGTCATAGCAGAAAGCAAGACATCATGCAGACAGGCATGGTGCTGGTAAAGGAGCCAAGAGTTCTATATCTTGATCCCAAGGCAGCCAGGAGAGCACTCTTCTGCAGGCAGCTAGGAGGAGGTTCTCTTTCACACTGGGTGGAGCTTGAGCATAGGACCTCAAAGCCCACCCCCATTGTGACACACTTCCTCCAACAAGGCCACACCTACTATATAACAAGGCCATACCTCCTAATAGTGCCACTCCCTGGGCCAAGCGTATTCAAACCACCACAGTCATGGTGTTTTATTACAGCAATAGAAAGTACCTAATACAGAACACATTCAGACTGTGGTCTACACATTTGATTCAAGTAAGTTCAAAGAAGGAGACACAAAAACCAAGTGAGAAACTATTTGTTATAAATGTCACCATAGACTGTTATGTGCAAGTGAAGAGTGTTAATACACATTCTTTGTTAGGATTGTCGGGCGGCTTCAGAAAGACCACACCAGGCTGAACAGTTCCATGTGAGATTTATTGAGAAAGAAAAGGGCAAGTTGGCGGCAGTAAGAGAAGGGGTGGGGGAAGCAGGGACTTTCTTTATATATGGATGGTGACGTGGTCACAGGTAAAGATGGGAGGTAAGCCAAATGGATTCTGGGAATATGGTGGCTATTGCCTTGGCAACAGGTGTGCAGGTCGCACTGTCACCTATGTGATGTCACAGGTTTCAGAGGTCCTGATACCCACATTCCTGACAAGTGAGGGTGAGACAAACCAGAGAGAGTCCCTGCCACACCAGTACTGTGACCATCCAAGCAAGGGAGATAAAGGCAACTTGCTCAACCTCCCCAAACCTCATGCAAATTAGTCTGTTGCTTTGATGTTTTATTTATTGAATATATTTTAAACATCTTCATTTCATGTAGTATAATAAGTTCTGGACCGTAGAGGACCAAGAAGTAGATCCCTACAGTAACACAATGAAGGTAGACAGCACAAGCCCTTACATACTTTACTGGCAGGACCTGTGGGTCTTGCTTTGAGTCTGCTTACTAATTGGGTGACCTATCCACCTTGGTTTACCTTGGAGAGACACAAAAGGCTATTTGATTCCAAATCAAAGATACCATGGTCACCCAGAAATAAAGCCTACGTCTTCATGACTACATTTTCTCTTAGGAGAGTAATTCTTGTTTTTAACAGAAGGCAATGAGATTATCAAATTTAAAAAACTAGAACTTACAGTCCTTTGGCTCTAAAGTTTGTGCTCTTTGTACCACTCTACACGTATGCCAGAGGGGTCTACACAACACTGAATTGCTCAACTATCGGACATTCATGTGCAGCTCCTTAGCTTCCTTGTTTTGATGAACTCATCTGTCAGGCCAGGTATTATTGAAGTTGTCCTCAAACTTAGGCTTCCCTTGATCACTGGGTCTCCTCTTATTGACTGCTGAGAGTTTTTCTCTCACCATGTACAGCAGCAAGTGTTGGACACCCATCCTTTTCTCTTGTCACTTGGCAAAGTAGAATTTTGCTCCTGGTGCCCAGGCTGGTTTTTTGGTTTGTTGCATCATTAAGCTTTCCTTCTTTTGGCTCATGGCTTCAGGACTTGCAACACATGGCTACTTGTCCCTGTTGCTTAGGGCCTGTGTCAGTCCAGCACCTTGTTAAGGGAGGCATGGTGTTCATATTACAGCAGCCAGGAAGCAGGGGTTTAGGGAGATGAAGTCTAAGGATTTCTTCAAGGGATTATCCTCAATCCCTCAGTTGTTCTACCTAGGTTCCACCTCTTAAAAGTTTACCAACTCCAAACAGTGCTACAGCCTGGAGATCAAGCTTTCAACACAAGGTCTTTTGGGGACATTCCAGAGGCAAGCTGTGACACTGTCCTCTAAAGTGCCTGGCCCAGATGCCAGTCATTTGCATGCCTACATCAGCGATACATTGTTCTCTGGTCTGGAATGTGCTGAGCTCTTCTTTTCCCTACCCAAAAAACCACCTCCAAAGACTTTTAGCAATTGGGTTCTTTCTAACCATAAAACTAGCAGAGAGGAGAGACTGTGTGGAAATTAGGTTTTGGATGTTATGGGTCCAACTTCCCAAGCAGCTAGAGCCAAGGCCACTTAAGGGATTAAATAGTCCTCAGATCAAAAGCATTAAATCCCTGGACTGTAAAGAAACCAAATGACTTTTCTCATGAGAGCAAAAGAAGTCCTGAAGGGAAGAAACTTTAGTTGAGGATAAAAACTAAACCCCTGAGGAGCAGTGAAGATCATAGAGGCCTGGCTTGTAAAGTTTCAGAGGGAAGTTGAAGAGCTCTTCAGACTGCTGGGGGCTGTTCATGGGATATTTTGAATTGAGAATGTGTGGTTTCTGGTCAGATGAGGCTGAAGAATAAGATGTGATTAATAAGAGACCAGAACCACTGAAGTGAAACAATTGCTTTACCGAGACCATTGATACTGTTTAACTAGGGCTGAAAAATCTGGTATTAAGAAGAGTCTAGTATCACTGAGGCAAAATATTCTCAAAAAATATTTCCTAAGAGTCGGCACACAAAAGCTACGGTCCAGAGAGTTCTAAGACTGCATCTCATGCTGACAGCTAGACTTAGTAAATGTGTGAGTGTCTCCCACATGGTACTCTTGAAGGCATAAAGGGATCAAAAAAGAACATCTGAGGCTCAGCACCTCCAAAGCTAGAAGGGGCCATTGGTGAATATGAAGCCTTGGCTGCAGCCTTGGACTCAGGATTGAAGGGGTCATGAAGAGAAGTTGAGGCTTGGCACCAACCATAAGGCAGGGTCAGAGGTCCTAAAGAGAAGCCAAGAGGTCATCAGTGAGGGTGAAACCTATGGAGACCACAGCATATTGGAGATGCCATATCCAAAGGATGATTGCCCTGGACAGCACTAACTCTAGAGTCAGGCCTTCATGAACCTATGAGGTAAGCTGTGTGTGCAGGAACGGCAGAACTAGAGAAATGGAGCCACCCAAGCCCTTTGGAGCCCAGACCATTGTGAGTGAATTCCAGATGCTGGACTTAAGCTAACAGTGTTATTTACACTGTTGGATTTTTGTTTAGCTTTTATTTAATTGTGGCTGTGTCCTGGTTCTTCCCCGATTGCAGCAGAAAGTGTGTAACTTGTTTTTTATTTACAGAGATCAAAGGTACAAAGGGAGACTTTGGAACTTTAAAAAGACATTGGGATTTGAAAGAGAGCTTGAACTTTTGTTGAAAGACTTAAAGACCATGAGACTTTTGAAGGAACGCAGTGTTCTATATTATGATATTCGCATGAGATCTTGGGCACAAACAGGAAGGTATACATGGTGGTTTAATCGTTATATACTGGTGTGTCATGTTGACAAGAGATCTATTGTCTTGGTTAGTTTATCAACTTGACACAAGCTAGTAATCTGGGAAGGGGAATCTCAATTGAGAAAATGAGTAGGAAACAAACTAAGATCGAGTGCGATCAGCCAGGCGGTGGTGGCGCACACCGTTAGTCCCGAGTGCGATCAGCCAGGCGGTGGTGGCGCACACCGTTAGTCCCGGCACTTGGGAGACAAAGACAGGCAGATCTCTGAGGGTTCCAAGGCAGCTAGAACTATGCAGAGAAACCCTCCCTCAAAAACAAAACAAAACAAAACATAGCAACAGAGAGCTATCAGCTCCCTTTCCTAAAAGAAAGTAGGTGGGCCATTGGAAACTTCAGGAATAGAATCATTCAGTGTGATTCACTATAAACCTAGTGAGACATTTATTATTATTTATTATGCCATTAATACGACAACCAGTGACCCCAACAGTTTCTCTTATAAGAGAAAATGTATTCATCAAGACATGTGCTCCGCCGGGCGGTGGTGGCGATGCCTGTAATCCCAGCACTTGGGAGGCAGAAGCAGGCGGATTTCTGAGTTCGAGGCCAGCCTGGTCTACAGAGTGAGTTCCAGTACAGCCAGGGCTGCACAGAGAAACCCTGTCTCGAAAAACCAAAAACAAAACAAAACAAAACAAAACAAACAAAAAAAAACAGAAAAAAAAAACCAAAACAAAAGACATGTACTCCACTACAGGGCAACCATGGTACCTTTGATTTAGAACCAATCAACAATAACTATAGAGTAAAGCTGGCATCAGTCTTTGAGATAAGCCATGTGTGCCAGTCTTGGTAAACCAGGGTAGAAAGGTCACCCACTTAATAAACATACGCAAGGCAAGACACAAGTCCTTCTAGGAAAGTGTGCACCAGCCCACTGCATTACCTCAGTAGTTTTCTCCTTCCACGGGGTTATACTAAAATCTGTATAAACTATAAACTATGTGTGGTGAGAATGTCCATGTTACATCTGGTTAGAAAAAGTATAAGGTAAGCATTACATTAACAGAGAAAATTGCACAATCATATCAATATTGAAAAGGAATCTGACAAGTCCAATTAATGATTAAAGGAAAATCTTTTCAAAATATAAGGAGTTTTGTTGATAGATCTCTACGAAAACCATAGTTCATGCATCACACACAATGATGTGTTTCCATACCCAGGTTCCTTCTAACACTGTTCTCTTTAATTATGTACTAGAACTTATACTAGAACCTAGTGTAGGACAGGAGAGGCAAGCAAACATATACAGACTGAGAAGAGACATGAAAAGCTCTAACTCAGGTAATTATGTAGAGTATCTCAAAATATCGTCACGAAAATCTCCTGGGAGCTTAGGTTATGAGTGTTACTTGTCAGTGTGACAGACTCTAGAATCACCTAAGGATTTGGGACTCTGAGCACACCTCTGAGTGACTGTTTAGAGTAAAGATAGTCGCTGAGAATCACTGCAAAGTCTTATCTTGATTATGTTCATTGAAACTGAGGGCCCATCTTAATTGTGAGAGAGATCCTTCCTTGGGCTGTAGAACATGGAGGGAGAGCATCGGAGCTGAACACTGACACTCTTGCCTTCATCTCCATCTGCCTCCCGGTGAGTGTGGCGAGCAGCAGCTGCAGGCCGACGCTGCCTTGGTTTCACCACAGAGATGAACTAAACGCATTCTTGAGTGGTGAACTAGACTGATCCCTTTCTTACCAGAGTATTGTATCATGGTAACAGGAAAAGAAACTAAGAACTGAAAAGTGCTTACAGCAGTCACATATTACAAAGTCAACTGCTTCTCTGTATACTTCCAAGGAACCAGTGAGACTTGAAAATGAAAACCAAAAAGTAGGAGTAAACCCAAGTGAAATATAAGGCAAAAGTCTATGAAAATCTGAGATCTCTAAGTGAGGAAATCTATCAAACTCTGATGAAAGACATGAAAGAGCTAAATAAGTGGAGATATATTACATGTTCAATGATAGGAAAGGAAGACTTATGGTCAGGATTTTGACAATAAATTCAATGCAGCCACAATAAAAACAGACAAACATCAGGAAGAGAAAGGGAACTACACAGGACTGGCAAGGACTTTTGAAATCCCAAACCCACCCTCAGTAACACACTTCCTCCTACAAGGCCACACCTACCCCCAACAAGGCCACACCTACTCCTACATGGCCACACCTCAAAATCCTTTCAAAGAGTGCCACTCCTCAAGCATTCAAATATATGAGCCTGGAAGGGGGGACATTCTTATGTAAACCACCACAGGTAGCAAACAAGCACATGTATTCTTAGAGCACTACAAGCTGAAATAACTGAAATAGCCAATACACATAACAGAACACCATCAAATGCTGATCAGGAGTAGAGCAACAGAGACACTCCTGACTGGTGACATGGCCATGGGACTCAACACACTTTTACTGTGCAAGCCAGTAGCCACATTTCTTGGTATTGACATGATTAGTTGAAAACAGACAGACAGACAGACAGACAGACAGACAGACACACACACAGAGAGAGAGAGAGAGAGAGAGAGAGAGAGAGAGAGAGAGAGAGAGCGAGCTACAGATATCTATAGTCTTTATTCATAATCACCCAAACTTGGAAGCAATTGAGATGTTCTTCAGTACATGGACCACAAAGCAAACCCATAGAACTGTTCAGTTGGATATTATATAACACTAAAAATAAATGAGCTATCAAGCCACAAAAAGAAATGGGAGGAAACATGACATTACTAAGTGACTACAGCGCTATAATGGATTTTTTTAAATAAGGATTGAGGCTAAATCATTAGAAATGTGTTCGGCTGTTAAGTACAGAGCCTGGCAGACAACAGATCACAAAGGAGAAAAGTACATTTTCTCTCTGCTACCAGAGGCAGTGCAGGCTGCTAGGACAGCCCTAAGATACCATCAGCAAGCCTCTGCACTCCCTTCTGGTCGTCTTTTGAGTATGACCACTTCTTATACAGTCAGTCATCCACATTTGCCGACTCCTAGTCTGCAGATTCAAGCAACTGTAGACCCAAAATATTTTTTTATTTGTACATCGTCTTCTTCACTCTTCTATTGCTGTGAAGAGACGCCATGACCACAGCAGCTCTTATAAGAGAAAGCATTTACTTGGGAACTTGCTTACAGTTTCAGAGACTTCCTCCTTTATCATCATGGTGCCAGGAAGTACGGTGGCCAGCAGGGCTGGTGCTGTATTCTGATCTGTAAGCAGAGAGAGAGAGAGAGAGAGAGAGAGAGAGAGAGAGAGAGAGAGAGAGAGAGAGAGAGAGAGATTGGGTCTGGCAGTTTTTTGAAACCACAGAGCCCATGCCAGTGATGCGCCTCCAACAAGACCATAGCTTTTAATCCTTCTAATCCTTTCAAACCATTCTGCTCTCTCGTGACTAAGCAATCAAATATATGAGCCTATGGAGGCCACTCTTATTCAAACCACTGTAGATCCAAAATATTATTTTTATTTATACATTGTCTTCCTCACTCTTCCATTGCTGTGAAGAGACACAGCAGCCCTTATAAGAGAAGGCATTTAGTAAGGCTAAATGCGTAGGGCTAAAGATGGCTCAGCACTTAAGGACATACACTGCTCATGCAGAGGACCTGAGCTTATTCTCATCATCTATGTAGCTTGCAATTGCCTGCAACTCAGGCTCCAGGGGGTTCTTACTCTCTCTTCTGACCTCCTCAGACACTGCACTCACATGCATAGACACATACACATAGACATAACCAATAAATTAAAATAAAATCTTTTAAAGTTTGCATGTACAATGAAGATGTATAAGGTTTTGTTGTTGTTGTTGTTGGTGGTGGTGGTGGTGGTGGTGGTATCCCCTAAATAGTACAGTATAACAAGCTATTTATGGTTTCAGACACTGAATTGGGTTTTATAAACCTGAGTGTAATTCTCTATAATATATTTATTATTGTTACTATGATGATCAAAGGGTATGGAGCATGTATACTGGCTGTATACAACCACTATATTGTCATAAGCCACTTGCTCATGGGAAGATTGGTAGCAGAGAGGAGGGATTACTATGGCACCAAAGCCATAAGGACACCAGGAAACAGGGCTCCTCCAGGACGACCACCAGGCATGGAGATAGGACGAGTGGACGAGAAGCTCGGATTGGCTGAGCTGTCAATTCTTGTTTTACCAGGGGTCTCATTATGTAGTTGTCTCAAACCAGTCCCCAGCAACAACCATGCAGAGCCAACAATGACGTCAGTGACCTGTCATTCTTTCTGCAGAGACAGCTGAGAAATAGGTACTTGGCATTGTTTGGTTTCCTTTGCTTTAATTTTAATTTTTTTTTTTTACCTTTTTTTCCCCTGGAATAATATTTATATAAGTGAAGGCGAAGAGAGTACTGAGTGGGAACCACTAACTCCTAAGATATAAAAGGTTCCCCAAATTTAGTGTCTAGGCAGAAATACTTTCTAGAACACAGCTGGGTCAATGCCAGTGCCTCTGTGTGACATTTTCAGATCACCCCTTTCCCATGCATAGAGCTTGAAGCAAGAGCCCAGGCTGTCCCTATTCTCTGTGGGCCATTCCTTATGTGAGTTTTCTTGAACGGCTGTAACAAAGTACCGCAGACTGAGGGCTTAACAACAGACCTTCATCTCACAGTACGGGAGGACAGCAGCTCTGTATCAAAGTGTCAGTCAGCAGGCCGGTTCCTCCTGAAGGGTGTGAGGGAGAATCTTCCAGCTCTCCTCTGAGTCATGGACGAGCACCTTCTCCCTGTGTCTCCACACCAACTTCCCTCTATGTTTGTCAGTCTTCAAACTTCCCCTTCTTATAAGGATTCCCACCCATCACACTGGATTAGCGCTCCCCTGAAAAACTTCATCTTAGTTTAATTACATCTGGCGAGACCCTGTCTTCTTCAAGAGTTTATATAGTTGAGCCTGTAGACGCCTCTCCATTGTCTACATGACCTCAGCAACACAAGACACAAGCTGCTTTAATCTGATCTCATGAAATCACAATGAGTCAATCTACTTTAATGTCTATGCCACCTACGCCTGGCTCCATATGGACCATCATGCACAACAGATACATGCAATGTGGCTGACTCGGCCAGTAACTCTTTCCTAGTAAAGATGTTTGAACAGATAGCCATGCACAGCATAATCTGCCTTCCAAAAAGCTCCCACTCACTCTCCAGCTCCAGAATTCCTGGCCACCTTTGCATTTTGCATTTCCCTTAAATGCTTTTCTGCAGACAGCCAGTGAGTCCCGTCCTGACTCCTACCTATTGTATTGTGGGCAACACAATAGTCTTCCACACAAATGGGGAAAGACATCAGATGTCCCAGCTCCCAAGGCTGTAGGAACTCTCACATGGTTAAGGAACTGTCCAGATGTGATGGCTGCTGGTTATCCGTGCCAACTCAAGTGGCAAGCTTCCCTTTGGAAGCTCTGAATATTTTGGAAACCCTCAAGGCAGGAAAATGGCCAGGTCCCTGTCTTGGTTAGGGTTTTAATGCTGTGACCAGACACCCTGACCAACACATCTCTTATAAGAACAACATAACTGGGGCAGGCTTACAGGTTCAGACATTCAGTCCATTATCATCATGATGGGAGCATGGTGGCGCCCGGGCAGGTGTGATGTAGGAGGAGCTAAGAGTTCAGCATCTTCATCTGAAGGCAAACAGGAGAAGATTGGCTTCCAAGCAGCCAGGACAAGGGACTTAAAGCCCTCACTCACAGTGACACACTTCCTCCCACATACTATTTGGAGGGAATGGTCACACTTCCAAATAGTGCCACTCCATGGGCCAAGCATATTCAAGTCCCTACCTTCAATGGTCAGGCCCCATTCCCAGATTTCCCCAATAGCTCTAATGGCTGGACCTGCCCCAGCATGGGAGAGTAGCCAGGCCCTGCCCTATAAGAAGAAAATTCCCATCAATCCCTGAGCTTGCTCTAATGACCAGGTCACATACACCCTCCAGTCCCAGGCCAGCCTGGGGAGCTCTGCACACGGACCCTTGCATAAGCCCTGTAGCCTGCCTGCCCAGTTCTCTGCTGTTTCTCGCCTGAGCAGAGGCAGCCATCCTCCTGGATTTTTTCCCTCCCGATAAATCTCTTAGGTGAAGTTTGTTGTGTGGTGTGACTTTGTGGTATTCCTGGGCTCCCACTGCCAGTGCTCCTTTCTGAGCAGAACTGTAACACTGACAGCGGTGTCAAGGGAGAGGATCCTGGATCACTAGGGCGGTTCAGGGTCCTCAGGGGCAGGAAAAGCAGACTTTTCCTAGTCACGTCCAAGTGGAGACTGAAGATTTAGGAAGGATTCGGAGTAGCGGGGATCTCAATCCGCTGCTGATAGTCGGCTGAGGATGAGGACGGTGGCGGGAGTGGTTTGGAGCCAAGAAGCAGGACAGCCCTCAAGATAGGAATGGCCTGCAGGTGAGAGCCGGTAAGAAAGGAACCTGGAGCCCATGATCTCAATGAATGAATTTTCTCTGTCTCTCAGGGGTACAGTCAATAGACTCCCCCATGAAAGGTTCCAAACACCCCTCTAAAATCCTATGTCTTCATGGTGAGAGCCATGCAAGTCTTCTGATCCTTGCGAGCCTGAGTCCTTGGCAAGGGCAGCCACTGCTCTTAACTAAAAGGTCTCGCTCTGACTCCGCTTACTTTTCTTACAGTGCTTCTAACTCACCAACGCAGTATATATTTATCTGTCTTTGTGTATCTCACCTCACTCTCCTAGTGCATGTAAGGGCTATGAAGGATTGGGGGCTTGACTTTGACCCTTTGTAGACAGAGACTTAATAGTTGCTGAAGGAATGAATGCCATCAACAGGGTTGAATTTTATCAGATGCTTTTTTTTTTTTAACACAGATAATCAATTGGATTCTTTTCCATATTTTGTTAATGAGGTAGGTTGATTTACAAAGACTACATCTTTTTAAAATTCTTGTCTCTGGGATAAAATTCATATGGTCTTGGGGTAAAATCTTGCTTTTATATTGTTCTGAGTTTGAGTTTCTTTATTTCCTGTGTGTGTGTGTGTGTGTGTGTGTGTGTGTGTGTGTGCATGTGTGTGTGTAAGAAAGGGAGAGAGAGAGAGAGAGAGAGAGAGAGAGAGAGAGAGAGAGTTTATGTGCACTTATGTGTTTATATGTACTGTGTGCATGCAGGTGCCCATGAGGCCGGAAAGGGGCACCCAGCTGCCCTGGGACTGGAGTTGTGATTGTTGTGAGCCTCAATGTGGGTGCTAAGAACCAACTGTGGGTCCTCTGGAAGAGCAGTAAGCACTGTGAATTTCTGAGTCATCCTCCAGCCACTGGTGTGGTTTTGCTGAAGGGTTACCACACCATTCGCACTTCTTTTCTTGTTATTAGTGGCTGTTTAGTTTTCGTGTTCTATTTTGTTGTTTATTTTGTTTTCATCTGTTTTTGGTACAGGGTGTACAAAACGCTCTCAAAGCAGGTCTTCTATCTGTGAGTGTCTGTAAGCCTGACATACGTTTCTTTCCTTTGAAGGACTGCTACAATTCACCAAGGAAGCCATCTGTGCCTGGAATTTTCTTTGTAGGAAGATTTGAATATAAATTTAATTTCTTTAATAAAAATAGCTACTCAGATTTTTTCACTTCTGTCAGATTCAAAGGTGTTTTTTCTCAACACGTTTTCATATCCAAACAGTCCCGAGAGTCCTCAGTGCTGTCTGCAGTGACACACTCTTCACTCTGATGGTATCTGTCTCCTTCTTCCCTCTATGTTTCCTCCTCCTGCTCCTCTTCCTCTTCCTCTTCCTCTTCCTCTTCCTCTTCCTCTCTCTCTCTCTCTCTCTCTCTCTCTCTCTCTCTCTCACGAGAGTTGTGAGCTTTATTAATATTTTCAAAGAGCTATTGCTTTTGTTCTTCCAAGTGTTTAATTCTTTTCCAGTTTACAGATTTCTGTCTTTTTATACTCCTTTTTCAACATTCCTGGAGTTCCTTTCTCTTTCTTCTGGAACTGTGATTGGATCACTGGCTCTTATTGTTGTTGTTTTCTAATGTATATTTTTAAATCATAATATATATCATGTATTTAAATCTATAAACTCAAGAACTGTTTTAGTTGTATCCTACATTTTTGATACGTCATATTTTCATTATCTGTCCACTAAAAACAAGTTATGGTGTCTTTTACAAACTCTGCTTAAATCCATAGATGATATACAAGTGTATTCTTTAATTTCCAAATATTGATAAGGATATTACATTTTTGGTTATTTTCAGATTAGTTCTCTCTCTCTCTCTCTCTCTCTCTCTCTCTCTCTCTCTCTCCTTTTTCCTCTCCCTTTCTTTCTTTCTTTCTTTCTTTCTTTCTCTCCTTCCTCTCCCTCTTTCTTTCTCTCTTTCTTTCTTTCTTTTCTTTTCTCTTCTTCTTCTTCTTTTTCTTCTTCTCCTCCTCCTCTTCCTTCTTCTTCTTCTTCTTCTTCTTCTTCTTCTTCTTCTTCTTCTTCTTCTCCTCCTCCTCCTCCTCCTCCTCCTCCTCCTCCTCCTCCTCCTCCTCCTCCTCCTCCTCCTCCTCCTCCTCCTCCTTCTTCTTCTTCTTCTTTTGGTTTTTCAAGACAGGGTTTCTCTGTGTAGCTCTGGCTGTCCTAGAACTCACTTTGTAGAGCAGGCTGACCTCTAACTCAGAAATCTGCCTGCCTCTGCCTTCCAAGTGCTGGGATTAAAGGCGTGTGCCACCACTGCCCGGCCAGATTAGTTTTTATATGACCAAGAAACATACTCTGATTTTGGATTACTAATTTTTATTAAAGTTACTTATAACCGCAAATAAGTTCCATTTATGATTATGTCCATTTAGAAAAAAAGTGTCTGCTGGAGCAAACCAGTTGACACTGTGCTCTAAACCAGGTATATTTTTGCACCTTCCCATGTGCCTATTCTGCGGGTGAGAGGGGAATCCTGTAGCGATGGTTTCACTGCTTCTTCTTTGAGCACTTGAGTTCTCTTTAAAAACTTTTCATTGATTCTCTGTCAATTTCACATCATGCACCCCAACCCCACTCCTCTCCCCGCCTCTCCAAATCTAAACTCTGCCCTCGAAGCCTCCTCCACAAAAGAAAATACAAAACAAAAGTTAAAAAATAGACACAGGGCTGGAGAGATGGCTGTCATTAAGAGCACTGGCTGCTCTTCCAGAGGTCCTGAGTTCAATTCCCAGCAACCACATGGTAGCTCCAAACCATCTGTAATGGGATCCGATGCCCTCTTCTGGGGTGTCTGAAGATGCCAACAATGTACTCATGTACATAAATAAATAAATCCTTTTAAAAAGAAAAAATGACCGGGCAGTGGTGGTGCATGCCTTTAATCCCAGCACTTGGGAGGCAGAGGCAGGCAGATTTCTGAGTTTGAGGTTAGCCTGGTCTACAGAGTGAGTTCCAGGACAGCCAGGGCTACACAGAGAAACCCTGTCTCCAAACACCCCCTCCCCCCAAAAAAAAAGAGAAAGAAAAAAAAGAAAGAAAACATAAACACAACAAACAAGTGTGTCAGTGTGTCATAGTGTGTCATAGTGTGTCAGTGTGCCACGCAGTACACTCTTTTGTCCACACTTCTTTACTTGCAAATGTTCACTGCAATGCGTCATTGGTCCTATTCAAGGCCTCTGGCTTCTGCTCTACTATCAATACTAGATCTTCACCAGACATCCTCTAGGATATTCCGTTATTGTCCTGCATCATGGAGATCCTGCAGCTGTGTATCTGCAGGACCGGCCCCTTCACGTGCTTCAGCAGTCCTTAGATGGGGTAGATGTTGGGGTGGGCCGACTCAGAGCCCTGGGCCTGGGCCTGGGCGGTAGCTGAGTTGGTCAGCCTGCCGGCTCTCCCACATCCACATCCACATCCCCAGGGTCAGCTCTCCAGCAGTGCCCCAGCTAGCTCACCCAGGGCCACAGCCCCAGTGGGCAGGGCCAGTTCTCCCACTCTCGTGCTCTTGGTCCCTCTCACCTGCACTCAAGCCACCAGAGCCAGCCCTGCTGTGCTGCCCAGCAAGATTCAGGGCCTGCTCTTCAGAGTGCTGCAACCTATGTGGGACAGGGCCGATTCTCCCACTCACATGACAGCGGGGCCATCTCTCCCACCTGCTGTCCTCTCTCATCACCACCATCACTCCAATGTTATCACACCACATGGGAGACGAGAGGTGGGGCCAGCTAACCCTACGCCGTCAGGCAAGCTCACCCGAGCCTTTGCCATCAGGGCCAGCTCTACTGCGTTGTTCAGGTGAGGTGGCACTGCATGTTCTTACTTTATTTATTTTTAAGGTATTTTGGATTTATTCGCTCAGAACAGTAAAACAATAAACGAAGGGGAAATTTTTCTTTCTTATTTTTGTCTTTGGAGATGCAGCCACATCAGCTGCCTCAGTGTAGCAAGGGTCTTCACACATCAGCTGCCTCAGTGTAGCAAGGGTCTTCACACTACCTCAGTGTAGCAAGGGTTTTCACACATCAGGTGCCTCAGTGTAGCAAGGGTCTTCACACATCAGCTGCCTCAGTGTAGCAAGGGTCTTCACACTACCTCAGTGTAGCAAGGGTCTTCATACATCAGCTACCTCAGTGTAGCAAGGGTCTTCACACATCAGCTGCCTCAGTGTAGCAAGGGTCTTCACACTACCTCAGTGTAGCAAGGGTCTTCACACATCAGCTGCCTCAGTGTAGCAAGGGTCTTCACACTACCTCAGTGTAGCAAGGGTCTTCACACATCAGCTGCCTCAGTGTAGCAAGGGTCTTCACACTACCTCAGTGTAGCAAGGGTTTTCACACATCAGCTGCCTCAGTGTAGCAAGGGTCTTCACACATCAGCTGCCTCAGTGTAGCAAGGGTCTTCACACTACCTCAGTGTAGCAAGGGTCTTCATACATCAGCTACCTCAGTGTAGCAAGGGTCTTCACACTACCTCAGTGTAGCAAGGTCTTCACACAGCTGCAAGACAGCCTTGTCACTGTTGTTTTAGTTACTTTACTTATTACTAAGACAAAATAAGAAAAGGGGTTTTGGCTTGTGGTGTAAGAGGGGATACAGTCCATCATGGCTGAAAGGCATGGAGGCGGGAGCTTGAGTCGACTGGACCACAGTCAGGAAGCAGAGAAAGATAAATGCGGGCATTCAGCTGACTTCTTGCTTTTTCCTCTTCTGTTCATTCTGGGGCCCCGGCCCACTGGATAGTGTCATCATCACATTCAGGGTGCGTCTTCCTTCCCTAATGAAACCTCTGTGGAGACTTCCTCACAGACACACCCAGAGGTGTCTCCTGCTGGCTCTTCATCCAGGCGAGTTGACAGAGGATGTCTCACCTACACTGTTCCTCGTTCCTTCCATTTCCTTTAACCTTCCCATGACCTCATAGTTAAGGAGAATTTCATGTGTGCATCATAAAGCTAGATGTCATTTTTCTATCCAAACAGTAAATTTTATCTATCAGTGGGTTTAGATGATTTATTTTTTACTGCTCTTTGACTGGATGTAAATTTATCATCCTATGGTTTGTTTCCAATTGTCCCTTAAGATCGTTTTATCTTTCTTGCTTTCCAGATTCCTTCTAAACTGGACATTTAAAATTTTCCCCCTTTAACTCCTCTACTGTATTTTCAGTATTAATTCTTCACATTGTGCTTGGCAGTTCCTCTGAGGATCATGTCTTAGCTGGCCACAGTCTGCTTTAAATGATTACCACATAACCTGAGGTGTAGGAGCTTCAAAGCCGGTCATTTGTCTAATCATCCGCTGACCCTCAGGACATTTATATACAAGTGTACATATGCAATCCCTCCATTCCTTCTTATCTTGTTTTAATTGGTCAGTCGTTTTTTAAACTAATTTTCAAAAACCAATCTCTCTTACCTACCTACTTATGTTTCTAGGAGTCCTCAGCTGTTCCAGAAGACAGAGACTCCCAAGTGGGATCTATTCTCCTCACCTTGGGTCAGTTCAGGTCCTACAGCAAACTCTAACAGCCTGGGTGGTATAAACAGGGACTAATACATATCTGTCTCTCAGAGGAAGGAGTCCACAGTTGGCGTGCGAGTCCAATCTGGCCCCCGTGAAGACCTTACTCCAGTGCTGTGCCCTCACACGGCCTTCCTTGGGGTGTGAAGAGAGATCTCGTGCATCTTCATCTTTTATAAGAGGATCAATCAGACAATGAAGGCTCTCCTCCATCCTAATCTATTTCTAGCTCCCATAACTCCCCCCTCCAAATACCATCACGATGGGGAGAATTAAGTTCAGCTTATAAATATGAAGGAACACAAACGTTTACTCCATGGCAATCCTCGGGCTTTTCCCTCAGTGCTTCTTGTGCATCGAATGGGTAGCAAAGCCACTTAGGCCTGCCTTCCTTGAAAGCCATCTTGATAGATTTTCTAATATTTTTTCATTTTGTCCTTTAAAGATGTCATTTCTTCTTCCTAAAACAGCCATTATTCCTGATGGACATTATTTCTGATACTCCAAAACATTCTTTTAACTCTCAGAAAATAGTGCCTCTGCCATACTCTGCTTTTCTGGGGTGAGGAACACATGCCTCAGTGCATGTATGCAGGTCAGTCAGCTTTCTCTTGTCTTATTTGAGGCGGGGTCTCTCTGCTGAATGCTGCAGGCTCACTGCCCTGTGAGCTTCTGACATTCTTCTGTCTAACCAGAGAAGCACACATCGCCACATCTGGCTTTTCCCATGGGTTCCACATATTTAACTCAGGTCAAGCTTACATGGGGAAGCATGGTTACCTGCTGGACAGTCTCCCAGGCTATTTGTTACTACCTTTATTCGTTTTATTAGATTTCATGTTTTCCCTGAATGTCATCTCTTTGGCCTGCATTTCAGATTTTCCTCTTGGGCCTGGAGAGGTGGCTCAGTGGTTGAGAGCACTTGCCGACGACCTGGGTTCAGTTCTCAGCACCCACATGGTAACTCATAACCATCCCTAACTTCAGTCCTAAGGGATCTATCTGACATGTT
The DNA here is from genome assembly GCA_964023405.1 of Apodemus agrarius. NCBI lineage: Eukaryota > Metazoa > Chordata > Mammalia > Rodentia > Muridae > Apodemus > Apodemus agrarius. Next base: position 117,795,281 of record OZ030006.1, on the reverse strand, counting down.
CTTTTGATCTCTGTGGCGCCATGTACACATGTGGCTTACGTACATATGTACAGGCAAAACACCATTCACACGAAATAAAATAAATCTACCAATAATAAAGTGAAGCTGTCCTTTCTGTTTCATGTTTGTTATGACATGCTCAGGTACACTCAGGTCTCACTGGAGGCTTCTCGGGGAACTCTGGGTTCACCTGACCTAGGGGTTGATGCCTTTTATCAGTTTTAGAAAATGTTTGAGCATTACTTTTTCAAATATTTCTCTTGTTTCATTCTTTCTCTTTTCCTCCTAGGAAAAGAGTAATTTGTACTCCTTCAAGTAAAATGTAATTAATTAGTAATTTAATATACTGTCCCATAAACCATTGGCCATTTGTAAAAACCTTTGTCTTTTCTACCCTTTCTATGGGTAGTTCATGTATCTATTTTGGTGTTTGTCTTAGTTAGGGTTTCTATTGCTGTGAAGAGACACCATGACCATGGAAACTCGTATAAAGGAAAAGATTTCCTTGGGGCTGGCTTACAATTTCAGAGGCTTAGTCCATTAGTGAAACATGGTGGCATGCAAGCAGACGTGGTACTGGAGAAGGAGCTGAGAGTTCTACATCATGATCTAACAAGGCCACACCTACTCCAAAAAGACCACACCTCCTAATAGTGCCTCTCTCTATGGACCTGCGGGGGCCATTTTTATTGAAACCACCACAGTGATCATTTGTCTTTTTACTTCTTGAGTCTAACCTGCTAATCTCAGCTGATGAGGCCTTCACTCCGGAGGGCTTTCAGTTTCTAATCAGGTCTTTTGGAGTTCATTTCCATCTGCTTATTCATCTCATCAAGTTTGTTTTGTCAAGCTCTTTAATATTTTAAAAATTTTATTGTTTTAAGTGTTTGCCCACATATAAGCCTGTGTACCCCATGCACTCTTGGCAGCTGTGGAGTCCAGAAAGGAGTTAGATCTTCTGGAACTTGAGTTTCAGCCATGTGGGTGCTGGGAATCAAACCCACATCCTTTAGAAGAGCAGCCAGTGTTCTTATCCACTAAGCCATCTCTCTGGCTCCATCGTTAGCGTGCTTTGGGTTATTTGTGTTGTTTTGCTTTGCCTTGTTTGAGACCGTGTCTCACCGTTTAGCCCTGGCTGGCCTTAAGCTTGGTAGGTGAACCAAGTCGACCTTGCTCTTGCAGAGGTCCAACTGCTTCTACCTCCCAAGCATTTAATATATTTGTAGCAATTATTTTGAGGCTCTTCTGTTTGTGTATGTGGATGCATGCACAAGTATGCAGAGGCAGTGTGAGCAATGTGCATGCTTTTGTAAGGAAGTCAAAGGTCAACTTTGTAAAATTTATTTATTCATTTATTTAATGAGTGTGCATGTAGGTATTTTATGAAGGTCAAAGGACAGCTTACTTGGTCCTCTCTTTCTGCCCTTGTGGGTCTTGAACTCATGTCATTAGGCTTGAGAGCAAGCATTTTTACCCACTGAGCCATTTTCTGAGTTCACCATTTTTTTTTGGTATGTTTATTTGCCTGTGTGTGTACATGTATGTGGGGTCCAGAGGCCAGTGCAAAATGTCTTCCTCAACCGCTCTCCACCTAATTTTTTTAGACAGAGACTTTTCCTGAACTTGAGGTCACCAATTTGGATAGACTGGCCAAGTAGCAAGCTACAGGAACCCTCGTATCTCTGCCTCCCCAATGCTGAAATTATCAGCATACACCTTCACACGCAGCATTTTCATGTGGACCCTGGAGGACCAAACGTGGATCCTCATGTTTGCATGTAAAGCACTTTATTGACTGTTCTACCTCCCTAGGCCCATTTTAAAGCTCTAAGTGCTGATCTAGCCCAACATCTAGCTCTTCTCTGGGTCTGCCTTAAAAAACAGAACAAAACAAAACCTATTTTCCTTCCTTGATGGCAAACCGATTTTTCTCCTTTAAATACAGAAATCATTTTATGATGTATCCTGGCCACATGTGAACCCTGATACCCCAAGAGAGTCTAGACTTTCATCTTTCTCTGGAGAGTGCTGTGCTCTGCCCTGAATTCCATGAAGTTTCTACACAGGTCTTCAGGGTTTCTCATCACAACCTTAATTTATGGCTTATGCTTAATGTAGGGCCTGGTTGAGGACAGGAAGGACGCTCTTCCCTAGTGTTAGGAGATGAGTTCTCTGCTTTCCCCTCACACACCGACACCCACACTCCCTGTCTTAGCAGCTGCAGACTGATCTGTTTCTGTTGCCCAGAAGACTACTGTTCTTTGGCTAAACTTTATTACATCGTGGTTTAGAGACCGTCTTAAATCAGAAAGCAAGATAGATAGACTGTGAGTATTGCCTGGGCTCAGAGGTCACGGCCTTCAGCTACTCACTCTCCAGTGACTGAAGCCCTTTGCTTCGTATGTTCTGTCCTCTCACTAGTAACTTGTAAGGAGGTTAAATCTGATAGCAATAGTTGCTTATGGTGACTGGCTGGAAGTCTGTTGAATGTATGAAGGCACACACAAGCAATAGGAGATTTCACATCTATCTAATGTAAGTCAGCCAGCATTGATTAAATTACTAGGATGGAGAGCTGTTTCTGCAGTGAAACTCATGTGTGACTCTTGCTGTGTGGTTCCCAGCACCATGTTGGATGACTCACAACTGTCTGTAACTTCAGATCCAAGGAAACTGACGCCTCTGGCTTCTACAGGCACCTGCACTCATGTTCATACCACATGCAGAAACATGCACCTACACATCATTAGAAATAAGAACAAATGACTGCCCTTCTCCCTTTGAGCACCTCTAAAACAGTCAGTCCTGCAAGTGAGGCTCCTTTTCCCCATCACCCAGTGTGTCTCCGAGCCAGTCTCATCTGAGGCCACAATTCATCTTCCTCTTCTATGGATTCTGATCCCTTCCTCAGACACTATAGTTACAAAATGTCCAAACAAACAAACAAACCCAAAGAACTCAAAGGAATATCAAAATACAAAAAATTATAATATAATAAAAATAGTTTCCACCTATACACCTTATTAAAGGTCGGGTGCAGGAGGATTAGAGACTCCTGAAGAGCTGCCAGCAGGAGTTGCATCAGTAACATTCCCTAATGAAGGTGAAGCAATGACAACCCGCAGCAGACAGGCTTCTTATAATTATTACTCTCCTGCATTCAAATTGGCAATAAATCTCACAGCCTTCCCAGTCTCCAGTGGAGATTAAGAATAAAAGGCCATGCTCCAGGTACGCAGCCAGGGAAGTTCCCAGGAACTCTCTAGGCACCTGCCGTGGCTGGCCAAATTTGGACTGAAGGTTTACCAAAATGAGCTGCATCAACTATCCATCCTATGCAATGCCAGGCACAACCCGGGTGTTTTTAACTGAATGTGCATGGCTCCAGTCTCTAACCATCTCCACCATGTTCTTTCTCTGTTCCTGCGTCACGCTACACTCTGCTCTGGCTCCTTGTGTTGACTCCGACCCTTCAGTCACCATGTTTACTGTTTGTGAAATTTTCATTAATTTGGAAAACACTGTTGCCTCTGCCCACATCTGGATTAGGGACCATCTGCTTGCTGAGGTCATGTGTGCCTGCTAGTGTTTCCCCAAGCTTTGTAAGAGTATTTTGGAAATGTGGCGCTCTTTGACTTTGAAACACGTGGATGGAAGATTTTAATGTAAGAAGCCCAGCATGCATTGTTATTCTTAAAGAGATGTAAACTGTTAAATTTTGCATTTTTGCTTTTGCTTTCCACAGCTGACAGAGCACACTCTCAGTGAGAAAATAAGGTCAACAAAACAGCTGCAACTATTTAAAAAAAGGGGGCGGGGACCAGAGGCTTCGAGAAAGAACTGGTAAAAAAGAGTCAGCTACTGTTCGGATGTGATGGCGCACGAGTCCTCACGCAGACCACGCACACTAGGTATCTCACAGGCTCCATGTGGATAAATCTACAGACATAAGATCTATCCTATGAAGTACATCATCTTAAACTGCACACAGACCCAAGTCTAATGAATATTTGAATTGGGGGGATAGGGGAGAAGACGTTTACTTTGTTCTTCCTGGAAAGCTAAAGATTGTCTTAATCTAAAGTGAGATCCTGTGTAAGGTCACGGGTGCATCCTTTAGACAACCCGGCTTTCTTCTTCATATTTGAAGCCAATGATTTCCCAGAGTTTGGCTACTTTGTCTCCCATTCTTCCCTTTAGAAGGATGTGCGTCTCTGCGGACTGGAGTTTGCGTCTGCACTTTCCTCTTGGCACCAGAGACTGCTGTGTGAGAACAGTGAGGCTGTTTCCCATCAGGAGGCTAGTGTAGGAGGCATGAGAAATTCCACAAATACTTGCTCCCGGGGCTGCTAAACTCTCACCACTCTGCCAACCAGTCCACACTATGCTACAGTCTAGATCTAGAGTGTCCCCCGCAAGGTTTGTGTGCTGAAGGTTTGGCTGACACTGTGGGGTGCCGTTAGAAGGTGGGAGAACCTTTACAAGGTGGAACCTAGTAGGGCGTAGTTAGCTTATGGGGGGCGTTGTGCCCTTGGAGGGGATACTGAGACTCTATCCCACCTGTCCTGCCTCACAACAACCACACAGCAGATACATCTCCTCTATATGCTTCTACCATAAGGTCTGTGCCATAATAGAACCACGACCACAGAGACAAATAAACATGCCCCGAAACTCTTACGACAGTGAGGTAGAACAAACCTTTCCTCATTTTAAGATGATCACTTCAGGTATTTTGTCACACTAACAGAAAGCTACACTGAGAAATCGCACGGTGAAACAATTTCCACATGCCTACACTTCATGCTTAGATGCCCCTACATGGGCCTTTGCATAGCCCAGATTAACACGGTTGCTGTGCTCTCTAAATGAACACACAGATTTATGTTTAAAAAACAACAACAAGTTGGAATCTTTTAAAATATGCTTACATCATTAAAATATTTTGCTAAAGCCTGAAGACTCACAATTCCTTTCAGTTAAATACGTTTTTTATATATTTGTGCACATTTTATTAATTGAGTTCTCTTTTGCTGTTCTAAAACACCAGGACCAAGACAATTTGTTTTGTCATGGAGTTCCAGAGGGAGTCTATAAAGGCAGTGGAGTGACAGCAGAAGGGGGTGGAGGTAGGAAGCTGAGGGAGCACATCGCCAGCCACCAAGATGAAGCAGAAAGGAAGAACCGGAAGCGAGGCATGGCTATTTATGACCTCTCAGTGATGGCTTCCTGCAGCAAGGCTGCTCTCCCCACAACCTCCCCCAAAGCACCACCAACTGCGGAGCCAGCGTCCAAACACATGAGTATATGAGAAACATTTCCCATTCACACGAGGACACTCATACTTTATGTGGCATCAGAAATGTGATCTACATTTTCATACATGTTGTATGTGTTCTCCTTAGAAGTGTATGATCTTTATTTATAATAGCTACAGAATATCTAATGGCGTTGACACAATTTAGTGGAGTTAATACCATAAATCTGTCAACTTCATCTGCCTTAGATGGAAACAGATGGACTAAGGTTTACTTAATGTTTCTTGTCTGTCTCTCCTTACAGCTCTTTAATAGGGCTTAATGAAGTTACTATGCTTATGGATACATAGATATTTACAAAGGTATATTATCATGAATTTTATCCTTTATTAATGTAAGGTGCTAGAATTTTTTTCTATTTAACAATTTTTTTATCTGAATTATACCTTGTCTGATATTGAAGTCAGGATCCCTAGCTTATAAAACATGAACACACAGACATACACTCACATTCAGGTACATACATTTATGTACACACACAGTTACACATGCTCACTAGACATGTATGTACACAAACACAGGCATACATGTATGAACATTCATATATAGATATGCTTATATGGGCATACATACATGTACATGCACACAAACACAGGCAGATATACATGCAAACACATACATGTACATGTATACACGTGCCCATATAGACATGCATGCAACATACTGCTCACATACATGTATAGGCTCACAGACCCACATGTACACACCAACATGTTTATATAGACACACACATAGACATGCACATAGAGACATATAGGCACACATATGCATGCACACAACATACCTGTATGCACACACTTATAAGCATGTTTTTGTATATAAAAAATAACCTTGTATTTTTTAGCTTTTTAATTTTACTTTGTGACTCATTTGAAAATCTTTTTCTTCTAAATTTATTTTTCTTTTATTTGTTTTTATTGGTATGACATATTTGAATTTGGTACTGTGAGGTTTTTTTTTCTTTTTTAGATATAGCATTGTTAAAATGTTTGAACCATTTATTTCCCTGACTCTTGCTGCAGTTCTCTGGAAACAAACATCCTGAACAGGGAGAGCTTGAGGTTCACCCAGTTACTTGATACTTAGACCCTCCCCTTTCTCTTGTGGTTCCCACTGGTTTCATGGAACAAGAACAATAGAGTTACCATCTCTTTCCCTGATCCCCTTCTCCTCTTTGCCTACGCGCTTTGATCCACTAACACTGCCTTTGCTTAATGCTTATTCTTTCATTCTTAACTGCAGACAAGATGGTTGCCAGCATTGGAGACTGCATAAACCACAAGCTTATCCTGCCCAGTAGCTTGGCCAGGACACACAGCACTAACCTTACTTGTGGGACTCAGGGTGGAGAAGCACTTACCTCCCTCTGTTCAGAAAGCACTCCAGCTCCAGAGTCTTAGCAGGATGAGCGGTGTTTGTGTCTCACAGTCCCCGGGGTCTGCTGAGTCCTCTAGTGAAAACCAGATGTTCACATCAATAGTTATGGGGCCAGCAGTGTGGCTCATCTGGAGAGACCTCACTGAAGTCAGCTGAGGCAGAGGCCATATGCCTGGGATCAACAACAGGCAAGTCTGGGCTTGCTCACCTGAAGGTGCAAGGGCTTCCCACAGCCAGAAGGGCAACCTGGCATACAGACCTTTATGAGTCTCTATTTGCCCTGCATCTGCCACTATCCACCGAGCAGAGTAGGAGGGTCACAGTCACAGAACCAGGCCCAGAGTAGGAGGAGGGCCATTGGATAATTCTATTAATAATAATTCTATTCTTTTTCCCCTTTGTTTTGTCAGTGGGTCGGCTATCAAATATTTTCATTAGCTGCAGGGGTGATACTGTCAACCTCCTTCCCCTCCCTTCCCCTGCAGCAGTGGGGAGAACTGGCCCTGAGGTCATACAAGTAAGTCCTTTCCTGAAGTATCAGGTCATGCTTTGACTGGCTGAGGTCGTCCCACACAAACACAGGCAAATACACATGCAAACACATACATGTACATGTATACACATGCCCACACAGACATGCATGCAACATACTGCTCACATATATGTACAGGCTCACAGACCCACATGTACATACCAACATATTTATATAGACACACATAGACATGCACATATCCATACACATAGGCACACATATCCATCCACACAACATCCTCCAGTGGTCCCCTGCATTCGCAGTGTGCATCTTCCACTTCTGAAGCTCCAGCTCCAGTCAGCTCGGGCTGGGCAACAGCTGACATAATGCATAATGTGCCTGGTGTACCAGAAATCTGAGTCCTATCCCCACCATCTTGAACCCCTCCTGATGGACTTCATTGGAGGATGTGGACCACTTCCTTTGTAGATAACTTACTCTTCTGTTGCTGTGATAAAACACTATGACAAATGCAATTTTTAGAAGAAGTTTATTTAGGCTTATGATTCCACAAGGATAAGGATCTAGCGTATCGTGGCAGCAAATGTCAGACATGGCAGCAGGAGCAGGATGCTGAAGGCTTACATCTTCAACTGCAAGCACGAAGCAAAGAGCAAACTAGAAGCAGGTGAGGCTTTTGATTCCTCAAGCCTGCCACCAGTGGCACACTTTCTCCAGCAAGGCAGAATGTCCTAACCCTCCCCAAACACTGCTACCAACTGGGGATCAAACCTTCCAATTCTGAGCCTTTGGAGGACAGTTTCAGTCAAATCACTACAGTCTACCAGACTTCTAACTCTGCTGATAGTCAGAGTTCACTAATGAAAAAGACAGAAATATGGAAAGACAGAAGAGACAGAGTTGGAGATAGAGGTGGAGAGAGAGAGTTAAAAGAGAAATAGACAGAGAGGAATAGACAGAGGGTCAAGTATAGAGACAGAGATAGAAAGATAGCAACATAGATAGATAGATAGATAGATAGATAGATAGATAGATAGATAGATAGATATAGGAATACAGACAGAGCTATAAAAAAGCGATAGATAGATGATAGATAGATAGATAGATAGATAGATAGATAGATAGATAATGATAGATAGATGATAGAAATAGACACAAAGACAGAAACACAGCCTGAGATAAAAATAGAGTGAGAGACAGAGATAAGACCCAGAGTGCTAAAGAGCAATAGAGAAATGAGTAATGGGTAACCCCCCCCCACTACAGTGCCCCGGAAATCCTACAGACTGTCATCTGCAGCTAGAGACATGGACAACTAGCTGACGGTGCAGTTATGTATTGGTCAAAGGCCTGAGAGCAAAGGGACTCAATTATGTAATTCCCCATCAGCTCTGAAGACCAGGGCTGTCATGTCCAGGAGTAAGAGAAGACAGATGCTCCACTCAGGAAGAGCAAGAGAACTCTCCTTTCTTCTGCCCTTTTGTTCTACAGGCCTTTGATGGAGGGAAGGTGGATCCTATCTTAATCCAGTCTGCCAGTGGAAATACTGATTCCATTTCAATGCCCCTCAACAACACAAAACAAGGTTCCACCAGCAATGGGGACATCTCCACCAAGCTGGCAACAAAATCAATCTCATCCCTGGACTGCTATGCTTTATTCAAAATCGCCTGCCTAGCTGGTGAGATGGCTCAGCATTGATGGAGTATGGCTGCGGGGGCGATAACCTCAACCTCCCTCACCCCCACTGCCTGTGGCAGTCAGGAGAACTGGCCCTTAGGTCATGCAAGTGAGCTGGCTCTGTCCCTCCAGCACCTTGTCTGGGCGGCACCTGAGAGCTGGCCCTGGTGGAGAAAGTGCAGGTGAACCAGCCAGGGGTGAGATCAAAGAAGAGCCAGCCCCACCACTTGTCTGGCATTCACCGCCCCCCATTGTCACCTACAATAGCCTGGAGAATTCATCCTGGGGTCACGGGAGCAGGAGAGCTAGCCCTGCTCTCTCACTGGCTGCAGCACTCAGAAGAGCAGGCCCTGCACCTCACCTGGGGCAATACAGGGGAGCTGGCCCCCAAGCCAGGGATGAGCCAACCCTGAGGGCATGAAAGTAGGTAAGCTGACCCTGCATCCTGCTGATGGCAGTACTGGGTGACCTGCTGGAGCCGTGCTGGAGAGCTGGCCCTAGTGGGGCAGATAAGGGAGAGCCTGCCCAGCTCGGCCACCATCCAGGCCCAGATCCAGGGTTCTGAATTGACCCGCCCCCAAAATCTATATCATCTGCAAGTGGGTGGGATACGTTTAAGGACCAGTCTTGCTGATCCAAAGCTACAGGATCTCCATGACACAGGGCAACAGCCGGATAACCAAGAGGAGTTCCGATGAAGATCCAATATTGACAGTGTCACAGGAGCTGGAGATCTCAAACTAGATCAATGACTCCTTGCCATGAATATTTGCAGGTGAAGATATGTAGACAGAGGAATATACTGTGGGACATGCTGTGACACACCACAGCTTCCATGATGAGATGATTCCTGAGCTTTGCCTTTGTTGTTGTTGTTGTTGTTGTTGTTGTTGTTGTTTGTGTGTGCATGTGTTTTATTGGAGGGGGAGGGTGCAAGGGCAAAGTGTGGATATGACAGGATGGGGAGATGAGCGGGAGTGGGGTGCACCATGTGAAACAAAGAAAAAATAAAAGGTTAAAACAATAAACATAAAAGCTAAGACAAAATCAGCTGCCTACTCTCAGGTGGCACTGGATCCAGAGAGACCTTCATAGGACTGGGGCTGAGTCATCAAACATCCTGCTGAAACAGAGCCATCACTGTGTGGCTCCTGGATAGGGCCCCTCATACAAGGCAGTCGGCTGGGTCTTGAGTGTGACAACATCCAGACCTTTAGCTGTGTAACTTAGCACTCGGGCTGTTTATGTGAACTCTCCTCTGACATACGTCAGCTAATTGTATTGGCTGAGGCCGAGAGTCCTTGAGTAGTTAGATCTGCCATCTTTGCTTCTGTTGTTGCCAAAACAAGCTTGGCTGGTCCACTGATGCAAAAAGAGACGAGTAGTGCGGGCATGCTTCCCACTAACCTTCAACCTCAAGTGAAAGTGGAGCCTCTTCAGCCTCAGGCAGAGCCAAAGAGGAGCCTAGATGGTATTAACACGGCCGGCTTGCCCCAGCACATGGCGAGGGTTAGGCCAATGGGTTTTGAGGTAGCCTGCTGCACAGTGGTATTCTGCCATGGTGAACTGCCACTGTTGGATCCGGCCTGGGTTGGTGTTTCTAGCAAAACTGTCAAGAAATGATGGCCTACTTCTGGGTTGAGTCATGCTCTCTAGGGCTTAGGAGGGAACTTCCCGTGCCCTGGCTATCTAACAGAGATAACACAGACCAGCTGTGCCCATAGAGAGGCCAGAGGCACACAGCATGTATGGACTGCTCATACTCTTTGAGTTCTCTTTGCATGCCAGACTGGAACATCTCTACCATTTTTGCACTTAGCACAGAACTGCAGAGCCAAGAGGACCCTTATACCTATTGTCTGAATAAATCCATCAATATGTACATCAAAAGGTCATTTTTCTGAAACTGACAAATGGCTCATGGGATTTGAAAGGCACGCCATTTCTTGTGTATAAATACATCCAAACACACCAATGACACTTTGTACAAATAAGCAAACTCACAAGAATTGGATTTTGATTGCATTTCCTTTAAAAGGTAGCTGCCTTGTTCAATACTGACACAAGGTCTAATGGGCCGCTCCGACTCCATGACCAAAGAAGAGGGAAAATTCCATTAAGTGCCCTGAGTCCTTTCCAAAACTGGTGTTAAGGGAAACCTGTTTGGCTTAAAAGAAATTTGTTCCTGGGACTAATAAACTTGCTTAATCAGTGGGAAGAATTGAAACTGGACTCTTTACTGCTGTACTGCTCAGAACTTTTAATATGCTAATGTACATTGTACAGCTCCGAGAGGGGGTATTAATATGCAGCATTTCCTACGCCAACTTGGCCTGGAACCCTGAGAACTCTGTGTGCCTAGGACATCTGTATGATTCATATCAGCCCATGGAACACACTTTGAGAAACTCTGATCTTTTCCAAGGACCCACAAGGTAATGAATCATCCTGTCAGTTGCACAGTTACATTTAAATCTCACCATCCTGGCCCTAAATGGCCCACCCCAGTGGTTGGTCACCTTTTCACGGTTACAGCTCATTGAAGGGATTGAAAGACTCAAGGCCAGAGGCAGGAGGGAGTGGGGGTGGAGAGCCACTAAACAGGTCAGAAATCATTTCAATGAAAACACTTCTTGGGCTGAACAAAAGCTCACAAGTCTATTTTAAAAATCCACAGTTGGGCTGTTTTTCCCTACTACACTGGGTCCTTTCTAGAACTTAGTGATAGACCCGAGCTAGCACTGCAAAGAAACACTGGATTTTAGCCTGCCTACCAGGACCTCACCCACCCACCCCCTTTAACTCTTCTTACTCATAAGCCAAGCACTGCACAGCCAGGTCAGTAGAGCAACCACACTGAGACATATGTATAACAAAGCAAAGTTACCCAGCTGAAGAAGTTTGTAGCTTACCAGCTGGCAAGCTGGCGAGAATGCCAGAGCCATGGTGGCAGGCTATGTGATGGGACAACTATGTAAAGAACAGATGATTGTCCTTTCCTTGACTGTACCAATGCTTATCTTAGATTTATATCCAAACAAACAAAAGCAAAAGAAAAATGCCTCCAGCCTCCTTGGCCCTCAAAGGCATTGCAATGTGTGTCCTTCCATCCGTGAGTCTGGGTGATGGTATGCACGGAGATGCTGTGGTGAGAATAAGCATCCAGCAAAGGCCAATGTGTCAAAGGCTTGGCAGCAGCCGCGGAGCCTAGTGGGAGATGTTTCCACCGAGATTGTGCTCCTCAAGCAGACTAGAAGAACACTGGCCCTTCCTTTTTCTCTTTTGAATAGGTCAGCACACACTCCCACCATCATGGGCTACCTCATATTATAGGCCCAAGGCCCCAAAACAGCAAATCAACTCACCATAGACTGAAACCTTCAAGACAATGGCCCAACCAAAGCTTTCCTCAGTTTTACAACGATTGCCTCATTGTTGTTTTGTGACAGTAGCACAAAGCTAATTAAAACACGGCAGTCAAATGAACATATAGTTAACTTTCAACACAGTGTGTTGTGGCATATGGCTATAGCAGATTCTTTACCACTCAGTGAACCTCCTGCCCTGTAAAGGCACGGGCAAGGTGACCAGCTTGTATGCAGAATGCAAGCTGTGAAATGACATCCAGATACAAGGAATGTGTGCAGCAGACATATGGATATGTAGAAAACAGAGATACAGGAAGGTCTTGTCCAAAAATGAGATGGTAAGGAGAGCCATTTTATAAGAGTCAATATTAACCACCGAGAGAAAGACAGAAGAGAGAAGAATCATTAATAATGATCCATGCCATGTCTGAGAAATAAAGACGCGTCTGAGAATCTCCCAGAAGAAGAACAATCATACCAGGACCAACAAACATAATAATAGTAAGATAATAACTCAGAAATCAAGTACACTAGCTGTTCTTACAGAGGACCTGTGTTCAGTTCCCAGCACCCACACGGCAGCTCACAACCTTCTGTAACTCCAGTTTCAGGGAACCTGATGCCCTCTTTTGACCTCTGTGGGCACCAGGCACACACATGGTACACAGACATACACACAGGAAAAACACAAATATACGTAAAAATGAATAAATTTTTAAAATTTCATATTGGCGGTGGAAAGCAGTCCAATAAATTCTTGTGTTGCCTCTACCATGTTATTCAGTGTTACGATCTGTGTCTACTGACATCAGAAACCATCTACAAACTGTCATTAGAACACCTGATGGAAAATGAGGTGGCCCTCCCTATAGGAAGCACTGTGCATATTCATGAGTGAGGCCCCTCCTCCTAAGAATGCTTGCCAGGGGCTTCGCTTCCATGGCCGCTGTTGTATGATTAGGGCCAGTCTACAATAAACAATAAATATACATTTAAATATACTTTTTGTTTTGCTTTGTTTTGTTTGTCACAGGGTCTCACTGGGTGGCCCAGGCTGGCCTAGAGCTCACTAGTGAGATTGCAGAGGCATGTCAAAATGCTCCTAAAGAATATAATAATGGGTTTGGACAGACAGTGGGACACTAGTTCTGACAGAAATGCAGAGGGGGTTTCTAGAAAACTCTGTCACGTCTGCGCTTCAGCTCGTGAGCTTCTGTCTAGCCCAGTGTTAATGCTTAATACAATGTAATGAAAGAATTTCCATTAAAAAAATTAGTGGATGCTCTCTTACCACAAGTTATTCGGGTTTATTGAAATTTTAAATGTAAGGACTGAGATGTGGCTCACTGACAGAGCATTGACCAACAGAAATGAGGTCCTAAGTTCAGAGCCCAGTGCTGTAAAATAAAACACACACACACACACACACACACACACACACACTACTAAAGAGCAAGGAGAATGCCTTGCCAAACTCAAACTGTGTGTGTTGAGGGAGTCATATTCTAAATTTGTGAACCCCAGATACTCTAAGAGGAAAGAGAAACAAATTTGATTATATAAGGAATTTAAATTCCTGTATTTAAAAATTCTATTAATAAAATTAAACTATAAATCCAACACAAGAAAACTGCAGTATTTATCACACCATAAAGCTGGCTTGGCGAGGCAGAGCCAGCCTTTAACAACAGCTATTTCTAGGCTATTGTTGTTCATCATAATATTTTGGATCCCCTTAATTTTTGTCCCTGAGCATAGTATTTTCATAAACTAAAATGCTTTTAAAAATGAAAACCAGGGCTTGATGAAATGGCTGCTCAGTGGTTGTAGGACTTGATGGTCCTGCAAAGGAGAAAGGTTCAGTGGCTAAGACCCACATGACACCAGGCACAGACATGGCGCAGAGACACATGCAGACAAAACACTCACACATCTGAAATACATTCTTTTAAAAAATGAATAAAAAGGAAAGTGTGAAAACAACCATTCATAAAGACTTTCAAGTTTAGAGATGAGAGAAGGAAAGGAAGTCCCTTACCCAAAGGACCACACCCACAGTCCATGTCACCCCTGAACTCTCACCTGGCACCTCATAGGCATCCAAGCACAGCGCCACCCCAACTCCTGCATATGAAATCTAACACCCGACTACCCAGACGTGAGTTAATATACAACCTTTAACATGAATAACTCAAGAAGTCACTAGTTTTGCCCTTTTATACCAAAAGTCTTTCAGTATTAACAACAGTGGAAAGGCTAAAGGATCGTACTGCCAGTTCTGTTACAGTAACAAAATGCCCAAGATAATCAACTTATAAAGAGAAAAGGTTTATTTTATACTTTTGCTCCATGATCAGCTAGTTCTATTTCTGTGAGTCCACTGCACGAGTACAAGGTAAGGGAGAACCATTCACCTCATGACCAGGAAACAAAGGAAAAGTTAGGACAAGAGTCCCACAAGCCCCTTCAAGGGCACACCTAATGGCAAAGGCTTTTCAGTAGACCTCACTCCTCAGGGATTCTATCAACTCTCCAAGTGCCACTTTGGAGACCAAGCCACATGGTTCTTTGGGAAATACAGCATTGCTAAGGAAAAGGCAAGTCTCTCTCTCTCAAGGACATGACCCAGAAGCTGCTCACACCACTTCCTCTCACATGCTACTGACCACAACTAGGTCACAGTCACATCTAGCTATAAGGAAGTCTTTTTTTTTCCCCTCTAGGCGGTCACATTCATGAAAGGGCTCTATTAAGATAGGAATTAAGGGCAGTGGGTATTGAAAGACTGGACACCTTCACCTACCACAGGTACAGTCCAGCATGTTGCACAGCGTCCCATTTACAAAGAGGACATCTCCACACTCACACGCATGCCCTTGGAAGGGTGTATGTAGGGGAGGAAAGGGTTACAAAACATGGGACATCAAAAACATTTTGTTTTCTGTCTTCACTTTTTCTATATTAAATATAATTCTTTTTTAAAAAGATGAATTTTATGTTTATTTCTGTGTATGGGGGGTGCGCGCGCGCACATTTTCATGCTCAAGTGTGTGTGCTGGATCCCCTGGAGACAGAATTACAAATGGTTGTGAACTACTTGATATGAGTGCTAGGAACCGAACTCTGGTCCTCTGCAAGAGCAGCCAGCAAATACTGCTAATGTCTGAGCTCCTCTTCCAGTCCCAGAAAGTATCTTCTTATAATTGGACATACTTTTCAATGTAACTTTTACACCTAAGTGACCCTCACAAACTAAACATCAGCTGGAAGACATGTGTCAGGTATCACAGGCCAGCTCCCCAGGAGACAGTCTCTGACTCAGGTAAGAGTGCAGGTGGCCTGGTGGGGTGCATACAGGAGCATGCCAGGAGGCAGGAAGAGCTGGAGAGAAGAGTTGAGCTGCATCCCAGGCCTCTGCTGACCTCACAGAGGATGCTGGAGCTAGGGTGGCCCTTCAGAGCTATCCTAATTGAGGGCCTTTGTACCCCTCAACCACCAGTCATTACACGCCGAAGGCATTCAGGGAGAAAACAAAACCTTAGCCAAGGCCATACTTCCTGCCCAGAGCCGTTCCAGGCAGGGACTGTGTATGAAGCCATCAGTAGCTCCTGCTCAGTTGATGGAATTTGCTTCTGTACTGACGGGGTCTGTGTGGATGCCACAACACTGGGTGACACCAGGGACGGGCAAGGAAAAGGAAGGAAAGGAAAGGAAAATCAGAAATCGTGTCGCTCATACTGCGCCGCTCAGGCCTGTCTCTCCATGTTATCTTATTTGATCTTCTCAGTAGTCTTGCAGACGGATTGGTTAAATTAATCATATTTCAATCCATAGAAACTCAAGGTTAAGGCCCCTAGTGACACTTACTCAAGAAGAGGGGGCAGGTAAGCGTAGAACTAAGGGGCAAACCCAGACAAGGACCCTTTGTCCGAAGCTTCGTGCTGCCTCCAGAACTAAGTCCCAAAGTGGAGGCTTTGTCGGCATCACCTGGGATGAAATCTGCTAACAGCTTGGCAGAGGCCTTCAAAGCCTCGGTGCGGGAGAACAGAGAAGTGACGAGCTCAGGGGCAAGGCAAACTGCTTCAGCAGGTCAGCAGTGGAAGGGAGCGCCGCTTTGTGCGGCTAGTCGGTTTGTTTTGCATCATCCTCAGGAAAGATGCTTCTGTTCTTAACCCTGGAGCTCATGGCGAAAGTGCATAACCAGAACCTCAACAGGAGTAAATATCAGACAAACTCAAGCCGAAGAGCTCTGTAAAACAACCAGCCTGAACTCCAAACAAGCAAACGAGCAAAGTCATGCAAGGCAACGAGATGTCAAGGAATTACCCAGATGAAAGGAGACCAAGCAGGACTGTCAGGTAAATGCAGTGTGTGGTCCTGGACTGGAGAAGATTCTTAGTGGTGAGGCAATGCTGGTATAGACTGTATGCACCTCTTTGCTAACAGGGGGCTGTGCTGGTGCATGCCACAGTAATAGTGGTGGTGGTGGTGGGGGTGGTGATGGTGGTGGCGGAGGTAACTGTTCTGGTGTTATGGTGTTCTGGTTACAGTATGGATTTGTAAAAGGCCATTTCTGTTCCTAAGACTACATGCTTAAGCAAATGAGGGACTAGGGTGAGGGTCACATCACAGTGTCTGGAGTTTGCTCCTTTCTTTATCCAGTTTCTTTTAGAGCAGACTACATAAGTAGCTTTTAAAAAGGGGGGGGATGATTTGGCTCATAGTTCTGGGTGCTGGAGAGTCCAAGGCCAAGTGGCTGCATCTGGAGAGGACCCCAGTAGACTACAGAGGGCAAGAGGGCAGCATGTGACCCCGCTCTGTACCACGCAGCCTTAGAAGCAGCTGATCCACCCCAGAGAGGGTGACAACTCTTGAGACACTATTAATCATGAGGACTCTATCCCCATGACCGGAAGCTATCCCACTAGGCCCCACCTCCCAACACTGCTAGATTGAAGAAGTACATCTCAACATGAGTTTTGGTTTTTGATTTTTGTTTTGTTGTTGTTGTTGGGGAAGGGAACCATATTTAAACTATAGCAACTCTCAAATATTAGAAAACTAGAATTATGTAAGCTCTTAGCACAAGCAAATATAATGAATGTTAACTGTGGTGAGAGGTCATTGTAACTCTACTGTAACCTTATTGGAATTCTTGAAATTCTTTCAGAATGAAGAAATACCAGTGGTGGTGCATGCCTTTAATCCCAGCACTTGGGAGGCAGAGGCAGGCGGATTTCTGAGTTCGAGGCCAGCCTGGTCTACAGAGTGAGTTCCAGGACAGCCAGGGCTACACAGAGAAACCCTGACTCGAAAAAACAAAACAAAACAACAACAAAAAAAGAAATATCAAAATATATTCTCACAGCCAGGCAGTGGTGGCTTATGACTTTAATTCTAGCACTTGGAAGGCAGAGGCAGGCAGATCTCTGTGAGTTCAAGGCCAGCCTGGTCTACAAAGTGAGTTCCAGGACAGCCAGGGCTACACAGAGAAACCTGTCTCAAAACAAAACAAAACAAAACAAAACAAACAAACAAACAAACAAAAAAAAAACAGAAGGGAGTAAAAAAAAAAAAAAACAGCAGGTGAGAAACCCAGAGGTCCCAGACGAGCAAATGTCACAGTTCCTAATGGTGAGTGAAGTTTGCAGTAGGTAGATCAGTGAGCCTGAGATTGACCCTTAACAAAATTCTAGAATGTATTTGCAGATGAATGCTTTGCAAACACATAGAACAGTTTAGTAGTGTGCCACCAACACTACTACTGTGGCATGCACCCACACAGCCCCCTGTTAAAGTGATCTCTATAGGCCAACAGGAACACATACATGCACACACATAAAGAAAAGACAGATCAAAGTAACCTCATTATTTCTTTTAAACTATAAAGGAATGATTATAAGCCCAATGAACTTGACTTCGGCAGTTTTTGCTCTGATGTTGGAAACATTCCGTAGCTAAGGCAAATGCCTGCGGGTGTTTCTGAGCGGCGTGTGTCCTGCTCTTCAAAGAGAGCTGCATTTTCACCTTCAGCTGCTGTTCAGAGGGTGTGGCTTAAACCATAGGAGACGCTCCCAGTTTTTGAAGGCGATAGGTTCAAGGTCAAGATGGTAGCAGGGCTGGAAGGAAGGATGTGTCCCATGCCTCTCCTTGGTTTGTAGAGGGTTATCTTCATGTTCATGTGGCATTTCATGTGTGTGTGTGTGTGTGTGTGTGTGTGTGTGTGTATGCCTTTCTCTATATGTACATAAGCAGAGCCTACTCAGGTGACTCTGTTCACTTGGCCCCGTGCACTCTACCTCAAATAAGGCATTCTGAGGCACAGAAGTTAGGATCCCAACACATAAATTTAAAGGACAATTCAACCCTTAAGTAGGGAAAGAATCTCTAGGACAGAGTCTCAAAATCCCTTCTTTCTTCCTTCCTTCCTCCCTCCTTCCCTTCCTTTCTTCTTTCAACTCTACTGTGATAATACAATTAGGGGAAATGAAATTAGTGTGTAAAGATGGAAAGGAAAAACAATAGTAGAAGCCCATGAAGGTGGTAGCACAGAGATTTGAAATTGGAGGATGGGGTTCCCTGTGACCACTCAGCTCCCTGGGTGCTGAACGGTCCTGAGACACAGCAGCCTCCCGGCTGGCAAGGGAGTTAAGGAGGGAATGAGCAAAATGCATTATGCAAACTGCAAGCCTCACAGAACTCTCTAATCATAGGCACTGCCACCTGCTGGGAGGCTTAATCAGCGTTCCAGCAGGGGTGGGGGGTGCGAGGCTGGGAGGAGCCGGTGGGATGCGGACTGCCGTTCAATCAGCCAGCAGGATGGGGTTGTCATTTCTTTTACAGCTGTTTTGATCAGGTTTGGGAGACAGGGATTTACTAATTTACAAATCTAATTGTGTGCCAATTTGTGAGACCTATTCGGGAGAATTCCATCCATTTTTCTATTCTTCAAAGGAGTTTAGACAGTCAGTGCTTAAAGAGATCCTTAGATATTTCAGTAACCCTGTCCAGGCAGCCCAGGAGTCATGACAAACCCCTGCATTTCTTTGCTCTTACACAGCCTTACACTGTGGTCCATTCCTCTGCACCTCCCAGTAAAGATGTCCGCCCTGTCTGCTGGCTGCCCCTCTTCTCAGCTCCTTCAGGCTTGGCTTCTCGTTCCCTTTCCCTCCCAGGGCTTGCAATCTCCTCTTCGCTTCCCCTTTTTCCTTTCCCCACCTTTTTCTTCTTTCTTTCTTCTCTTTCTTAAATAAATAAACCTAAGCTCCTGCCTTAACACATGTTTCCCTGAGCCTGATGCTCTGTCAGGCCTGCTCAGCATTTGCCAGGCGTGACCCTCAGGATCACCATCTCTCTCCCACCTAAACCTCACTTCTCACAGTCAGAACCCGCAAGGAAAGGCTTTGTCTCTGAGCAGCTAGCTTTGCCAGTCTTTAATGTCACATTCTGATATCTGCAAAACGGGACACGCAGCTCAGAATTTCCTGAATGCTCTGCCTGAAGCTATTTCTAGGTCATCTGCAGAGACTAATGTCCTCCTTGCACTACGGCCAGTCTACCCACACTGTTTGCACTTCCCGCTGGCCTGGACAGAAATTGCTAACAGTGCCCTCAAGCCTTTCTTCTTGGTCAGAGCCAAACTACATTTCTCAACCTTCCTTGTGGCTCAAGGGAGCATGTGACACGGTCCTTTCAAGTAGCTGATGAAAGGGATTAGATTTGCCTCATCTACATCTGACTCCCACAAGACTCTCACAGTCTTTTCCAAGCCCTTTCCCTCCTCAAAGTTCCTGACCAGTGGAACTTTAATGGCTTTTACTTCAAATGGCTTGATCATCTCAAACAATATTAAGCTCCTGAGGGGAGGGAGGAGCTCCACTCCAACCCCAATTCTGTAACCTCATTCTATCACAGACATTTTTCTCTCACAGGAACCCTAGTGAAAGTCAATCACCTGCAGCTGCTCACTCTCCAACTCTTCTCTAATACTTGGCATCTTCGCTCTCTGTCTACACATGTCTTTGCTAATCATACCTTTCCCATAACATATTACTTTAGACTCCCAAAATCATTTTTGGCTGATCTTCCTGACCACATCTCAGTTCCATACAGAAAGCAACTCAGTGACCTCTATATATTAAATCAGTTAAACGTGACAGGGCAAGACAGCGCAGGAGTTCTTCCATCTTGTATTCTTACTGAGGCCATTTCAGGTTTAACTAGAATTAGGTCTTCTTGAGGGAGAATCTTATGGAAAATTACCCAACTCTATTTTTTCGAAGGTCAGGATGTCCTCGCTAACTATCTTAGTTTCTATTAAAATGGCTGTTTGTGCAGAAACTCCCTCTAGCTGACCACTTCCTTAAGCTTCTTTTAAAATTTAAGCGCCTCCCTCCCCAAGCCAGAAGCTGCTGAAGTGGAAATTTCTGGTTTCTTTGGAAAATCAGTTATGTGAAATGATGTTTTGCTGAAGCAGGCACAGGTGAACGGATGTTTCACTAAAGCAAGCACATGAAAGAACTCACGATGAAAGATTCTTCGCTAATGGCGTGCATGTATGGTTCACCTTACATGGCATTGCTGAGCTCTGTTTGTCATGACTCCATAGAAAGAAATGCACCCAAAACCTTCTGGTGGTGTTCTGGTGGCTTCTTGCTGCTTCTGTGGACTCAGGCCAATTGGCAGAGTATGTCAGCTGATACAGAAAGACTCACTTGGAGTTTTGCTGAGACAAACTCACGTGGTGAGGCAAGACCCACTGGATGGCACATGATGTTTGAAGGGAGTATAAATAGGACGCAATGGACACTGACAAGGCTATTATGCTCCCTGCCATGATGATCATGGACCATAACCTTTCTATAAACTTTCTTCTGTATGTTGCCTTGGTAATGATGCTTTGTTGAAGCAATAGAAAAGTAATTTAGACAAAACTGAACCCAGGTCCTTTGCAAGATCTGTGTTTTATATATATGATTTATTAGAGTGGCTTACAAGCTGTGGTCTGAGTAGTCCAGCAAGGGCTGTCTCCTAATGGAAAAGCCAAGGATCTGGTAGTTGTTCAGTCCATGAGACTGGGTGTCTCAGCAGATCCGATCTGGTGCTGGACTTCCAGGGAGGCCCTAGAGAGCTGTGGTTTTCAGTCTACATTGGAATCCAGAAGAAGTGAGTTCTGACACCAGTGAAGAAAGTGCGCAGGAGAGATGAGCTTGCCAGTGAGACTGAGGGCTGAGGCCGGGCAGACAGAAAGCACAAGCGCCCTTCTTCCTGTCCTTTTAGGTAGGCTGCCACCACCTGTGGCCCAGATTTAGGGTAGATTTTCTGACTTCAAATGATCCAGACTTAGGGTGGTTTTCACACCTCAAATAATACAAATAAGAAATCTCTCTCTCTCTCTCTCTCTCTCTCTCTCTCTCTCTCTCTCTCTCAGATGTGAGCAGCTGCTTGGGTTTTAGTCACTTCCAAATGTAGTCAAGTTGACAGCCAAGATTAGCTAGCCATCACAAGCACCAAGTGCTCTTAACCATGAGCCAGTCCATGGGTGTCTTAGTTCGGGTTTCTTTTGCTGCAACAAAGTACCATGGCCATTTTCTTGCAGAAGAAGAGGGTTTATGATTTACACCTCCACATCACTAAAGGAAGTAAGAAAAGGAACTCAAACAGGGCAGAAACCTGGAGGCAAGAGCTGATACAGAGGCCATGGAGGATGCAGCTTACTGTCCTACCCAGTCTGCTTACTTATAGAACCCAGGACTATCAGCCTAGGAATGACACCACCCACAGTGGGCTGGGCCCTCCCCTTTGATCACTAATGAGGAAATGCCTTACAGCTGGATCTAATGGAGGCATTTCCTCAACTGAGGCTCCATTCTCTCTGATGATTCTAACTTGTCTCAAGTTGACACACAAACCAGCCAGTACAATGGGTATAATTTTTTGAGGGCATAATACATCTCTTACATCATCCAAACAAAGCTATGACACAAAATCATGGTCAGCAAAAGGAGGAGGAAGCACCCATAGTTGGGAAAGGCCCAGAAGGAAGTGAGCACGAGGCAGGGAGGGAGGTTGGGAGCTACAGAAATGACCTCCACAGGTGCAGGTCACACATTTTAAACTTAGCAGCAAAGCGGAAGCACAGGCAAAGGTGCTAAAAGGGGCAGGAAAGGGAACAAACACTTTTGCAATTTCTTAAACTATGAAGAATTGAACAGCTTTGTATGAAAGTAGAAGACAGTGAAGATTCAGATGTTACATTTGCTATCTCACCAGATTATAATCTCTAAGGAGCTGTGTCTGTTTTGTTCACAGATGAGCAGCATCTAGTTTTACCTGACACAGGATGGATGTTCAGTCCATGTGCGAAAGGTCTAGAGGAACGGAAAGCAGATGGCCCTTCCAAGCTGAAGTCCAATTACTCTGCCAGGATAAACTCAGAACTGAAGAGGGAGCTCAAAAAGAAGCAGGGGGGAGGGGCAGCAGGCTGTGCCGGTGGAACAGCCCTTCCTTGTGCGATTTGGCATACAAGTTTCTCTCCCACTGAGTATTAGCGAGCAGAAAAGAAAAGACTGGACCATGACACGGAAAGAATGTTCTGGAAGAGGAGACGGATGGGCAAGAGGGCGGAAAGGCGAACATTTTAGTTTGTCGGAGTAATTTATTTCTCACAGTTCTGGAAGCTAGGAATTCTGAAATCAAAGGGCCCACATATTTGGACTTCTACCTATTATAACATAGCAAAAAAAAAAAAAAAAAAAAAAAAAAAAGGCAAAAAACTGAGACAGGGAGAATCAGGTAGAATCCCGGTAATAACTAACTTGCTTCCTTGAAAATGGACCAGGCCCATTCGTGATGGTGGCACCCTCACAATCTAATCACCTATTAAAGATTCCACCTCCCAATATCTTCACAGCGGCCAGTAAATGAGCTTTAGGGGAGCATCCAAACCACAGCAGCCTATGTGCCAGCCATGTACTGATCCCTAGGGATGCAGTAATGAGCGGAGCCTTGCCCAGGAGAAGCTCACTACGGTAGGATAGAGACCTGAGACCACAGTGGCACCGTTGGCTAAAGCCATTTCCCAGGGAGGAGACAGCTGAAGTGCACCAGGGGCACAGAGGACTCATCAGCGCTCTGCTGGCAGTGTGTTTTGGTGAAGGCACAAAGTGGCCCAGGAAATAATGAGGGACCCCCGACCACATACATTCATTTACTCCAGAGCTTAGCAAGCATCTTCTCTGCACCAGGCTCTGGGTTGAGCTTGAAAGCAGAGCTATACACACGCCTTGCCCTCATATCATTTGTAGACAGAAGCCATTAGCTGCATAAATGCATGCACAGATGCAAAACTAGACTGGAAAACAACTAGAAATGAAAAAAAGCAAAATAAATGTTTGAGTTACAGAGTGTGACTGGCACACAAGGTTAACTACTTATAAGATATAATTATTATGGTGGTTTGAATATGCTTGGCTCAGGAAGTGGCACTGTTATGAGGTGTGGCCTTGTTGGAGTAGGAGTGGCCTTGTTGAAGGAAGTGAGTCACTGTGGGGGTGGGCAATGAGACCCTCCTCCTAGCCATATGGGAGCCAGTCTTCAACTAGCAGCCTTCAGAGGAAGATGAAGAACTCTCAGCTCCTTCTGCACCATACCTGTCTGGACACCGCCATGTTCCCATCTTGATGATAATGAACTGAACTTCTGAACCTGTAAGCCAGGCCCAATTAAATGCTGGCCTTATAAGAGTTGTCTTGGTCATGGTGTCTGTTTACAGCAGTGAAGGGATATAGCAATACTATATCCCCTTCTTCTGAACAGACAAAAAGAAAGTATTTGCTATCCAGGATAAACTAAATCCCACAATCTGCCCTCTGGCAGTTACTTTTTGTCATGCAACTTGGAGCCAATGATACACAGGAACTCGTCTTATGGGACAGGTATCCTCTTACAGAGAAAGGCTTGCTCTCCTCTCTTCATCACTGCTTGGAGGTGGTGGTGAGCTATCTCAGAGCAAGTGGATGAGGGAACTATCTGAGGAAAGGTAGATTAAGAGAGGAAGAAGAGGAGGAGTGGCTGGCAGTTAGAGCCACTTTCGTAGCCTTGAAAAGCTCCAAAGCTGTATTAAAAATTCACTTCTGTGTCTTAGCTCTCATTCTAATGTAAGAAAGGTCAAACAATATATAGGATCACTGGATTATTGCTTAATAATGTAACAATAATAACAACTCATCATGCTTGTGTCAAGAACCTACATGGAACTACACTAAACCAGAGCTTGAGTATTCGTATATATGGAATTTGGAGATTTCACGGCTGAGGAAAATGAAATAGCCCCAAACGAGAGAGATTTGGTTTCCAGAAGGTTTTATGATTAACTTATATGTAGCCTCAAATGCCCTCAGCATGGAAAGGCTGTCTGAATAGGCCGTGCTCACAGAAATGGAACAGTGAGGCTTAGTAAACTGGTAATAACTCCATTCTCTGAGCTCCACTGTGATAAATTCTTAAAATGGAAAGCCAACAAAAGAAGTATGGCCCATATCTAGCTCGCAGTGGGGTGGGATAGATTATGAACAGGAGATAGCTTTCTGTTCCATTTTCAAGATCTTTCTGAAGATCAAGCACAATTTTATTAAAGTCTGAGAGACAAATAAAAGAACAGGCAAGCTGAACAGGAAGAGGAGATATGAAAAACCTGTGCCGTTTAAGTTAGGCATGGAGGTCAGGAGGACAGTACAGAAGCCCAGAGCCTCAGAGAAGCTTAATACTGCTGAGTCACCCGTCTGAGTTCAGAGGACAACTGGTTCCAGACTCTGTGTCCGAGGGCAGAGGAAGGGTAGCAGTAGAGACAGGTGGTTAGAAACAGAGAGTTTATTAGGAAAGGGAAAGTGCTCCCAAGACTAAGAGCAGAGGAAAAGCACAAAAGCCCGTTTTCAAGATCTTTGGGAATGAGTTTGATTTAGAATCACACACCTGTCAGAGGAAAATGACTTGGTGTGACTGTATAGCTTATCATGTACTCTCAGGTTCACTAGCAGGACTATTTCATCCTCCTACCAGCTTTCTATGTAAAACAGACCCATTACTGCCTGCAGGAATGTAAGTGCTTTGTAGGAAACAAGGCTTCAGGGCACAGCTCCAGGACACTGGGTGCCACAGCTCCAGGCACACCTTCTTGCATGGAAGCGCTTTGTCTTACAGCCACTGGATCCTGCACTGAGCTGAGCACATGAATGTTGCAAGGGTGAAGAGGACAGAGGTCCTGGCCTACGAATGCTTTCACAGTTGCTGTGTGTTATAGTTCAGATCTGGAATGTTCTCAAAGGCCTATGTGCTAAAGCTTCGCCCCAAGCTTGGTGCAATCAGAAGGCAATGGGAACCTCAGGAGGCGGGGCCTGGGGTGAGGTCTCCAGATCACCAGGGCTGGGTCCTCCTAGTCATTTGTAGGACCTCAGTCTCTTCCTATCTTTCTTTTACTCCCAAACCACAAAACAAGGAGTCCCTATGTACTTCCTCCCTATGTACCTCTCTCTAGAGGCTCAGTAGCAAAGGGGCCAGTTGACCATGAACTGTAATCTATAAAACTATGAGCCAAAATGAACCCCTTTCTCTTTATAAGTTGATTTTCTCAGGCATTTGTTAAGGAGACAGAAAACTGACTAGCACGGGGGTGGGGATACAGTGAGCGCTATGAATTGTCACAGTACAAGGCAAAGCACGGAGAGCACAATGTGCCAGGCACAGACAGGAATGCTCTGTGCCTTTTAGACAAGAATCAGCAAAGACAGAAAAGAAAGAAGAAAGGAAGGGCGGGAGGAAGAGAAAGAAGAAGGGAGGGACACACACACACACACACACACACACACACACACGAGGCCAACCAAGAACCAAGCTCAAGCTGCAGAGTCCTTACTGTTTGATGTATCAGTATGTTTGTTAAATAGTAACACTTCATTCATCATTTGGCAAACAAGTATTTTGAAATCAACTAAAGTCACCTAGGGAAAAAAATGAGGGATCTAAATTAGCCTCTAGACTGGGAAGCTCTGATTTTTCACAGAACCCCCTTTCTCTTGAAACAAATATAAAAGGTAAACTAAAATGGTCAATGAGGAAATTAAAGAAGGCTTCAAGACAAGACAAGGAAGCCTCATTGGCTTCACACTGACGTCCTGTAAGGAAAACTAAGAGGAACGGAAATCATTGTGGAAGGCTCTAAACAGAGCTGGTAGATCTGTGAGAAAAGGAGAGAGGAGTTTCCTCAACTAACGAAAAACATGAACCGTAAGATATTGACATATGTGAGAATAATACTAAAGTGTTCCAAGGGGGAGGTGAGACCAGAGGATGATGAGTCTGAGGGCAGTCATGGACGCATAGTGAGTTCTTCTCTCAAAAATGGAAAGGAAAAGAATTCCAACTAAATATGTATACATTAAATACATAGTCTTAAAACAGATGAAAAATTTCATAGATAATACATGAACTCTGAGAGCATTATTCAATAAATTAGTAACAAAAACACAAATATGTTTCTGCTTATATACAGTATATAAGAGGTAAATTTATTCAGGCAGAATATAGTCTAAAGATGATTGGATATTTGAGAAAAGAGAAAAATGAGGCAATACTTTCTAATAACTGTCATGATTTTAAAATATAGAAATGGAAGTGGTGATGGCAGTTGTATTAGTCAGCTACCGGTTACTATAATGAAATATCTGAAGTGATTAACTTATAAAGAAAAAAAAAGATTATTTTCTTTCAAACAGGAGAGGTTCCAAACTGAGCGAGCCCATTGTTTTGGACTTCTGGTAGGCAAACTGAAGTAGCAGAGGAAGAGAACCACCTGAGCGCCAGTTGACTCTGTCAGAGGCATGCCCTCCAATAATCCAAGGACTTAGCAGGTCTCATGTCCTAAGGGTCACAACACCTCCCAAGAGCATCATTCGGGGGCTCACACGTTCTGGGGGATAGTCAACATCCAAACTATAGTAGTCATTATACATACATATATATATATATATATATATATATATACACACACACACACACACACACACATATATAAGTATATATGTATATATGTATATATGTGTGTGTGTGTGTGTGTGTGTGTGTGTGTGTGAATGTATTTAGTGATGCTAGATTGAACACTTACAAAGATTAGGTAGTAAATTTTATGTTAAACATATTTTACCACAAAGTTTTTTTTTTTTTTAAGGAAAAATATGAGTGAGCCCCAGAGTGATGCAATGTGAGAAAGACTCATTTCTATGACCCCAGCTTTGGGGGAGGGAGCAGTGGAGTGTCATTATTCAATGTCTCATGTGCCCCAAGCTAGCCTTGAACTCATTGTGAAGCTGACAGCCCCTGGAATTCCTGATTCCTCTGCCTTCATTTCTTGGGTGCTGGAATTACAAGTATGCCCAACCACTTCCAGCTTGATCTTGACCTTAAGAAGAAGGAATCACACACAAAAGAACCAGAACAGTTTCTAGAAACTGAAACAACCAGGTGACAGGTTCTCTCCTAGAAATCCGCCCCCACTGACAGCTTCATTTTAACCCCATCGGGATTCTCAGCCTTCCTAATGCTGTGACCCTTTAATATGGACCTTCATGTTGTGCTGATATTTTCAAGGGTCTTAGGCAACCCCTGTGAAAGGGTCACTTGATCCCCACCCCCCAAAGAGTTTGTGATGCTTACACAAATGTGTGTTGTCACACAAAAGCCATTCTGGTTTGTTTTAAACTAGCTGACTTAATACTGCTTCTTTAATCACGAAGTAGATGATACTCTGTGACATTCTGAGGGAGCTAGCTCTCCATCACCAAAAGCACCCTGAGGACAGAATTAATCTTTCCTCAGGATTAGGGGACACTTACAGGAAATCCTCCCTTCAACATCAGGAGCTGATTGTTCAAATACAGTTGCCAGCTGTAATAAATAAAAATATAGAAAGCCTAAATTCTGTCTTGAAACCAAAACCTGGTTTGGTTTCACAAGAGTGAGTTGTTTCTAAATGTGGACTGATCATGTGATCTCTGGAACATATTATACGAAAAAGAAATACTTTTTGTATGTCTGAATTTTATATTTAACTGGGTTCCTGTGTCTTATTCAGCAACCCTACCATAGGCCGTACTCAATAAGATCACTCAGAAGCCTCGGGTGAGTTTTGCAAACGTTTAAAAATTAAATGAAAGACGTGTCCCCATAAACGATCCGATTTCCAAATTCTCTTTCCGAAGGTGTCTTTTTGGGGCTCCTGACTGACAGGGCACCTTGGCCCCTAGCGCGCGGTCTGGGGCGGGAAGACCCCGCGCATGCGCAGAGCCCCTGCTGGGTGAGGGACGACTGTGGGGTCTGTGTGGGAGGGGCCGGCGCGGGAAGACCCCGCGCAGGCGCACACTGCGGCGCGTGTCCGAGCCGCTTCCCGCGCCGAGACAGAGCACCTGTTACCGCTGGGTGGCCGCCAGCGCCCTCCTCGTCCTCGCCGGGACTCCGCCTGTCCCCTGCACCCCCCTCGCTCCATCTATTTATAGCGTTTGTCCGCACCGGCCCATTTCGGGTAGTGTGGTCAGTCAGGCCTGCCCTGCCTCGCCCTCGCGACCCCGCGCTGTGCCTAGTCACGGCGCCATGGCGGCGGAGCGAGCGGGCCGGGCAGCAGCGAGTAAGTAGGGGCCTGGAGAGGGGACGCCCCCGCGGTCAGCCGGCCGGCGCGGGGTCAGCGGCCGCTCCGGGCTCCCTGCGGCATAATCCATTTGCTAGAGCTCCAGGAAAATTCCCTTCCCTAAATGACCCGGCTGGTTATTTTGCGACCCTGCTAGACTTTAAATGCCATCGAGGTAAGGGCTCTCCTGCCTTCCGAGAGCCCATAATAAAGCAGGGTTCGCTTCGTTTAAATTCAATCAGCGCTGAATGTATCCCTGGGCGACTCTCTTAACTTTAAAGCCAGGAATATAATTGCCTTGCATTTTCCCCACATGATTCTTAAGAGGAACTAATGAGCTATAATGCATATTAAAGCACTCGGAAAAGTAGAAGGAACTGTGCGAATGCAAAACATTGTGTGAGTGCACCAAAGGAAAGAGAAGAGAAAGCTTATTTGTCTTTATCGTCTCTGTGATTCGTTATTGCAAGCCTTATGTATGTTTGAGGGTGAATTATTCGTATTAAACAAATCAGGGAAACGACATCAGCGGGGAAAGTTGAGTGTAATTAGGGTGATATGCATGTTCAGCCATTTCCTACCGCGTTGACAAACGCAGGGCTGGGGAAAGCTGATGGCAGAAACAACATACAGTAAGATGTTATAAACCAGGGGTCACAAACAGATGTGTGTAAAATCGTCCTCAAGGAGAGAAACAGGGAAAGCAACATAAATAACGACTGACACTTAGGTCTTCCCACGGGTGGGCAGATGTGCCAACTGAGAAGCTGCAGCTGGCTTTCCAAGACACGTGGAAATAAGCGATGGTTGCCATTTTGTTTTTCTATAAATGCAGGAATGTTTCAGTTTGCCTCAGCTGATTATTCCCCAGGAATGAGGCCTCTATCTCAGAGAGCCAATAACCACTGTGAATTAACTTGGAGGGCAGGGGTGAGAAGTAATGTCATAATGCACAGATTTATAGGCGAGGGAATAAAGTCTCCTGGAAGGATTTATAGTTG
Organism: Apodemus agrarius; assembly: GCA_964023405.1. Lineage (NCBI taxonomy): Eukaryota > Metazoa > Chordata > Mammalia > Rodentia > Muridae > Apodemus > Apodemus agrarius. Next base: position 117,765,369 of record OZ030006.1, on the reverse strand, counting down.
GACAAGAGGATAGTAACTTAAAGCATTAAAGTGTGGTTTAAGCAAAATCAGAATCTCCAAACCTGACATGTACGTGCAAAGACATAAAGGGAGAAGGGCAGACATAGTAGCACATGCCTTTAATCCTAGTACACACGAGACAGAGGCAGGTAAGATTGCTGTGAATTAGAGGCCAGCCAGGGCTACCTAGAAAGACCCTACCTCAGAAATATTTATTCAGATATGGGGTGGGGGGGCGGCTAAGGTTATTAGGAATGATGTACTAAACAAAGCATTAGTTTGATCATACAACCATACTAAGCATCTCTTTGCTTTTTAATTACGCACTTTACATTCCTCTCCCTGTCACCCCTCCCACGATGTTCCCCCCCCTTCCTCCTCCTATTCTCTGAGCAGGTGGGGGCCCTCCTGGGTATACCCCCCCCACCCTGGCACATCAAGTCTGTGAGGCTAGGGACATCCTCTCCCACTGAGACCAGACAAGGCAACCCATCTAGAAGAACACATCCCACGGTACAGGCAACAGCTGTGGGGATAGCCTGGGGATAGACTCTGCCCTCCTGCAACGTGCCTGATCTTATCTGAACTAAGTTAAGCAGGGTGGGGCCTGGAGCTCACTTTGTAGACCAGGCTGGCCTCGAACTCAGAGAACTAGGATTAAAGACCTGTGCCACCATGCTCAGTTTTTCAGGTTTTTTTTTTATATATAAATAAAAGTCCAAAGCTTTGATGTTGATCATTTTATCATAGTTGTAACCTATTCACTGTACCAATTTTTTAAAAAAGATTTATTTATTTATTATATGTAAGAACACTGTAGCTGTGTTCAGACACCCCAGAAGAGAGCATCAGATCTCATTTCAGATGGTTGAGCCACCATGTGGTTACTAGGATTTGGACTCAGGACCTCTGGAAGAGCAGTCCGTGCTCTTAACCGCCGGGCCATCTCTCCAGCCCTGTACCAACTATTTTTATGGGGGAAATAAACGCATACCAATTCTGAATCTAGTAACTTTCCCCATCAGACAGCAATGCTGAAGAAATGAACAGAGAGATAGGGGTATAGCCACAAGATTTCAAAGCTGTTGTCATTCAGACCCGAGAGGAGGTTTCTGTATTTTCCAGTCACTCATAAGTAGGGCTGCCTACACTTTGATATGTAAATTTACAATATATGAAAATTCATAATTTATTATTTCTCTGCATATGATATCAGGTAATGTATAGATATCATTTGCAACACAGCTAAGGGTTTTGGAAACCATAAGTAATTGATATTAATACAATCTTTTATTCTAAACACAATTTATGGGGTTTTCAAAATATACAAAGGGCATAAAGAATAATGAAGTGTGGATTGAGTCCTCACCATACAGCTAGGGAAATTAAACATTTATACAGTTGAAACTCCTTGTCATTCTTCTGTTTCCCTTTCTTCCACATCTCATGAAAGCAACTACTTTCCTGAATTTCCAGTGCTTATAAATACCCTTCATTTCTTTATGTTCCATCACAGTTGCATGGGTTCTTAAAAATACATAATTTTTAACCTTTTTATTTTGGTGTTTCCAATTTTACAGAAAAATTACAAGAATGATATTTAAAACTCCTGTAACATGCTTTACCAAATTCACCTACTCTTTAGATTTATGTCATCATAATATATGATCTATACTTTATTAGAACAGTATACTGTTTTGTATATTTTAAACACATTATATAGTATGCAGCAGCTGGGCATTGGTGGCGCACGCCTTTAATCCCAGCTCTCTGGGAGGCAGAGGCAGGCAGATTTCTGAGTAGACCAGCCTGGTCTACAGAGTGAGTTCCAGGACAGCCAGGGCTATACAGAGAAACCCTGTCTTGAAAAAACCAAAATCCAAAAAAACAAAACAAAACAAAAAAAGTATGCAGCATGTATTCTAGTTATTTTGTAACTATTTCGATACATGTAGATCATGTTTATTTATTTTTCCATTGTTCAATATTCCTTTGAGTGAATATGTTATAGTCTGTTAATGGATATTAAGTTGGTTTTTACTATTTCAAACAGTGATGCTATGAATTTTAATTATTTTAAATTCTGCTAAAGATGGAGAATTTTCTTAGAAAGGTTGCTCACGTGTCAATCACTGTTCAGAAAACGCAGCAACTGGAAAGATGATGGAAAGATGATAAAATCAAACATTGTGAAAGCAAAACATTTGTGATTTGAAGAAATTGACATTTTTGCCCTACATTAAATTTATAGCAGTGCTCATCTCTAAACTAAATATAATGGACCTGGGTGTAACTGCACTTAGGATTTGCAGGGTAATTAGGCTTTATTCTTGTGATTTATATTTATCTTCGCTACTCATCTTTCTCCATTATTATGGGTACTATTATTATGAATGTGTCAGTTCAGTCTGCCATAAATTGGAGCAGAGAATAATTCCCCATTGATATCATTGAGAACATTTATACAATTTTGTTTTGCTGATGAAAGGAGAATGCACTCTCTGCCCTCATTATGAGAAAAAGTTGCTGTCAGCTCTCTCCACTTATAAGCTGTGCCTGTATCCACAAGTGATTTGTATATGCACCAAAATTATTGTCATTTGAAAAGTGTCTGTGCAGGTATATCTTGCCTTCACTTTAAGTGAAGTATAATTTATAAAGCTAATCACATATTGTACATATATAAATAACCTTATTCAGTTCTTCCACCTGTTCTTAATCTTATATAATTCTCAGAAGAAATTTCAAGTAAAGAAACTAGAACTTAAAGAGGCTATAAAGCATGATCCTATTACTTCATTACAGTAGACGTGGAGTCAGATATTGGCCTGGTGAACAATCCCAAGGCCACACCCTTAACCGAGGAGAGTAAACTGAGTTTGCTAAGTCACTGTAAGGGTAAAATCAACTACTGTCAATTTGAGAGCTAAAGAATAAAATAACTACTTGATTTATATGCTTTATCACCATTGTTCAGATAAAGAAATCAAGGGTAGGAAAAGTTAAATCATTTTAAGATGACAGTAAGTAAACAGTCTAACCTCCATTGGCCACACCAATACCTTCTGTGCTCTTTAAATGTAAAGAAAAAGAATATTTTTTTGGAGTGTGGTAGCTGACTTAACATCCAGGCTTTCCTGCCCCATAATCTCAGCCATCAGATTAATTTGATCTGCAAAGCCAGAACAATTAGAATGCCGTTCAAGAGTCTATAAGCAGCAGTAGAACAAGTAGGTACTTAGCAAATGTATATGTCCATTTAAAACATTCACAGTAAATGATTCATCAGAGTGCTTGAAACTGTTGTTTCTGTTTTAAAGTCAATTGAGTTTTTGCTTTTGTTGTTATTTGTGTAAGCCAGTGTTGGAGAAAGAAGAACCACATCTGAATACACCATTTGTTCAAGAGACTAAATACAGATATAAATGCTGTAGGCATATAGATATGAACAGCAGTTGATTTTTTTTTCCAAGCAAAGCCAACCCTTTCTCAGAACTCTTCAGTTGAATTTAGAAAAGAATTGGAGATTAATCACCCAGACAGGATAGTGTCCTACTCACAGTCTAGAGAGTGGATTTATTTATAGCTTCGGAGCAATCGGCAGCATGCCACTGTTTCTGCACAGTCTATGAGCTACGAACGGGTTTCATCATTTTAAATAGCTTTTAAAAGTCAAAAGAAGAATAATATTTCATGTCACGTGAAAATGGAGCACGTTAAATTTGTGAAATTCAAGTTTCAGCATCCAAAATTCATCATACTGGAACACAGTCATGTTCATTTGTTTATGTTTTTCTTTCCCTGGCTGCTTTTGTGCCATAAGAGCAAAGTTGAATGGTTGTGACAGAGCCCAGATGGCCTGCCTGGCATAGCTACCACTTAGCCATACTTTTCCAGCCCTTGCACCAGAAGGGATAAAGATACAGACTTTGAGGTCAGATGGAACTGGGTCCATAATTCAGTCCGTTCCCATGATAATGCCTTGGCCATTTTTATGAGAAGCCAATAGACAAGATCTCACCAGGTAGTTCTGGCTGCTCTGAAACTCACAATGTAGATCAGGCTGTACTGAGCTTTTAAGAGATCCTCCAGCCTCCGTCTCTGAAGTGCTTGGATTAAAGGTGTGTTACCATGCCAAGCTTGTGATTGGTGCTTTCTGTGAAGGAGGAGTAAAGATTCAAGATTCTGATGGTTCTACCTGACAGTATGGCATCTGAAAATATAAAACTTCAACCCAGCGATGTGCATAATTACGGCTGCCTTGGGCAACTTTCCTCAACATTTCTTCAAATGTCATTTATACAAGTAAGGATCCTAGATTACAAATAATAGCATTCCCAATTCAAATTGGCTTTAACCGTCTCAAAACTATAAACCCTTCTTCAAACCTATTGCTCTGAACACTCTGCCTCCTTCCCTGAATTTGCTCTGTCCTGCTGCTGTCTCAGAAGCATGGCTGCAACAGTGTCTAACATATGGACATCCCAGCATGGAACTTCATTGCTATAGATACCCTTGGGTGTTGTGTCTGTCCTTGAACCAGTAACACTAATAAGGGACATAGGGCCCGCCTTCCCCAGGCACACCAAGATTAGATACTAATGGGAGCTCAGCATCATCCACCATAAAATCTGTGAGATATCACCTGGAGAGGTAATTCAACAGCTAAGAGGACTGGCTACCCTTCCAAAAGAGCCAGGTTTTATTTCTAACATGTACACATGGCTTACAACTGTATGCAACTCCAGTTCCAGGGGATCAGACAACTGTTGCCTGACCTCTATAGGTACCACAGACACAGTGCACAATTATACATTCAGACAAAATAAATATCTATACACATCAAATAAAAATAATAAATTAAAAAACTTTAAATACCACGTATAGCATGTTTATGAGCAAACATAGATTCATTAGTTATTTAACTTGAACTTCTTAAAAGTAATGATGCCTGGTTTTTGTTTTTGTTTTTGTTTTGTTTTGTTTTGTTTTGTTTGTTGTTGTTGTTGTTGTTTTAATCGCAATAGCCAAATGTAGTACCAAAAACGTCCATCAGGTAGAATTTGGCTCCATTCTTATATATGTGAATCCTAGGACTATAATCATAAGCTTTGGGTCTCAAGCATCTGAGTTCTAACATTATCAAGATCCACAGTCTAGGAACTGGCCACACTGCCTGTGGTTAGATCAAGGGCATTCCTTTTGGAAGGTGCACTTGGCCTTCTGACATCATGAATGCTGGTATCCTTCAAGGAATTCTTACACATCGATACAAATAAAATACTAGACCTTTTAAAAAGCATTACTTCCTTAAAAGAATTCTTATGTTCTGGGCTAAGGGTGTCAATCCATGGTACACAGCTTGCCTGTGCACAATTCTCAGATCCAAGTCAAAACCACCCAACCAACCAAACAACAAACCCCAAAACCATAAGTTCTTTTTACTCCAAGTAATAGCTGATGTGATTATGTATCAAGACACCTTTATAATGTGATTTTGGCATAGTAGGTATAAGAGACTTACAGCAATATCATAATTTCCTATAATTGGATACTCACAAATAAATAAAATAAAAAATCAGAGGTTTGCTTTTAACTGGAAAGCCATCTCCAAGAAAGCTTTAAGTGTTACAGAAGCAAAACAGAAGAGGCAGTGCTGCAACAGTGTCCAGCTGGTCGGGTCTTGTGGCCATTTGGCTGCTTAGCTCTGGTGGTTGTTATGGCATATGCTCAGACCAAGTGCTTCTTGGGTTTGAATTTGCCACTGTAAATTAGACAACCCTACCATGTGTATGTCACTTATCTCTTGAAGTGAAATTTACTTCAACCCTCAAAAAGAAGAAGAAAAAAATCTCATGAAATGTCTAAATCTTTACAGGGCTATAGAAATTTGGGGACTCACTCCTCTTTCTAGCCGAAAAATACATTCTGTTCTTATAACTGCCACCTTTCTTTCTTCCGCACTAACTCTGCCACAGTCACCATCACTGCCTGTGGCTCTGTAGCCAAGTGAGAACTAGAAAAGAGAACTAGAGAACTAGGACCCTCTCCTCACAGGAGCTGATGGCTCTGGGAAAGTCTTTCTTTAAATCAAAGCAGCTAATTAACTTCCTTGAAACCTCATGTTTGCATCGCCTGGGGAAGGCGAAGGTGACACCACCAGCTTAGAGACTTTTAATTAGACTAGGGCTTTTAAAGGCAAGAAGCAATTCAGTCCAAGCCACTGTGAAATGGGGAACAAAGAAAAGCTGGGTAAGGAAGGAGGACACATTTAGGTTTAAGTTTTAAATATCATGAATTCTCAGATCAGTAGCCATTGGCCGGTGCTTTAAAGCTCAGAAGAAATGAAATTTTCATTACCTACCAGTCTGAATAATCTTTTCCGTGCCAAAGTTTAATCAGCATGGACTTTGTTTCAGTCATCTCACTTCCAGGGTCTCTGTAACCCTAATCACAGTCGTATGGATTCGTTATTATACATACAGTTGTGTATTGTAGAGGAGTTGAGTATAACCCGCATGCAACACTGCATCTCTTTAGAAATGATATTAACTGATAGCCCTGAATCCCCAGCCTACAGGCTGGCCCTTCTGATAACTAGAATTGGAATTGCAAAATGTGTTTATCTTTTTACTTCTTTCTTCCTTCACTCTGAGACTCTCCAGTCCTAGGGGGGCAGGGTGGTGGGAACCACTGATGATTAGAAACTATTGCAACAGCAGTTAATAATTGATGATTTACATATCAAAGTCTTTTTTGCCATACAAAGTAGTTGTCCTAAATTGCTCTGTTCTGAATGTTTAATATTTATTTGTAAATACTTCTTAGCACTAATGAAACATGTTAAGTATGGGGAATTTTTTTTTCTTAGACAAAACCTGCTTCTTTTCTTACCCGCAGGAATGCTTCATGGCATCTCCATTGATTTGTGAGTAATCAGAAATGCAAATAGCTCCTCAGGAATCAAGCTAAGCTCAAAGAACTCTTCCTTACTAATTTCAAGGAGTGCATCATGGAGTGCAAGGCTAAGGAAAAACACCAGCATAGCTTGAACTTACTAGATAAAATTAAGAATATGAAAGAGTTAGAAGAAATGATTGATGTAGTGCTCATAGCAGAGGAGGAGAAATTTCCTTGCCACAGACTGGTCCTCGCTGCCTTCAGTCCTTATTTCAAGGCTATGTTCACCTGCGGGCTACTTGAGTGCACTCAGAGGGAGGTCATACTCTATGACATCACAGCCGAAAGTGTGTCAGTGATACTAAACTACATGTACAGTGCTGTTCTGGAGATCAATAACGCCAACGTACAGACCGTAGCAATGGCTGCCTATTTTATGCAGATGGAAGAAGTCTTTAGTGTGTGTCAAAACTATATGATGGACCACATGGATGCCTCCAACTGCATAGGAATTTATTACTTTGCAAAACAAATTGGAGCAGAAGATTTATCTGATCAGTCGAAGAAGTATTTGTATCAGCACTTTGCCGAGGTAAGCCTTCATGGAGAAATACTAGACATCGAAGCTCACCAGCTTCTGGCACTTATTAAGTCTGATGATCTGAATATATCCAGAGAAGAGAGCATTCTGGACTTGGTCCTGAGATGGGTCAACCATAACCAAGCTTTGCGCACAGAGCATCTCGTTGAGCTTTTGAAGCAAGTCAGATTGGAACTTATAAACGCTTCCTTTCTTAGACAGGCCCTCAGAAGGAACACGATGCTCCTTTGTGATGGCAGCTGCATTGATATGATCCAGAATGCGTTCAAAGCCATCAAGGCACCTCAGCAGCACTCCTCTAACCTTCGCTATGGCATGGAGACCACCAGCCTTCTGCTTTGCATTGGAAACAACTCTTCTGGAATCAGATCACGGCACAGGAGCTATGGGGATGCAAGTTTTTGTTATGACCCTGTGTCACAGAAGACCTATTTTATCTCATCACCGAAGTATGGGGAGGGCTTGGGAACCGTGTGCACTGGGGTAGTCATGGAAAACAATACTGTAATTGTGGCTGGAGAAGCAACTGCCACTAGGCTCTCTAGGCAAAAGAGCAAGAATATTGAAATCTATAGGTTTGTATCTCATAGCAGGTTTGGTATTTTTTGTTTTGTGTTGTTGAGATAGGGTCTCATTATGCAGCTATGGCTGTCCAAAAACTCTCTGTGTAGACTAGGGTGGTCTGAACTCACAGAAATCCACCTGCCTCTGCCTTCTCAACAGTATATATATTTTTTTAAATCTTGTTTTGACATTAGCAGTTGAAGAAGTACTGTGAGGGATCACATCTTACTTAAGTAATATAAAGTAAAAATTTAATAGAAGCCATAAAAATAATATATAGGACATCATATTATATATGCACAATATCAATATAGCATATAATATTTATAATAGTCATTCATATTTTAAAATTATTTCCTCTTAATTGTTTTGTGTTATTATTGTTTTTACTTGGCTGCATTTGGGCAGTGCTGGGGATCAGATTCCTGGCCGTGGCCATCCTGAGCAAGTGCTCTATCACTGAGTCCCACCCACAGCCTGCTTTGTTCCCTTAATTGTCAAGATCTAATTGAATTGTTGGTTTATATAAACTTATGAGTGCTAAGATTATAAGCACATGACATCACATCTGTCTAGAACCTTTTTCTTAGCCAGGAAGTTTTCATTCTGTGTCCTTAGTTTGTGAATCTTTCCTAAACCTTCAGCATTACAGAACTTTTGAAGAATGCCTCCATTGTAGTAAAAGGAACAAGAACACCTACTTAGACATAGTTTATTGTCTGTATCGTAATTGTGAAAACACATTTACTTTATGATCTAATCGTAAATATTTGCGAGTGCTTACTGTGTAGAGCTAACTACATGAGTATGAAATAGACACATAGAATACCTTCTGCAGGATCCTTCCCCTTATCAGATCCTTCTTGTCTGGGTTTATTCAGATTTTTTCAGTCAGAATGCAATTCTTTGTGGCAGGAAAAATGGGGCAAAGAGGAATTTAAAACTCTACTGTTGCTTCATCATTTATTAGCACTACACATCTTTTCTGAGTCTTTTCTGTCTCTTTTGCACAGTCATGGCTTAAGGAATATGTCTCATCTCTTTTTGGGATGGGTTACAGAGTCCTGGGTAAAGGACCTGAACCCACAGACATGGTGATCAAGCGTGTCACAGGCTAAAGGAGCATCCTTCCTCAGAATTACCAGTAGACTGCAAAGCGGATATGAAGGCCTTAGAGGAGGGGCAGCTCTGATTTCCTGGCAGGTCTTGCAGTTCTGTTTCCTGGTGCGGCACATGATTTGTGCTAGTGCTCTTTCTATCTTGGGATTTTAATTAAAGTGCCTTGGGCTCTTCAGATATCTCTTTTCCTTCTTATACAGGCTACTCATCTCTTACCAGAGATTGTTGTTAATAAGAATCAACCCTGTCACGTATTTTATTCTGTTCTGACCCTTAAACATCTTCATCTTCATTCCACAAGCCCTCTTCCCTTTCTTGCAGCAATGTCTAACTACACACTCCCTCATTTCCTTTTTAAACTGTCTTAGATTCAGCCAGGGTCCTGTCACCAATAACTCCTTCACATTGGTCAGAATTAAGGCTGAAGTTACTAGTTTCTTCCACCTTTAATGCTGATGTGAAATTGTTAGAACGGCAAGTATAGTCAGAGTCAGAAGCATTGCTTTGGACTTAAGTGAGACGCACTTCCTCATAGTTGTCTACTACATTGGACTCTGGAAAGCCCTGAGAGAGTCCTGTCTCCCTAAGATCCTTATCTCACAAGACTTTTAATCTCCTAGCTTCACTGCCACTTTGGTAGCAATTTTGTGATGAAGGAGAGAACTTAATTGTCCTATGGTAGACGCTTGCAGTCTTATTTTATAATAATACTTCACTATTTTAGTATCATTCCTTATCACTTTGATCTTCGTCCAGATGTCCTTCAGAGTGACTATGTTGCACAGTTCATAGTTGTCCATGCAAGTGTATTTCTTCTTGACTTAAAGTAGAAAATGGACCAACAGCCTTGTAGGCCGTCCCTTTCCATCTTCTTTCTCCATCCTCCTACTTCGGCATATGAAGTAAGTAAGCGTGCACCAATTTCATCCTGTCATGTCTTCATAAACTATGCCTCAGAAAGCCCCAACCATCTCTGATTCTATTTATATAATCACTCATTTAGCTCCTCTTAAGAGACACCAGCATATAGACACATGAGCTTCCTCATCTTTAAAAGTCCATACAATTAAAAATTAGTGAAGACATTCCTTAAAATTCCAGGAACTCTGGCTTCCTTTCTAGAATTGCATAGAAGGCAGCGCTGGAAGGTTTGATAAATCTCCCTGCAGCAGTGACAAGCCACACATGCCTCCAGGAAAGGAACATGCCTTTCAACTTTCCTGTCAAGCCCGAAGCAGAATGTTCTCTGGGGAATGTGAGAGTTGGCCCAGAACAAGTGGGAGAAACTCTGATTAGATGACTAACTGTCGAATGTTCCTTAAAAACTGTACTTTGTACAAAGCACACATAAGTGCTGCAGGCTTGGTCTTGTTTCCAAGCAGAACACCTGTTTTTTTTTTTTTCCACATTCCCGGGTTTTGTTTTTATGTTCCACCTAAACTTTTCTAGATTTTTCTGAGACATTTAATTTCAGATATTTTATCCCACTATCCCCGTGTTTCTGTCTTTCTCCTACCAAATGTCTCAAATTATAATTGGAAAAATACTTTTATAAACCATGTGATGACACATATCTGTAACCAACCATCTGAGAGGTTGAGGCAGGAAGATAGAAAGGCCTAGGCCAGCTTGGGCTACACACTGAGACTTTATTTAAAAACAAACAAACAAGTATTGCAAGGAAAGTCAAAATACATCCATAATCTAGTACACTCAGGGGCTTTATAAAATAAATAACCATTAGTTATTGTGCTGGGTTCCAGAAGGCACTGACAAGACACCTATATGAGGATCCACATCTCTCAAGACTCTTTCTAAACAGATATAACTATTCATGAAGGAATTACCCAAATAACCATATCTAGTAGATGAAAATAGACATTAGATGCCCAACGAACATCTGTAGATGGGTTTTTACACAATGCTCTTGACCCAAAACTACAACTTAAATAGCAACCAGGCAGGGTGATGAATTCCTTTAACCCTAATATTTGAAAGGCCAGAGACAGCTGGTCTACAGCCAAGGCCAGGCTGGTCAATAGCCAGGGCTACATAGAGAGGCCCTGTTTTTGGTTGCTGTTGTTGTTTGTTTGTTTGTTTGTTCTGTTTAATCTACCTATGTAGAATTTACAGTTAGAAATTCTAAATTGAGATACTTTAAATTCTCTGTTTTAAAACCATGATTCTTTCAATGCTGTTCTGAAGTGCTATTCCTTATCCAAATATTCAGGATATTTTGTATTTTTATCTCTTTGTTCACTTATGTTAAAGTTAAAAACTGATTTTCCTAAAAGATTTTTCTATTCCTGACTTTCTTTCCCAGAATTAGGAAATGTTGAGGACTAGTCTGAATAAGGTATACTCTTTCTACATGTCTGGTTTTTCAGGGAGATGAAAAATACATTTCAGCACATTATGTTTTGCTCATTGATCCTTGAAGGAAAAAGAAAGAAAAAAAATATATATATATATTTGTATATATATATATGTGTATATATATATATATGTATATATATATATATATATATATATATATATATATATATATTACCATCTTTTCTCCTCTAGTTAGAAGATCAGGGCCACATTGTTTTGTAATAGAAAAAAGTTAAATGTGTTTCTTGGGTAAGTTGTTGCCAAGGTAACTCTAATCCTCTCTCTCTCTCTCTCTCTCTCTCTCTCTCTCCCTCTCCCTCTCCCTCTCCCTCTCCCTCTCCCTCTCCCTCTCCCTCTCCCTCTCCCTCCCTCTTTTCCTCCCCCCTTCCTTTCCCTCTTTCTGTTAACTTGCAGGTATCATGATAGAGGAAACCAGTTTTGGGAAAAGTTATGCACAGCTGAATTTCGAGAGCTCTATGCTCTGGGCAGCATCCATAATGACCTCTATGTCATAGGAGGACAGATGAAAATTAAAAACCAGTACCTCATAACAAACTGTGTTGATAAGTACTCTGTAGATCAAGACAGCTGGACACGAGTCTCTCCCCTCCCACTGCAGTTGGCTTGTCATGCTGTGGTGACAGTGAACAGTAAACTGTATGTCTTCGGAGGCTGGACCCCTCAGGTTAAGAAATGCCTTGCATATCTACCTGCTGTGGCTGGCTTTGCTGGAAAATGTAGCAGTTGTTGAGTAGTAAAGATAATGGCTTACATTTTGACAAAATGGTTTTAACCCCATACAATATAAACTTAATTCTTGAATGTGTCAAAGCGGTTTTAGAAAATTGATTTTTTTAATGTGTTATTTATAGAATCGTTGCATTTAGTATTCATGCTATTCTATAGACTTCATAATTCTCCTCCTACTGGCTAATTGGTAAAGATCCCCTTGCCAAGGAGTGGTTACAAGGAGCACCTAAGTGAAGGGAGCAGCTGGATCCTCAATCCAGTCCTTTCATCTGACTCTGTGTGACCAGTGGCCACAAGCCCTTCCCTCCGACCACTGTGTGATCAATGGCTAGCCCGGGCCATTTCTACATTTAGGATTCTTGCTACAGGGGCTGGAGAAATGTTTCGGTCAGGAAGATGCTTGCTGTACAAGCATGAGGACTTGGGTTTGATTCCTGCACCCATGTAGACGCCCGTAATCCCAGCACGGAGGAGCCAGAGACAGGAGGACCCCTGGCGCATGCTGGCTAGCCAGTTTTGTCTAATAGGCAAGCTCCAGATTTGGTGATCTATCTTGCCTTAAAAACATAAGACAGACCCTCCTGAGGAACAGTTGGGTTTAACATCTGGTTTGCATATGTACATGAACACCCATATTGACCATGAGTAAGCATACACACACACACACACACACACACACACACACACACACACGGGAAACCAGAATATTGATTCCATAGTGGCACAATCATTTCCAAGAAAGTGTGTTGTGACTAAACATTAACTGTCATTCCTGGGCCTTGGCAAATCAAGAGAATACTGTTGACGCTGAAGCCCCGTGGAAGTAATGGCAAGTCACAGCAGAGGTCAGCAGTGTGGCCACAGTGGCCCTGTGTCCTTTTGGGGTCCTTCTGGCTCTTTGGCATCTATCGTTGTATAGATAACTCTCACTTGCTCTTTGGATGTCTCTGTAATATAAATTCATTTTTGCCTGTAGTTTCTCTTATTTTATAAAATTTGTCTCATTATAAAACTCATGTTTTTGCATTCCCTTCATAAGCTTGAAAAACATATTTATTTATACTTTATACATTTATATCCATGCTGTAGATCAAAGATAGTACAGATTTTCTCACAGCAAGTACTTGACATTATCTGTAGGTAGGTACATTTTTCAAAACTATCCACCTTCACAGTGAATTTACATACCTCAAAACAACTCAGAAGCTTTGCCTTACTAGAGTGGAGATTAAATACCTGCATCCGAAGGAAACCGAAAGCAGTAATGGAGGTGTTTGTTACTTTGTAGTCTCTGAATGTTGTGTAACTAGGCAGTCTCTCTGGGCCTCACACAGCACATGGCAGCAAGCGCTGAGTGCCCAGTGTCCTCGCTCCTGCTGTCCTTAAAGCTGTGGATAAAGTGAGGTGCATACAAGGTTCCTAAGGGTGGCAATTGCCTCTTGGTTGTAAAGTTGAACCCAAGCAAGAGACACATCAATCCTTAGCTTGAAATTGTTATAAAGTTCTAGGTATTATATATAAAAATAACATTATATTATCTAAAAGTTTATGGGTAAAAGCCATTTGTATCTCTATAAGAATAAAAGTATTCAGTTTTTACTAATTAATCATTAAATAAATATATAAGTATATAAAGTAAGTAAATATGTAAATACAACCCCAAGTAATTTATGTTAATCCTATTATCTTAAAAACTGAAATCAGGTTATTTACATATAGCTCATAATTAGGGTCTAAAATCCTCTAATTACTAAAACAGCAAAAATGTTTTGAAACTTTTTATAGGTTAGAAACTTTTTATAGGGTAAAAAATATAAAGAAAATGCATTATGGATTATTAAAATTAACTCTTCATGAATACTGTTAAAATTCATAACTGAAGTTTGCTAAGGATAGAATTTACTTTATACACTGTTCAAGAGAACAGACTTCACTTTTATTAATAAAGATTTTACAATTGCTTCATTTTGGCTGTCTCAATGTGAAAATCACTGATTGCTGTAAATCAGCATGCTAGCCCCACTGCACATAGGAAGCCCTCTGATGTTGACAGAGTACTTACAACCCCAAGTCTCAGGGCTCAGCAAGTCTGTGAGTCTGCGGGAGACAGTTAACCTCGTTCATCTCCTCCGCCTCTGCTTTGATTAATTGTATCCAAAGGCTCACAAAGGCCTCTAAGTGGTCTGCTGCTACATTTGCTGTCATATTTCACACAGATGGATCTTCCTGATGAGGAGCCTGATCGATTAAGCAACAAACTGTTGCAGTATGACCCCAGCCAAGATCAATGGAGAGAGCGGGCGCCCATGCAGTACTCTAAGTACCGGTTCAGTGCAGCCGTCGTCAACAGTGAGATCTATGTTCTGGGTAAGAAACAGCAGATTGCTCAGAATGTAGCCACTTTTATTACTACAACAGTGTGTTCCTGTAAAAACAAAAGTTTCCCTTCCTCTTGTATCTTAGTTTAAATATATATGCATTAGTGGTGAAAAGTTATTTCTTGTTTTCTGGAGCAAAAGTAAAATCAGATTAAGTCTTAGAGGGAAAACCTATCTTTATGGCATCTTCAAGGCCTGGAATGCAGAAGCAGCAGTGAGCTGCCCTCTGGGGCACAGGCTCAGGAAGCAGAAGAAACCCTTGTCCATTGTCAGTTGGTGAAATGTGGGACTTGCAGCCAACTGTGGTTGTGTTGTTAAAGAGAAGGCCATGGCCAGGTAGACTGCCACAGCATCTGCAGCTTTCTTCATTTTGCCCAACCTCCAAATTCCTAAAGACATACTACCGAGTCATTTTTCTATGGATGCATTCCCCATCCACTCTTGAATACGGGGAGTCTGTACTAAGTAGCAGGGGCTGGTGAAGAATTAGACATTTCTGTGGTTGGTAAGAATTCCAGCGCTCTCCTGTAGGTACTATTCCTTTCTTCAGTCCCTGCATCCTCCTGCTTCATTGTGCCTTAGTCTTCAGAGCATGTCTCTTCTTTCTGACCTTTCCTTCTATCCCCCTATCGTACACCCCACCCACAGAGTAGGGAAGACTGCGATATGAGGCTGATCTCACAGCTGCCATGTGGGGGTCCTCTCGGTCCTTCCGTGTGCGTGAGTGGCTGGCTGGAATGTCAGGAGGTGAAAGGAGGCAAAGAAATGGCAAAGAAGAGATGAGCTCTGGAGTAAAAGCAGGCCAGGCCTCTAACGCAGACAATTTAAAAACCAGAAAACACAGGAAATGCAGGCTGTTATCTTGGGCTTTTTCACAGCATGGGACAAAGCAATTCATATACCCAAATATTAAAATTGTTTTATTTAAGAATAATTGTGAAACATAATTTATGATTATCTGTTAAGAGACTCACAATTATAATTAGATTTTTCCTCCAGACAAATATCCCCTATTCGTTATAACCAGAATGAGAGCTCTCCCTAACAGGGAAGCTCACCTAAGCTGGATGTGTAATGAAAGGATAATTCTTTTGGATGCTGGTGGGAAAGAGCACCTAGAAGCCATCTTGGAAGCCCACTCCTCATAGCATGGAGAGTGTCCACTGGGTGAGCACCGGGTGAATGTAAAGGGCATTTACGCCAGTGAAAGAAGAGCAGATGCTGTGCTTCAGGAGGGGAGCTGGACCAAGGAGCAGGGATGAGCAGGCAGGGCGAGTGGGAGACAAGGGTGACCCGAGGAGAGGGTAAGAGATGTGGAGTGAAGGGGCCCGATGTGGACAGAGCTGAGCCCGCGGTGCAGGTGCACCGTTCCTGGCTCCCTGTCGCTGTGACTAAGCACCTGACACAAGCAGCGGAAAAGAGGGAAGGTTTACTGTGCCTTGTTGTTTCAGAGGGATTTCAGTCCGCTATAGAAGGTACATGATGGTGGTCTGTGGTGGAAATGGGAGGCGGTGACTAGTTCACATGGCATGAAGCAAAAATATGAAACCTGTGGTGGGTATGACTTTCTAAGTCCCACTCCAAGTAACCTATGTTAGCCAGTGTCTTAGTCAGGGTTTGTATTCCTGCACAAACATCGTGACCAAGAAGCATGTTGGGAAGGAAAGGGGTTTTTCAGCTTACACTTCCACATTGCTGTTCATCACCAAAGGAGGTCAGGACTGGAATGGAAGCAGGAGCTGATGCAGAGGCCACGGAGGGATGTTACTTACTGGCTTGCTTCCCCTGGCTTGCCCAGGTTGCTTTCTTATAGAACCACCAGGACCACCAGCCGGGGGATGGCACCACTCACAATAGGCACTCCCACCCTTGATCACTAATTGAGAAAATGCCCAACAGCTGGATCTCATGGAGGCATTGCCTCAAAGGAGGCTCCTTTCTCTGTGATAACTCCAACCCGTGTCAAGTTGACACACAAAACCAGCCAGTACAGCCAGGCACCACCTTTGAAATAGCACCACAGACTGGAGACCAAGTATTCTGTGAGCCTCTGGAGACATGTCAGTTCAAACCACATTATGGAGGCCATGGTGAGCACTGAGAAACCACACAGAAGCAAGTTGATTAAAGGATGTTTGGGAAGACTGAGGCAATGAGGCTATAAAGGATGGATTAAAGGTCAGGAGAAGCCAGAGGTAGGAGTGTCTTAGTAGTTCAGACCTCACTTCTAGATACCCAGACCAGGAACTGGATCCATAACCACCCTATATGTCTTGCCACCTACAAAATTTACCCCCAAAGAGTCACCCTGCCCAATATCTGGGCTTAATTCTAAGCTCATATATAAGCTTTGTAGTGATGTGAAACTCAAGTTGTTTCATTTCTGTGGTCTTAGTTGGAATTGGAATTGGGGCAAATATTATACAGAACCTTAACATTGTTGGTCTGAATGACTTACTTAATACACCTGTATAGACTAGAGTATCTCCCAAAGAGCAGTCAGTGGCAGCTCCTTACCAGGGAGGCAGTATGTTAGTGTGAGGAATGCTCTAGCTCAGAGTGGGGGGAACTAAAATCTTGGCTTCTCACTAGTCTAATAAATACTTTGTTATTGTAAAATAAGATGTATTCAGGATACCTGCATTGCGAGTGTCCAGATGCTGTAACAGCCTTTCACTAAGCCTCTTGGTGTTACAGACAGATATGAGAATCCGCACTGTCCCCTATATCTCACGTGTTGAAGGCCTAGGCACCATCATGTAGACTGTTATGAAATTATAGACATACTAGAAGACGGGTCCTAGTGGGAAGAAATTACATCATTAGGCTGTGGTGTCGAAGGGCTTAACTGGAAAGTATATTCCAGGCGAATTTTAACTAGATGATAATAACTTAGCTGTATTGATAGACAAAATATACTTTCAGTCAACAACAAAAATATCTAGTTTCAAGCTGAGGTGAATAGAGCAAGCACAGTAACCCTGTCTTCCCATTAAATAGCACTGCAGAACATGGCCGAAATGTATGCAAAAGACCCTTGAGAGGCAGGTGCAGCTGCTGGAGCACTCGGTTTCCCTCCTGTGTGCGCTAACCTGGACTGGTCGCAGCTGAAACCCGGAAGAACATATTGTTCAGACAGAGCTCTGAGAGAAGCCCTGTAGTTCTGGCGTGAATTACTGGAGAGGGAACTTGTATTTCTCAGATTTGGAGTTTCCCCCTACTTTCTGTCTTCTGTGTCTCCCTCCGCCCTTCCTCCTATCTTGCCATTTAGGCCAATCAGAGCTAAGTGTGGCTGAATGGGAAGACTAGAATCCTGGGTTTCTAGGCAGAGAACCAGTACAGGGAGAGACTGGAGATGTCAGTCTCATGGAGTCTTGGGTTGTGGACTCCCAGGGCTCACCTCTGGTGATGCCTGCCCTGATACACTCATACTACACTCACTGAGAACTAAAATGACAGTTGAGCACAGCCCAGGCCTCCGCTGATCACCCAGATGATGAACTTCATAGAGAGCATCAAAGAGCACTGTACACGCTTGGACTCTAAGCAGACCCTAGAACAGCAGCACAGACAGCAAATGGACCTTCTGTCCTGCACCTGACCAGTTCAAATGTTGACGAGGGTGCAAAGAAGGAGGGGAAGGGAGAGAAGACAGGAGAGAGGGAGGGAGAGAGCAGAGGATAGAAGGCCATTGTTATCACTAAGGTTTAAATAAGCCCTTGAGTGTTATGATCAGAATACCCAGGACACAATTATTCATCATACAAAAAACCCTGGAAAATCTTGAATCACTTGGAAAAAGCAACAGTAATGACAGAAAAGGCTTAAACACATGAATCATCTTTCAAAGGCCTTAACACAGTTCCTCTAAAATGCTAAAATATACATATGTATATTACATAGGTATTTATAGATAGTGAACATTCTTGAAACAAATACTAAAATAGAAAAACCTCTGTGAAGAAATAGAAAATGTAAAGAAAAACAAAGTAGAAAATTTTAAACAGAAAATATTGTTGCTCAAATCATAAAGCTCAAGGGATGGATGGGAAAGTTGAGGGCAGATGACAGGGGCAAGAGTCAGGAAATGCAAATATGTACTGTAGGAGCTGTGGAGTGTGGGTGAGGAAAGTGTTAAAACCAGGGGAGCTGCAGAACAGTTATAAAGGGCCTCTGAGTTAGGTCTCTGGGACCCAAAACTCAAATATCAAGAGTGTAGCCCTCTAAAAATTATTTAATATGAAATTTATTTTTACTTTTTGTCCATTGGTGTTTTTCCTGAATGCATGTCTGTGTCAGAATGTCAGAAGCCCTGGAACTGGAGTTGTAGACAGTTATGAGCTGCCATGTGGGTGCTGGGAATTGAACCCAGGTCTTCTGGAAGAACAGCTAGCGCTCTTAACTGCTGAACCATCTCTCCAGCCCTCAAAAGTACTTAATACTGTCTTAAGAGCTTCAAATGTGTTTAAAGTTATAAACTCACAGACTCAAGAAGCTGAACAACCACAAATGGAATAAATCCATAAAGCCCACACCCATGTCACATCGCCAACTTGTCACAGAAAACCAAACAGGGAGAAAAGCAAGCAGGCAAAAAAATGCTTGAATGTACGGGGGAGGCGGAAAACATAGTCTAGACAACTAGAGATGTGTGCTCAGAAACCACAGGAGCTAGGAGGCGAGTCAGCACCACTAAAGCACTAACAGAGAAGAACCATCGTCGTAGAATTCAGCATCCCCCAAAGCCTCCATCACGAGTGGTAATTTATTACATGAGTAATTTACATCACGAGTGTAAATAAATGTACTCAAAGACAAAGAAAGTGAAGACACTGGATAAGAATGTGTCTGCTACGGGAAGTGGTTCAGACAGAAGGGAAGGGTGCCAAGTACGAACCCAGACTGGAGGGTGCGATGAGCCTAGCTTAGCAGACTGGCAAATGTCTGGACAAGTGCAATGTCCTGCTTTGGAGTTCTCAAAAACATGTTTGCGGGCCGAAAGTAAAAACTGTCATATTCTACAGTTTTCAGGGTAGATAGATATGAAGAATGAGACAGGTTTATCTAGTGTAAGAGGATGCATGGGGGCTGTAAAGCACTGGTTTACAGTAGACTATGAAATGGTAAGTACATGATTTGGTGAGTGCTGTGTCTCACACCTGGAATCCTCAAACTTAAAAAACTGCTTAAGACAGACAGTCTCAAATAATAAGACCAAAAGTACATATTTTGTAAACCTCAAAGAAAAGCTATGAAAGGGATAATGTAAAAATCTCAGGAAATACATGTGGTAACTAGAAAGGTGCTGAGGAGCTCTGGTGTGAGTATCTTTGGCCAGTCTCTCTATTTCCCTCCCTCTCCAGCTATGGTAGCCACAATAGCATGTGGCTTTTCTGATTCAACATATGAAAAGCCCTGGAGAATGTGTCTGTTTCTTGTTTTATTTAGTGTAAGGTCTGCCAGCCTTACCCATGTTGTTACAGATGCCAGGATCTCCTTTTTATTTTTCTCTGTGTATGTGTGCATATGGTGTGTATCTGTGCATATGGTGTGTAAGTGTGTGTGTGTGTGTGTGTGTGTGTGTGTGTGTGTGTGTTATGGAAAAGAGAACATGCCTTGTGCATAGAAGTCAGAAGACAGCCCTGGGTGTTGTTCTTCACCCTGCACCTTGTTTTGCAGTTGTGTCTGTGGTTTTGTGCTGCCTTCGCTGGGCTAGCTAGCCTGCAAGCTTCTGGAGATCTGCCTGTCTCTACCCTTACCCCAAACTTCCTAGAAGGCCTGCCACTTTGCCTATTTTGTATGTGTATTCTGGGGGGTTGACTGTAGGTTCTTGGATTTGTACAGCACGCGTTCTGCCCTCTGAGCCATCTCCCCAGCACAGAGTTCTTCCTAAACGTAATTCCTTCGTTTCTAGCCAGTCGTCCATTAGCAGACACTTAGGCTGTCTCAGCTAGTGTGTGAAGGGCTGCAATGCAAGAGCACACACATCTCTATGAAGTGCTTTTATTCCCCCATGGAAGAGGAATTTCCCAGAAGAGGGAGGGTTTCATTGTACTTTTTTTTTTTCAATTTCTAGATATTTCAATACTGTCTTCCATAGGCTGTAGTAGCCATTATTCCTACAAACCATGTTCAAAGTCCCAGCTCCTCCACACCCTTGCCAACACTTGCCTTTTAGCCTTTGGACAGCAAGTTCCCTAAGTGGTGTGGTGTGACCTCACGATGGTTTTGGCATAGGGAGCGCCTTTTCTTATGTCTGTTGGATGCTGTGTGTCTTCTTTGGTGGGTGAAAAGGTTCATTTGAGTCCTTTGCTCATTTCAATCAGGTTGTTTGGGTTTTTATTATTGGGTTATATAAGTGCCTTATATATTTTGAATATTAGCCCTTATGTTATTTTGTTAGTTATTTCTTTTGCCATACAGAAGCTTTCTGGTTTGATGCAAGCTGATAGTACCTCAGGTTTGGGCATCACCTTTAAATAATTATTTTCTTTTTTTCTTTTCTGAGGAATTGTCCAGATCAGAGTATTCTTTTTTTAATTTTTAATTTTATTATATTCAACACAATATGTATTTTATACCTATCATAAAAATGATGGACATGTTATTAAATGACCATAAATAGATACAACTTTTTGTTTGTTTGTTTGTTTGTTTTGTTTTGTTTTTAGTAGAGCTTAGAATTTTGGCTCTTACTGTGGTACAAACCCAAAATAAGAACAATTTTTAGACATTGAAGTTTATTGTAATGAGTCTCTACTTCAATGTCCCTCACATCACCAAAGGATTTTACCTCCATAGTAGCTAAGCTAAGAGTTGACAGTTCTGCTGCACCAAGGAATGAATTGTAGACATGATTATTGAATACAGATTTCCTACTATGGTCAAAGCTATTTGACTTGAGTGATTGTCATCCTTCTCAACCCATAGAGAACAGGTTACATTCATTTAGGAAATGGTGTGTGTACTAAGATGGTCTATCCATGAAGTCATTCATCTACTGTTTCAATGAACAATGGTTCTGCTTGCAGGGTGGCACAGACATTAGGTGAGGGTAAGATTCTGGTTCATTGGCTGTAAAAATTTTGAAAAGCATTCATCTCAGAAAAGAGTAACTTATAAGGTCCTCTTCTTCAAAATTGATACAATAATTATAAATATCAAGCATTCAGTCTCTGTCTTTGTTGTTCTCTTACAAGCCACCTCCCAAATTAATTGTCTACATATCTTTTGGCTGTATAAATAATTTTTAAATATGTAAGCTGTTCTAAAAACCATAGTATAGTGTAAAAACATCAAACAAATAATCCTACTAATAGAAAGGCCAAAATAGGAAAAGCATGATTTCAAGACCATTATGTAGTACACAGCAAGACACTGTCATGTACAAACTAGCAGAAAGTGTATATGGATTGTACAATATTGGACATATTTCTCCAATTACCAAATTAGAGAGGCCACTGATGACAGCCAACAAATTTCTAATGCTTCATATTTTTTAATTCAATCAATTAGGAAATGTTGGTAATATTAATTTTCATATTAAAAGATATTAAGGAAAAGTGATTGTTACTTCCTGTTAATTTTGTTGTTAGAGGTGGAATTATGTTTGTGTGGGTTTGTTGCAAGATTACTTTCTTGCTTTTTCTAGAGTGTAGTTTCCTTCTTTGTGTTGGTGTTTCCATCTATTATCCTTTGTAGGGCTGGATTTGTGTAAAGATATTGTGTAAATTTGGTTTTGTAGTAGAATATCTTATCTTCTCCATCTATGGTAACTGAGAGTTTTTCTGGGTATAGTAGCCTGGGCTGGCATTTGTGTTCTCTTAGGGTCTGTATTACATCTGCCTAGGATCTTTTTGCTTTCATGGTCTCTGATGAGAAGTCTAGTGTAATTTTTATAGGTCTACCTTTATATGTTAAGACCTTTCTCCCTTACTGCTTTTAATATTCTTTGTTTAGTGTATTTGGTGGTTTGATTATTACGTGATGGGAGGAATTTCTTTTCTGATCCAGTCTATTTGGAGTTCTGTAGGTTTCTTGTATGTTCATGGGCATCTCTTTCTTTAGGTTAGGGAAGTTTTCTTCTATAATTTTGTTGAAAATATTTACTGGACCTTTAAGTTGGGAATCTTCACTCTCCTCTATACCTATTATCCTTATGTTTGGTCTTCTCATTGTGTCCTGAATTTCCTGGATGTTTTGATTTAGAAGCTTTTTGCTTTTTTTTTTTTTTTTTTTTTTTTTTTTTTTTTTGAGACAGGGTTTCTCTGTGTAGTCCTGGCTGTCCTGGAACTCACTCTGTAGACCAGGCTGGCCTCGAACTCAGAAATCCGCCTGCCTCTGCCTCCCAAGTGCTGGGATTACAGGCATGCGCCACCACGCCCGGCGTAGCTTTTTGCTTTTTGACTTTGACTTTTTGCTTTTTTTCTTTGACTGTGGTGTCAATGTTTTCTATGGTATCATCTGCACCTGAGAGTCTGTCTTCTATCTCTTGTATTCTGTTGGTGATGCATCTATGACTCCTGATCTCTTTCCTAGGCTTTCTAGCTCCAGAGTTATCTCAATTTGTGATTTCTTTATTGTTTCTATTTTCATTTTTAGATCCTGGATGGTTTTGTTCATTTTCTTCACCTTTTTGATTGTGTTTTCCCATAATTCTTTAAGGGATTTTTGTGTTTCCTCTTTAAGGGCTTCTAGCTGTTTACCTGTGTTCTCCTGTATTTCTCTAAGGGAGATTTTTTATGTCCTTCTTAAAGTCTTCTATCATCATCATGAGAAGTGATTTTAGATCCAAATCTTGCTTTTCCAGTGTGATGGTGTATCCAGGTGTATCCTGGGAGAATTGGGCTCTGATAATGCCAAGTAACCTTGGTTTCTGTTGCTTATGTTCTTATGCTTGCCTCTTGCCATCTTGGTTATCTCTAGTGCTACCTGCCCTCGCTATATCTGACTGGATCTTGACTTTCCTGTGATCCTGGTTGTGTCAGAACTCCTCGGAGTCAATATGATCCTGTGATTCTGGGATCCTGGGATCCTGAGATCCTGTGTCTGAGCTCCTGGGAGTCAAGCTGCATCTGAGACCCTGAGATCCTGGTGTGACCAAACTCCTAGGATCCTGGGATCCTGGGATCCTGGGTGTGTTAGAGCACCCGAGAGTGGCGCTTCCTCTGGGTGTTATGGGACTGGCTGTGGAGTTTGCGCCCAAGGTCTGCTCAGGGCACTTGCCCAAACAGACCAAAAGGAAACAGTGCCACTGGTCTGCTGGAGTTCCTGTGTGCCTGGATCCCGCTGGTCACAGTTACTCCTGGTGTTGGGACAGATGTTGTATACTCCTCACCTCTGATCCTATGATCCTGGGTATATTAGAGCGCCTGGGAGTGGAGCTTCCTCTGGGTGTGGTGGAACTGGCTATGAGTTTGTGCCCAAGGTCTGCTCAGGGCACTGGCCCAGACAGACCGGAAAGAACCAGTGCCACTCTAAGTAATTATTTTCAAGGCCAATGGAAAGCAGTCTTTCCTGTGTTCTCTTCTGTGACTTTCATTTCTTATGTTTTGGTCTTTAATCTTTTTGAGTTGATCTTTGTGTTTGATGTAAGAAAGGGCTCTCGTTTCTTACATGTCAGGTTTATTTCTGGACTCTCTGTTCTGGTCTTTTGGGCTATGTGTATATTTTTGTACCAGAACCACTTTGTTTTGGTCATTATAGCTTTGTAATGCAATCTAATATCAGGAAGTTGGATGAGAGGTTCCTTATTTATCAAGATAATTTGGCAATTCAAGACCTTTTATAGTTCCATATGAATTTTAGATTGCCTTTTCTATTTATGTGAATAATGTTGGGATTTTAATAAAGATTGGATTATATTCTTATGTCAGTCCAAGTGATGCACACATATTAATCCTCTCAATGCATGGAAAAGGAATATTTCCCATTATTTATGTCTTTCTTCATGTCTTTTATCTGTATTTTGTAGGTTTTATGGTTACAGTTACTATTTTATCCTTTTTTATACTACAATATATTGGATTGTCTTTTCAGATAAGATGTCCTTAGCACAAAGAATCAATTGATTTTTCTGTATTAATTTTGTTTCCTAAAACTTTACTCAGCTTATTAATTCTAAAATTTTTCTTATAGACTCAGACTTTTTTACACATAGGATTGTGTCATTTCTTTGTGAATGACCTAAGTCATTTCTTATCTGTTTTCCCTCTCTAAAAAATATTTATTTTTTAATTATATGTGTGTGTGTGTGTGTGTGTGTGTGTGTGATACATGGATACAGTTGCCCTCAGAGACCAAAAGAGTGCATCAGAGCATTAGCTCTCCTGGAGCTTGAGTTACCTGTAACCTGCTGGATGTGGGTGCTGGGAACCACAGCTGGGTGCCCTGCAAGAACAGTACAGGTTCTCGGTCACTGGGCATCTGTCCACCCCCTTGTCTGTCTCTCTTACTAGTGTTTCCAGTGTCCTACTGCGTAGAAGTAGGAAGAACTGCAGCCGTAACTCAGCCCAGTTCTTGTGGGAGAAGCACTTCCTCCTCACTGACTACAGCACTGACCTCAGGATTTCCACACAGCTTCCCCTGCATTAAGGACATTTCTTTCTTATAGATTTTGTTCAGAGTTTTGTTTTTAAATCATGTTGAACTTAGTCAAATGATTTGTATGCAATAGTGAAGTGATTTTGAACCAATAATGAATGGTTTTAACTTTTTATTCTTTTAATATTTATATTATGCAGGAATCATATCAAATAATAATAATTATAAAAAATAAAAATAGCTTATTGTACAAGGCGAACTCTCGATGTTCTGTGGAAAAGGGCTTATTTTGGGGTTAACACTGGTTACCAAACAGGGACTAGGTTGCTGTCACCCACAACTGTGGCTTATGTTTCTTCCTGGCATGGCAGTGTTTCAGGCCAGGCCTGGAGGAGGCTCAGTAGGGTGAGTCAACAAACTGCCTTTCAGTTAAGGAGACTGCAGGCGTCTCTCTGAGGGGCCCCGGAGCCATGTTCACCGAAGAAAGCTCTTGCTGATTGAGTAATCTAATCAAAAACTAGTTCTGAGGGCGACTTATCATGCCTTAGGACCATCTATAGCCCTGTTTAGATAGTTTTTCATCAAACAGAACAGAAGACCAGCAGGAGCTGTCCAGATCCCACCACTATTGCTCACTCTCCTTAAAGATGGGGTTTTGCTTGCGGGTCTGCATGTTGATCAGCATGAGCCCATTCTGCCTTGGTCTAAAAAGCATTTGTGGAAACATTTGCTAGGTCAGTTGGCTGTCTAGATTTAAGACTTGATAAACACATCAAACCATGCAATGCTCTAGTTAACTTGTGTGTGTATGTGTGTGTGTGCACACGTGCACGCATGCATGTGTAGGTATAGGTATAGATATAGATGTCGGCAGTCTGCTGGGGTGATCTAGGTCTTTCCAGGTCTGTTGATGAAGTCAGGTCCCAGGAACGGCCTCATGCCTCCCCAGAGGCAGTTTGCCTTTCATCTTGCTTGGAGAGAAATTGATCTGAGAATTATCTGTGGTGTTAATGCAGTTTAGATAAAGTGTCCACAATGGCATGGACCTTTGTAGCAACGTAAAACCCTAGGCAATTCTTTGGTCCATAAATTGCTGAGCAAAGGAATTAACTTGGTGTACTGTGTCCTGAGAGGCCCGGGTGAATTTTGAGAACCACCAAAGTCGAACATACCTGTGGCAGGGACTATTATCCTTGGGAATCTATTCTCAGTATTCATTTACCTCCGGGAGGGCTTATCACTTTAAATTCTCTCCAAAGTCCCTAAGAGTACTATAGGGAATTAGTCCTGGTAGACATCACAGAGCTGAGTCCCAGAGAGGGAAACAGAGACGCATGTGTTCTCTGTGAAGCAGCAGCACTGGTAGCGTTTTCTTTGGTTCTCATAATGGTCACCGTTTCATTTCAGGAAGATGCAAGCATATTTTCTCTTTGTTGTGTGTTTTATCACCATCACCAACATTGGTGTAAAATGCCTCTATACCACATTCCAAACTAGCCACACAAGCAATGTTTTAGGAGAATCAGATTACTAAATTAGAACTGTCATCATCATCATCATTTAGTAACTAGTAAAGAAAAAATACCATCAAGAGTATCTCTCCCTCTCTCTTTTTAATCTCTTTTTACAGTCCAAACTTTATCCCCCTCCTGGTCTACCCTCTGGCTCTTCCACATCCCATACCCCCCCCAATCTCTAAGAGAATGTCACCTCCATCCCTACCCCACCACAGCTCCCCAATCCTGGAGCCTCAAGTCTCTTAAGGGTTAGGTGCGCCTTTTCTGACTGAGTCCAGGCCTAGCAGTCCTCTGCTGTATATGTATCAGGGGCCTCATATCAGCTGGGGTATGCTGTCTGGTTGGTGGCTCAGTGTCAGAGAGAACTCAGGGTGCAGGTTAGTTGAGACTGTTGGTCCTCCTACAGGGTCGCCCTCCTGCTCAGCTTCTTCCAGCTTTCCTTAATTCATCCACCGAGGTCCTCAGCTTCTGTCCATTGTTTGGGTGCAAATACCTGCATCTGACTCTTTCAGATGCGTGTTGGGTCTTTCAGAGGGCAGTTGTGATAGTCCCCTTTGTGAGAGCACACCACAGTATCAGTTATAGTGTCAGGCCTTGGGGCCTCCCCTTAAACTGAATCACAATTTAAAATAAATATTAAAAGGGAAAATAGATTATAAAAAAAAGAACTTAGCAACTTTTAGAACATATATACACACATATATATGGAGGGTGGATATCCTTTTGCTTCATCTTGACTGCTTTTGCAACTCGAAGTCATTTTTGTTCGTATTACTCTCACAGAATGATTCAAACAACTATATGGATAAGATCTATTTAATGGATGCATCAGATTCTTAAGTAGAGAGACTGGCTTGGGAGCCTGACTCGAGCCCAGAGTTTGAGAAATGAAAGATTCTACATTTCCCAAGTACTTGATGCCAACGTGCTTAAGTGCCTAAATCCCATAACATTTTTATCAAGAAAAAAAATGATTTCATATTACCATAATTTTATATGTTTGGTGAAATTTTTTCCATGCAGAATAATATTATTGAGGAGCTAGTAATTGATAGTCTCTTTACAATAATGCATTGTTTCAGTTCTCAAAATATATTACAAAAGTAAGTTCTTAGGGCTGGAGAGATAGCTCAGTGGTTAAGAGTACATACTGCTCTTACAGAGGACCCACCTTGGATTCCCAACACCCCACCGGGTGGCTCAGCACTACTGTCACTCCAGTCCCAGAAGGTCTGATGTCTCTGGCTTCTGTTGACATTGCACTCATGTATACACACCCTTACACAATACACATAATTTTGTAAGTAAGTTCTCTCCAATTATATTTATTATGCAAATACTGGGATTAAGTCTAGAATTCAAGTCCAAATTCAAGTCCAAGTAAAATTATCAAAGTTAGATAATTTTAAAAATATGTCATTACTAGGGGTTGGCTGGGTCATCTCAGTGGATAAAACACTTGCCAATAAGCTTGAAGAGTTTGATCCACAGAATTCAGGTCAAAGCCAGACAAGTGAAGGCTCTCAGTAATCCTAGGAGAAGAGACAAGGGATTCCCCCAGGCAAGCTGGGTAACTAGACTGTTGTGGATAGCCCTAGGCTTGTATTTTGATGCTAATTGAACTCCTCAGAGAGGCTGCAGCCTTGTGAACCTTCTCCCCACCTTAACTTTTCAAATAAAGGCTTGAACCAATGATTGGGCAGGAGGAAAGGGAAGGAGAAAAGGATGGGGGGAGGGGACAGAGGGAGGGGAAGGGGTGGAAGGGTGGGGGAAGGCTATAAGGGAGAGGCTGTAGAGAGAGAAATTCGTGGCCTGGAGAAACTGCAAGTTATATGGGATAGTTATATGGGATAATATAGATGGAAATAGAGTAGTGTAGTGGGAGATCTGCCCAATCTAGGCTTATAGCTTGTTTTGTTACTGATTGAGTTGAGATTTCTTTTACTAAGTAATTGGGTTGGAAACAAAATAGCAACAAAACTAGACTAGCAGGAATTGGTATGCTCTGAGTTCAGCGAGAAACCCTGCCTCAGTAAACAAGTGGAAAGCAGATGCCTGATATCAACTTCAAATCTTTACATGCAAGCACAAACATGTGAAAACATACATGCATGCACACCACATATAATACATAACACACATAAACATATACACACACACATATATATGGAGAGGGGGTAGATATCAGCAAAGGCTGTCCTCTTCTACATATGAGCAATGTCCATTGCTGTTGGGTCATGCGACTGTTCTTCGCCCCCTGAGCTAGGAGGCCACAGGTAGCCAGACCTGGCTCATTTCTAAGCAGGTGCCTTGGTTTTCTCTTTAGTGTTGGGGATGGAACCTAAGGCCCTGCTTCATACCAGGCAGGCGTTCTGCCACAAGCCACACCGCGGTCCTCAGTCCTTGCCACTGCTGCTGCTTACTGTGCCATCGTCCTTCATGGCTGTCACATTGCACAGGCAAGCTTCTCCACGCATTCTACACAGCATACATAAGATCACACTGCAGTCAGCCGTGTATGCCTACAGACTATACATGAAACTAGGCCATGAGATCACACGCCTTTAGCAGAGTCTCAGGTCTCCGTCGCTGTGCGGGACACAGACACAGACTTACTTTTTCATGGTTTGTCTGTGTGCTAGGCAGTGACCTGGAAGTCCGACTTCCTGGCCGATAAGTGACCTATTGCACCGCCGGGGATATGTTGCCATGGTTGCCATGGTTTGTAAACATCACAGTGGGGCAGGACAACTGATTCCTGTTCTCCCTTGGCAGCTGGCATAGCACCTTCAGATGCCCTGGGAGCTGGTCCTCAGGGAGGAGGCTTCAAGATCAGTTCCAGCTCCATTCTTCCCAGTCCTGCATTCTAAGTCTTCCATCTTCAGCAGCAAGTCCTGAGGCAGCCAAGGACAACAGCAATAGAAATAGTCCCTTCCACTCCCCTGACTTCAAAGGGAGGTTTCCTGTGCTTGGCACTGGGGTAGGGGTGGTTGTTAGATAGTCTATGGCTCTGGGGGGGGGGAGACGACCATAATATAATATGTATTTTAAGTGACTATGTGATAATATGTTACTCATGGCTATTTCAAACGTTCTTCTACTCTCCCAACTCTATTGTTTTTCCCCTCCCTTCTTAGCCTCCCCTTCCTCCATTTCCCCCTTCACAGCACCTGCGTTCTGTCCTACTCTCCCACTTTCCATGGTGTTGGGACCTTTTCCACTCGCCTGGTTTATATGAGAACTCCACATTATCTATTCACGTCTAAAGATGAAGAACTGGAATCCAAAATTAAGAGAATAAGCTGCACATGTCTTTCTGGGTCCAGGTCACCCTGCTTACCAAGACTTTTTCTTTTTAAATACATATTAGTAAGTAATTTGGCTTTGACCCTTGAGAGTTCATTGTATCAAGTACTGAATAATAAGTGTGTGGTAAGAGATGGTTATAATAATTAATACCACTTGTAGTAAGAGGTCCAGTGTACTCTAGAGCCCTGCTAATGATCAGCCCCGACATGTCTACAACCACCTCAGAGGGCATCACTGTGCTGGGGCATTTGTCAACTGCACTGTCTCTGCCTGCTTCAGCTCCTCCACTGTGACTCTGTACTGATGCCATGCTACACATTCGCACCACCCACTGCTCTGTGTGTCTCACACACATGCTTTCCCATGGGCAGCACTAGAAATGCCATGCAGAATATGCTTTTGCTGCAGGCCCTGAAGACAGCAGGGTACTAACCCTTATCCCAGCCCTGGAGACTTGGTTTCAGTTGTAAAAAAAAAAAAAAAAAAAATTGAATTTGAGCTTCAGTTAAAATTCACTCTAATTTTTTAATGGAGGGCATGTTTGCTTTTGAAAAGCATGTTTTAAAGACACTGAATTTAGATGAAAAGAACTTCTAGAATGATGTTGAACTAGTCAAGGGGCAGGTTATTAATTTCACATAGATAGATTTCTTAACCATCTATAGATTGCCTTCTTGGAAAATCTTTTTCCAATCTTTTACTCTAAAGAAAATGTCTATCTTTGATGTTGAGGTGTGTTTCTTGTATGCAGCAAACAAATGGATGTTGTTTTAGCATCCATTCTGTTAGGCTGAGTCTTTTTATTGGGGACTTTAGTCCATTGATATTGAGAGAAATCAATCATTAATGATTGATAATCTCCTTTTTGTTGTTGTTGTTGTTGTTGGTGGTGGTGGTGGTGGGTGGGTGGGTGGGTGGGTGGGTGTCTGCATGCGTATTGTCCTTCTTTGGGTTTGCTTTATGAGATTATTTATTGCCTGTGTTTTTGTGGGTGTAGTTAACATCCTTAGCTTGAAGTTTTCCTTCTAGTACCTCCTATATGGCTGGATTTGTGGATAGATGTTGTTTAAATTTAACTTTATCATGGAATATCTTGTTTTTCTCTACTTATGGTGATTGAAAGTTTTCTGGGTTTAGTAATCTGGACTGGCATCTGTGGTCTCTTAAAGTCAGCCCCACATCTGTCTAAGCCTTTCTGGCTTTTTGAGTTTCCATTTAGAAATTTGGTGTTTTAATAGCTCTGCCTTTATGTCACTTGGCCTTTTTCTCTTGCAGCTTTTAATATTCTTTCTTTGCTCTGTGTATTTAGTATTTTGATCATTATGTGGCAGGAGACTTTCATTTCTGATTCAATTTACTTGGGGTTCTTTAAGCTTCTTGTGCCTTTATAGGCATGTCCTTTAGGTTAGGAAATTTTTCTATGATTTTGCTACAAATATTTTCTAGACCTTTGAGCTGGGGATCCTCTTTTATTCCTATTATTCTTAGGTTTGGTCTTTTCATAGTATATTTGATTTTCTGGGCGTTTGTGTCCGAAATATTTAGATTTAGTATTTTGTTTGACCAATGTATCTATTTCTTCTATTGTGTTTTTAACACCTGAAATTCTCTCTTCCATATCTTATATTTTGCAGGTGATGCTTTCTTCTGTAGTTCCTGTTTCTTTACCTAGTTCCATTTCCAGAATTCCCTCAGTTTGTATTTTCTTTATTGCTTCTATTTCCATTTTCAGGTCTTCAACAGTTTTGTTCATTTCCTTCAACCGTCTTTTTTTTCTTGGCTTTCTTGATATTCTTTAACAGATTTATTGATTTCCTCAAGTCTTTTGTCTTTTCCTTGATCTCTTTAAGGGTTTCTTTATTTCCTCTTGAAGGACCTTTATCATCTTCATAATGCTGTTCTGAAGGTTGTTTTTTTGTACTTCAGCTGTGCTAGAATATTCATGGCTTGCTGAAGTGGAAAGCTGGGCTCTAGTGGTAACATATTGCCCTGGCTGTTTTTGATTATGTTCTTACACTGACTTTTAGGCATCTGGATTTGGAGTGAGTATAGGTCAAGGTGCCAATTTCTTGGCTTGAATGTATGTTTTCTTCCTTGGTTTCTGTTTCCTTCCTGGTCTTCTTGCTGGAGTGGCCTGGGGGTTGGGATTCTGGCCTGACCTCTCTAAATTGCCCTCTTAACATGATAGAAATATGGACAGCTTCTTTGAGAGACTGCACTGTTTATGTGGCTGCTTGTGTATTTCATCAGCTGAACTATGCTATGATTGGTGTGTTTTGTTTCCTTGAAAGCATAAACTAATCTAGATAGTCTGTATGAGCCTTATGAGGAAAGGTATGCCGACCAACCATCAGGTGCTGAAACTGCGTGGTGTACAAGTTGACTTTCTTCTTAAGGGCTTCCTCATGCCTGTGTTTTGGGAAGCATTGTGGTAGTGATGGTGCTGTATGCTAGACAGAA
The DNA here is from genome assembly GCA_964023405.1 of Apodemus agrarius. Lineage (NCBI taxonomy): Eukaryota > Metazoa > Chordata > Mammalia > Rodentia > Muridae > Apodemus > Apodemus agrarius. The sequence continues at coordinate 117,732,853 of OZ030006.1, read as the reverse complement.
CCACTGGGACCTCCTGGAAAAGACAAAATAAGGGTGCTGCATCCAACTTTGTATTTTAAAATGCCATAATTTTGAAGCAGAAAATTTTTAATTTGTATTGAGGAAGCTCATTTTAATAGATCATTAAGTGTGTCAACCACACTCTGGGGCAGGCCCTATGCCCTGCCAGGATAGTTGGCCAACACAAATGACATGTTTGTCTATGGAATTTTTGTTTAGTTTTTCTTGGATTTCACATATTTTTAGTCTTATTGGTCTTTTGGTTTTTTGTTGTTGTTGTTGTTGTTCTGATGTTTGCTTTTGTGTTTCTATAGTTTGTTTTTGAGACAGAGAGAACAAAAAGTTGGATGGGTAGGGAGGGAGGTGTGGAGGATCTGAGAGAAGTTGAAGGAGGAAAAACGATCAAAATTTTAATAGAAATATTCTCAAAGGAAAAAAAGAAATCTCAGTCATGAGCTCCTCCTAAGATGCCCTGGGGTTCTCTGTGCAGAAGCACATGGTGGGTGAGATAAAGAAGTAGGCACTTTTTAAAATCCCCCACTGCTGATTATGCTTTTGAATAATATATGCTTGCTCCCGAAATGATGGCACATATTCAAATGTATGTTTTGGATTTCCATCAAGTAGACACTATGAAAAGTCAAATTGAGTACAGAATCCATTTCATGGAATGTAGAAAGTGAGTAGAGCTCACCTACAAAGGCCTTCAGTACACACAAGGCAGCCCTGCCCACCATGCAGCCCACACGTCACTGCTTCCTGAAACCCCAGGCACATGTCCCTGGGAGCCCATTCCCCTCTCTCTTGTGGCTTGTGTGACCCCTTGGTTAGATGAACCATTGGTTCTCCAGAGCGCAAGGCTGCCCTGGCCCTGCACTGTTCCTGTCACTTACGCAGGAGAAAGAGCTGCTCGTTTACCCTCTTGTCTCTTGCCTAAGCGCTGTCTTTATATGACTAATAGTTGGCAGATATTTGTTTGCCGGATTAATTTTCCCATCTCTGCATCCTGTCCTATTCTTTCTTCATGTAAAGTTCTACTTTATAAAAGCCACGGTAGAGGTCTTATGGCAATTTTTTAAATAGAGGCTTTGATTTCCTTGTAGAAGGAGATGGCCAATGTCAACTCTTCCCACACTGCTAATGCTGCAAACCATTGTTGGCTTGCTGAAAATTAAAGAGCAACATCTGAGCCTGGCTCAGCTTGAATGCCATTAAAGAGTGATGAAGGGAAGAGTTACATAAAAGGGCCACGTTATTACTGCAAATGCATCCGAAAGATCGCTTTAGCGGTGAACTATTTTCTGAGAGTACCAAGCTTCACGGGAACAAGACTTTGTCTTTGTTTTTTAACTACAATTGTAATGTGAGTTACCTAGGCTGTGCTTTAAAATGACACATGCCTGGCTTCTACCCCTGGCAAGATACCTGTCAGAAGGTCTGAAAGGAGCTGAGAGCCTGACAGTAGCAAGTTTCCAGGCAGTTCTGGAGTGAAGGATGATAGGAGTGAACTTTGGGAACACAGACATTGTGAGACTGCCATATAGGTGGCATATGCTCAGAGTAGTTACTAACCCGTGCTGCATTATCCAGCCATGCGCTGGTATAGAAGAGACCAGGATGAGTGCAGTATGTCAACTCATAGCTAGCTCTGAGCAGTCCATTATTTGGTCCAAGTGTCCTAACAAGTGATCTAACGCCTGCCCGGTTCCACTCTGATCTGCATGAGTTTTCATTGCTTAAAATGGCATTCCTCACACACATGCTGAGTAGGGGTAACACATGCTTTACTGTTGTCAGAGAGTCAAATGGGTTATCCTCAGTGCCTCCTTGCTCTGAGAACAAAGCCCGCATAAAGTGCTTCGGTGACCAAGAAGCTCTCAGCTGGGGTGAATGGCTCACCATTACTTGTATGCAGTCACAAAGTGTTTCCAGCTAAGCATAAAAAACAGGGTAACCCCTTTCCGTCCGGCATCCTTAGCAGTACTAAAGACTGGACCTTGCATGGAGCCACTTGACTGCAACTTAGCTGCAGTAGATTCTATCACTAACGCCCTAACAAGAAGCATATTCTGTATTTCATTGTGATCATCTATCAGTGTGTAACCCCAACACTCTATTTTATGTGTGTAGCTCCCAGAAGACTCTGAGTATCTTAGGGACAAAACACACAAACCAGATGCCATTGTTGCATGGTGTCTGATACAAATATGAAGTGGGCACAGGAAACTTTAGATTGTCCGAAGTCAGCTAGAAGCTTAAAATGGTTTTGAGGGCTGGAAATGGTTAAGAAGAGTAGAGTTGAGTTCCTATCGGCCAGTTCAGTCAGCTCACAGACTGCTTCTAACTGGCTCCAGCGGATCCGATGTCCTCTTCTGACATACACAAACATAAAAACACACATATACATAAATAAAAGATAAAGATAAACCTTTTATAAATGTTTCTGATTCTGAAGTCAGGATGTTAGGAAGCTTCACCAGGGAGCAGTGCTGGCGACATTACTGAGAGCAGGCCAGAATGATCCTAGGAGAGTGGCGGCTCACTCTGTGGTCTCCCTGGACTTGCAGGAAAGCACCAGTGGGTATCCCATGTTACCTTTAGGAGGAAGGAGTAACAAAATGTTAAAGAGCTGTCAACAGGGAAAGTCTGTTGAAAACACAGCAAAACCTTAAAGTTGTCTAATGCACCATTTATGTCATGCACATGGAAGGCCAGCCACACTGATACACTCGAGAGAGGCAGGAGCAGGCCGATCACCATGAGTTTAAAACCAGCCTGGTGCACATAAAGAGACCAGGGCTACAAAGTCAGACCCTTCCACAAAAGGAAACAATAACAACAAAAGCATACCCTGTCATTATGAGTAAAGCATGTCATCTTTCTTCAGTTGGTTTAACCTAACTCATGTTTTCTTAATCCAGTCTCCCATCATCGTCGTTTCTTACATAAAGAAGCAAGTTATACAAATACTTCTTTATAGAAAGCAGTTTACTTAGACACAAAGTAAATAGACCAAGATTCTTAGAACCCTTCTGTTTTTTTTTAATCAAAAAACTTCAGGCTGGAGGTCTTCAAGATTAAGAACACAGTTTTTTCTTGCAGAAGACCAGAGTTGGGTCCCCTGTGCCATATGATAGCTTGCAATGGTCTGTCACTCCAGCAGCAGTGGATCTGATGCCCTGATGCCCTCTTCTGGCTTCTGCAGACACTAGTGTGCATGTAGGGTACAGACATCCATATACCTAAAACAAAATAAATATATTAAAAATAATAAATTCAAAATCCATGAGGGTACGATTCTGGTTTTAATATTTTTAATAAATGTGTGTGTGTGTGTGTGTGTGTGTGTGTGTGTGTGTGTCTCGCTGCACACATGTGGAAGACAACTTTCAGGAGTTGGTTCTCAGTCTTCACTTTGAGTCAAGTTCTCCCTTCCTTTTTCTTTTCTGCACTGCATACTCCAGGCAGGATGGCTTGTGAGATTCCAGGCATTCTTCTGCCTCTGCCTCCCACTCTGCTGTAGGAGTCCTGGAATTATAGATATGTGCCACCAGATCCAGCTAAGACTCAAACTGAGGTCGTCTGGTGTGCAAACTTGGGTCAACTGATGTGCAAATCTAATACTTTTTACTGCTGAGCCATCTCTCCAACTCTGGTCTTTTCAAATTTTTATCTAGCAAAGTCTGTCTAGCTCTTTTTAAGAGAAAAACACCATGCTTGGCACCTTAGGAAATACACTATGCCTTGTAGGACTTCTGCCTTGTGTCTCCTATGCTTTTGGGGTAGGATATATTTGGATATAGTAGGAGTTTGGTCTGTATCCTGTTAGGTAGTCCTACCCAAATCAGGAGAGGTTAATCCTCCTGGTAGGCAGGCAAGCCTGGGGAGAAGACCCAACTACAGTCTCTGTGTGACACAGTCTGCTTCTAAAGCTGCCCAGGCACTGAGCACGGAGTTCTTCAGACTCAGAACTTGCCTCGTTTTAGTTAGTCATCAACAAACAGGTGGCCTAGGAATCGGATGAGGAAACAACCATTCATGAGTTCACCTCAATCTCATTGAAGAAAGTTCTGGGGCTTCTGTCCTCAGGGAGCTGCAGACCAACCTAATGGAGAGGAGGAGGGGGAGAGGAGAGGGAGAGACAGAGACAGAGACAGAGAGACAGAGACAGAGAAACAGACAGAAAGAGAGAATATATGTTTTGAAAGAAACCTTGATTTCTATTCAAAGGACAAAGTCTTATTCTGTATTGAGACAGGAATGACTTTGAGAGCATATATAGACAAGCGAGGAGTACATCAAGCTGGGGAGGTGGTGTCAGAGAACACAGCCTGCGAAAGGGTCAGAGAGGAAGATAATTGGCTATATGGGGAACTGTTGAGCAGGAGAGTAAAGAAAGCTAGGGATGTTAGGAGGGCAGGACCTGGACTATCCAGAGCCTTGTGCCCACTTCAGAGAAGAGAATTGATATGGAAATAGGTAGTCTACAGAACTGGTGACTTGGGGAGATACAGAGGACACTGGTATCATCATTTTGGGTGGTTGTTGTGGTTACTGGTCATCTTCTAAACTTCCTCAGAGTCACTGTCCCTGCCTCACCCTTAGCTGTTCCCATTTAGGGACTCAACCCTCAGACCTTTGGAGGCACTACAGTACACACTGGCACAGTGTGGGGAAAGACACAGAAAGATGAACTTAGAGTCTGAAAAGCCCTGTGGACAGAAGCACTGCTGCCCAGGGCCGAGTGGACACGGGCAGCCTAAGCCTGCTACAGTCTGATGGGATGAGACTTTCAACTGCCACCTAATGGCACCAGCAGCTCCGTCCCGGGACTTTCTGAGTTCTTTCTTTCCTTTTTTTCTTTTTCTTGGTTGCATCATTCTAGAACTATTTGAATGCCCCTGTCTACTTGGAAGGCACAAAACAGTTGAGATTTGTGGGTTTTTCTGTGCAAAATCAAGCTGTAACACATGAAACTTGGGCTTCTCTTTTTAACTGAAAATACCCAAGAGCCTTTGTGTTGGGTTCTAGAAAGTGACAAGCTGATTTTTTTTTTTTCCGAGACAGGATTTCTCTGTGTAGTCCTGGCTATCCTGGAACTCACTCTGTAGACCAGGCTGGCCTCGAACTCAGAAATCCGCCTGCCTCTGCCTCCCAAGTGCTGGAATTAAAGGCGTGCGCCACCACCACCCGGCTTGACAAGCTGATTTTTTAAGGCTTTAAACTTGAAGCCTAGAAGTCTAAAGTATCTATGGGGGTGGGGGGAATCGGAGAGCTGACGACCTGCGTGAGAGTGAAGCACTTGCAGCAAGCATCCCATTCGTAGGCAGAGGCTCAGGTCGTGAGTCATCTTCCCCTCGGCTCTTACAGCTCAAATGCTATGGCCATATGAGTGGCTCTGTGGGATCAGAGAGAGCTTCCTGGTGCCCGAAGTCTGATACCTGATTGTTTTTGGATTTTTGAGACAGTCTTGCTCTGTAGCCCTGGCTGGATCAATACTCATTGTGTAGTCTGGACTGGCCTTGTACTTATTGTATAGTCCAGGTTAGGCTCAAATTAATGGCAGTCCTACTGCCAAAGCTTCCCAGGTGATGGGATTACAGGCATGCACTACCACAGCTTGTCGATGACTTTTGACCTGATTCCCTCTACCCAGATTCAAAAGAAATGTCTAAGAGCATTTGACCCTAAACCAGCAACAATTCAATAATCCAATTACACATAATAATTCAATTTAGGACAAATGTCAACAATTTCAAAAAAACACTTGTGTATGTAAAACCCCACATACATGAACGTTAGCTCAGTGGCTTTCAAACATGAAAGAAAATAACTGTCATCAGAGTTCTAGGTGCATGTGTGACATGATGCCATCCACAAGAGGAACTATATAAAAGAACGTTCCCTCGGTGATACCCAGCAGTGCTCAGAGGCCCTGGCTTTCTCCCTTTCTTTGTTATTATCTAATCATTTGATCCTTGCCACATTTTATAAGATTGGTGTTATCATTCTTAGCTTACAGGTGAGAGTGACTGAGGCTTAGAAGAATTAAATCAATCAGCTTCATTTGGCTATCAAGTAGTGACACAAGAATGTGAACCGGGATCTGTTTCTAAAAGTCCACATGCTTTCACCAAGGCACGTGGGTGCCTCATCACCTCCCCGCCCACAGTCGTTCCCCACCCCCACGTCGGGTTTAGCAATGCAAGCGACTTTGGGAGTTTGCCAGAACTGTTGGTGAAATCCCTCTCCTGCTTTGGACCAAGCCCAGATCAGAGTAGAATAAGCCTGCCACCTTGAGGCAGGCCTGAAGGGGAAGGGTGTGCCTCAGATTCGGGCCCACTGGACCTTCAGCCTGCTGTCTGCAGGGCAATCTGTGGGAGGGCAAGCTGCCTCCCACTCGTCCCCAGAAACGAAGAATCTATCATAGGCCAGAATCAGAAGAGGCCATCTTCATCTTTGTAGGAATAAAATGAAAACAGAGTAGCAAGTTGTAATCGTCTTCTCCCTCCTACCCCCTGAATAATCTAGGCATGTATTTTGCACATGGGGTGCATTTGGGCATGACCTATAAAGGTAAGTTCTGCTCATTTGCTTGGTTTTGAGTGAGGGAAAGTCACGCTCAGATTCTGGCAGTGCGTAAATGAAAGCCACCGAGCTGCCTTATTGACTTTCTGCAGCTACGCAGATCCCACCCTAGGCGTCCCCTCATCAAAGGGCAGTACTTGTAGAGCCAGCGCTTACTTATTAATAAAGATCAGGGCTTTATTTGATTATTTATCTAATCAAGATTCATCTTCAGTCTAAGCTCATTAAGCCTAGTGCTAATGGAGTGTGCTTGAGGTGAAATTACCCTCGGTGACACAGAGACTGAATCCAGACGTCAGGGGCCAGGACAAACGGCACAGAGCAAGCCGGGGTCACCCGGGGGTGGGACAGAGCATGTGAAGTATCTGTTCACCGACGAGAGCAGGCACATTTCCCAAGGTTAGTTTCGAATGCAGTTATTAAACACACTCGGTAGTAGCACAAAGGTGACAAGAACTCTCATTATCTCAGACAGTCAAGACTTAGAACAGCTCTGCTTGCGTCACACTGGGGCAACCTCTGAGGTGATCTAAGGTGGGATGCCGACTTAGAATCAGGATGCTGGCACTCTGCCTGCCTCAGCCTGACTCCTACTGACTTCTGTCTACACCCTTTGCTCCACTCCCTGGTCTAACCTGGTTGCAACAAAAGCCAGCCCTAAAGCATCGCTCCTACCTCTCAGAGGAGGGACTCACCATCTTCTTACCTTGCAGGGCTCTGCTGCCACACACAAACCCTCTTCTACGTGACTTCTTGACAAGTTCCATTTTTCCTAAGGTGAAGAAGTATACTACTATCACAGAGCCACACTGAAAGTGGCCCTGCCCGTGAGCACAAGAGCTGTGCCGAGACCAGCGTGACCCTTCCCCCCAAACACAGCAGCTTAGACTCGGCTTCAGAGTAGACTAAATTACTTCTCAAGGCAGATAAGGGAGAAGACGGCTAAGTGCATCCTGCGTTGATATTTCAGTCTCTGCGTTCGTGCTGAAAGAATTGGTCAAGTAACGCCAGTAAAGAGGTGGGAGGACCCCTCTGGTCTCTCTTCACCTTCAAAACCTGGCGTAATGCCCACTCATAGCAAAGCATGGGCTCCCAATCGCCCCCTAGAGTCATCCAGTAGTGTATGTGTGGTGGGCTCAGTCTAAAACATGTGGCCTTTGCCCTTCATGAGCTTGCGGGACCCAGAGCTGGACAGACAGGGAATACAGTGAGGGGGGAGTGTCAGGGAGAGCGTGGGGAAGGGACATTTCATATTCACTCATTCATTCCAGACACGTGATATGAGAGGGTCTGTGGGAGGGGCTAAAGGCAGGATCAGAGAAGGAGATGAAGAAGCAGGTGACAATGAAGATCTCATTACCAAGACTTCTAACTGTTGTGCCCGACTAATTCAGTGAAGGGCAGAGTCTAAACAGCAGTGAAACAGAGAGGAGAGGAGACCATGTGAAAAATTTCTCAGCAAGCGGAACCTATAACAAAGGTCATAAGTATTTCTTAGTTTTCTCTATGTGACAAACAGGATACCCTGCTGATGATAAGCAGTGTCACCCCACGTATGTAGTGGCCCTTCCAGGACCATCCTCCCAGAGGGCTGGTATAGCCAGGTCAACACTTTACAGTCCTTCCTTGACATACAAATATTAGCAGTGGGTCTGAATGGAATGGGGTAACTATGAGAACTATTGCAAATACAAGAGTGTCCCTTCTTCCCGGGAACCTGCCTCAGTCTCAGGAGCTGCCCTGGAGGTCAGGACCCATGACCCTCACATTGAAAACCTTTCGTCTTGGGGCTTGGGAGGTGTTTTAATTAATTTTCTATTCTCATGATAAAACACTATGACCAAAGCCCCATGCGAATAGAAGGAAGGGTTTACTTTGGCTTACCATTCCAGAGAGATAAGAGTCCTTTACCATGGAGGGAGGGAGAGCTTGGCAGCAGGCTGGCCAGACAACTGGAGCAGCAAGCTAAAAGCTCACATCCTGAACTACCAACCAACAGGAAGCTAGGAGCAAAGTGGGAACGGTACAGGCCTTTGAACTCTCAAAGCCCTCCCCAGTAATAGCCCAGTCCTCAGGGGCATGCTTCCTCCAGCAAGGCCACACCTCCTAACCCCCTGCAACTGCACCACCAACTGGGCACCAAGTATTCAAAAGCTCAAAACTCTCAGGGGCATCTTATTCAAATCACCACAGCAGGAGAGAATAAAAAGAAACCCCGTACAGACTGGTGTTTCTGATCACAGTGGGTTGGAAAGTTTTATACAATGGGACTTAAAAGTCCTAATTCTGTACATACTCTATCTGCTCCATTTCCATCTGAAGTAGCCCATCTGAAGAAGCCTGCCTTCCTTTCTATTTATGTACATGTATGGCCCCTTCCTCGCTGTTAACTTCTTGTTTGGAGACAGTGTTTCATGATGTAGCCCTGGCTGACCTGGAACTTGCTATGCCGACTGGGCTAGCCTTGAATTCACAGAGATCTTGCCTGTCTCTACCTCTCCAGGGCTGGGATTAAAGCATGTGCCACACCATGTCGTTCATATCTAAAGAGCAGGAGCAAACGCCTTGTCACTCCCGTTATCTTGCCACCAACGAGGCATTAGTGAGCACCTGCTGGATCAAGCAAGGTGCCCAGGAAGGAAGGCCCTGCGCATTCCACCCTCCGTCCTCCTGGTCTCCCTCTAATCCCAAGCCTGAAAGTTGCCAAAAAGCCTTCTTTTCACATGGAGAAGTATGCATGCAAGTGAAGAACCCAGCTTGCAGTGCTGAGTCACGGACAAGAGTCCTTGACAGCTGCATGAGTGAACTCAGTGCTCACAATGAGGCAGGTGTCTGAGTCATTAAACCAATATTCTTACTGGAAAGGGAATGCTCATTGTGTGAACCAACTTTGCAGGGTCTGTGTGGAATAAATCTTCCCTAAGCAGTAACGGGAAATGCAACATTACCAGTGATATTAAACTACCTTTGAAATACGCAACAAAGAAAAGTCAAGGCCAGCAAGCTGGTGCTGCCCACGGTGGCGCTAGAAGAGGAGGATGTCCACTGAGACTTCTGCTCCCCAACACCCCATCTCTGTGCTTCACTCTCTTAGGTGGAATTGGATGTGTGGGCCGGGACAAGGGACAAGTTCGGAAATGCCTTGATGTGGTGGAGATCTACAACCCCGATGGGGACTTCTGGAGGGAAGGTCCGCCTATGCCAAGTCCCCTCCTCTCACTGCGAACCAATTCCACCAGTGCGGGTGCCGTGGACGGGAAGCTCTATGTCTGCGGCGGATTTCATGGAGCAGGTACTAGCCTAGCTATAGCTATGTCATGGACCTCGTGGGAATTGGCTTTTACCTCCAGGATGATCAGGGTTTGCTTTCCAGAGTAGTGAGGCTCTGGCAAGAGTCCGGCTTTCAGAGCCCAGTGGCCTGGAGCAGGTCTCTAGATTTTCCAGGGCTCCTCCTCTATGAGACGGTGAGGATTCTCTGGGATGATGTTTATAATGCATCTAGCACATGGCAGCCACTCAGCCCATAGTAGCTGAGTATGGAGAGAAAAGAAGGAGAGCAAATTCCTTTGGTAGGATTAAAAGACCAAGAGGGATGTGAGAGCAGAGGAATGACCAGAAGTGTGGGGTGTTAGGCTTTTAGCTAACAGAAGACCCCAGTGCTGCCCGCTGCCATCCAGTGAAGTAAATGGCTTAAAAGCATTTCTTTTTTTTTTTTTTTTTTTTTTTTTTTTGGTTTTTCGAGACAGGGTTTCTCTATGTAGCCCTGGCTGTCCTGGAACTCACTCTGTAGACCAGGCTGGCCTCGAACTCAGAAATCCGCCTGCCTCTGCCTCCCAAGTGCTGGGATTAAAGGCGTGCGCCACCACCGCCCGGCCTAAAAGCATTTCTAAGATGATGTCTACCGTATATACTTATTACTGAATGTACACATCCAATACCATCTTTCCTTTCTGCAGTATGGCGCAGGGAAGCTTTTAAGCATGCATGGATCCAGAGGCCAATGTCTCTAAAGCCTCAGAAGAATACCTTCTTAGTAGATGGACTCAATGAAGTGTTAGGCCAATATAGATACCCGTGAGACACATGCCCCAGAGCGCGTACAATTTTGAATTTTGAAAGATTTGATTTGCCTTCATTTTGTAAGCAATCAGTTTTAAGTAACTAATTTAGAGAATAATGCTTTCTTTGTGGATTAGAAGAGACTTAGTGCGTTAGGGAGTTGGCTCTGTTGGTAAACTGCTTGCCTTGCAAGCATGGGGACCTGACTTCAATCCCCCAGACCATGAAAAAGCCGGAGACATGGTGGAGCATTCTTGTAATTTCAGTGCTTGTGAGATGGGTGGCAATACAGGCAGATCACTAGAGCTCCCTGGCCAGTTAGCCTAGTCTGCTTGGCAAAGGTCCAGACCAGTAAGGGGTTCCCTCCCAGAAGGCATGAGGTACCTGAGGAACAACACTGACCCAGAGGTTGTCCTCTGACCTACACACGCACACACACAACAACCAAACAAGAAACTTAGAAGATATCTGAGTCATAAGTCAAATGTAGGAAGTATTTGTTCTTTATTCAAACCTTTTATTAGGAGGTATTTTTTAGATAGTCTGGAAAATTTAAATATGGACCAGTTATTAGATGATATGAAGGAGTTATTTTAGGGATATTGTATTTTATATAAATCAAATAAAAAGAATATTCTGATCAATTAGAAATTATATGTAAGTGTTTGCAGATGAAAATAATGCACTGTCTGAAGTCTTCTCTATTATAGCAGATTTGTTTTTAAATGTGTGTGTATGCCACCTGAGTGCAGGTGACCGCAGGAGCCAAAAATGGGTATTAGATCCCTGGGAGCTGGACTTATAGTCAGTTATGAGCCACCCAACCTGAGTGCTGGGAACTGAACTGGGTCTCTCTAAAAGAGAAACCACTGAGCCATGTCTGCAGCCCTCCAGCAGATTTTTTAACAGAAGGGGGAGTCAGCATCCTTTCTGGAGCACTGATGGATGTGGTCACTATTAGAGCTGGGGTGTGTGCTAAGGCTGTGCTCCACTCTGGAGCACTGATGGATGAGGTCGTTATCAGAGCTGGGTAGTGCGTGCTCAGGCTGAGCTGCCTTATTGTTTCCCTACTCTGTGTTGCAAGGTTCCCTCGACCAAAGGCGTCACCTCTTCTCCATTTGTCCTTTAGAGAACATTCCCAAAAGGTCTTTAAATGTTTTATTGCATTTTATTCAGTGTGTGCAGTGTATGTGGGTTCAGTGGCTTGAGTGTGGAAGTCCAAGGGCAACTTTTGGGAGCTGGTTGTCTATGTGGGTCCTGGGGATTGGCACTTGAGGGAAACATAAAGTAGAGCATCCCAGAAAAGCAGGGACTAGGCCAAAAGAAGCTGCAGCTGGAGAAATTCAAGTAAGTGCTGTGCTGAAGGAATGGGGGGTAGATGGGGGGGGGAATGAGACACTGGAGAGACTGCCTGGGATTTAAGATTTAGACGAGAAATTGAATCTACGCTGGAAATATGAACAAAGATGGTTGGGGAAACTTCCAAGAAAGCAGAGTAAAGAAATAATTGTAAAATCAGAGGAAGAGAAATGAAGTCCAGGAAGCCCAGCCTTGGAATAGCAGGACCCCTGACAAAGAGAACAGAGAAGGTGGACGGGGTGTGTCATCCACAGAGTAGATGGATAAAAATCCTAGAACTGAAGTCCCTGGTCTAAAGGAAGCCACCCAATGCCCCAGGAAGCATATAAAAACAGATGGAGTCAACGTGTATCACTGTGACATGAGAGACAAACAAAAGATCCTAAAATGTTCTGGAAAGGGAGAGTTTTATCCAAAGTACGAAAATCAGAGTTCTGAACTGTGGTGCAGGAAGCTAAAGGAAAGTGAAGCAAACGTAGTCAGAAGCTCTGCAGAAAACTATTTTCCACCTACGCAGGCTGACCCTGCTGGGCTGAGTCAAGGCTAAGGGCATTCTCCCGACATGCAGTGTGTCAGAATGTCTCTTCTGCGCCCTCTTTTTAAAAATCAAGATATGTTTCAGCAAAACTGAATATGTAAACCAAGAAACAGTAGCTCCCAGAAAAATGATTAAACACTGTAGAAACAAAGAGGGAACTCCTGGGAAGGTGAGGTAGACCCCCGGAAAACAGCTGCTATGCGCAGAGCTGAGGAGCAGCAGTCCCGAATGGGGCTAGCCCTGGGCTGTGGGCGGGAGGACAGGGTCCACCATGGTGCTAGGGACTGAACTCTGGCCCCTCTGCAAAAGCAGCATTTGTTCCTAACTGCTGAGCGATCTCCCCAGCCCCTGACTCACAATGTTTTTAAATGTTTTAGACATTGAGAGAGGGGCAGTGGAAGCTAAAAAGCATAACATTAAAAACATCGTGCGTTACTCCTTCTGTATCCAGTGTGGCTTATTAATCCCGAAAATCATGGGAGAAAGACCAGTTCCACAATGTTGAGTCAAATTTGAAGCTAGCTTTAATTAAATACTGGCCAGGATGATGGACTCTGACCAGGTCCATCTCTAGGTTCCCAGGAAATGGACAGGAGTCACGTTTTGCAGAGGCTTAAAAAGGCAAAACCTCACTGCCACCGAATTTCCTATCGGGTCCAAACAGAGACAAACATATCTGTTGAAGTATTTCCTGCCTATATCCCTCCTACTCACATCCAATCAAGTACATTTGGTGCAAACAAACTTTTTTAGGGGAGCAAAACCACGTGGCTTGCTATTTCCCAAGAACCACAGTACCCAACATTCCAGGAATGTCTCTGTCCTTGGGCAAGTGAGGCTTACAGTTTAACTCTGGCTCTTGCATTCCCCCTTGAGTTGTATCCTGAGTTAAATCCTTGACTCTCTGATTGGTACCTGTTTATATTGGGATCTAATGACAACAAGCTTAATGATACCCAGATAGTAATTGTCATTTAGTTAAGGCATCAGTGATGTAGGAGCCAACAGTAATTAGCAGAAACAGAAGGTTCAAAGACTCAGTGATGGCTGGCATCAGAGTTACAATCCAGAAGGAGCCTGGAAATGAATGGGGCACCAGGCGTTTATTTCATCTCAGGTCCCCTTTTCAAAGTATGTTGTTGTTGTTGTCATTGTCATTGTTTTTTTGAGATGTTTTTAGTACGGTCAGATTATAATCCTGAATGGTTTGTATAAAAACAATACTTTTCTCTTAAAGTCATATAATATCTCCTTGTTCTGCATAAAGCAGGCCAAGTGTCCTATCATATTGTAGAACTATTTTAGGTAGTGAATATCTCTGGTGGTAAATCTGGGCCCACTTTCCTGGTGTGCCAATTGACACTATAGGTAACTATTTTGTTCCCTATACCAGGGAGTTTGGGAGTTTCCTTTTGTCAGCATTTCAGCCTGTTGGGGACAGTGGGTGATGTGTTCTCTTCTGCATCTTCCTCTGGCCGAAACTAGGACATTGTTATCAGGGCTCAGGAAGGCTGATATACTCGTCAGAAACTGTCCGGGGAATCGAGCAATGGTGCATTCATCAACCGCATCTGGTTAGCTGACCCAGCTGAAGGGACAGGGGGCAGTCACACCGGCTGGACAGGTTTGCATCAGCTTTCAGCAAGTCCAGAGCTCAGCAGGTCACATTCTGCAGCTGATTCCAGGTGGCGTCTGTCAGTCAAGTGGAAATCTGCTGAGACGAATATAGACTGGGAACAAAAGATCAAGTGTAGGATCTTAAAGGAAAGCCTTGCATTTGGAACTTCCAGCCTCATAGTCCCACTAACTGGGGAGAGCAGGGGCAACAGGTTGATCTAGGAGGAAAAACTGGATCTAATTTTTATATATGAAGTGAGCTAACAGAGAGGCAGCGGCCTGGGTGGAAGGAGCAGTTGCCTGATAGTGACAAAGCCAGTCTAGCCCTCGATGCCATCAGAGATCTGAGAAGACCACACCACAGGAGGACCTGTGCTCAAAGGGCCTGTGTATCAGTGAAAATGACAGACTAGTCCATTACCCAGACAGTCTTCTCAGGCTCCTGTGATCTCCACGGTTTCGCTGTAAGGACAGAGGTGCCCAGAAGGTGAGAGGCTTTCCTTTGTAGGAGGAGCATGGAGGACTGACCTTACTTTGTCTAGGTCAAGTGGGGCAATCAATTCCCTACTGTCCTGCTTGTCTCTGGTTTGGGCTCGGCCCTGGCTGCAGGCAAGGCAGTGCCTTCAAGTGATTGGTGTTACCACAGTCCAGAGAGAGTTATATTTGTGCCCAATCATCCTGTTGGAGACCTTGGGATTGCTACTAGAAGCTGTCTGTCATGCTAAGTTTTTCATTAAACATTTCAAATGCCATACTCAGCAGATCTCTTACAAATCTAAGTATATCTAAGCTAAATAAACCATACATGATTTTACTTACTGGCTTTAGGCTTAACCTTGAAACATATACAGGAGGCTAAATAAGACATATTTCTGGAATTTAATTAAATTAATAGTTACATTGGCTACAAGTATAATTAAAGCTTAGTCATATTTAACAGTTTATAATAAAAAATAATTTATGAATTGGACCTCTTCTAGTTTCAAAATACAGTTCTTAAGTCAGCAGTATAGCCCATGCAGCTTTACTTCCCAGGTCCTTATATAGTGTACCCTTACAGACTATCAGTTCCTTATATAGTGTACCATTACAGACTATCAGTTCCTTATATAATGTACCATTACAGAATATTAGTTCCTTATATAGTGCCCCATTACAGAATATCAGTTCCTTATATAATGTACCATTACAGAATATCAGTTCCTTATATAGTGTACTATTATAGAATATCAGTTCCTTATATAGTGCGCCATTACAGACTATCAGTTCCTTATATAGTGCGCCGTTACAGAATATCAGTTCCTTATATAGTGCGCCATTACAGAATATCAGTTCCTTATATAGTGTACCATTACAGACTATCAGTTCCTTATATAGTGTACTATTATAGAATATCAGTTCCTTATATAGCGCTCCATTACAGAATATCACAGTTTCTTATATGACTCAGTATATCAAAGTAGCTACAGCTTAACACAGTAAAGACAAGAAAGTTATACATTCATTCTTAAATGAGTCTCTGCTATCCCGAGTAGATCTTGGGTAAGGAGAGACTGTTTGCCAGACTGCTTAGGTCATTGTCTTGTTGCATCATAAGGTAAGAATATCCCAGTTTCTGGTGTTTAGTACTTGGTCCTCATAGCTGTGACCCTAATTTTTAACTTTTTTATTTATCTATTTATCAAGATTACATATTAATAAAAATGGCCATAATAAAATATTTTATACATATAAAATATCTCATAGGCTTATAAATCTAAATCTTTAAAACTGTTCCTTAAAAATACCCAGTTTTGGGCTGGAGAGATGGCTCAGCAGTTAAGAGCACTGACAGCTTTTTCCAAAGGTCCTGAGTTCAAATTCCAGCAACCACATGGTGACTCACAACCATCTGTAATGAGATCTGACACCCTCTTCTAGTGTGTCTGAAGACAGCTACAGTATATTTACATATAATGCAATAAATAAATATTTTTTAAAAGTATCCAGTTTTTTTTTAATTTATTCTGTGAAACTTCAAAATTTCCTTTTAAGAAGTTTAAAACCTTTCAACTGTGTGCTCCTGCAATATTAAAAATAAAGTACCTCTTTTTATTTTAGGGGGGAAGATGCAGGGTAAAACTACAATCTGTACAAGGCAACACCAAGCCCCCAACAGGGTAAACAATTCAGTGTTCATTCATAGTCCTTTGGGCTTGGGTCACCTCCCTGACCCCGCCCTCTGCAGCATACATAGCCTGCCTTCTAGATCTCAGCCAGCTCTATGATCCCTTCATGTCTTTAAGATCAGTACCACCTAGTTGACATTTATGTTACAAAATTTGGCTGCCAGCAACATACATTTTTTATATGAACACATGGAGATGCAGTTTTAATATCTTATTAAACAAGCATTGTTTTTAAATGTATCTTTTATAAACTTTGTTTTCAACACAGGAATTATAAAAAGAAAAATCCATCCTAATCTAAAATATCTTGGAGATCTGTTATTTCTTCCTTGATTGGGCCACATATTACATGGTTACTTTTAATAAAGATGACGTTAAAGTCCCATGGCATACACCTTCTCCTACCCTAGCAAATATGGCTGCCAGGCACTTGACTGACTAAAGATGGCAGCAGGTCATGAATCGCTTATATCCTTAAATGGAACCATGCTAAATAGTTCCTTTAAGATTACCTATATGGCCAGGCAGTGGTGGCGCACGCCTTTAGTCCCAGCACTTGAGAGGCAGAGGCAGGCGGATTTCTGAGTTTGAGGCCAGCCTGGTCTACAGAGTGAGTTCCAGGACCGCCAGGGCTATACAGAGAAACCCTGTCTCGGAAAAAGAAAGGAAGGAAGGAAGGAAGGAAGGAAGGAAGGAAGGAAGGAAGGAAGGAAGGAAGGAAAGAGAGAGAGAGAGAAAGAAAGAAAGAAAGAAAGAAAGAAAGAAAGAAAGAAAGAAAGAAAATATTACCTATATGGACTGGAGAGATGGCTCTATGCTTAAGAGCACTGACTGCTCTTCCAGAGGTCCTGAGTTCAATTCCCAGCACCCATATGGTGGCTCACAACCATCTGTAATGGGATCCAATGCCCTCTTCTGGTGTGTATGAAGTACAGTGTACTCATATACATAAGATCAAGAAAACAAAAATCCCAGTTGGTTCACCAATAATGCAGAGTTTGAGAGAAGAAATAAAAATTGTTTTTTTTAAAAAAAAGATTACCTGTACATCGATTTTTAACTATCAACCCCTTGTTCTGAGTTTTGAGTTAACTTTTTTTGTTACAGATAGTATGGATTTTTAACCATATCCAATAAACTTATAAATCTTGAGATACAGGAAGTTTATATAATAGTCTTAATCAATAATCTAGTAATCCCTTTAGCTGTTCTGCTTTGCTCTTTTCTCCCTGCCAAAGCTCTTGACCCTAAACACAGAGACTTTAAAAGCATGTCTGGGTCTGAGAATGGGAGAGCCATAACCCACTTTCAGAGCCAACTTTTCAAAAAGATAGAACAGCATAAAACAACTTTGATATTATCTATATCCAAAATATTTTTTGATCTAACTCAGTGACCAGAAAGTCTAGAGATACTTTCTGAGCCCAAGCCATCAAAGCAGACATGGTAGCTGTGGCTGGCAGCTGGTGGCAGCAGAAGCAGTAAAATATAACCAAGAGGCACAGCGTGCGGTGAGCTCACTTATTCAGTTGAGCCTGATGCTATTCTGCCTTGGCTCCATGTTTGCAACAAAACTTACAGACACATCAAAAAACACAGCCCCATCCATACACCTAAGACAGACAGGTAAGCCTTTCCCTTCCTCCTTTAGTGCTATAAGCCTAAGGGACTGCTGCCGCTGGGTACCTGCCAAGTAAGTACCTCAGTGGGGTAGCCACAGTAGGGCCAGCCGCAGACTTCCACACTAGCCAGGGCATTGCTTCAAAGCTGCTCACTGAGCCCCAAGGCTGGCCCTGGGCGCTGCACTCTGAACCACCTTACATTGACCCGCCACATACTGCCACCATACTGCCAGACCCCAAAAGCTCCACCATTTCTGGAGTGACCTCTCCAAAGCAGCTCAAAGCTACCCATCTTATCAGTCTTGTCATTTGTCCATTCGGTTTCTCCAAGTCAGAACACAGAAGACAAAAGACAGGTACAGACAGAAGGTAAGACAAAGAGCCAAAATGACAATGACAGTAACAATTGGTAATGACATTGTCAATAAGACAATGACATTAACAGTTGGTATTCTACAGAAATTTCACCAGTCTGACCAAGAGAATTCAACAAATAGGTGGCAGTTTCAGCTGTCCCTTGAAGAACCACCGGGCCTCTCCTACCCCTAGGCCTGGCCCCTAGTGTCATTAGCTGTGTTGGGAAACCTCAGATTGGAACCCTGCTGACAGGAATCCAGGTGTCAGGCTTCTGAGTGAGTGATTCCCCCCACCCCAGCCCATGTCACCAGGGCATCCTCAGGGCTCAAAGATAAATCAGAAGAAAAGAAAAAGAAAAAACTGGCCAAATTCTCAAAAGTAATCAGTCAGTTGTGGCTGTCTCCCTTTGCCCTGAACAGGGGTGAACAGACCTCATCAGATCCTCTCCCTCCCCAGCTTGGGTTGCCCCAGAACCAGAATCCAGAAAGGAGGCAGGAAAATGTCCCAGAAAGTGAAAATGGTTTCTGTGACTAACCAAATACTAACCAAATGACACTCCATAAAAATTCTTACTATTTCCTTTCAAGCAGAGCCATTGACCGCAGGAGTTTGCAAAGTGGAAAGCACTTCCCTGGAGCCTTGGGTCAGCTGGGTTAGCTATCCCGAGGTGGCGCACCGCTGGGGTGCCTCACCAGCCTCTTGAGGATCTCAGAGTAAAGATCCAAGCTTCAGCAGAATCTGGGTGGAATATTTTTTTTATTTCACTAAGGCTTCCAAAAGTTAATCCTGAAGATCACAAGAGAAAGACCAGTTCCAGAATTTTGAGCCAAAATTGAAGGAAGCTTTAATTAAATAATGGCCAAGATGATTGTCTCTGACCAAGTCCATTTCTAGGTTCCCAGGATATGGCCATTTTGCAGAGGCTTAAAAACGCAAAACCTCATAGACACCAAATTTCCCCTCAGGCCCAATAAGGAAGAAGCATACATCTTGACATATTTCCTGCCTGCGATCCCTCTCACCCACATCCAATCAAGCACAAACAAACTTTAGGGGAGCAAAACCATGTGGCTGTTTCCCAAGAAACACCCAACATTCCAGGAATTTCTCTGTCCTTGGGCAAGTGAGGCTTACAGGCTCAGTCATAAGAGCTCAGACATAAGAACTAAATATTGGCCAGATTCCCCCCAACCCAGAGCTCCCAGGGATTGGACCACCAACCAAAGAATACACATGGAGCGACCCATGGCTCTGGCCATATATGTGGCAGAGGATGGCCTTGTTGGTCATCAGTGGGAGGAGAGGCCCTTGGTCCTGAGGGTGTTCGATGCCCCAGTGTAGGGGAGTTACAGTGCGGGAGGACAGGAGTGGGTGGGTGGGTGAGGGAGCACCCTCATAGAGGCAGGGGGAGGGGACATGGGAGAGGAGGTTCCAAAGGGGAGACCTGGAAAGGGGAAAATATTCGAAATGTAAAAATAGAAAATATCCAGGCTGGAGAGATGGCTCAATAGTTAAAAGCACTGACTGCTCTTCCAGAGGTCCTGAGTTCAAATCCCAGCAACTACATGGTGGCTCACAACCATCAGTAATGGGTTCCAATGCCCTCTTCGGGTGTGTCTGAAGACAGCAACAGTATACTCATATACATGAAATAAATTTTTTAAAAAAACAGTTTATCAGAAAATGTTTATAATTCCACTTTTAATCAACTTAGAAATACTTTTATACCTACAATTATTATATCTATATAAAATTTTCCATGATAATCTTCAATTCTAACATGTTTTTCTACATTTTTCTATCATTTTATCAGAAATATTTTCCACATAAATCTTCAACTCTATTATAAAATTTTTCTATCCCATATTTCAATTAATTAGCAATGTTTTACATGTCTACAACTTTACTCTTTAATTTTCCATGAAAATTGTCAATTTTAATGTGTTTATCTGAAATATTTTCCATGTAAATCTTTAGTTTTATCATAAAGTATTTTTATTTCCCTTTACTTCCCTTTTCAATAAATAAAAAATAAATTTAAAAATACATGCATACACACACATATTTTAAAAAATTAAAGAAAATATCTAATCAAAAAAGAAAAAAAATTTAAAAAAGGAACTAAATATTGAGCTATATTTATATATAACCAATACTGTGCCTTGATAGTCCTGTAAAAATGAGAAAATAGGCAGGTATGCTAAGGCTGAGAAACAAAGCTAAGTCCCACAATGTCTTGTCTTTGTTGTTTCTGTGGCTAACACAAAATACCTAAAGCTAGATGCCTGTAAGAAAGGCTTTTTTAGCTCACAGTTTTGGAGGCTAGAAGTCCATGTTCAAGTGTCCCTAACCACTGTAACAGAGACCCTCTTGACTGGGTCACTGCATGGAGGATAGAGTCCTGGTGGCAGTGTATACAGAAGGAAAAGTCACATGGCAACACAGAACCCCAAAGTAACTCAGGAGCTATGCTCACTCTGATGTGAGACAAGGTCTCACTATGTACCCTGAACTGGCCTGGAAGTCACTACATGGGCTAGGCTGGCCTTGATTTTCAGACCCTGCCTCTCCTTCCTGGGAGCTGCAGTTATGGAGATGAACTTCTAGGCTGCGCTCAAGTATTCTGGGGCACTAGTCAGAGGCCATGCGAGCTGCATCAACCCCTTCTGAGGAGAGCAATCGCAGAATCTGGTCACCTCCTACAAAGTCTCGCCTCTTAAAAAGTTCCCTGCCTCCCAGCACCACTGCTCTGTAGACCAAGTTTCTTGCACATGAATCTTCGGAGAACAAACTCAAGCGGTATCTAAAGCACAGCCGCCTTCATCTGAGAAATCAAGAATGAAGTGTTATAAAAATGTTATTTATAGGGCTGGAATCATCCTGGAGAAGCAGCCGGGTAGGAAGAAGAGCAGTGGGTAGGGACAGCTTCTTCAAGGAATTACAGGGCTGAAGTCATCTGATTCTTCATAGCATTTGAATATGAAACTGGGAAAGCTAGAACAAAGTTTACAATATGCAAATCAAGTGTGAATGAAGAGGAAGGGCAGGGAGCTCGGAGGAGTCTGAGGAGTCTGCCCGAGGCCAGTCTGCGGGTCTTCTGCCGTTCCCACACCTTGTGCACCGAGAAGCTGGCCACCATTGCTCTGGACTGTTTTGATAAGCACTTTTGTGTAGCAGGTGATCTGAGAAGACATCTTATCTGTCTCCATGACAAAGGGCAGACATCCTGGCCCTTTCACGACAGGATTCCTAAGCCCAGGATTTCTCCCTAGGACTTTCGATTCCTAAGCCCAGGATTTCTCCCTAGGACTCACAGGTGTAGCCACACTCTTCCGGTCACCTTGTGAGATTAGGAGCTCAAATACCTGGAACTCAAGATGCTGACACAGCAGCGGCAGCAGCTTCAGCAAAGGATACTGTCCTTCACTGCTGCTTAGAAGTCCCCTGTCTTTATCAGCACCCATGAATCTGCAGCAAACAGACTACAAAAACCCAGAGTTTCACAGTCCTTAACAGAATCCGGAATCTCTCCAGCAGGCTTTCTTCTCCACCTACCACAGTCTGAGGAGGCCAGCATGTTTCAAGGCCAGCGCTCATAACACCAATCTTTCACACATTCTTACAAAACATAAATGAGGAGACAATTCTCAACTTATTCTGTGAAGTCAGTGTTATCCCATGTTTAAAAAAAAAAAAATCAAAGCTCAGAGGC
This sequence comes from Apodemus agrarius, assembly GCA_964023405.1. Lineage (NCBI taxonomy): Eukaryota > Metazoa > Chordata > Mammalia > Rodentia > Muridae > Apodemus > Apodemus agrarius. Next base: position 117,710,833 of record OZ030006.1, on the reverse strand, counting down.
TAGGGAGATGGCGCAGTCAGGAAAGCACTTGCTGTGTGAGCATGGGTTTGATCCCTCAGAACCTGTGTAAGAGGCCAGGTACACTCCTGAAATCCAGCACAAGGAAGGATCCGGGACTCACTGCCCAGACAGTCTAGCTGAATCAGTGTGTTCAGAGAGCAATGCTGTCTCAGAGAGTATTGCTAGCTGGAGAGCTGGCACCAGGGTTAAAAACTCTTGTAAAAGACCGAAGCATGGTCCCCAGCATACACTTCAAGCTGCTTGCACTGCCTGTTACCTCAGATCCAGAAGATCTAATATCCTCCTCTAGCCTCCACAAGCACCTGCATTCACGTGCACACACCCACACATAGACATACACACAGACACATTATTAAGATGGCTCAGAGGTTGAGAGCACTGACTGCTCTTCCAGAGGTCCTGAATTCAATCCCAGCAACCACATGGTGGCTCACAACCATCTGTAATGGGATCCGACACGCTCTTCTGGTGTGTCTGAAGACAGCTATAGTGTATAAATCTATAAATAATAAATAAATACCACACAGTGGCTCACAACCATCTGTAATAGGATCTGATGTCCTCTTCTGGTGTGTCTGAAGACAACTACAGTGTATAAGTCTGTAAATAAATAAATAAATAAATAAATAAATAATATATATATATATATATATATATATATGGAGCTGAAGAAATGGCTCAGCAGTTGAGTACACTGGCTGTTCCTCCAGAGGACTCAGGTTTGTTCCCAGCACCTACATGACAGTTCACAACCACCTGAAACTCCAGTGTCAGGGGATCTGACACCCTTTTATGGCATCCTTGGACACTACACACACACACACACACACACACACACACACTCACACACACACACACACACTCACACACACACACACTCACACACACACACACACACTCACACACACACACATACACACACACACACACACACACACACACACACACACACGATACACGGAAATGTAGGCAGGCAAAACACCCATACAATTAAACATTTTTAAATAAAAAAAAAAGTAAAACTTAAAAAAATAAGTAAGTTGCAGAGCCATTGAGGGCTTGAGGATGGTTGATGTCAACTCAGGCTTCTGTATATGCACTCATGTACACATTTACCTCTACATACGGCACATACACACATATAGACATGCCAAAAAAGTCAAAAATTCCAAATGCAAAACTCCTCTACAAAATACTGGCAAACTGAATCCAGAAACATTCAAAAAGTGTTGCACATTGGGTGGGGTGGGGGAAAAAAAAGAAAAAGAGTTACACATTATGACCAACCCACGTTCTCCCAGACAGGCAACAGTGACTAATTGTCTAAAAACTCATTTATATAACACACCTCTTAAATAAAATAAAGGACAAAACCAGGATAATCATCTTAACAGACGAAAAATAAAGGACAAAATCCAGCTCCCACTCATAATGCAGACACCCAGCGTGGTGGCTTGATATGCTTGGCCAGGGAGTGGCACTATTAGGAGGTGTGGCCTTGTTAGAGCAGGTGTGGCCTTGTTGGAGGAAGTGTGTCGCTGTGGGGGTGGGCTTGGAGACCCTCCGTCTAGCAACCTGGAAGTCAGTCTTCTCCTAGCAGCCTTCGGGATAAGATGCTGAACGCTCAGCTCCTCCTGCACCATGCCTGCCTGAATGCTGCCATGCTTCCTGCCTTGATGATAATGCACTGAACCTCTGAACCTGTAAGCCAGCCCCAGTTAAACATCCTTTATAAGAGTTGCCATGATCATGGTGTCTCTTCACAGCAATGGAAACCCTAACCAAGACTCAGCAAGGTTACTGAACCACTAACACACATCGATGGAAAATCTGCAAGCTAACATCATGCTCACTGGTGAAAAACAGAAAATTTTGATCTTAGACTCAGGAACAAGACAAGAACATACATTCTTGCCACTTCTGTTCAGCACTGTGCTGGAGATTCTGTCCTGGGTAATTAGAAAAGAAAAGGAAAGCACAAGCAGCCAGATTATACAGTGATAAGTAATTACCTATTATATGATCTTATACTTAGAAAATTCTGAAAGTTTTTTTTTAATTATTGGTACTAAGAAACAAGTTCAGCAAGGTTGCAAGATAGAAAATTACTGTACAGAAAATCATATGTCTATGCCCTTGTAGAGAACAATCCAAATGTTAAAATTAAGAAAACATCCCATGGGCTGGAGGGATGGCTCAGTGGTTAAGAGCACTGACTGCTCTACCGGAGGTCCTGAGTTCAAATCCCAGCAACCACATGATGGCTCACAACCACCCGTAGTGAGACTTGATGCCCTCTTCTGGTGTGTCTTCTACAGTGTACTTACATATAATAAATAAATAAATCTTAAAAAAGAAAAAAAAAGAAAACATTCCATTTATAGTGCCATTAAAACAAGTAAAATACACGCCGGGCGGTGGTGGCGCATGCCTTTAATCCCAGCACTTGGGAGGCGGAGACAGGCGGATTTCTGATTTCGAGGCCAGCCTGGTCTACTGAGTGAGTTCCAGGACAGCCAGAGCTACACAGAGAAACCCTGTCTCGAAAAAAAAAAAAAAAAAGAAAAAAGAAAAAAAAAACAAGTAAAATACTTAGGACATTTATTTTAAAAAAAGCACAGAACTTATACATTGAAAAATGCAAACTAGCCAGGCAGAGGTGGCACACGCCTTTAATCCTAGCACTTGGGAGGCAGAGGCACGTGGATCTCTGAGTTCAAGGCTAGCCTGGTCTACAGAGTGAGTTCCAGGACAGCCAGGGTTATACAGAGAAACCCTGTCTTGAAAAATCAAAAAATGAAGAAGAAGAAAGAAAGAAAAGAAAAGAAAAAAGGAAAGGAAAGGAAAAAAAGAAAAGTGCAAACTACTTACTAATAATAGTACAGGGCTGGAGAGATGGCTCAGTAATTAAAAGCACTTGCGCTCTTGCAGAGGACCTAGATTTGGTTCCCAGCACCATGTGTCTATAGCTGCAGAGTCATAGGGATCCAATGCCCTTGTCCAGTCTCGGAGGTGACTGTGTATATACAGTGCATAAACATACACACAAACAAAACACTCATACATAAAATAAAATTTAATAAATATCCAAAAATATTAAATGAGAAAACAAATAAGTAGTCAGACTAATAAGATGATTTAAATTTTAAAGGAGCTGGCCAACCCAAGATGAATACCTCCATGGGGATTTTTGTTTTGTTTTGGCATTTTTTGTTTTACTGGGTTTTGGTTGGTTTGATTTTCATTTTTGTATTTCTGTGGGTTTTTTTTTTTCCTAAAGAAAGATAGAAAGAGAACATAAACTTTGGTTAAAGAGACAGAGAGAATCTGAAAAGAGTGAGGGAGGGAAAAAGAGTGCCCAAAATATATTATATGAAAAAAAGTTAAGAGAAAATGTGTATGGAAATGCAAGAGACCTCTATAATAAGAGCCAAATACTTACTTCAAAGCTGTGACAGCCCAGACTGCGGGGTGCCAGCAAATCACAGGAACGGCTCAGTGGGAGATCCCTGGGCAGTCAGAAGTGACCTCTTTCTATTATAGTCACTTGGTTCTCTACAAAGCCTCTCAGATAGCTTAATTGGGAAAGGATCTTTCACCATCAGATTGTACAGGAATGGCTGTTTAGCCACAGGCAAAAGAGAGAGTGTATCTCACGCCATGTACAAAGATGGGCTCGAAGGATAAAAAACCTGTAAATATAAAACTACAGAGTCTTAGAAGGAAATGTGGACATCTTTGGCTTTGGATTACACAGTGAACAGGCAAGTCATTCTGAAAGCATTGTTTAAAAAGACATCTGACAGATGAGAGGAAAATTGCAAATCATATACCTGACAAATAAGAGACATGTCTAGATGGCAGAAAGAAATCTAAGTCGATAACAAAAAGATAGCTCACCAACTTTTAGAAACTATTAACTTTTGAGATTATAATATAATTCCATCATTTCCCTTTCATCCCTTTCCTCCCTCCAAACCCTCTCACGTGCCTTTCCTGAAGGCATAAATACAACCTGATCAGTCTGCATACCGTCACATGTGTGGATGTTTTCAGGGCTGACCAGCTGGAGTGCTCTTCCCTGGGGAAGACTATTTCTCCCACTCCCAGCACTCCTCAGTTGCCTGTAGTACTCTGTGTAGGGAGGGAATCACTCTTTAATTGACAAAGAACCTGAATAGACATTTGTCCAGTGGCGGCTGGGGATTTAGCTCAGTGGTAGAGCACTTGCCTAGCAAGCACAAGGCCCTGGGTTCAGTCTCCGCTCGGGGTGGGGGTAGGGAGACAGCAAACTGACATTTCTCCTATGAATATGAACCAATGGCCAAGTGCTGGACATCTTTAAATCACAATGAGGCCACACTTTATCTCCACCGGAGTGACTGTCACAGAAGGCTAGATAATCACACGTGTTGACAAGGAGGAACTGGGGAAGTCAGAATCCTTGTACACCGCTGTGAGGGCTTATGTGTGAAGCTGCTATGGAGCACAGACTGTACTTCCTCAAAGGGTTAGGCCGTCAGTGGCCCATGTGATCTAGCAGCTCACCCCTAGTACACACATAGGGGACTCAGAGCTCCATCTCTACACACAAGTTCATAGAGGAGTGTCCACACTGCGGTGTTGTAACAGCCCAGAGGTGGAAACAACCCATGTGCTTAACAACCAGTGGATGGATAAAAAGTTCTGCACTCACACAGCAGAAGAGCCCTCGGCAATAAAGAGGGGTGACGATGTGTACCCTAACATAAGTGAATCGTGAAAGCACTGCTCTGAGAGAGAAGGTAGTCTCCAGAAATCGTCTGATCCATGACTCCACTCATAGGAAATGCCCAGGAAAGGCGGAAATGCAGGGGGGTCGGGGTCAAAGGAAGGGAGAAGGGGAAGTGACCATCACTGTCTCCCAGAGGGTACTTCAACTCACTTCTTCTTTAGTGTCAAACCCCGAGGCAGACCACCAAAGCAGGAGAATAGGAGTTGTTCCTTTTTCCTTTAAAAGCAGCATTAGTGCATGTAATTCATATGATGCTCACTCCCTATACGTGAAAAAAGTGGGTGTTTTTGCATAGTCACAAAGTTTGTGCAGCACCCCGCCGTGTACTTTCACAACATCTTGAGCCCCCCATATAAACCATGCACTTTGCATGGGGAAGAGGCAGAAAGAACATCCCAGAAAGGAAGACTTTAGTGGTAGACGACACCTAGTGGCGACACCTATGTCAGCTATCAGAATACCCAAAAGATGACCACACTGTGACCTTAGGAATTACTGGTGACTCCTTTGCCCATGTTTGGTACCCAGAACTCTGCTTTTCAAGGGAGCTTGAACTGTGGGCATCTTTGTGAAAAAACAAAACAAAACTTGAGCTCTTAAAAGACATGGAATTCAGTTCTGCAAGGTTTCTGGTGCCGCACCGGCCATCCCTACTACAGCAGGCTCTTATATGCAAGCTGCAGCTCCTCCCTCCCTCTAGGATTACAAGGAAACTCTGCCAGGGAGCAGCACTGCCCCCTCTCCATTTTGGCCCATCCCCGGCTGCCTAGCTCTCACTCAGAGCCCGAACCTGAGATGTTCTGCTCTCAGCTCACCGGGGTATCTCTGCCCTCAACGTCAGCTTCCCAGGAACCTAGCAACATTCCTGCCTCAGTTTCATTCCTTCCACATCCTTCCTTCCTTCCCTGGGGACTAGAAGGGCTTCCTGATCCCCCTATCTGCCCAGCAGAACTCATTTTACATCTGTCTGTCCCCTCTAGCACAGCCTAGCCCAGGCTTAGTGGTGGTTCTATGACAGAGACCAGACCCAAATCAACAGGTCTACTTCCTGAGTTCCCTGACTCAGGAGCAGTGAAAGACTGATGCTGGTGTTGACTGAGCCGGCAGCAGCACTGGGCACTGGACACAAGCTCATTCATTTATCCTCACAACAGCCTACAAGGGAGATACTGACATCACTCTTACACATGCAGAAACGGATGCTCAGGGGGTCACACCAAAGCTAAATATTGAATTTGGGATTCAGAGTCATATACAGAGTCTGGCCCCAAAGTCTGGTTTCTAAATAGTTAGGCTGGCCTGTCAAATACAAGTCTAGCATTTGATATGGAGACTGAGCATTGATATATCATTTTAAAGATCTTTAAAGATTTAAAGATTACCTTTTTAAATGTTTGTATTTGTTTGCTTTCTCTCTCTCTCTCTCTCTCTCTCTCTCTCTCTCTCTGTGTGTGTGTGTGTGTGTGTGTGTGTGTGTGTGTGTGTGTTATGTATGGGTCAGAGAACAACTTGCAGGAATCAGGAATCAGGAATCAGGAATCAAGTCTCTCCTTAACCATGCGTGCCCCAAGGATGAAACTCAAGTTATCAGGCTTGGTGGCAAGTACCTTTACCCACTGAGCAATCTCACCACCTCTAAAAAGACTTTAAATTATTGTAATATTCTGTTGGGATTTAGAACTAATACCCTGGATGATGCCTGTTGGGATTCCTTCATTTAAAATATTTTTACTAAATGCAATTAGGTGATAAGCTCTTATGAGCTGCAGCCCGGAAGGACTTAGCTTAAAGCCAAATACGGAAGCTGCTAACTGCTCAGAATGGCGCACTCTCTAGAAGTGGATCTGCAGAGGAACCTCACGGTGAGCTCAAGACAGCTGACAGGTTTCAAAGCCTGTGAGCTGTGAGGGGCTGCCATGGGGGCACACCCAACACGTAACCAAACTTCTGAACACGAAGAGCAAAGACAAACCTTGAAGGAAACAAGAGAAAGGCGACGAATAACTTGTGAGAGAACAGATGCCGGCAGGCTGGGCCTCTCCAGTCAAGGGCGGGACCCTGTAGGCAGCTGCTTAGGAGCCGGGGCAAGCAAGCCACTCCCTGCGTGAAGGGGACAGAACTCGTGGAGCAGACCTGTCCTTGACAGGAAAATTCCTAAAGAAGAAAAACAACTGATGCCTCAGAGAAACACAGAGGGCTGGGCACCGTTTCTGAAGTAGCGCCTGCCTGGCTTGGCAAGGTCCTGGTTCCAGACCCAAAATTACAGGGGAATGTGGCTGCGAAGCTAGGAGCCTCGGGGGTCAATGAAGACACACACACACACACACACACACACACACACAGTAAATATCTGGGCACACACACACAGTAAATATCTGGGCACACACACACACACACACACACACAGAGTAAATATCTGGGCACATATAGTGGGCTATTTCTCTCCCTTTCAATAATTTAAAATAAAAAAGTTTAAAATAGTCCCATCTCACTCTCTATGAGAGGGGAAGGGACTTGCATGGTAAAAAGATTCCTATACTCTACTTAAAGTGGCATTGTGTTCTTCAGAATGGTCAACTGTGTACAGCACAGTACATATAATGAACCTTACGACAGCTACTAAAATACGACCAAAAAACTGTGCAAAGACATGGGATTTTAAACTTCAAGGTTAACTTGAAAAATGGAAATTGAAAATATTCACACAGTTTAAAAACAAAGATAAAGAAAAGGAAAAAAAGAAAATTTAAATTAATTAGACCTAAAATTCAAGCACATTAATATTACAACAAAAATAATATTCAAAACCAGGGATTTGGAAACTGTAGTCCAACCCTGGTAGATCTAGCTCACCGTGTTTTAGAAATAAAATTCACTAGAAAAAGCATCTATTTACTTACATATGTTTCTGGTTATTCTCTTTATGATCTAATTAAATTAACTTGAAGACAAAGATTGTTAAGGCTAAATAAACTGCATATAACTATATGTTGTCTACAAGTCAGATTGATGCTGGGTATGCTGGTGCACCTGTAACCTCAGCATCCTGAGGCTGAGACAGAAGATTGTGTGTCTAAAGCTAGCCTGGGCTACAGGTGAGACCTGGCCTCAAAGCGAGAAAAGCAACTTATGTAAACATAACTGCATAGGTGCTTAAAAGTCAGAGAATGAGCCAGGTGGGTGGTGCATGACTTTTATTCCGACACTCAGGAGGCAGAGGCTGGTGGATCTCTGTAAGTTCCAGAACACCAGGGCTACACAGAGAAACCCTGTCTCTAAAAAAACAAACAAAGTCAAAAGATGAACTGGACCAGAGATCAGTGCTGTTCTTGGGAGATAGAAGGCGGTAAAGTCTAGGTTCACCATCATCCTTAAATTGCAGTGGGGGAAGGGGAGTGTTGAAGAGATGGCTCTGTGGCCATAAATCTAACAAAATATGTTGAGGATCTGTATCTGGGAAGAGCTAAGCAAATGAGCTCCCAGCTTTATGAGCTGGAAGACTTATTATGGTAAAGTTGTTGATTCTTCCCAAATTGACCTAAAGATTTAATTCATTTCTAACCAAATCCTGTTCAGACTGCGTGTGCACATAGACAAGTTTATTCTCAAATTTCTTGCGTGTGCACATAGACAAGTTTATTCTCCAATTTCTGTAGGAATCATCGGGAGTTAGAAGAGCAAAAATTATTTTCAAACCAAAACAATAAAGCAAGGATGTTCATCTTATAACTTGAAGAGTCTGTATAAAGCCCGCCTTAACACAGTGGGGTCTGGTGACAAGCAGACATGAAAATAGGTTTAAAAAAACAATCAAACATCTAAAAACAGACCCAAAGAAATGTGGCAAAGTATTTCAATTTGCTTTGTTTTGCTTTGAGACAGGATCTGACTATGCAGACATGGCTATGTAGACCAGGCTAGCTTTGAACTTACAAGAGATCATCCTGACTCTGCCATTTGCGTTCTTGGATTAAAGATGTGTATCACAATTCCTGGCCAGTAAATTGATTTTTAACAAGTATTTAATTGGATGAATTAAGGATGGCATAGATTTAGATTTTTTTCAAATCCTACTTTAATAAGGGTTCGTAAAGGCTTCCACCTCCCTTCTAGCCCACCAACCAAAGATAAAGGAGAAGGATAGTTAATAAGACAAGAAGGATACGGGCCTGTTTAGAAGTAGTCCTTTGGGACGATACCAGTCTTTGTTGTCAGGATATTAGTAATCCAGTCCAAAGCATCACACACAAATCAGTAGCAGCAGTCCAGTCCAATTGGCAAACACCAAACAGGAATCAATAGCAGTGGTTCGATTCCGAAGAAACTGCGAGGCTCCACCAAACCGAATCAGCCCAAGTCCGTGGAAGGGGCAAGAAGCAACCAGAATACCATGAGCTCTGTGGCGTGTTTCTCTCTATGAAGTCACAAGGGAAGATCAGTGAAGACCCGTGAAGCATTGCAAGGTGAACCGAGGCAAGAGCTGTTCACTGTCTTTTGGGTTCTACTTTTACTCTTTCCAAACATCACACATCCTCTCAAGGTTCTGCCTCAGCATCACATCCTCTCGCAAGACAGCTTTTGGAAAAACAGCACATGAGACAGCCGAGTCTCCAAAGGAGCCAGGATGTTCACTTCAGGATGGTGCTCAGAATTAATGTTGGGTCACTCAGTGGCACTTGCCCCAAGCCTAACAACCTGAGTTTGATAGGTGAGAGAAAACCAACTCCCACCCAAGAAAGAAGGAAACAAAACACCCAAATAGTAAGTAAGAGGGCACAAGACTTCCAGATGCTTCACCAAAGTAGTCACAAAATCTGAAATAAGATGTTCAACTCCATTTCCTTAGGGAACTGTGGGTTGAAGTCACCATGAGGTACTGCACTACAAACTATCGGAAAGGCTAAATATTTTAAGATAGTATTTGGTCGTTAGGTCTTGACCTCACGAGAGTGTTAAAAGCAGATCCCCATGCCTTCCTGGTGAGAATGCCAAGCAAAACAGCTACTCTGGGAAAAAGCAATACACCCTGTAACCTGGTGCAGGTGTCAGAGATCGCCCAAGAGAGGAGATGAATTATAATGCAAAAACCTGTACATGAGCAAGATGTTTCAAGTTATAATTTCTAAAACTGAGCAACTCAAAGGTCCTTAAGGAGATGGGCAGAGAAGTAAGTCGTGAGGATGTCTAGGGGGATAGCACTCAGCAGCGCAGGGCGCGACGACTCAACTGCCCTGTGGGTGCTAGGAACTGAACCCAGAACCTCTGGAAGAGTGCTACTGAGACACACCCCCACACCCTGTTTGCTACTTTAATGCTTCTGTGTGACTTTATAGAAACATTCCTAACTGGACATTATGGTGTGCATGCCTTTCATCACAGCATTGAGAGGCAGAGAGGCAGGTGAACCACTATGAGTTCAAGGCCAGCCTGGTCTACATAGCAAATTCCAGGTCAGCCAAGACTACAAATACTCTTACAAATAAACTTAGAAAAGGTAGGAGTTGGTTTACAGTCCATCAATGGAATGCTAATTGTCCCTTGATCAAAAATAATTGTATGGTGCATTCTTTCAACTTGATGAAATCCTTAACTAATTAAATGTGAGGTCCAGCAAGAATGCTGCCACACAGTCCCGTCTGCGTGACCCCCTCCTGCGTTCCCTGTGGGATCATGAAGACCTGCTCCCTCCCGTTCTGCCTGCAGAGCACTTGCTGCTCTTTTACCCTTGTGGACAGGCTGTCTCCTGCTGGCCACGTGCTCCTCTCGCTCCTTCCTACCACCAGAAGAGCAGGTCACATCCCTGACTGGGAACAAGCCAAAGTAGGCTGGAGTCTTCTCTGTTGATTCTGTAGGCCGGAGCACCACGGGCAGTGAGGTGGCCCGTTCCCCTCTCAGAGCCAGTCACTTGCAGGGAAGAGTGGAGAGCACACCTCACAGTGAGGTGGAAATGGAAATAAACCTATGTTATGGTTTTGGTGTGAAGTGCTCCCCTCAGGCTCATCGGTGTGAAGACTTGGTCCCCGGCTGCTGGCGCTGTTTTAGGAGGCTATGGATGTAACTGTCAGGTGGGAGTGTCTAAAGCTGTGATTCTCAGCCTCCCCAGTGCTGCGACCCTTTAATGCAGTTCCTCATGTTGCAGTGATCCCCAACCATAAAGTTACTTTCATTGCCGCTCGTTAACTGTAATTACACTGCTGTTATGAATCATAGTGTAAACATCTGATGTTTCCAATGGTCTCAGGCAGCCTCTGAGAAAGGATTGTTTGACCCCCATAAAAGGTCTCAACCCACAGGTTGAGAAACATTGGTCTAACTGGAGGAAGAGGGTCTCTAGGGAGGAGACCTCCAGTTTATGCCCCATCCTGCTTTCAGTCTGTTTCCAGACAGAGAGAATTTAAAATAAAAAATAGATCTAAAAAAATTAAATAGTAATGCTATTCTTATAATAAAACCTAGCAAGTTAGCATGTTGCTGATAACCAGTGGAAAACAGGGTAGGTCTCCCCAGACACTTCCCACTTTTCCAATTGCATTAAAGAGTAAAACCTAGATGAAAATGGTCCCTGATGTTTCTACTGAAGTACCTTCCTCAGCACAGAGCACGCCCTAAAAAAGCATGGAGTGTATCCCAAGGCAGTCTGCCACATACACAGGCCTCCACTGCCTTATCTACCCCAAACCTCGTGTCCATACCCACTTACTCCCTGGTATAGCTGGGCCCATTTTCCTGTGAGACAGTATTCTCAAACCACTGGCGGCTGGAGATGTGCTGCTCAGGCTTCCTGACTCCTTCAGGGAATTTGGTGCTGCTGAATGTGGTGCATCTATTTTGGGGGAATACCTGGACTGAGAAGACCTGACATGGGGTTCAGCCTCCTGGGCCTTTTCCTTGCTAGCGTGATGATATTTCATCCTAAGTAGGTCAATTCAAATGCCAATCCCTTTCCTGGTTCTCCAAGCCCTGAGCTTAGAAAAGTACCAAGAGTGACACCAAGAGGATGAACCAAACTGCCATGCCAACCTGGCGAGGATAGTGACAACCTGGGGTCACAGAAGGTATGTGAAAGTGCATCCACTCTCTGAGGCACAGCCTGTCTGCTCTCACCTTCTGTTTATACTTAATACAGTGATTTTTATCCCATGTCCATGAAACAACAGACTCCTGGAAACAATGGCAGCACACAGGTATTTAAAATAAATACAGCATGAGGAAAATGGGGAAATGAATTCAGAAAAGGCCAGCAGCAGCAGCAGCAGCAATGAGAGGTCTGCCTATGTTCATTTGAATGAAGACACAGGGACGGTCTTCCCAGAAAGACAAAAGAAAACCAGATCTTGAGTGTGGCCATGCTAAAAAGGACATCCCCAGACAGTTCCAGAAAGCAAGAGCAGTTAAGTCAGCTTGCAGGATGAACCCACAGAATGACACTAGCTGTGCGGGGCTGCTGTTCATTGGCCACGCCTCTCCTACTCTTGCTCAGGCAGTGCAAGGCTCCCTCCTCCTGCGTCCATACCCCACAGTCCTAGGGTAGGGCAGGCATCCTTTCTGCCACTTGGAAGGTGACACAGCAGTAGACGTTATAGAAACTGTACACCTGTCCACAATGCTAAAATGTTAAAAAAAACTAGTTAAGTGGCTCAGGGGCTGATGAAACATGTCTTTGTCGCCAAGACTGACAACCTGAGTACAAGCCCTGGAACCCAAAAATTGGGGGTATGGTGGGAGAGTCAACTACTCACGCTCGTGCACACAATAAATACATTTTATTTGTTAAATTTATTATCAAAGGATAGACAAATACCAATAAGCTCATCTTTACAACGCAGTAGCAAGTCACCATGCCTATCAGCTTTTTAAATGTTTTTATTTTATTTTCAAGTATGTGTGTGCACTCACGTGTCTGTGTGTGTTCATGTATGGATGCAATACCCATACAGGTGAGAAGAGGGTATCACATCCCCTGAAGCTGAAGTAACAAGCAGTTGTGACCTACCTTGGTGCTAGGAACTGACCCTGGGTCCTCTGCGAGAGCAGTCTGCATACACTACTGAGCTGACCCTGGGTCCTCTGCGAGAGCAGTCTGCATACACTACTGAGCTGACCCTGGGTCCTCTGCGAGAGCAGTCTGCATACACTACTGAGCTGACCCTGGGTCCTCTGCGAGAGCAGTCTGCATACACTACTGAGCTGACCCTGGGTCCTCTGCGAGAGCAGTCTGCATACACTCCTAACTGCTGAGCTTCTCCACCCTGAGGCTGAGGACTCTTAAACAGTCCAAACATGTCGAGTCAAAACAGTATCCAACTTTGAAATGGCAGAGTCTGGAGCATAGAGCCATCTCAGGAGTCTTGTACATGGTGGCAGAGCACGCAGAAGAGGCGCTTGAAGGCATATGTGAAAAGACAGGGGCCTGAAGCTGGATTCAGCCCCCGCCCAGGCCAGAGGACAGAGAAGGAACTACAAAGAGCCCCAGAGGAACTCTGGAAACCGGTTTCAGCTTGGTGCAAAAGACTGTCACACTTCTGGAAGTTCTTGCTTTGAGGTCAGAAGACCTACATGATTTCCTGCTTTCTGTGAGGGTAGTATATTCACTGGGATTTCAGAAGATGATAAAGCCTCCCCTGATCCCAAGGTTGAGAAGTATATCTAATTAGCTTCTAATTGGGGTCGCTGCTAAGCTGTAAACCCTTCCCAATTTGATCTAAAATTATAGCATATAAATTTCATCAAAGCCATCCTAATTCTTCTTTTCTGTACTGGGGATTGAACCGAGGGCCTCTTGCACGCCAGGCTGTTGCTCTATCACTGAGCTATACCACCAACTTGCTTTCTTTCCCTCAACTTTATATTTGGATACATAGGGTCCCACTAAATTGACTGGGCTGGCCTTGAATAATACAATCGTCTTGAAGCAGGATAAGGTAGGAAAGAACAATTATTACATAGTGATTTATTAACTTGTGTAGTGCTTGACTTAAAGCTCGTACTGCCTATTTGCCAAGTATGGCTTCCCTTGTTGCCTGGAACACAGTGACCTGGAGGGATAGCTGAGGCAGCGGGCTGTTGCCCTTAACAACCCGCTGACAGCCACGCACCCTCCCTGCTTGGGTGTCCACTCTACCTTGTGGTTTTAGAGTATAAAATTAGAATACAAACCAGACCCAGTATTGAAGACTTCCCACTGTCCAGGCTCACGGCGACACCTCTCTGCAAACCTCCCTGGCATCAGAACGCTTATTCCAGACAGACTCTGTCCTCCAGCAATCACATCAACTAGCTTGCCCTTTTTATTTGTGCCTAAATACAGTTTTATTTTCCTTCTCTTTTTGCTTTGTCTGAATCAGGCCATTTCCTTCATCCATACTTCAGCAGACATCTTTTTACTGGGTGGCTGGGTTAGCCCCGCCCCGCCCCACCCCGCCCCCTTGGTGCTATATTATCTAATGATCACAGCGCTGCCTACTGTCACACCTGGTCCCAGGTGGCATCATGAGGCCTCTCTGAGCAGTTCTTTCCCATCTCCATCCTACTGCTTGCCCTTCGGTGGTGAAATCTGAATTCAGCTGTGTTCCAGGAAGGTGCACGCCTTCTGTAATCTGTGCTCTGTTTAGATTTTCTCTTGTCCTGAGCCATGGTTAATTAATATACACACTCTAGAAATGTTTGGGTGTGTGCATACTTTTACTTGTTTGTTTGTTTCTATGTTAAACTCACTGATCATACTATCTAGCTCGATCAGAGAGGTGTTCCACTAGGAGAGTTAAATAGCTTGTCTAGACCCACTGCCTTCCCTGTGAATGGAGAAACCAGTGAATGTTTCTTAGATGGTTGTTCAAATGACCAGTTGATATCTCAACAACTAATGTACCTACTAGTGCCCATTAATGTTGTCATTTTATCAACATCAGACAACCTTGCAAAAAGTGTTTGTCCTTAGATTAATAATCATGTGTTATTGTGCTTTTAAAAAAAAAAAAACAAACTTTTTTTTTTAATACAAGGTCTTGCTCTGCCCAGGCCTGTACTGAATGTCTGAGCTGCAGTGATCCTCCTGCCTCAAACTCTGTACCACTGTGACTTGGATAGCTTTATGTCAGTTTGACACAAGCTTGAGTTATCTGAAAAGAAGAAACCTTAATTGGGAAAATACCTCCATAAGATCTGGCCGTAAGGCATTTTCTTAATTAGTGACAGATGGGGGAGGGCCCAGTCCATTGTGGGCGGTGCCATCCCTGGGCTGTGGTCCTGGGTTCTACAAGAAAGCGGGCTGAGCAAACCATGGGGAGCAAGGGAGTAAGCAGCCCCCTCCATGGCCTCTGCATCGGCTCCTGCCTCAGGCTCCTGCCCTCTTTAAGTTCCTGTCCTGACTTCCTTCAATGGTGAACAGTGATATGGAAATGTAAGCCAACCAAACCGTTTGCTCGCAACTTGCTTTGGGTCCTGGTATTTCATCATAGCATCACAAACCCTGACTACAACACGATGCATCCAGTGTATTATTCTTTCAGCAGAACAACTTTTAAGTTAATTGTTTGAACAACAACAACAAAAAAAAATCCTCCAGTTTGAAAAATAAGAATCCTTTAGATGTTCTCATGGTAGTAACCAAAAAGCATCAGATGTACCCCCAGAGAGATTAATGAGAAGTAGGCGGTCACTAGAGTACAGAAATTCTCTACCCCAAAGCCTGACAAAAACAACCCCCAAATCTCAAGATACCCACAGCCCCTGAGCCATTCAGTAACATTAAAGTGGGGAGCACTGTGACCCTGTGGAGATCTGGCCACACTGACCATGAAGACCTCAACCATAAGGGGAGATGGCTTTGTGGAACGCACATCTCTGCTTTCTACATGAAGGAATCTGAGAAGATAGCCCAGCACCATGGCCCAGTCCGTCATCCCAGCGACTGGAGGCTGAGGCGGAAGATAAGGCCAGCCTGGGATACACAGTACTAGTCCATCTGCATACACATGTGTGTGTGCGCGTGCAGAGAGAGAGAGAGAGAGAGAGAGAGAGAGAGAGAGAGAGAGAGAGAGAGGGAGAGGGAGGGAGGGAGGGGGAGGGAGGGAGGGAGGGAGGGAGAGGGAGAGAGAGGAGAGGGAGGGAGGGAGAGAGAGGGAGGAAGGGAGAGAGAGGGACAGGGAGGGAGAGAGTAATATGAGAAGATGAAAGAATTCAAGAAACAAAACATGGCAAGGTGATGTCACCACCACTGAAAGAAATAATCAAGTTCAAAGAAAGCGTCAGGGCACCTATTTGCGAAGGTAGCAAACCCAAGTGTCAGACTCTTTTCTTGGGTGCATGTCCTTGAGACCTGTACCTCTGCATCCTTTCTGTTACTTGAATCTGCAATATACCCCAAAAGCTGTATCCCAAAGGCTTGGTCTTCAGTTTCGTGATGTTGGAAGATGGTTCAATCTCTAGGATGTATAAGGCCTACTGGTAGGTCTTTCAGTTTTGGTACCAGACCCTCAGGTACTCTTGGAGGGGACTGTAAGACCTGCCCTCCCAGATGCCGTGAAGTAACTAGCGTCCTCCACCATGGGCTCCTGCCCTATAAACCACACATGAAACCCCAAAGACCATGAGCAAGGTAAACCTTCATTCTTTATAAATTATTTGCCCTGGGTATTTTGTCACAGTGCTAGAGGCTAACAGCTCATGACTGTGCTGCGTGTCTTTTTGGCACAGGAAGCAATGGGAATGAGACAGGCCCATGTATCGGCAACACCGGGAACACCGGCAAAGCTGTAGCGGGGCTCCATCTTGAGGCTGAAAGGAGTCAGCACCAGCCTGGAGGGGAGCAGGCTGCTCCTCAAACAAAGGGAGATGCAGGCCTTTATGGGGTCCGGGGTTGACTAGGGAGCAAGCGTCATCTTGCCAGGAGGACAGGGGTAGATGAGAAACCACAGGGTAGATGAGAAACCACAGGGTAGATGAGAAACCACAGGGTAGATGAGAAACCACAGGGTAGATGAGAAACCACAGGGTAGATGAGAAACCACAGGGGTCTGGGTGCCTGAGCTGCTGGAGCCACAAGCCCAACTCCAACAGGCAGATCTCTGAAAGTTACATGTTAATGTGATCACCACCCACATCATGCGTGTTCTATACAGCACACCTCATGGAAAACTAAGACATAAAGCCCCTCTGTGTGGCCCCCAAAATAGTGCTTTTTAATCAACAAAGGACAAGTGAGTGTTTGGGTTTATTTAGATGTTTCCCTCAGCATCCATCTTATTTCTCTGTTGGCATCTTGGGGAGGGGTGGGCTGCAGACTCCGGTGGATGCCCAGCTCCTCGTATGCTCAAGGCTTTATATAACATAAAACTATTTGCACAGTTTGCACACATCTGTGAGCCTTACACCAGGACGACCCTTCCACTTTCCACAGCCCTTTTCACCCGAGAATTTACGTGACCCTAGGGATAGGTACACACTCAAAATGTACCTAAAACAACTCATAAAGACATCTATTTAAAACACTTTGTTGGCATACGTAGAATTTAATCGTCTATTATGAAAGGCTAAAGTGAATTTGCTGAGGAGATGGCTGTGCCTGTTTGGCTTTGCATGAAGAATGCAGTCTCACTTGCCGGTGACTATCTGAGAGTACTGGTCACTTTTCCGACAGCTGTGAGCAAATGCCTGCCAAAAGCAACTAAGGAAGGAAGGGTTTGCTTCACCTCCAGTTGGGGTGCGGGGAAGGTGGGGAAGGCGGGGCCGCAGCAGCATGAGGTGAGGCGCCCTCTACAGTCCGCAAGCAGAGAGATGGCTGCTGGCGCTCAGCTCACTCCTCCCTTCCTCCCTTCCTTCCGTGGGATGGTGCTGCCCACGTGTAAAGTAGACCCTCCGACCGCAGCCAGCCCAGGGTAGGTGGGTTTTTCTCCTGGGTGACTCTAGATCCTGTCAGGCTGACGATATTAATCACCACATAGCGCATCTTCAACATTTTGCAGTTAATATTCAAATTTTACTTTCATCAATGCCAAAGAGTGCCGTTTTGCATAAATACATCGACACAATGGCAGAAGTATGTTTAAGGGCATTTCTGAAACCACAGGAAATTCTGTCCTAATCCCAAACCAAATTTTATTTGATGATATTTTTTCAGTCATCAAAGTAATTTATAATAGTTAAATGCCTCTTAAATATACATGATACCTTTTGAAGCTAAAAGTATTATGTACTCCACCAGTTTTAAAAATCTATTTGGAACATTAAGCATGATAGAAGTAGAAAAAAATCTCTTATGAAGTCCTCTGTGAAAGGAAACTGTGAAAAGTTCCTAATTAGACAGAAACTGATCCATCTCCAAGGGAGAATACTCAGCGTAACTGTGGCTCATAGAAGGAATTGGGTAGTGTTCCTTCTGTTTCTATTTTGTGGAATAGTTTGAAGAGTATTGGTATTAAGTCTTCTTTGAAGATCTGATAGAATTCTGCACTAAAACCATCTGGTCCTGGGCTTTTCCTTCTTTCTTTCTTTCTTTCTTTCTTTCTTTCTTTGTTTCTTTCTTTCTTTCGTTTTTGGTTTGGAGACTTTTAGTGACTGCTTCTATTTCTTTAGAGGTTATGGGACTGTTTAGATGGTTTATCTTATCCTGATTTAACTTTAGTATTTGGTATCTGTTTAGAAAATTGTCCATTTCGTCCAGACTTTCCAGTTTTGTTGAATATAGGCTTTTGTAGTAGTATCTGATGATTTTTTTAATTTCCTCAGTTTCTGTTATTATATCTCCCTTTTCTTTTCTGATTTTGTTAATTTGGATGCTCTCTCTGTGCTTTCTAGTTAGTCTGGCTAAGGGTTTATCTATCTTGTGGATTTTCTCAAAGAACCAGCTCTTGGTTTTGGTGATTCCTTGTATAGTTCTTTTTGTTTCTACTTGGTTGATTTCAGGCCAAAGTTTGATTATTTCCTGCTGTCAACTCCTCTTGGGTGTATTAGCTTCTTTTTGTTCTAGAGCTTTTCAGGTGTGCTGTTAAGCTGCTAGTGTATGCTCTTTCCAGTTTCTTTTTGGAAGCACTCAGAGCTATTAGTTTTCCTCTTAGCACTGCTTTCACTGTGTCCCATAAGTTTGAGTATTTTTTTTTTATTTTTTATATTCTTTGTTTACATTCCAAATGATTTTCCCTTTCCCGGTTCCCCCCCCCACCATAAGTCCCATAAGCTCTCGCCCCTCTGCCCGTTCTCCAATCAACCCCCTCCTTCTTCTCTGTCCTGGTACTCCCCTACAATGCTGGATCAAGCCTTTCCAGGACAGGGACCTCTCCTTCCTTCTTCTTGGGAATCATTTGATATGCGAATTGTGTCTTGGGTATTCAGAGCTTCTGGGCTAATATCCACTTATCAGGGACTGCATTCCATGTGTGTTCTTTTGTGATTGGGTTACCTCACTTAGGATGATATTTTCCAGTTCCAACCATTTGCCTACGAACTTCATGAATTCATTGTTTATAGTTGCTGAGTAGTATTCCATTGTTGTGCTTTTATTTTCATTAAAATTCTAAAAAGTCTTTAATTTCTTTTTTTCTTCCTTGACCAAGTTATCATTGAGTAGAATTTCAGTTTCCATGTCTATGTGGGCTTTCTGTTGTTTTTGTTGCTATTGAAGACCAACTTTAGTCTGTGGTGATCTGGCATGGGATTATTTCAATCTTCTTGTATTTGTTGAGGCCTGTTTTGTGACTGATTACATGGTCAGTTTTGGAGAAGGTACCCTGGGGTGCTGCAAAGAAGGTATATTCTTTTGTTTTAGGATGAAATGTTCTATAGTTATCTGTTAAATTCATTTGATCCATAACTTCTGTTAGTTTCAATGTGTCTCTGTTTAGTTTGTGTTTCCATGATCTGTCCATTGATGAGAGTGGGGTGTTGAAGTCTCTCACTATTATTGTGTGCTGTGTAATGT
Source organism: Apodemus agrarius (assembly GCA_964023405.1). Taxonomy (NCBI): domain Eukaryota; kingdom Metazoa; phylum Chordata; class Mammalia; order Rodentia; family Muridae; genus Apodemus; species Apodemus agrarius. Next base: position 117,691,124 of record OZ030006.1, on the reverse strand, counting down.
GTGCTTTGAGCTTTAGTAGAGCTTCTTTTATGAATGTGGGTGCCCTTGCATTTGGAGCATAGATATTCAGAATTGATAGTTCTTCTTGGTAGATTTTTCCTTTGATGGATATGAAGTGTCCTTCCTTATCCTTTTTGATAACTTTCGGTTGAAGTTTGCTTTTATTCGATATTAGAATGACTACTCCAGCTTGTTTATTGGGACCATTTGCTTGAAAAATTGTTTTCCAGCCCTGTACTCTGAGGTAGTGTCTGTCTTTGACACTGAAGTGTGTTTCCTGTATGCAGTAAAATATTGGGTCCTGTTTACGTATTCAGTCTGCTATTCTATGTCTTTTTATTGGGGAATAGAGTCCATTGATGTTGAGATATTAAGGAATAGTGATTGTTGCTTCTTGTTATTTTTATGTTTGTATAGCTATCTTCTTTTGAGTTTGTTGAAAGAAGTTTACTTTCTTGCTTTTTCTAGAGTGTAGTTTCCCTCCGTGTATTGTTTTCAATCCATTATCCTTCATAGGGCTGTATTTGTGGGAATATATTGTGTAAATTTGTTTTTGTCATGAAATATCTTGGTCTTCATCTATGGTAATTGAAATTTTTGCTGGCATTTGTGTTCTCTTGGGGTCTGTACAACATCTGCTCAGGATCTTCTAGCTTTCACATTCTCTGGTGAGAAGTCTGGTGTGATTCTGATAGGTATACCTTTATGTTACTTGACCTTTTTCCCTTACTGCTTTTAATATTCTTTCTTTGTTTTGTGCATTTGGTGTTTTAACTATTATGTGACAGGAGGAATTTCTGTTCTGGTCCAATCTATTTAGAGTTCTGTAGGCCTCTTATATGTTTATAGGCATATCTTTCTTTAGGTTAGGGGAGTTTTCTTCTATAAGTTGGGAATCTTCAGTCTCTTCCATACGTATTATATTTAGATTTGGTCTTCTCATTGTGTCCTGGATTTCATTGATGTTTTGGGTTAGGAGCTTTTTGCTTTTTGCATTTTTTTGAGTGTCATGTCAATGTTTTTCATGTTATCTTCTGCACCTGAGATTCTCTCTTCTATCTCTTTCATTCTGTTGATGATGCTTGCATCTATGACTCCTGATCTCTTTCCTAGGTTTTCTATCTCTAGGGTTGTCTCCCTTTGTGATTTCTTTATTGTTTCTAGTTCCATTTTTAGATCCTGGATGGTTTTGTTCATTTCCTTCACCTGTTTGATTGTGTTTTCCTGTAATTCTTTGAGGGATTTTTGTGTTTCCTCTTTAAGGGCTGTGTTCTCCTTTATTTCTTTAAGGGAGTTATTTATGTCCTTCTTCAAGTCCTCTATCATCATCATGAGATGTGATTTTAAATCACAGTCTTGCTTTTCTGGTGTGTTGGGGTACCCAGGGCTCACTGTGGTGGGAGAACTGGTTTCTGATGATGCCAAGTAGCCTTGGTTTCTGTTGCTTATGTTCTTGCCCTTGCCTCTCGCCATCTGGTTATCTCTGGTGTTAGCTGGTCTTGCTGTCTCTGACTGTGGTGTGTTCCTCCTGCAAACCTGTGTGTCAGAACTCCTAGGAGACCAGTTCTCTCCTGGAGGAATTTGGGTATGGACAGGTGTGGTACAGGGTCAGCTCTGGCATGCAGACACAGACTGGAAGGGTTCTGTCCCTGGCTGTTCCTTGGTTTCTGTATCCTGATGGATCAGGACAGGTCCCTCTTGGGTATTTGGGTATGGAGTGCAGTGGCACAGGATCCATTCCAGATGTAGACAGAAACTGGAAGGATCCTGTCCCGGACTGTTGTTCCTGGGTTCGTGTGACCTGAGGGCTCCAGGTGGGTCCCTAAGAGCAGAAGTGGTGGTCTTACCTCTCACCAGGAGGCATGTCTGCACTCCTGGGAGACCAACTCTCTCCCTTCGGTCTATTTAATGATTATTTTAAAAATGAAATTTAAGTTAGCAAATCAAGTAGCCATTTTAAAAATCAAATAGTGCAACACGATTCAACCCAGAGACACACATGGATTTGACTCATATGCTGAGGAAAGCAGTGAAAGTCTTTTATTCCAAGTAAAATAATCCAGCCAATGTAGACTTATCCCTGACTAGCTTATGAGTGAATGGGCCTCAGACTACGGTTATTTTACTTGGCTTTGACAATTACTAGGGATCACCCCTAATCTTTTCTAACTGCTAGCCTGGCTGCCTCCCCAGAGGTGTTCCCAAACACTTGCTCTTTCTCCTGGCCGTTTCCCTCTCTCCTCATGATCTCTCCTCTCTTCTTCCTCCCCCCCAACCTGGTAACTCAAAACCCACCTATCTCTAATAATCCCTCCAGTAATTGACTGTTGCCAATTGTATTTAACCAATAGTTTTAAATTAACAAACAAGGTTTGTACAACAAAGGCTTGTAAATGTGAGAATACCTAGACCTTCCCATACAGAATTCAGCTTTACAGTACATAGCAATAGGCCAAACCTCACCCCAATCATGTTTCTATGAGAGCAGAAAGTTTAGCCTGTGGAGTTGGTTAAGAAAGAACATTTGTGTTCTTGTTGAAAGCCTGGGTTTGAGTTCCATAGAGCAGCTCACAATCGTCTGTAACTTCCGTTCTGGGGATCCAATACCTTCTTCTGATCTCCACAGGTACCAGGCACATATGTGGTGCACAATACACATAAAAATAGTAAAATAAACAAATCTTTAAAAGTTAGAAAAAGAACAGTTGTATGTGTGCAATAAAAGCCCAGAAGTTTCTGTGTGTGATGATACATGCCTTTAATTTCAGCATTCAGGAGGCAGAGGTGGGTGCATCCCCATGAGTCTGAGACCAGCCTGGCCTGCATAGCAGGTTTCAGGACAGCCAGGGCTCAGGGCTATATAGAGAGAGACCCTGTCATAAAAAAGAAAGAAAAAAAGAAATCAAGGAAGGAAGGAAGGAAGGAGAAAGGAAGGAAGGAGAAAGGAAGGAAGGATGAAAGAAAGGAAAGGAAAGGAAAGGAAAGGAAAGGAAAGGAAAGGAAAGGAAAGGAAAGGAAAGGAAAGGAAAGGAAAAAAGACAAGATTTAAACAGACAAACCCCAAAACAAAAACCTATGTAATTTTGATTTTTTTCCAATCCTATTTTTAAAGATGATTCTTAAATGCTTTAACCCTCCCTTGTAGCCCACCACCCACCAGAAGTAGTGGGGAAAATGATACTGGGGAAGTGAACCTGTTTAGAAAGGTTCTTTGGAGCAACTCCCATCTGTGTTGTCTGGAAATGAGCAGTTCAGTTCCCAGATCAGCAGGCAGCAACAGCTCAATCCACTCGCAAACACCTCATGAATGCACCAGCAGTCCAGTCCGGTTGAGTCAGGTTAGCAACAGCAGTGACATGACCTAGGAGAGACAGCCAGGCCTCAGCCTCGGCTTGAGTCAGCAGGAGGGACCAGGAGGAACACCAGAAGTTCCCAGCTGTGCCTCTCTCAGGGAAGTGAAGATCAGCGAAGACTGAGACCCACAAGCGTTGCACAGCTAGCTGGACCAGCAAGCCAAGCTCTCTCTCCATCACTCCATGGAGTCCTATTTATACCCTCCAAACATCACATCTCCTCCATGTGCCTCGCCTCAGCACGTGCATCCAGTCAGCCTGAGTCCGTGGAAGCAGCAACAAACTGCAGCACACCACCACCAGTTTTGTTGATGTGTTTCTCTCGACGGTGTCCCAACAAATGCAGTTCAACCAAGCAATGTCAGGCAGACCAATACATGTGTGTTGTCAGCAAAGAATCCTTCATCACGTGTCCTCTCACAAGCTTGCTTTAGCAGAACATCCTTTCACCTGTGTCCACCTCAGGGAAACACTCCTTCACGCGTTTGCCCCAGCAAAGCACCGTCCAACACAACTGACTCTCCAAAGAACCCTTAAAGTTTCCAATTCAAACCTACAGTTCCTAACACATAGTACACAGACTTGAATCTGGGCTAAGGTGTTTCAAGCCCTGAAAACTAAGACTGGTGTGATGAATGCAGATGAACTGTCAGTGTTTTGTGCGGTTAGACAGGACTGCCATGACGTCCCAGTGCCACCCCTATGATGCCACACCCGTGAACACTGCCAGAATGCCTTGGCTACAACACACGTTTGATTTTGAACTAATTTCTAGTCCATGGACATTTATAGAACTTTTGTTGCTGCCAACATTTTCACGACTGGCACATGTGGAGTCATGACCCACAGTCTAAGAACTGCTTCCACATTTCATGTATGAGCTAGCACACTATAAACACTGCATCTCACACAGAGGCAGTGCCTTCTTTGCATAGTTTATATCCAGGGTTAGTTGAGTTCACAGATGCAAACCCAGTGTATGTGCACGTGGAGGGCCGGTGTGTTCATGGTCAGCCTGTCTTTGGCATGTGCCAGGCACAGCTCTTCCAGATTACCTATGATGACCCTTGAGCCCATCCTCTGAGGCCAACATTACAGAGAATGAAAAAGAGGCATTGAAGCAAGGACACTTTGTCCCAAGTGGCACCCTTTCCAAAGGGAGGATGCCCCAAATATGCCTATCTACTCTAGTTCTGCATTAGTTAGGCTCTTTCAGTGTAAGCCACCCAGGCTTCCTCGAGCATCTTTGTGCACTGGATTGGAAGGCTGGCTGTGCTCAGGGAACCAGGTATGAAAAGCACAACCCACCAGGCCTCAGAACAGACTAGAACAGTTCCTCATCTCCATGGTCCAAGCACACCAGGGGCCCATCCCATCCTTCCAGAGTTCACACCCTGATCTCCGTGGTCCAAGCACACCAGGGGCCCAGCCCATCCTTCCAGAGTTCACACCCTGATCTCCATAGTCCAAGCACACCAGAGGCCCAGCCCATCCTTCCAGAATTCACACCCTGTGCCCACCACTCCTCGCACCTAACACTTTCCAGCCTGGTGGTCTTCAGTCTTCTGTTGTCAGCTCAGTACTGACTGCATCTGTGGGGATCTCTAGTGGGCACCCAATCTCTGAGAGAGAAGGGGCGCTAGGCCCGCCTGTCTGGACTCCCCCACCCCCACCCCTGGGGAATTGAGGCTCCACAGTGCTTTCCTGCGTGCTTTCCTACTGATGGTTTCTGTGCTTCGTTCTCCCTGTATTGTACATAATCTGTTTCGAACCTTCTGGCCTGATGTACACGAGGGGTCAGCGACTGTTTTAAAGGGCCAATCTGGGTAGTCAGAATTCTCAGTCACATATGACTTGACTCATCCCCTCCAGGTTAAAAATCTCAGAGAGAATGAATGCAGGTGACCCAGCCCACTACCTGCACCGCTCCTTGGTGCCCAGGCTGCAGATTGGCTCTCTGAACCCTTGAATCCATGCCCACCCACGCAGGAACAATCAGTCATGGCTGCATGGTGGAACACATGACCACCACACTGCTCTTCTAGGAAAAGGCAGCCTGCCCCAGAAACCAGCTGTGGCCTGACAGATGTGCACTGAGCCCCATTGTCCAACAACAACAACAAGGCTTGTAGCAGATCTACAGACTAATGAATGGAAGAACGAGAGACTGGACAAATGCTTGGAGATTAAACAGCTCCACTTTTAGAAAGTATTCAGGGTGGGAGTAGCTCAATGCCTAGCATATGTGGGTCCCTGGGCTCAAGAATAATGCCAGGGGATGAGTATCAAATGAGTAAATGACTAAATACAGCAGGCGAGCCTGCAGTTTGAATTTTTGCTTTTATCGCCACCTGCTGGCCAGAACCAATATTAGCCTAAAGTTTGGTCAAAATGGTTTTTCCCTTTTATGCTAAAAGAACTTTTTTTCTAAGAAAACCTGTGCTTTCTTTAATTAAAAAAAAAACTATTATAAAATTAACATTTCAGTCATAAGACAATTGTGTAAACATTGTTTATATTTCATATATTTTACATGAAAACGTTTTAGAAAAAACAAAGTTAAGATTTTTATAAAAAGACAAAAGACAGGTATTTTTAAATACCTTTATATAATTAAAGAATATGGAAAAATCACCATGAGAATGTTAGGAGAATGAAGAGATGTATCAGCAGTTAAGAACACTCAAAGCTCTTGCAGAGGACCTGAGTTCAGTTCTAAGCACTGAGCAGACAGCTCACAACCACCTGTAACATCATCTTTGGGGATCTGATGGTTTTGTCTATGCGCACACATGTCTCACACACACACACACACACACACAGAGAGAGAGAGAGAGAGAGAGAGAGAGAGAGAGAGAGAGAGAGAGAAAACCAGCCTAGACAGTAAAGATAGACACCTGACTTTTGGAGGGAAGCCTGACCATCCCCTCACTCCTGCCTTCCACTGCATATTGCTACCACACGCCACTGAGTCCTGTGTCTCACCCCTGCCTCTGGGACATTGTTTCTTTCCTGCACAGAGCCCTGCCAAGTGTGGTTGCATCTTTCTGCTTCTATCTGCATCAGCTCCTGCCAGGCAGTACCCTCTGGAAGTCACTGCAACCTTCCATTGCAGGATTGTGAGTCCCTGCTGTCATTAGTAAGGAACACTGTGGCATCTGTGACAGGACTAACCCTACCCACATCCTGGCTAAGTGTCAGTCTCTGTCCAACTGTATGCCCAGGGAAGGTGATGGCTGGGTCGAGGTCACACTACTCGGGCTTCCTCCTATGCACACTGAAATCAGGTCAGCTGCATGGCATCAGAGCATCCTTCCATCGTGAGACAGCTGCATATCCTGTCAATGCCTGACAATAAATAATCTTAAAGATGTATTGATTTTCATTTTGTGTATATGCGTGTCAGCTTGTATGTACATGGACCGTGTATCTGTCTGATGTCCCCAGAGGCCAGAAGAGGGTGTCAGAGCCCCTGGAACTAGAATTACAGATGGTTTTGAGCTGTCCAGTGTGGCTGTTGGAAACTGAAAATGGGTCCTCTGCAAGAGCTTCTCATAACTGCTGACCCATCTCTCCAGCCGTACTCTCAGGACACACCATCTTTCGCAGTCCTAAAGTACCACCGTATCCAGTGGTTTGTTGATTAACCCTTGGCTCTCAAAGAGGGTGTAGCTGGAGAGAGTGATGGCAGCATCTGAGCTTAACGCTGCCATGTGTGTTTTTTTTTTCTTCCCACGTTGCTGCCTTTCAGATCGCCATGAGGTTATCTCCAAAGAGATTCTGGAGTTGGACCCTTGGGAGAACCAGTGGAACGTTGTGGCCATCAATGTCCTCATGCATGACAGCTATGACGTCTGCCTGGTAGCCAGGATGAACCCCCGGGACCTCATCCCACCACCCTCGGATCTGATGGAGGAAGATGGTGACCGCAGAGGGCAGAGATGAGGAACTCCGAGCTGGAGGAGCCACAGCTAGAGGAGCCATGGCCCGGCAGCCAGGCCTCAGAATGCGAAACACAGCATACCGTGTGGCGCTGACATTCTCACTGCATGCATAGCAGCCCCTGTGTAAAGCAGCACTGAGCAGTGGCGGGGTGTGGGGTGGGGGTGCAGGGTCTTCCATGCCAGCCTGGTAAAGTAGATATGGCAGTGCAGGGCAGACACTGAGGATTCATGGAGGTAGGACAGAGTGCAGAGAAGGAGAGCATCCTGCGCTGCTGGGGACTCGAGAATACTGCCAAGCAATCCCATGGGCGCTTTTGATGATGAGGCTGTGGGAAAGGACAGTCGGAGGTTCTCAGGTAGGAAATCTGGTGCGTATCTGTGGCATCTAGTCCAGCCTGGTCACACTGCTTGCACACAGGATTTGCCGCTGGGAGAAAGGTTATATATAACTAGGTGACCAATGCCTAAAAGAGGAAGGCGCGTAGGCCTGGGCCTGGGTAGAGGAGCTGTCTCTTTTGGAGCTTTGCCCCAGCTCAGTCTGTTAGAACTGCCCTGAACTACATACAGCAGCAGTGCCTACTGTGGTCCTGCCTGTGGCCAAATGTTCATGCCTGGAACCCTGTTGCCATGGGTCACAGTGTGCAGAGCATTCCTGGACACAGAGGTGCTTAATACTGAGTATACAGACTGAACTTGCACAGGGTCTCTCTACCTAGCTCTCTTCAGCTGTACAGGACCTTCCTTGGATGGGGCTGAATGCAGCATGTCTAGACATGGGAACCCAGGGTCAGAGTAGGCTCTGAATGAGAAGGGAAGAAGCAATATTGGCAACCTACTGCCTCCTTCAGATCCCTGACCTGGCTGGGAGGGGCAGGGGGAGCTTACCCCAGCCCAAGCATGGTGCTGTGAGCTCTCCCGATATATTAGGAGTATGTGCAATTACATGTGGAAACCCATCCATTTTGCTTCCATTCATATTTCTGGATGCATAGCAGATCCATTACGTGACTGTTCTCTAACGGCACAAAAGCTCCTGTGGAAGCAGTGTGGATACCCTGGGATCTTCCCAGAGGCCAGCAGACCCTGCATGGAGAGAGCTCTTTATCAATGCACACTTTCCAAGTTCCAACCTCTCTCTGACAGGAGAGGGGAGCTCGATCAGACTGGAGCCACTGACATCAAGGTGTTCTGCCCCCTGTCCCTGCACAGGTGTGTCCCCAGAAGGTACACTTTTAAAGGCATTGAAAGGCCCCCAAATCGGGAAGACCCTCACTCTAGTCTCAGGATAAGACAACGCCCCAAAAATTCCTCGAGAGACTGTTCTTGATGCAAGCACACAAGGTTTACTTACGGGGGGGCCAGTGCACTGGGGCCGCGCTCGTATCCCACACAGGGGCAGAGCAGCCCACCTTGCGCAGCTGCAGTCAGGAGTTTAAAAAAAAAACTACAAAGAAAAAGAGGGGGAAGCAGTCATAGGGAAGGGGGGTCAGGTGGCGGAAGGTTGCAGGTTATCTCAGGCAAACATAGTTAAACTTTTGAGCAAGATGCCAGGTGTCTCAGGAATGTAGTGAGCTAGTCCTTGGGGCGGGGAGTGCTATCTCAGGGGTAACAGTTTCTCAGGCTGAGAGCAGAAAAAGAAAGCAAAACTTCTCTGTGTTTGGCTAATTGCTAGGGGTCTAGAAATATCGAGTTGGGGGTCTATCAGCATGGGTCATGTCTGTCTCTCTGAAGTTATACCCTAAGTCCCTGTCACAGTATCTGGCACATGGTTGGAGTTTCAGGTGACTGGAATAAGTAACATTTCTAAGCCAGGATCTTGGTCTCTGAGCCTGTCTGGGACTTTGAGTTTCAGTATCCCTCATTGTGCTCCCCAGTGGGAATCTGAGGGTTCTTTTTCTCAGGACAAATCAGAGATGCCCTGATTTGCCCAGGCAGGCTGGGCAGAAGCTCTCTAGGGAAGGCCTCTGCTCCTCTGTATTCCCTCTCAGAACCTCTCTGTTCCTGTTCACCCACCCGGGCATATTAGAAGCTACTTGTCACCTGGGTCACTGGCTGCAGTGTACCTTCTGAATGCACAGCCAGGACCATGGGCAGAACTTTCCAAATCTTCCCTTCTTCATATGCAGAATGGGAAGGGAAACCCCACATTCTTTACAGAGTTGGTGTGTGGACTGAGTGTGGGAACACTGAATGAAATACTGTGTGAAACACAAGCACCATGCACAAGTTTTAGCTGCTGGCTGTGTCACTGTCACCATGATCAGCCTTTCCTGGGACAAAGTACAGAACAGATCACAGGACTTTAGGGAATCTCAGATCTCAGGGAGGGATCTGGTGGTTTAAGGTGGTTCTAATTGCTCCCCCATCCCCATGTGCTTGGTTCCTTTGGTGGCGAATCCCTGGGGTCTGTAGGCCCTTGAGACCATCAGCAGATCCCTCTGAGGCATCAACTGGTAGTGAGAGCCATCCTGGGCTAGGACACCATTGCTGTCTATGCTAAGGAGTATCAGAAGGAAACTTTCCAGGGAATGCTGGGGGAGGACAAAGGAGAGTGGCTAGTCTCCCTAGAGCAGACATGCCCTAGAACTGTTTCAGCACCAGAGGGGAGGCAGGAGCTGGGAGTATTCTCAGGCTTATTCCCGACAGGTACATCTGGGGTCTCAGATGCCAGACACGAATTCCCTTCTACATCCAGAACCCAGAATCCAGGCTGGCTGGCTCTGGTGCTCACTTTCAGATCTGGTACTTCTTGTCTGCCTTTCCTATTTGTGATTCAAACCAACCCGCGCTGCCTGCCCAGAGAACCATTGTTAGAGATTCCATTTGGACAGACCTTCTGCCACCCGTCACTGGCATTGAAGGTGTTCTGACACTCGGGAAGGCCTCTTAGAAATGTCTACTATTGGGGCTTCTTATCTTTGTGGCTCAGGATTGCTGGACGCCTAGAGAGAAAACACAATGAGGAAGTAATTTGGATGCTGGGCTGATAAAGGGCTGCAGCTGTCAGCCATCCTGACTCAGTTTGTGCTCAGCAAGAGGCGGCATTGTTCTCGGGCTGACTTTATAATGAGGAAATGCTCTGAGTGCAGACTTATAAAATACATTTTTGCTAATGAACAATTGCCTGCATTTTGGTTTTCATATTGTGAGCGAGTGTAAGTTTCGGTTGAACGAGAATCCCTGTGCCTGGTGAATGTGGTGTTTCCAGAACAGGAAATGTCAGGACAGAGGCAGGCAAGGAGAATGGGCAAGGGGCAGCAGGTGGCCTGCTTCCAGGTCAGTGCAAGCTCTGGCCCTTCTCTTCATAACTCCTCATTTCACACAAACCAGATTTGCAAACACAGTGCCTTCCTCCCCCACCCCCACCCCTTTGAGACAGTCTTGCTATAGCCCAATCTGGCTTCAATTTTTCAATCCTCCTGCCTCTGCCTCCTGATTACAGGCATGCATCACCTCTCCCAGCTATAAAGTTTCATCTCATGAGGGGCAAAAGCCAGCTCAGTGGCCAAGAGCCCACATGTCTGTGTTACTATACAACCTGGCAGAGCGAGTTATAAAGCATTCAGAGACCCAAAACAGCACAGACCTATCCTTGTACTGTTCTGGAAGCTATGAGACTTTGTGAATCTCAGTGAGCTAAAATCTGTGTGGCATGGCTGTGACCCTCTTGCCTATTTCTGACTCTAGAATGTGCTGACCTATCTGTTCTGAGGCCTCTTTCTGTCTCCAGAACCATAGACGGGCTCACATCTTCTGTTTCTCTCTTCTGCTTTTCTTTTTCTTTTCTTTTTTTTTGGGGGGGGGGGTTCAAGATAGGGCTTCTCTGTGTAGCCCTGGCTGTCCTGGAACTCACTCTGTAGACCAGGCTGGCCTTGAACTTAGAAATCCACCTGCCTCTGCCTCCCAGAGTGCTGGGATTAAAGGCGTGCGCCACCACCGCCCGGCTTTTCTGCTTTTCAAGACTCTATGATTAAACTGCCCACCTGGATGATGCAGAGGACTTCTTATTTAAAGGTCAACTGATTAGCAGCCTACTGGCCAGTGATGACCTCAGTTCCTCTTTGCCATGTAACAAAATACATACAAGTCCTGGCACAGATATGATGTGGTAAGGGAACAATTTTCTACCTATCACACCCCCAATCCTTTATGTTGCCCATACAACAATCCACACAAATATGTAAATATCTGATTCCTTCACCTTCTCTTTCTCTGGTCAATGACAGACATGTTAATACAGTTGCCTGGGTATTGCCAGCATGTGTCCTAGGGCCGTGCTTGCCTGTGAAGACACTACAAGAGTCTTAGGACACCTCACTCCCCAGAAGGGCTCTAAGAGCAGGGATGCTGGGAGCTGGCTGGGACTACCTCACATCCACTGGGAGCCACCCATAGATATATACTTGTATACATATGTACTTGTATACATATATATTTGTATACATATATTCTTGTGTACATATATACTTATATATATTTACTTGTGTACAAATATATACTTGTGTACAAATATATACTAGTATACATGTATATATGTATATACTTGTATACATATATAAGTATACATATAAGTATACATGTATATACTTGTATATATATATATTTGTATACATATATACTTGTGTACATATATACTTGTTACATATATACTTGTGTACATATATACTTGTATACATGTATACTTGTGTACAAATATATACTTGTGTACAAATACATATTAGTATATATATTTGTGTACATATATACTTGTATACATATATATTTGTATACATCTATACTTGTGTACATATATACTTGTGTACAAATATATACTAGTATACATGTATATATGTATATACTTGTATACATATATAAGTATACATATAAGTATACATGTATATACTTGTATATATATTTGTATACATATATACTTGTGTACATATATACTTGTTACATATATACTTGTGTACATATATACTTGTATACATGTATACTTGTGTACAAATATATACTTGTGTACAAATACATATTAGTATATATATTTATGTACATATATACTTGTATACATATATATTTGTATACATCTATACTTGTGTACATATATACTTGTGTACAAATATATACTTATGTACAAATATATACTAGTATACATATATACTTATGTACATATATACTTGTGTACAAATATATACTTGTATACAAATATATACTTGTGTACAAATATATACTAGTGTACATATATACTTATGTACATATATACTTGTATACATATATACTTATATACATATATATTTGTATACATCTATACTTGTGTACATATATACTTGTGTACAGACATATACTTGTGTACAAATATATACTTGTACACATATATACTTTTATATCAGAAGGGGAAATGTGGACAGAGAGCCTGGTCTCAATGCAGAATACCTGAATTAAATTATCCTGAAAGGCAGCCTAGCCTCTGGGCCTTTCCAGGTTTGTGACTCAACATCTCACATCCCTTTGTGAGCATCGCAAGGCTTCTTAACAGGGGCACAGGGAGAAGGGGGTCATAAGCAGGAAGTAAGGATTCGAAGGGTAAGAGGGTCATAGGTCACCATCCTAGCTGGGCAGTCGAGTCTGGTGCTGTAATTGAGCGCTCAAGAGTTAACCATACCTACTGCACCTGGGGATGGGGCTAAGCATGGGCAGCTGTCCAGTGCCAGCGTTTGCTGGGGAGGAATCTATGTGCTGGAGCCGGCTGCCACCTCACAGAGGTGGTTCTTCAGGAGTCTGTTATATGAGAGCTACAATAAGGGCCCTGAGAGGCTGGGGAACTCCTACTGAAAATGGCCATTTAGAAAACAGAGGAGGGACTGCAGCCAGGGAAGCAGACAAGCTGACTGCTGGTCTTCACCGCTCCCCTCTCTCCTCCAAATCCAATCCCCCCGTCTCACCTTCCGTAGCTCTGTAGCAGACCATCTTCAGCCTTTGCTGGCATTTGTCTCTCCTTCCCCTCTCTCCTCCCTCTCCCCCATCTTGGATGGATTACACAAATCAATTCACACCCCCACACAACACTCTATCCCAGCCCCTAATTTGGAGCAGAGAGGGGAGCGGTGAAGACCAGCAGTCAGCTTGTCTGCTTCCCTGGCTGAAGTCCCTCCTCTGTTTTCTAATTGGCCATTTTCAGTAGGAGTTCCCCAGCCTCTCAGGGCATTTCTTTGGGAACCCACCAGCCACGCCTTTGAGAGAAGCACGTAGAGCAGCAGAAGGGTGAGCTTCAGATATCCACTCTGCCTCCTCTTCTCCAGATCCAGCTCACCCCCAGCCTCACCCTGAGCTCTGTAGCAGAATACTTTTTGTGGCCTCTCCTCAATCTCTATCCTGTTCCCAGAGGGCTAAGCAGATCCTGATGGAGTGCGCTGCTTTCCTCCCTCCTGTGGACTGACACCTTCGGCCCACACCTCCTGGCCCATCCCCATTTGGGTCAGCTCCCAATACCTAGAAACACATTTTCCCTGAACCCCCCAGTGGCCATACCTGTTAAACTCCAACAAGAATTCCCTACCAGGCAACCCACAGCCACCACACTTTCCTAAGAACCAGAAAGGGCAACAGAAAGCAAGGAACAAAACCCAACAAAGACAAGACCAAATATCAGCACCTAGAACTACAATCATCCCAAACCCAAATGTCTAGACACCAGCATAAAAACACGGTCAGTAGGCAGCGTGCCACTACAATGAGCAAGTATGTGGTGGAGAGATGGGAGAGAAAGAGAAGCAGAGCCATTTAAAGATGCAGTGTTGAGGAGCAGCCTGATGTAAGTATCCTGGGATGCCACCTGAGGCCCTAGGATGGCACTGATGGCCATGTCTGGGTCCACAACCCTGCAGCAGCAGGGGTCTGTATCGATGTCCATGGCCTGTGCTACCACCAAAGGCCATGAGGACATCTGTGGGCTGAGCTGCTATCTGAGGTCATCATATTGATGTTCAAAGGCTGAGCCGAACTGGCCCTGCCTCTTGCCTGGGCAGTGAGGGAGAGCTGGCCCTGATGGCTTGGGTGCACAGAGCTGGCCCTGATGGTGTGTGCTGGGGGGGAGGGGAACTACCCTGTTCTTCACTGGCTGCAGCACAAGGGAGAACTTACCTCTCTCCCCTTGACAGCCATGCAGTGTGGTCAAGGGAGATGGCCCTGCCCATCGTCTGAGCAGCAGGGGAGCTGGCATGCGGACCAACTCAGGTACCACCTAAGCTCAGGTCCAGGGCCTTGAGTTGACCCACCCCAACATCTAACTCATCCATGATCTGTGGGAGTGTGTAAAAGGGCTGGTCCTGTAGATCCAAAGCTTTACGATCCCCATGACACTGGGCAACAATAGGATATCCTAGAGGAGTCCCTGGGAGGATCCAGTATTGAGGGAGTAGCAAAAGCCAGAGACATTGAGCCATACCAAAGACTCGTAGCAATGAACATTTGCAAGTAAAGCTGTTTGGACAAAAGGCTGTGACATGTGGCACGCTGTGACATGTGGCAGCTTCCACACTGAGATTTTGTTTTTTTATGTTTTTAATTTTGATTTTATTTTTATTTTTTGTTTTCTTTTGTGGGAGGAGGTTGCAAGGGTGGAAGGCAGATATGGAGGGACTGGGAGATGAGTGGGATTGGGGTACACGTTGTGTATCACTGACCAGTACAATCCATGAGGCCAGTGAAGAGCAGAGACATTGAACAGAGGGTTCGGAAGGACCTCACTCAATAGGCATATCAACTTTGTTTAAGGTGATTAAAGGCTTATAGTTTTGGGGGACTGAGGGTAGGGACATCCAGGATGGGCAAAGGTCATTGGCTGGAGGCTTAGGGTACCTGGAATGCCACATTACCATGGGGAATCTCAGGTGCTGGCAGAACATGTTTTGTCAGGAGAAAGGAAATGGTCCTATAAACTAATTGAGGTAGAAGCATAAGTGTGGGCTTAGAATTCCCCCAGACAAGATCAGAGAAGGAGAAAACCCAATAACAAAGGGAGTCTCCCATAACTTAACAAGCCTGGAAGCTATCTATTCTTGGTGGACTTTGATCTTAATTAGCAGAGTTTTTCCATAGAAATTCACAAAGAATCAATAAAAAGCTTTAAAAAAAATCTACCTATCTATCGATCTATCCTATCTAATGTGAGTACACTCTCACTGTCTTCAGACACTCCAGAAGAGGGCGTCAGATCTCATTACAGATGGTTGCTGGGAATTGAACTCAGGACCTCCGGAAGAGCAGTCAGTGTTCTGACCATCTCTCCAGCCCAATGAAAAGTTTTATAGAAAGCCCACAATCAATGACAACCAGGGCACTGTGTCTCCAGAGCCCAGAAACACTTCCACAGTAGACCCCGAAAATTGCCACAGAGCAGAAGGACAAAACAAAGACCCCAAAACATGACAGAGAATGTGGATGAGTCCCTTAAAGAAAGCTATACAACGACCAGTGAAAGGAAATAAGGAAAACAGTTCAAGAACTGAAAATAAAAATAGAATCAATAAAGAAAAACCAAACTAAGGAAAATCTGGGATTGAAAATGTTAAGAATGCAAATAGGAACACTGGAGGCAAGCCTCACCAACAAAACACAAGAAGTAGAAGAGGGAATCTCAGGCATTGAAGGCAGGATAGAAGAAGTGGATACCTCAGTCAAAGAAAATGTTAAATCTAAAATACTCTTGGCACAAAACATCCAGGAAATCTGAAAATCTATGGACAGACCAAGTCTAAGAATAATAGGAATACAGGAAATAGAAGACACCCATATCAAAAGCACAGAAAATATCTTCAGCAAAATCAGAAAAAAATCCCTAACATAAGGAAGATGCCTATCAAGGTACAAGAAGCATACAGAATGCCAGAAAAAGACATTTCCTTTAGCACATAAAAATCAAAATACTAAACATACAGAACAAAGAAAATATTAAAAAGCTGCAAGGGAGAAAGACCAAATAACATATATAGGCAGACCTATTAGAAGTACACCCAACTTCTCAGTGGAGACTAAAAGCCAGAAGGGCCTGGACAGATGGTCTACAGACTCTAAGAGACCACAGATGTCAGCACAGAATACTATACCCAGCAAAACTTTCAATCGCAATAGATAGAGAAAATAAGACATTCTATTCCAAAATATGACAAAACCAATTTTAAGCGATTATCTAAAAACCCATCCCTACCAAAGGTGCTGGAAGAAAAACTCCACCTAAAGAAATTAGCCATACCCAAGAAAACATAAGGAATAAACAATCCCAGACCAGAAATTCAAAAGAGGGGAAACATACATCTCCGCCGCCGCCGCCACCACCACCACCACAGAAACAACAAGTAACAGGAGTCAACAAACACAATTCATTCATTATCTCTCTCAAGACCAATGGTCTCAAATTCCCAATAAGAGACACAGACTAACAAAATGGATGTGAAAACAGGATCCATCTTTCTGTTGCATCCAAGAAACACACCGTAACATCAAGGATGGGCAACATCTCAGGATAAAAGAATAAAACAAATATTCCAAGAAAATGGACATAAGAAGCAAGCTGGTGTAGCCATTTGAATATTGGGTAAAATAGACTTCAAACCAAAACTAATCAAAACAGATAGGGAAGAACAATATATATTTACCAAAGGAAAAACTCCACCAAGAGAGCATTGTAATTTTTTCTGGTTTGGTTTTTGCTTTGGTTTGTAGTAGAAAATATTAAAAATCCTAGCCCAGGGCTTCTTCCCCACCTTAGACTATTTATGTTCCTGGATGAAAGACACACACAGCCTTTAAATTGTTAATATGCCTTAGGCAGCACAACGGTTGGGCACCTGCCTACCCTTCATGCTGTTAGAATCTCCCTTCCTGTCCATAACCCAAATCGTTACTGTTTCCTCTGGGCTGCTCTTGCCTCCAGTTGCCATTCCCACATGTTTTTCTGGCTCAGCTAACCCATGGCGGCTCTCCTTTCTCCTCTCCTGCGTGTACTTCTTTTATTCCGTGGCAGCTTCTCCTCCCCTTCCCTCCTGGTGGTCCTCTCCCTCTCTCTAAGCCCTCCAAACCTGAGCCCCACCCATGTCTCTTCTGCCCAGCTATTGGCTGTCATCATCTTTACTTACCAATCAGAATTAACTTAGGGGCAGGGTCCCAGGGGCTATGGGCTGACTCCAAGTCTTGGGGGCCAAAGACAAAACCTCAACTTTGGCTTTTTGAGATAGAGTTTTTCTGTGTAGCCCTGACTGTCCTGGAACCCACTCTGTAGACCAGGCTGGCCTTGAACTCTGAGATCCACCTACCTCTGCCTTTTGAGTGCTATGATTAAGAGTGTGGGCCACCACCACCATCACCACTGCCTGGCACCATTGTAATTATTAACTTCTATGCACCAAGCCGGCGCGGTGGCACACGCCTGTAATCCCAGCACTTAGGAGGCAGAGGCAGGCAGATTTCTGGCGAGGCCAGCCTGGTCTACAGAGTGAGTTCCAGGACAGCCAGGGCTATACAGAGAAACCCTGACTCAAAAAACCAAAAATAAATAAATAAATAAATAAATAAATAAATAAATACTTCTATGCACCAAACACAAGGGTGCCCATGTTCATAAAAGAAAGTACTGGGGGGGGGGAATGATTGGGGAATAGTTGGGGGGGAGAGGAATTATGGGACGTATGGTGGGGGGGAACTGGGAAAGGGGAAAGCCTTTGGAATGTAAACATAGAATATAGAAAATAAAAATTAAAAAAAAGAAAGTACTATATCTTAAATCACATATTGACCTTCACACGGTGATAGTGGGAGATTTCAATACCCCACTTTTGCCAATAGATAGATCATCCAGACAAAAGCTAAATAAAGAAATGCTGGAGCTAAGACCAAATGGACCTGCAGGCAACTAAAGATGCCACATTTCACCAAACACAAAAGAATATATCTTCTTCTGCATCTCATGGAACGTTTTCCAAAATTGACCACGTACTCAGACACAAAGCGAGTATTAATAGATACAAGAAGCTGGGCGGTGGTAGCGCACGCCTTTAATCCCAGCACTTGGGAGACAGAGGCAGGTGGATTTCTGAGTTCGAGGCCAACCTGGTCTACAGAGTGAGTTCCAGGACAGCCAGGGCTATACAGAGAAACCCTGTCTCGAAAAAAAAAATAGATACAAGAAAACTGAAATAACATTCTAAACTCTCTCTCTCTGGCTACCACAGATTAAAGATGGATATCAACAGCAAAAGAAACAACAGAAAGTTTGCAAACTCATGGAAACTGAACAACTCACCACTGAATGAAACATGAGTCAAGACATAAATTAAGAAAAAAATTACAGAGTATCTAGAATTGAATGAAAATGGATACAATGAAGCCTATTCTAAGAGGCAAATTGTAGCACTACATGCCTACAGAAAAAGAGAGATCTCATTCTAGAACAAAGAGAAGAAATCACACAGAAGAAATCAATAAAATAGAAACAACAACAAAAGGTACAATGAACCAGTGAAACAAAGAGCTGGTTCTTTGAGAAAAGTCAGTCAGACTGACAAACCCTTATCCAAATTAACTAAAAGGCAAAGAGAGAATATCCAAACTAACAAAATTAGGGATGAAAGGGGGGCATCAACCTACACCAAGGAAATCTGGAGAATCATAAGCACGTACTTTTAAAACTCCAACAAGTTGGAAAATCAAAAAATAGATAATTTTCTTGATACATACCACTTACCAAAGTTAAATCTAAATCAGATAAGCAATTTAAATAGACCTATAACACACAGTGAAATAGAAGAAGAAGAGGAGGAGGAAGAGGAGGAGGAGGAGGAGGGCAAGGAGGAGGAGGAGGAGGAAGGTGGCCAAGGTCCAGATGGTTTTAGTACACAATTCTACCAAACTTTCAAATAAGAGAATGAATATTCCTCAAATTATTCCATAAAACAGAAACAGAAGAAACATTGTCCATTTAAAAAAAAACTAAGGTCACAGTTACCCTGATAATAAACAGTATAAGAATTCAATAAAGAAATAGAATTACAGAATAATTTCCTTTATAGACATACATGTTTTAAAAACTCAATAAAATACTTGTGAATCAAATCCAAAATATGTCAAAAATATCATCCACTGTGATCAACTAGGCTTCATCCTAGAGACACAAGAATGGTTCAACATATGTAAGCTGATAAATGCAATCTACCATATAAACAAGCTAAAAGACAAAAACCATTATAGCGGCACAACAACAGACACATCAGTCGGTGGATGGACAGCTGCTTGTAGAAGGGGATGAATAGGTTCCCAGGAGCTCTGGCCAGGCCAGGAATGCCATGGGTGTCACAGCTCTTAGAAGAGAAGAGAGAAGGTTTGGGCTGCCAGTGCAGGGCAGGTAGCCCAGGACTTGGGTCTCTTGTGTGACAGCAACAGTGCCAGCCACAGGGGTGCAGTCAGCACAGCATAAGCCTGGTTATCCAGGCAGGTCCAAGGTCCAGCGATGAATGCTTTAGGAAAGAGAACTCTTCGCCAAGTGTTACAGCTAAGTAAAAACAGGCACTCTTATGTTATCCTCCATGAAATAACTTGTGCACTTTAGTCCATGTGGACAGGGACTTTATAAAATTAAGAAGTAAGGTGGGGTTTAGGGTTAGCTGTTTCCTATTGGTTCTGTTCGAGATGTTAGTGATGCTCTGTTTGCATGGGAAAGGACTCCAGGTGTTTTCCTATGTGACTGACTGCCCATGCTCCTCTCATTGGGGTGTCATGGTTCAATGTTCCAGAGCAGGTCCATGGCTAAATGGGGAGGGAGCGGCTCAACTCCTGCTGATCCAGGGGTCCGAGCTTACTCAACCTTACCAGTTCTTGTGTCTGATCGCACGGCCCACTTGCCCATAATGGATCAAAGACATCAACAAGCAAGATACACTGAATTTGATAGAAGAGAAAGAGAGGAATATCCTTGAACTCATTGCCACAGGAAAAGCCTTTCTCAACAGAACACCATTAGCACAAGCACTAAGGTCAGCAATTAATAGCTGGGACCTCATGAAACTGAAAAACTTTTGCATGGCAAAGGACAACGCCATTGAGACAAAGCAACAGGCTATAGAGTGGGAAACGGTTTTTACCAATCTACCAATTTACACATCTTATAACGGGCTAATAACCAAATATATAAAGAACAAAAAACCCTAGATATCAAGGAAACAAATAACCCAATTAAAAAGTGGAGTGCACATCTAAACCAAAGAGTCTCAAAAGAGGAAAGTCAAATGGCTGAGAAACACTTAAAGAAACGTTCAGTGCCATAAGGGAAACCCAAATCAAAACTACTTTGACATTTCATGTCACACCTTCAGAAGGGCTAAAATCAATAAAACATATGACGGCCCGTGCTGGGGAGGCTGTGGAGCAGGGAGAACACTCCTCCATTCTTAGAGACTGTGCACGTGTATAGCCACTATGGACATCAGTGCGGTAGCTCCTCAAAGATGGAAACTGATCTACCTCAAGACCCAGCTATATCACTCTGGACATATACCCAAAGGATGCGTCATCCCACCACAGAGATACTTGCTCATTGTTCATTGCAGCTTTACTCATAGTAGCCAGAAATTGGAAAAAAAAAAAACCTAGATGTTACTCAACAAATGAATGAATAAAGAAAATACAGTAGCTTTCCGTGCTACCTGGGGACAGGTCCATATGGCGTTGTTCTTGATTCCCATCGTAACTTAAAGGGAAGTTTACACAATGTCTGGAGCCCTCGACGTCCTGCAGATGAAGGAGGAGGATGTCCGCAAATTCCTTGCTGCAGGAACCCACTTAGGTGGCACCAACCTCGACTTCCAGATGGAGCAGTACATCTACAAAAGGAAAAGTGACGGTATCTACATCATAAACCTGAAGAGGACCTGGGGGAAGCTGTTGCTGGCAGCTCGAGCTATTGCTGCCATTGAGAACCCTGCTGACGTGAGCGTCATCTCCTCCAGGAACACTGGCCAGCGAGCTGTGCTGAAGTTTGCTGCTGCCACAGGAGCCACTCCAATCGCTGGCCGCTTCACACCCGGGACCTTCACTAACCAGATCCAAGCAGCCTTCAGGGATCCATGGCTTCTAGTGGTGACAGATCCCAGGGCTGACCACCAGCCGCTCACAGAGGCCTCTTACGTCAACCTGCCCACCATTGCTCTGTGTAACACAGATTCCCCCCTGCGCTATGTGGACATTGCCATCCCCTGCAACAACAAGGGAGCTCACTCGGTGGGGCTGATGTGGTGGATGCTGGCCTGGGAAGTGCTCCGCATGCGAGGTACTGTCTCCCGTGAGCACCCATGGGAGGTGATGCCTGATCTTCACTTCCACAGAGGCCCAGAGGAGACTGAGAAGGAGGAGCAGGCTGCTGCCGAGAAGGCTGTGACCAAGGAGGAATTCCAGGGAGAATGGACAGCACCAGCTCCTGAGTTCACCGCCGCCCAGCCTGAGGTGGCCGACTGGTCTGAGGGCGTGCAGGTGCCCTTGGTGCCCATCCAGCAGTTCCCCACGGAAGACCGGAGTGAGCAGCCAGCCACTGAGGACTGGTCAGCGGCTCCCACAGCGCAGGCCACCGAGTGGGTTGGAGCCACCACTGAGTGTTCCTGAGCTGTTCTGCAGACAGCTGAGCAAAGGAAAAAAGGGTGGAAGGAAAATAAAGTTACTCAAAGCTCAAAAAAAAAAAAAAAGAAAAGAAAAGAAAAGAAAAGAAAAGAAAAGAAAAGAAAAGAAAAGAAAAGAAAAGAAAAGAAAATACAGTACACTTACACAATGGGATATTACTCAGCCAATAAAAATGAAATCATGAAAATGTCAAGTAAATGGATGGAACTAAAACAAAAATCATCCTGAGTGAGGTATCCCAGACTCATAAAAACAAATATAATATTGATTTGCTTATATGTGGATGTTAGTCAATGAAACCAAGCTACAATCCATAGAACCACCGAGATTAGGTATAAAGTAAAGGACCAGCAGGGGCAAAGATCTCCTCCCTAGGAAAGGTAAATAGAATAGATAGTTGTGGGTGGATGGGGGAGGCTGAAATGAGAGGATCAGTGGAAGCAAAGATGGGGAAGAAGGAGGGAGTATGGATAGACAGATACAATTGGGGGCCATTTAAGAGGTAGTATGGAAGCCTATCGCATTAGAATCTTCCTAAAATGTATACATATATGAAAGTGAGCTAAATGAAATCACCAAAGAATGAGGGAGTCAGATCTCCAACTGGACATCTCTTCTCACCATATAAAGCTTACAGTGTCAGGAATGAGTTGCATCTAATTGAGCTATTGGCCAAAGGGGCCCCATGGGAACCACCAAAGAGCCCAAACTGTTACCAGGACTGTTGCTCTCCAAACAATGAAAAGACCCTATTACTGAGAACAATACCTACACAACTCATTGTACATGAGAAGTCTGCCCAACCTATGAAGAGTCTTCACCCCTCCACGCTAGCATCTTTGGTACTGGAAGATATTCTACATGTTACCAAAGGAGAAATGTAAGCACCAACTCATCTACCAACCCTCTGGTCTATGACCTTGTCCTGCCTGATAGAGATGCTAGCACACTAGTGGCACAAAGCTTGTGGGAGTCACCAATTAATATTGACTTAACTTAAGGCCTACTCTGTGAGACAGAATCCATACCCAACACTGCTTGGGTGACCCCGAACCTGGTACTAGATAGTCCAGGGATTGTTGGGGGATAAACTCCACTGTGAATCTGGGAGTGGACAAGCGACATTTAGACCCTAGCAGCAGGAACAAATGAGGTGGCCTTTTGCTCCTCACTCCCACTGCCCTGACACAGTGCAACGGGGATCCAGACAGAACACAGTGCAGGGAGGGCGACTGTCACCTGTGTAAGACAAGGGAGCTAAAATTTGTCAGCACAGAAGTGGAGAGGCACATGGGCAGAGCTCCCTGATTCTGCGGTCTGTCTGGGTTTCTTTTCAGAAGCTGATCTCTCATCCCCCGTGAGTTTACACCAAATTAGCCAAGAGCTGCTAGGAAGCCATGTGTGAACCCCAGGGGTCACCAAGAGGAGGAAGCTGCCAGGCAGGACAACTGGGTGGGTCACCTCAGAGACTGAGATGCTGCAGAAGACCAGAGCCTTTGGAGGCTGACTAAAGAGGCCTAGAAGTGGTTTAATGGAATTGGAAAAAAAAATATGGTGGAACGAAGAGGCAAGTGATACAAAGGAGAGAAAACAGAGACAGAGACCCGGGAGCAGTGAGTAAGGAGCATGGAGTCGCCACGTAGCGCTGGTCCTCAGGCCACTGGCCCCAGCTCTCCCCCTTTGACACTGCCCGACAGACCAGGATAGACCAGTAATGCTACTCAGCCCACAGGCTCACAGCAGGAGCCTCTACTGCTGCTACTTCTCAAGTTGCTTACCTTGCTGAGGGCAGGAGAGCTCGGGCCAATGGCGGTGCCCAAGGGCTACAAGCATGACTAGTAGTTGTGCCCAGGGTGCAGGTGCGGTAGCTAAGGGCAGGGTGGTGTACAGCAGCCTGGAGCTCTTGCAGGCCCTGTCTGCCCCTGAACACACTGTCCAGCCACACGGTGTTCAAGATGAGAAATGGTGGCTGCCAGGAGCCATTCTCACATAGATCTCAAAACCTCCTCCTTTCAGCCATCTTACGTGCTCAAGCCTGCTTTTAGAAGGAAAAATATTAGCTTTCAGGTTTTCCAAATAGCAAGTTGGTCAGCACATATAGAGCTCACATTGGTTAGAACAAACAGAGCTCACCTGCAGTTAGGTCACTATAACAATCTCTTTCCACTTCACCTCCTCGTGATCATTTTAGTTTGCCAGGTTTCTTGAAATCCAGCCAGCTTTGCCATGAGATTCTGAGAGACTACTTCCTAGAGACAATGCTTAGAGACAGTGCTTGCCCCCCTGAGAGACTGTTCCCCAGAGACAATGTTTGCCCCCTCATCTCCTCTCCCTACACCCTGCTTGCTTTCCTTTGTATTGCAGTGTGTAAAACAATAAAATATGACAGCTTTCCGGGCGGTGGTGGTGCATGCCTTTAATCCCAGCACTTGGGAGGCAGAGGCAGGCGGATTTCTGAGTTTGAGGCCAGCCTGGTTTACAGAGTGAGTTCCAGGACAGCCGGAGCTACACAGAGAAACCCTGTCTCAAAAAACAAACAAAAAAAAAAATTGACAGCTTGATCAGAATACTGTCTTGCTGTCCGTCTCTTGCGTCTCTTGTCCCCCATTCTCTCCTAGGTGGTCCAGGGACCCCATTGACTGTCCTATGGGTCAGGACAGGTAGCTTCCTGGATTGAGCCTCCTTAAGACTTCTGTGGTCTGAGGTACCACCAGTGACCATGTTGATGTCTGTGGCCGTGCAGCCACTGGCTGCTATAGGCAAGGAAGCTTTTGCAGTGTTGTCAATGACGGCAGACTCATAACTGGGAATGAGAACATGAAGACTGCTGTGACAGTCTTCCCCCGTCCTCACCCTCCCAAGCCCAAAAAAAGAAAAAAGAAAAAAGTAATGGTCTAGACAGGAAACTATTGAAGAGAGTCCTTAAAAGCTAGACAGGGATGCTGACAGCTCTTCAAGGACTTAGTTTTCGTTAAGGGGCTGGCCCCTGGGAGCTGACCGTGCTCCAATGGGTATATGGGCAACACAAATTGGATTTGGTGGTTTGGTGTTTGTTTGTTTGTTTGTTTGGGGGTGCAAGGGTGGGAGCGTGGACCAGGGAGAACGAGGAGCAAGTATAATCAGGATGCATTGTACGAAATTCTTAATAACAATTAATAATTAATAACAATATTATGTTGGGGATTATAAAAAAGGAAGGGAAGCATCCCCCACTAGCTCACACTGTAAATTCTTGGTCTCTAGTGGGAGGAGCTATTTGGGAAAGCTGTGAAAACCTTTGGAGATAGAGCCCAGTGTGGGGAGGTTGGGGCAGATTTGGAGTATACTATTCCAGGTCCTGTCTTGTGCCTTGTGCTTCCCGGTGGTCACAAAGTAAAGAGTTCCCCTCCAAGGCCTCAATGCTCTGCGCATGGGCATGGAGCCAAGCAGCCATGGCTCTGAAACCAGGAGCCAAAACAAAGGCTCGTTTGTTTTTAAGTTGTTGTCTCATGTGTTGCACTGTGACAAAGGCATCTAGTTCACAAACAGTGATGGAAGCTGCCTGGAGCAACGGAACTCTGTCCATGGGGGCAGAAGGAATGCAGAGGTGATGGTGTGCGCAGATAGTAGTGATGGTGTGCACAGGCAGAGGTGAAGGTGTGTACAGGCACAGGTGATGGTATGCACAGGCAAAGGTGAAGGTGTGCACAGGCTCAGGTGAAGGTGTGCACAGGCAGAAGTGATTGTGTGTGCAGATAGTGGTGATGGTGTGCACAGACAGAGGTGATGGTGTGTACAGATAGTGGTGATGGTGTGCACAGGCAGAGGTGATGGTGTGCACAGGCACAGGCGATGATGTGCACAGGCAGAGGTAATGGTGTGCATAGGCAGAGGTGATGGTGTGAACAGGCACAGGTGATGGTGTGCACAGGCAGAGGTGATGGTGTACACAGACCCGGGTGATGGTGTACACAGGCAGAGGTGATAATGTGCACAGGCATAGGTGATGGTGTGCACAGGCACAGGTGATGGTGTGCACAGGCACAGGTGATGGTGTGCACAGGCACAGGTGAAGGTGTGCACGGGCACAGGTGATAGTGTGCACAGGCAGAGGTGATGGTGTGCACAGATAGTGGTGATGGTGTGCACAGATAGTGGTGATGGTGTACACAGGCAGAGGTGATGGTGTGCACAGGCAGAAGTGATGGTGTGTACAGGCAGAGGTGATGGTGTGCACAGGCACAGGTGATGGTGTGCACAGGCACAGGTGATGGTGTGCACAGGCAGAGGTGATGGTGTGTACAGGCAGAGGTGATAGTGTGCACAGGCACAGGTGATGGTGTGTACAGGCAGAGGTGATGGTGTGCACAGGCAGAGGTAATGGTGTACACAGACCCAGGTGATGGTGTGCACAGGCAGAGGTGATGGTGTGCACAGGTAGAGGTGATGGTGTGCACGGGCACAGGTGAAGGTGTGCACAGGCAGAGGTGAAGGTGTGCACAGGCAGAGGTGATGGTGTGCACAGGCAGAGGTGATGGTGTGCACAGGCAGAGGTGATGGTGTGCACAGGCAGAGGTGATGGTGTGCACAGGCAGAGGTGATGGTGTGCACAGGCAGAGGTGATGGTGTGCACAGATAGTGGTGATGGTATGCACAGGCAGAGATGATAGTGTACACAGGCAGAGGTGATGTGTGCACAGACAGACGTGACAGTGTGCACAGATAGTGGTGATGGTGTGCACAGGCAGATGTGATGGTGTGCGCAGATAGTAGTGATGGTGTGCACAGGCAGAGGTGATGGTGTGCACAGGCAGAGGTGATGGTGTACACAGACACAGATGATGGTATGCACAGGCAGAGGTGATGGTGTGCACAGGCAGAGGTGATGGTGTGCACAGGCAGAGGTGATGGTGTGCACAGGTGCAGGTGATGATGTGCATGGGCACAGGTGATGGTGATGGTATGCATGGGCACAGGTAATGATGTGGTCAAAACTTATATGCCCCATGGTCAAAACTGCTATAAATATGCTCAGCATGATGAGAAAACATGAGAGACATAAAAAGAACCCAGTGGATTTTGTCTGGAGGTGAAATGTTTCCGCAATGAAAACATCATGGGACAAGAGTAACAGTGCATCACACTGATAGAGAAGAGGTCGTGAGCTTGATAACACTGCAGCAGAAATGGACCCAAAACACTGAGAGAAAGGTCAGAAGCAGAAGAGAACAGAGCTGAGTGCAGTACCTTGACTGGGATGAAGCACACCGTGTGCAGTCACAGTACCAGAGGGGGATGAGGGACAATCTGTCAACCTTCTGAACTTAGTGAAAGCTTTAAATGCCCAGCTCACCTTGAAGAGAGAAAGCTGATTGGTTCAATCTGGCACATCCCCAAGTAAACTGCTGTCCCTTCTACTGAGTGCAACTCCCCTCCAATGCCCTGCAGCTGGGCCTAGGTGGAGTTCCACATCCCTGCCTCTTCCAGGCACAAGTGTCTGTGCTAATGAAAGCTTTGGAGCCTCAGACCCCATCCCATCTGCTTGCAGAACCCGCATGGTACCGCATGAGCCACAGGAAGTCATGGTGAGGCAGAGGGGCTGGGGACAAAACAGTGTCTTAAAGATTAGGGTATTGCCCTGCAAATCCAGACCCATAAAAAAAAAAGACACCCAGACCAGCCAAAGCCAGAACATTGTCTTCCAGCAGACCCACAGTGCAAGCACTGTGTGGCAAGTGGGTGTGCCTTGGAGGAAGGTCGTAAGATCCAAACCCTGGAGCCAGAGGAAAGAAGGAATCTAGGATGGAAAATATGATGGTACCTAGGAAAGCAGTTTTATTGTTTTAAAGTTTTCTTTAAGAGAGAAATTAATTGGCTGTTACAAGTAAAACTGGTGGCATTACGTTGTGGGATCTATGACAGCCATGGGTGAGAGATGGAGTTTAGACAGAATGCTAACAGTATCTGTTTTCAAAAAGAAAAAAACAACCTCTTTGTCTTCACGTGGGCTTCGCGTAGTAGAGTGTTTGCCAAGCTCATACAGAGCCCGATATTCAATCCCTGCATCACATAAACTGAGTGTGGTAGCACTTGGGAGACTGAGGCAGGGAGATCAGAAGTTTAAGGTCATCCTCAGCTATGTAGCCAGTTTGTGGCCATCCTGAGATATGTGAGATCCTGCCTCAAAGAGAAAAAGAGAGGGAGGCATAGTGGCAAGCAACTTTAATCCCAGCACCCAGAAAGCAGAGGCAGGAGAATCTCTGTGAGTTGGAAGCCCGTCTGCTCACTAGAGTCCCAAGACAACTGGAGCTACATAGTGAGATTTTGTTTCAAAGAAAGAGAAAGGGGACAGGGGTTGGAGAAGCAAGAGGAAGAAGAAAAAGGAAAGAAGAGAGCAGACCCTGGGTCTGACAGCCAGCTGCATCAGCAGCAAGAGACATGGATTAACAAGCACAGTGCCTGTGGTGGCTTGGGTAGCTTTGTCTTGCACTGACTCCTATGTTTAAATGCTTAGCTCATACAGAGTGGCACTATTAGAAGGCGTGGCCCTGTTGAAGTAGGTGTGGCCTTGTTGGATGAAGTGTGCCACTATGGGAGCAGGCTTTGAGGCACACAGTCCTCTTCTGCTGCCTGTAGATCAAGATGTAGAACTCTTAGCTCCTGCACTGGAGAGATGGCTCAGTGGTTAAGACCACTGACTGCTCTTCCAGAGGTCCTGAGTTCAAATTCCAGCAACCACATGGTGGCTCACAACCATCTATAAGGAGATCTGACGCCCTCTTCTGGAGTGTCTGAAGACAGCCACAGTGTACTTACATTTAATAAATAAATAAATCTTAAAAAAAAAAAAAAAAAGAACTCTTAGCTCCTTCTCCATCACCATATCTGCCTGGATGCTACCATGCTTCCCACCATGATGATAATGGACTAGACCTCTGAAACTTTAAACCAGCCCCAATTAAATGTTTGCCTTTATAAAAGTTGCCTTGGTCATGGTATGTTTTCACAGCAACAAAACCCTAACTAAGACAGTGTCCTAATAGTTTTGTCCCAGACATGACCCATGCCTCCATCTTGTTCAGCTATATGTGGGCCACTTGTGGGTTTCCTTCTCGCTCCATGTAAAACCTTCTTCTCTGTCCCTCCATGATTCTCTTCAGTTTCTGAGCTAGGTGTATTTACCATTGGTCTCCTTTAGTCCTGTCACAACCATAGCCAAGGATGTGAAAAATACAAGGTTTTTATTTCCACAAACTTCAGCAAATCAAGTCAGCTACTTTGTAGAGAAACATGGGTGCTATCAACTTATGGTCTGTCTCCACTTAGGTGAAAACTTTGGGTCAGGAACAATCATTCATGTCTATCATTGATGCTGTGGTTCATGGCAGAGCATGGGGCAATAGTAAAATGCTTGGTTTGTCTTTCTCGAAGTGGAACTTCACTCTGTGAATAAGGCAGACAACTGCAAGGGCATCTTAATATTAGTGCACTCTATCTGGGGCAAAGTCTCCCCAGGGATGGAGCCTCTGAAACTCACAGTAGCATGGTGAAGGGACTGGGTGCAGAAAGGAGCTAATACTGCTGTCCCACAGACTCAATCCTGCTCCACCCCGTCCTTGTAAATAAAGTTTTATTGCAACACAGTTGAGGCCACTGCACTGATTTGTTATTGTCAGTGGCTGCTTTTGTGCACTTCCTGGAAAACCTAAAATATACTATCTTCTCCTTATAAAAGCTCTTGAAGAAGGCCACTGGTAGCTAGCCTTGGAAAGGTATGTTGGCTTATAAGTCTGTCATGTTCTTCCACTTATGTGTACATACTATATCCACTTAAGAAAACACCATTGATTCATAATTTGCATATTTTAATATATTATATCAGAAAAATTGTCCTCCTCCAAGTCCCTTTGTCCCTTTGGACACCCCTTTGAACTAAGAACTCCAAAAATTAAAAATGTAAAACCTCACAAGGCCAGAGAAAGAGACAGTGACAGATGACACTTAGAAGAATGTCAGCTCTTGGGAAGCAGACTGTTATGGTTTGTATATGCTTGGCCCAGGGAGTGGCACCATTAAAAGCCCTGTTGGAGTGGGTGTGGCCTTGTTAGAGTAGGGGTGTCACTGTGGGTGTGGGCCAGCCCCAATTAAATGTTGTCCTTATAAGAATTACGTTGAGGGGCTGGAGAGATGGCTCAGTGGTTGACTGCTCTTCCAGAGGTCCTGAATTCAAGTTCCAGCAACCACATGATGACTCACAACTATCTGTAATGGGATCCAGTGGCTTTTTCTGGTGTGTCTGAAGACAGTTACAGTGTACTCATAAACATAAAATAGATAAATAAATAATTCTTAAAAAATAAAAAAGAAGTTACCTTGGTCATGGTGTCTGTTCACAGCAGTAAAACCCTAACTAAGACATAGACGAACATGAAGTGAGTCTGTCTTCCTATTTGCCAATTGCTTGCAAAGGTGTGGTGTAGCTCTGAAGCAGGGTGCGGGGGAGGCCAGAAGCAGAACACTAGGTCTGTAAGACCTTGGATGATGGTAACAGCTCCGTGCTGCACCAAATCTGGGCAGCAGTCAAACTTACTATAGTAGTTAAACAAAGATGCTGCCCTCACCTCTCACAATTGAGTGACTGACCCTCCCTAGCAAGGGAAAGGAGGGAGCCATCTGGGTGGGGACACTCAGATAATAAATAAATTATTTAATTAAAATAAATTAAAACACAGCTAGGACACCAAACTCAATTTGAAATTTAAACAAGCAACAGATAACGTGCGTGTTTGGTATGAGGCTATCCCAAATGTTACATGGGATACACTTTTGTAAGACACTATTATTCTCTGCTTTTCCAAAAGGCAAGTGCAACTGGGTATTCCACGTACGATCTGAATAGCCTTGTGTCTGGAGAAAAAAACTAGGGCAGTCTGATGGGGCATTCAGGACCCTTGAGTAGCACTATGAAGAGTCTAAGGATAGAAAGGGAACTTGGGTCTTTGTCCAACTTAGCTCCCAGATGGCTGGCAACCTGCACTCCACCTATCCAGGCTCCACTGAAATTACACAAAGAGCCATTGGTCAGAATGGATCCAGATCTCGGAGCTGCAGAAAATCTCTACGGTGGATGATGATCTCAAATGCTATGGGATAGTCACTCCAACTCACATCCTCTACAGCCACTGGACCACACTCCAGTGAAAAAGTTTCCCTCCCAAACACTGTCCTTAGACACTGCTGGGGAAGTGACTCACAAAAGCAATGGAGCTCCCCAAGAAATGGAGGGTGCAATGTCCCAGGAAAGTGAAGAGGCATCCTTAGTGATGAAAACCCAGGCCGAGAAGTGGCCTACAGGCCTAAAGAACCAGTCCAGACAGGAGCTGGAGAAACAAGAGGAAATCTAGAAGACACGGGGAAGAGACCCCTTAGACTTTTCACTCCATCGGGAGGGATGGTAGAGACTGCCAAGAACAGAGAGGGAACCTAGTCAACAGTGCTTACAAAGCCCACCAGGTGAGAACATGAGTTAATACTCAGAGAGGAAAGATCCGGAGTCACTAGTAGTCTTGCCACTGTAAGAAAATACCCAAGGTCAAGAACTTATAGAAAGAAGGCTTAATTTGGCCCATGGTCTTGGAGGTTTAGTCCACGCCACAAGCTCTTTAGGCCATTCGGCAGAACAAAATCCACTTATCTCATGCCCAGGAGACAAGAAACAAAGAAGGCATAAGGATCCACAATTTCCTTCAAGGGCTTTCCCCTAAAGACCTACTAGTTTCCACCTCTTAAAGGTGTCACTGCCTCCCAGTACCGTCACCCTAATGAGCAGGACTCCTTTTGGGATCAGCCACAGTAGCTCCATCAGAAGGGCCTGACAGGCAAGCACAGGGGACACTCTGTGTAGTGTCATGAGCCATTGGAAGCTGAGTGGACTTCAGCAGATCTAACTGCCCACAATCAGATCAAAGAGCAACGGAGGAAAGCAGGTTGTTAGATTTATCCATAGAAGAAATTTGCCCGGGCACAAGCGCTGTAGGCAGAGATGCAAGGACTTTTAGTTCTAATTTATTGGATCAGAAGTGATGAAGCTGCTGATGGAAAATGAGGCCTGGAGATCCCACTGCTGTCTTGAGAGAGGATGGGGAAGTTCATACGGGGGTTGCTGCTGTTTGAGGCAGGCTCTCACTATTTAGCACTGGCTGACTTGGACCTCACTATGTAGATCAGGCTGGCCTTGAACTAAGAAATCTTCTCATCCCTGCCTCCAGAGTGCTGGAAGTAAAAGCATGTGCCACCACATTTGGCTTTGAGCTTTTGTTTTTAATTGTTTGCCTGTGCACATGCCCACACAGGCTAAAAGGATGTCATATCTCCTAGAGCTGGAATTAGAGGCAGTTGTGAGCTGCCTGATGTTGGTGCTGGGAACCTAAGTCCTCTCTAAGAGCAGTAAGTGCTCTTAACCACAGGGCCATCTCTCCAGCCCACCAGGAGGTAATTTTAACAAAGTAAATGTGCTCCATGATTTTGCTCTGGTTACATAAGCCAAAGAAGCAGACGGCATAAGGAAACTGGGCCCAACTTAGTGGCCTGAGGGTGGCTAGGTGTGGGTGGTAACATTTGCGCTGTGGTGTGAGGGAGGCTAGGTGTGGGTGGTAACATCCGAGCCGAGCTTTAGGAGTGGGGCAGGACATGGATGCTTCAAGACCAGCCTGGGAGGTGAGAAGCAAAGTGGAGAGAAGTCCAACAGCAGGATGAGGGAGCAACTGGGCGGGCAGAGCTGGGGGCGAGCTTGGGGGCAGCAGTGTGGAGAGTTACAAATCTGAACACTGGGTGTGGCTTCCAGAAGACTGAATTCCCCCACAGTCTCTCTAACCTCCTCCAATAGAACGCTATAGACTTTAGCTGAATGCATGACTTTTCAGAATAATGACTACATATCCACTCAGTAAGTCCTCGTCAAAACTTAAGAGAAATAAAAACATGGCTTCCCAAAGATAGGCATAAAAAAATATCTTCAGCAGTGTTTTGGAAAATGGCCCAATCTGGAAATGTGTCATCAGCTTCAGAATGACTGATTGTAGATTACAGAGCGATGGGAAGGAGGAAATGCACAAAGTTCACCCACAAGGCTGAGTGAAAGGATTCCATGAGGAATGTTTCAGAGTTCCAGAAGTGACAGGCATCACAGTAGTTCCAGGGATAGTCCTCTTCCTTGGAGGCCACAGGGGCCCCGAAGGATCCTCTGCACATGCATAAGCAAGTGTGTATGTACGTTACCAGTGCCAACACCTGCATCCCAGTCACCCTTCTTGTTCCCTCTCAACCCAGTGTCTACATACGCTGGGAGCCAAATTTCAGGATTCAGGAAGCCCAGTGACCCATTAAGTCACACTAACATGACCACCGAAACAGTTGGACGGTGGACATGCCAAAGTGCATAGGGAAGAAAAGACCAAGAGGCCTCAAAGAACTAGAGGTAACCCAGGAATGCCAAGAGCAAAAGAGAATAGTCTTCCCCAGGAAGTATTCCCCAAAGTGGTAATCCAAGCAGCCAGCCCTGAAGGCACTCATACAAGTGATATACATACTGAGCAGGTTGTGTTTCAGAATATATGTGAATAGACGATGTTCATGTAACAATTAATGAAAAATGAGGCCATGAATTTGAAACAGAAAAAAAAAAGATATATAAAGGAGGGTTTGGAGGAAGGAAAAGAAGGGAGAAATGATATATTGCAATCTCAAAAATAAACAAAAAATAAAGTATTAAAGTCCAGGTGTGAGGTGCGCACAGCTCAGGGCTGGAGTGTTTGTCTAGTGTGCTCCAAGCCTGGGCTTTCACCCGAGCACCACAGTGCTTGCCACTTCTCCAACAAAGACATGGAATTGAAAGGCTCGGTATCATTTCCTACTTCAGTCATTACACATTCTCATATCTATTGGGAATTCCAGATTTTTCACTTAAAATTGATTTCATTTTTCAAGCAGTATACCTGTTTTTCTATACCATCTTCCATTTGTTTCAAACTATCCTTTGTTTGCATGAATTAGAAAGAAAATTTGGGTCCATACTACATTGTTGTGTTAAAACATTTTCATGAAAATGCTTGACTCACTTTTATAATAGTGCTAAAAATTCTGACAGTGCTTTCTGAACCTTTATTCTTTTTTTTTTTTTTTCCATATATGACACAAAACTACACCCTTAAAAAAAAAAAAAAGGCACGGGGGTGGGGGGGGGAGGGCTCAGAGCTCTGGGTGTCTCCAAGTTCCAAGGACAACTTTATGGAGTTGGTTTTTCTCCTACCTTTGTGTAGGTTCCAGGGATTGAATTTAGACCATCACACTGCATGGGAACCTCAGACCTGCCAGGGACATCTCACTGGCCCTGGTCTTTTCTTTCCCAGAGTAACATATTGGGAACTCCTTTTTGTTTAGAGGTTTTGTTTGGAGACAAAGTCTTGTAGCCCAGGCTGTCCTTGAATTACTGACCCTCTACCCTCAGCCCGAGTTGTGGGACTGAAGGACTAAACCACCAGGCCAGACTGTTGGGAGTCTTTATTCTTGAAATATTTGATGTAGGAAATTAATGTTCTTACATTTTCTTCTCATTGATGGTTAAAATTCAAACTACAAGTTTTTTGATTTTTGGGTTTTTTTTGTTTTGTTTTGTTTTTGTTTTTTTTTGTTTTTTTTTTGTTTTTGTTTTTGTTTTTTTTTTTTTTTTTTTTTTTTGGTTTTTTGGATTTGGTTTTTTTCTAGGGCTCTGTGTAGCCCTGGCTGTCCTGGAACTCACTCTGTAGACCAAGCCTGCCTCGAACTCAGAAATCCGCCTGACTCTGCCTCCCAAGTGCTGGGATTACAGGTGTGCACCACCACCACCCAGCTCAAACTTCAAGTTTTAACAGTATTTTGAAGAAACATGTGTGGCAGTGTAATCTTTGTGGTAGGTGTTGTTTATGAGCACTGAGCAAGGGGCCTCACACACACACACACACACACACACACACACAAGGAGTTTGCTGATGAGGAAGTTAGTCTCGGTGCTATTCTCTTTTCTTTTTAATCTTATGTACATTGTGTTCTGCCTCCATGTATATGGGTGTGAGGGTGTCAGATCACCTGGAACTGAAATCACAGACAGTTGTGAGCTGCTATGTGCATGCTGGGACTTGAACCTGGGTTTTCCTAACTGCCCAGGCATCTCTCCAGCCTCCTACTTTCACTTTTCAACAAAACTTTTGTACTCAACTTTTTGTATCCTGTCACCAACATAAGATGCTCCGATTCTTGGGGGGTGGGGGTGGGGAGGGGAAATCAAGCTATATTTTTATTCCAGAACTTCATTTTGTAAAATACAGATTTTATTTTGTGAGTATCAAACCAAGTTGAGGTCTGGAATCCATTACTATTTTAACTTCTTCATTGTCCTGAAGATTAACAAGATTCATGTTTATTGTATTTTAAAATACCATTATCAGGGAAATGGAAAGATGATTCAGCAGTTAAGATCACTTACTGTTCTTCCAGTTCCCAATACCTTGTCAGGAGGCACCCTCTTTTACCTTCAAGGGGCACCTGTAATCATACTTATGTGAGCACAGAAACAATAAAAATAAATCTCAAAGAAATAATCAAAACTTCATTTAGATTTTATGTCTTTTTTAGGCATCTGTTTCTAGTATTTAATAATAAAATCTTTAAAATGTGTAAATGCAAAAGCACCACACCTCTGTTTCAAAAACCTCACATTATGGCCTGGTGTGGTGGTGCATGCATCTCTAGTCCCAGCACTCAGAGCCGAGTCATGTGGATCTCTGGGAATCTGAAGCCCGCCCAGTCTTCACAGCATTATCGAGGACTACTTGGAAAACCAAAAACCTCACCTTGTGCTAAGTATATTGAGTTAGTGCTTTCCCTAAACCCATCAATATTTGTGTAAGCACATACAACTTAATGCCAAATTAAATATAAATGTCTTATCAATGGAGCTGGCTGTCTAGAGTGTTTCTAAAGAAATGGCCACAGCAAACATCTCCGTTGAAGTCAGGACTTGGCTACATGAAACCCAGCACTCAGGGTGCACAGCAATAAGTCGATTTCAGACAGCACACAGCACTGAGATCAGAGATCTCTCTAAAAAGTAAATTTCATCTTGCCCCCACCTTGCCCAGTCCCCTTCACACACCCTTTCCTCCAGCCCAACAGTATTCCCCTAAAGATCTGGAGCAGCAAGGCCTGGCTTGGTTTCTTTATCTCTCCTAACTCTCCAGTTCCAAAGGCCTTCTCGGAATGCGCTGCGCCAAGGCCCACACCCAGCCGCCAAACCGGCCTCCGCCGAACGTCCTCAATCAAACGCATGAGCTAAGGCATCCTCGGGCGCAGCCCACAAGACCCAGACAGAAGCCACGCAAGGATTCAACACACGGCTGATCTGTCGCGCGTGTCGCGCAGCAATCGAGGCCTACTGGGTCGCGACATGCTATCACTGGCACTGAGGGCCACCGACACGAAAGGCCGAATCCCCTTCTTCGTATGGCCAAAACCACCGTGAAGTGTCCACAAGCAACACAGCCTCAGTCCCCACTTCCGGGCGAATCTGCGCAGCTGCACACGCCCAGTCCCGGCGTGCCCCGACAGTCGTCTTCCCGACAGTCTCTCTGCTCCTGCTGCATGCCGGGAGTTGTGGTCTTGGCGCAGGCGGCGCGGCGGGCGCGCGTGGCAGGAAGCGGAAGCGGCCGGTGGCCCATCCCCGGCCCCGCCTCGCCGCGCTGCTCGCCGCCGGGCTATCACTGACGTGTCTCTCGGCTGAGGAAGCCCGCTCCAGAGCTAGCAGCCGCTCCTCACTCGAAGTGGAGCGCAGTCGAGGCAGGCCGTGTAGTCGGATCAGCCGCCGCCATGGCGAGTGAGTTTTCTATGGCCACCCCGGCGCAGCCAGGATGCGTCTCCTTTCCCCGCTTGGGCGCTCGCCGGCCGTGCTGCCCGATCCTAGAGGAACGCGGCCTGCCCGGGGGACTCGTCCCCGCGCCCCTAGACCGAGCCCTCTGGATCCCCGCACGCCCACGCCCGGCTCCCATTGGTGCCTAGCTCCCTCGGGTGCCCTCAAGTTACTCTATACCTAACTCTTTCTTTCTGTTTCTTCCATCAAAGTCAAATTTCTGGAAGTCATCAAGCCATTCTGTGTCATCTTGCCGGAAATTCAGAAGCCAGAGAGAAAGGTAAGTTCCCCAGATGGTGGTCAAAGAATCCTTGCAAAACTCGGCGCTGGGAGTTTACAGTACAATTAAAAATGGCCTCAGCACACCGAATGGAAACTGCCCCACTAGAGTGTAGCAGTGTGTGCTGGGATACTCACGGGAGCCGTTGAAAGGTGACCTGGTTGTGTGGGAATTCTCATGACACCAAGTCTCGTTTGGAGCATCTTTAGTGGATAGTGGTTAACAAAGCCTCAGGCTTACCTAGTCCGAAAGTGGGTCTGAGCAGTGATTGAATCAGACCTCAGTTAGGTTCCCAGGTTGAGTTACCCTCCGTTCTCCGTTCTTCACCTCCAGCAGGAGCAGCTCATGGGGTGTTTGTTTCGTGTGGGAGGTGACTTTTAGTATCTGGTTTCCAAAGGAAAAAGCCAATTGTGTAATCGATATGAACGTGTTTGTATTTTCTTTTAATGTATGCACTAGTGAAGCTTGCTGCCATTGACAGCAGGTGCGCTAAAACAAGGAAGGAGAGAAATGTAGCACCGGGTGAATCTTAATCAGAATTCCCATGGCAGTCAGCTTCAGCCCAAGAATAAAGGTTCCTAATGTGAGATTGCTCGATGAAGGAAAAGGAAAGTCCAGGCCTGTGGGTTACAGAAAACAGTAAAGCCACTTTGTGCCCCTCTTTTCTCAGACCATGTCATACATTCACATCTGGCATTTATAGCTGGCATTCACATGGATACTTAGTGTGTACTCCTAACTTTTTTACATAAGTCGCTTTATGCAAATGCCTTACAGTACCCTTGCTGCCTTAGACGGGATCATGTGTCCCACCTCGGTGCACAGGTTCTGGCTCGGAGGGCCAGGAAGCCCAAGTTCCACACTTTACACTTTCTTCATAGACCTGTGACCTTGGCCTGGCAGAACTAGGGAGATGGGAAATACATATGAGGTAGACGTCTATGGGGAGGTAGATGGGGAGTATGTCTGATGGGGGTTTTGAGTGAGGACTAGAAGACACCTTAAGGGTGTGGGAAGGACTCCTGGCTTGCATTGGTGCACTTGGATGGTAGGTTGTAAATGTAAAGGCTCAGGTGAGTGAGGTGGGCAGATAAGAAATGGCCTTGGCAGAAGGGAAGGGCCTGGAGTGTGGCTTGGGAGCCCTTGCAGGAGAGGGCAAATCCTGGTACTGAATGAGGGTGAGTTTGCAGCTATTTCAGAGGCAGACTATTGAGGACTGATGAAAAGCTTTGTTTTGCTCTTAAATCGACCAGGAGAAAAGACTTTCTCATTTAAAATAGTCTTGAGTGGCTAGTAGTGAGGCCCTGTGTCTGGTGTCCATCATCACAATAGTGCGTATACACATTCATTAAAACTTGTCTCTCTGATTCCTGTGGAATGGTGTTGCTCCCCCTCGTTAGGTGCTGAGCTCTTGGTGTGATAGGATGACATGTTGGAAAGGCAGTGTTCTTGAGAGAAAGAGGAGGAATGCGAGCCCCCAGCTGCCTCTGCAGGATCTGAACGTCGAATTCTCGTCACCCATGGGGTCCAATACTGTGTCCTTCCAGGAGTGACTAGACCCAGGGAACTTGGGTTCTGACCTTACAGTTCGCATGAACCAGTGCTCATTGGAGCCCTCCCTCCCTCCCTCCCTCCCTTCCTCTCTCCCTCCCTTCCTTTCTTTCTTTCTTTCTTGGTTTCTTTTTTTCTTTTCTTTTTTTTTTTAGCTTTACATTCATTTAACATCCTTGGTCTTTAGCTGTTGTTAACCCCATCTAAACCTGTGTGGTGGCGGGGCAAGCACTGCTGAGGACCCTCACTACCTAGTGACAGCTCTCTTGAACAGGAGGAACCAAGAGGTTTCTAATCAGGCTAGAGAGAAATGATTTGTGTTGACTGTTTAACGTGCTCGATTTGTTACCTTTCTGGTTGTTGTGACAGCTTTCCTGACAAAAGAAAGGGAAGGAAGGATTGTGTTTGGGCCCACTGTTTGCAGGTGCAGTTCATTACAAGGAATGAAAGCCAGTAAGAACTTGAGGCACATTGGTCAAACTCATTCCCTGTCAGGAAGCAGGGGCAGCTGACTGGTGGTCGTCAGCTCACGGTCTCCTTTCATTCAGTTCTGGATTCTAGCCCACGGATTGGTGCCTCCCACATTTAAGCTGCGTCTTCCCACTTTAATAGACTCTGTCCAGAAACTCCGCCATAGTCATTTAGGTGTTTGTTTCCATGGTGCTTCTGACTCCTATGAGGTTGGCACTCAAGGCTCACCATCATACTTAACCTGGGAAGGGATGAAGTCTCAGCTTCTACTGTGAATGGTGAAGAGCATGGCTTTGGGCTCAGATTCACTTCATGCAGGATTTGAGACAGATTAAACTTTCCTGGTCACTTTGCTCATTGTCACATGAAGATAATCTGTGCAATCGACGGATTGTCTGAAGTGAAGACCCACATAGGTCTTTGGGTCACGGTTTGGACAGAGCAGGCACACGATGTTATGTGTCTACTTAATGGTATGGCGCTGTGTGCGGTACACTTTTGAGCAGCCTCTGAAAGTGGGGAGTGAGCTTGCCTGTGTGACAGCATTGCTTTCATTCCTGCCCTTGCAGATTCAGTTTAAGGAGAAAGTGCTGTGGACAGCCATCACCCTCTTCATCTTCTTAGTATGCTGCCAGGTAAGCACCACTCAGGTGGGGGGGGGCGGGGGCGGGGGGGGGGGGCGCGCGGCGCTGCTGGAAACGCGTGTGACACAGCTCTGCCTCTTTCTAGATCCCCCTGTTCGGCATCATGTCTTCAGACTCAGCTGACCCATTCTACTGGATGCGAGTGATTCTGGCCTCTAACAGAGGTAGGACCCTGCTCCTGCCGCCCTCCCCGGTAGTGTGGGCATGAAGAGCCCGGTTTACTTCCCTCAAAAGCTTTGGCTTTACATAGAGCTCAGAAAGGTTGTAAAGACATGTAGCTTGGAAAATAGAGGATGTTGGTGTGGGAAAGTAATACAGTGTTTGCTGATGAATGCACCCTGTGGGTCTGAATGTAATACAGGACCTATAATAACCAGATAAGGCTGCATTGTGGGAAATTGTTTAAAACATGGGAGAACTGGAATACCTAAGTGATAACATTCTTTAGAAAGTATAATTTGTTTCTTAGCTGAATCTTTTTCATATCTGTAGGTTACAGTGTCTCCCACCCCCACCCCCGCACCCCCTCCCTGTGTGTGCCACCCCCAACCCCGCCTTTTTTTGTATGCCCTAGACCATTTACCTTTGGGCACAGAGAGGATTTTGAATATGTATGTTGATACTGCATTTGATTAACTCAATTAAAAAATAGAGTGCACATTAAATTGGAAATCACAACTATGACTGGATTCAGTATAATGGAAGGTGGGAGTTTATTCACAGCCAGATGTGGTTGTACTGGCCCCTTTCCAGACTCTAGGATGCCTTCAGTGTTATCCTTTCTTACCAACTGATGAGACCAGCCTCTCTTATCTCCGTGAGGCTAGAGTAAATCTGTTGCTGAATTGAAATGCAGCAGTCTGAATAACATGTGACTGCCTGGACAGACTGAGATGCTGCCAGCAGGGTGAATGGATTGCAGTGAGCTGGGCTCTGGTCGTTGGTATTTGGAGGTGGTTCTGTAAGTTAAATGCTGCTGGCCATTTCCCTACCTATGCTGTCGAGTGTTGTTCATTGTATGTAACGTTGGTTCTTCCAAGCTCATTTTGGCTGTGTCTTGTCTCCTTTCCTCAAGGTACCTTGATGGAGCTGGGCATCTCTCCTATTGTCACCTCTGGCCTTATCATGCAGCTCTTAGCTGGTGCCAAGATAATTGAAGTTGGGGACACCCCAAAAGACCGAGCTCTCTTCAACGGAGCCCAAAAGCGTAAGAAATATTATACATTCTGTTCTGGTGTCCTCAGTTGCCCATGTGACTTTTCTCTGAAGCTTCTTGGATTAAAGCAGGTGTGCTCTGTGCTTGGCCCTCCTGGGCTGCGTGGCCCCCTGCATGTACTCCATGACCCGCACTAGGAGGAGGCAGGATGGAGCAGAAGGAGCGGGGTGGGCGCTCCCCCTCACTGTGCACAGTTGGCACTCATAGCAGAGCTTCTCTGAACAGAGCTCCTGTACGTGTGGAGCTGGTTAAGGGAGGAGAGGGCGCTCCTGCATGTCCTGTGTGAAGTGAACCTTACCAGCGTGAAGTGAGCAAAGTGAGGCGGTCCCTCTGAAGGCTCGGTTTTCATCTAAGGAGGTAGTGCTGTTTGCTCTACAGCAAGCCATAGGTGTGCCTGGTAACCGCGGCTCGCTACCAGCATCCGTGTCCTACCTCTGAATTGGAATTGGTTGTTCAGAAAAAGTTTTCAAACCTTTTCTGCTTTAAGAATTCAGGAATATTGGGTGTGTAACTCAGTGGTAGAACATTTGTAGCATGCCTAAATCTCTGGGTTTAACTGCTGATACTGAAAAAAATTCTTTTAAATAAAGCAGGGATATTGAGCAATATTGTGTTAGTTTTTTACATTTTTTATTTATGTGCATGTGCCATATTCTGTGTGTGTGAGTCAGAGCAGCCACCATCCTCACATTACCCAGCCGGGCAGCAGGTGTCCTTACCTGCTGACCCATTTGCTGGCCGTTTGTTTCGTTGGTTAGTTTTTATTTTATTTATTTTTTATTGTGTTTGAATGCATGTATGTTCCATGGGTCTGTGTAGAGAAAGGTCAGAGGATATTGTCGCGTCTGTTCTCTTTCTCCTCTGTATGGAATCTGAGGCTAGAACTCAGGTCATCAGGCCTGCATGGCGAGTATTTGACCAGTGTGGACTTCTTGGCCATCCCTGAATACTTTTTTTCAAAATTTCAAATAGGGACTGTATTAGGGAAGCACTTGAAAATTTAATACTGTACAACAATAAGACAACAATACTATGTGTCAATTCAAATATGCCTAGGAACAAAATATAATGAGATCTGAGAATCCGTGCAGAAGGAGCTCAGTCAGAGGAAGTGGGACCAGTGGCCAGGCCAGTGGCACCGTGGGTTCCCTTCCAAGACACTTGAAATATAAATTAGATCCAAAAGGATTGGTTTTATCCCAAAGTCTTGTATGTTCTGGGCTTGGATCTGAGTGGTGAGCTTTTGAGGTAGCCCACTTACGGCTTAGCTAAGGGGTCTTCAGATCCCAGTGACCCGCTGTGCACCCGGGCTTCAGGGGTGCCAGCGCTACGCCTCTGAATTGTGCTTGGGATTTCATGCTTTTCCTAAGACCACATTTGCTAGGCTGCAACTCTGTCTCCATCATTGAGCGAGAGGTGAGGCTGGAGAGCAGATGTGCTCTTGTGGAGGGCGCCTGTGTCATCTCGCGCTTGTGAGTGTCGGCACTGTTTTTCTGCTTAGTGTGGGCATCCATTCAGTTGTTCATTAGCCACTTCCCCTGCTCTGTACTCGCTGCTTTGAGAACACCGCTCTCTTGACTTCTAGTGTTTGGGATGATCATTACCATCGGTCAGTCCATTGTGTATGTGATGACGGGCATGTACGGGGACCCTTCGGAGATGGGTGCTGGGATCTGCCTGCTGATCACCATTCAGGTAATCATCATACTGTGCCCCCACCCCAAATCCCAAATCCCAGCCGTGCTTTAAAGTAAGAAGCTGGAGGTTGTAGGTTTGCCCTTCTCGGTACCAGGTGAAGGCTGAGGACGCACCCACTCAGCTTTCTGTTTTTATACTCGAACTCAATTAGTGAAGAAGAGAGCCGCATCCGCTGGGAACAGTAACAGGATCTATCTGGGTTTCTTTACTTTTTTTTTCTTTTTCCCACAGCTCTTCGTTGCTGGCTTAATTGTCCTACTTTTGGATGAACTCCTGCAGAAGGGGTACGGCTTGGGCTCTGGCATCTCTCTCTTCATTGCCACTAACATCTGTGAGACCATTGTGTGGAAGGCGTTCAGCCCCACCACTGTCAACACTGGCCGAGGTAAGAACCCCAGAGCTCATGCCAGAGCTTGTGAGGCACAACCCGGTTCTCTGTGTATCCACTGAGTTTTAAGTACAGGGGGCTTATGTTCATGGCCCTTCACAGCCCAGATTCTCACATGCCTCATCGAGGTTGGTGTGCCAGATATGAGTGGGGTCTGTGTTCACAGCACAGGAAGAGCTGCATCACAGGAGTAAGCCCCTTGTGTTTTAGCCTCTGTCTTGCGTGGACTTCAAGTCACAGCCACTTTGTTGACATTGAGATTGTGTGCATCCTTACCTTTATATATTTTAGCAGTTTACTCTGGATCATTTAAAAAAAAAAAAAAAGGAAACAAACAAAAAACCTGGAACTACTCCACTAAAGCACTCTCCCTTGGGCTCAGATCTGTTAATGATATATAAGTTGTGTGAGCACATTCCTCTATTGCTGATGTGGGTCATCTTGTAGTGATGTGTCTGAGCCTGAGGCAGGAGGGGTTTGAATTTGAGACCATGCTCTCAGAGAACTCTGAGAATATAGTCCAGTGGTAGAGGTTTGTGCAAGGCTTGACGCCTGGCACCACGAAATACCATGGGGCGACATGATGCCAGGCTCATAGTAGGTACAGTCCAGATATTAGCATGCTGTGGCGTAGCCATTAAGAGTGCCCTGGGATAGGAATGTTTCTAATCAAAACGTGTAAACACAAAGATCGCTGTAGAATAAGACTTAGTAGGGAAAGAGACTTTTGTTGCTGAATGTGTTATTAGAAGATACTCAAGAAAAATATTTGTGCATGTTTTTATAAAATTGGATGAACAGGCAGTTTCTGCCTTCAGAGGCCGTACAGCCCCATATATCTAATAAACAAAGCTGTCCTCTAATGAGATGAAAGGCATTGAGAGAGCCTGGGGCAGTGGAAGGCACAGCTTCTCAGACTCGGGTGTGGAAAGGCAGCAGGTGAATGCAGGTGGAGTGTGCTGTTTACAAAGATGACACGATCGAGCGTGCCAGCATTGGAAATGACCACAAAGGGAGCAGGGTGGGCTGGTCAGTCCAGCCTCAGGAAGCAGCAGAGGATGGTTGCATTCTGGGACTGGTGGAGTATGAAAGGAATGATGCACCGAGACTGCAGAGCACACTGCTGGAGAAGTGCCAGGGCTGCCTTGAGCAGACAAGATCTGAAGCACAGATTGATTGTTAGGGAGATGGGGCCAAGGCGGGAAACTGAGAAGCCACTGGGAGTGAGTGTCTCCTTGGCCAGGCCTGGTGGAAATGGAGTCTGAAAGTGTGGTTTGATTTACTGGCTACTGGTATGGGATGAGCCACACCAGGGTGATAGCATCAATAAGGTACAAGGACCACAAGTGTACAGAGGACACAGGTGACCTGTAGCCAGAAGGGCTGCTACAGCTTGGCTGGCTCACCACTGCCGCCTCCCTGGGCAGTGCAGGAATCCGGGACTGACAGAGTGTGGACGGTGTGCTTAGGTGTGCCCCCGGGATGGTGCTAAGCATGTGGAGATGGGCTTGTTCCCAGAGATTTGACAGATCACTGTAAAAATTAGAAGAGCCAGGACCTAATTGTGGCATTGTTGACACTGCTGTGGGTTCTAAGACTTTGCTGTCACACAGCATCGTGAGGTCTTGGATCATTGTGACAGCAAGAGGAAAGGGCCACAGGGAAGGTGTTAGAGAGTTGATCCAGGTGTCTCAGTTGAGCAGCCTCGAAAGCCCTGAAGGAGGCAACCAGCAGCTCTGCGCCCTGAGCTGAGGTTGTCTCCATGAAGCTGGAACAGGGCAAAAGCAGAGTGTCCCATGGGGAGCTTAGAAAGGCTGCTGGGGAGAAAGGAAGAACAGTTCCTTCTCCCTGTCTCCCTGGACACACCTCTGTTATACATCAGGCTTGT
Organism: Apodemus agrarius; assembly: GCA_964023405.1. Classification (NCBI taxonomy): domain Eukaryota; kingdom Metazoa; phylum Chordata; class Mammalia; order Rodentia; family Muridae; genus Apodemus; species Apodemus agrarius. The sequence goes on along the minus strand of OZ030006.1, from coordinate 117,646,140 downwards.
CCTGGCTGAAGCTCCCTTCTCCCTGAATAGAAGACAGGCCACAACTGAAAGGTGGGGGGCTTGCTCTCACCTCCCCTTACCCTGCAGATAAATTTGAGACACTCTTCTTGCCCCCTTCAGCTTTCAGGAGCCCATCTGTTTGCCGTCCTACTAGTAGGCATGACCTGTGGGAGGGAGAAGACCATGATGCCAGGCCACACACACAATGGCAGCCACATGTCTCCTTGTAGCATTAGTGTTTGGAGCTGAGAACTCAAGCATTCCCCACTCCTTCCCACCAGGGGCAGGCAGCCCTCTTCAGGGACGGGATGAATGTTCATACTGCCTAGATTCCAGAACAAGACTTGACCTTTTCTAGGCAGATTGTGTCACAGATGTGTTTAAATTGGTAATTGTCCTTCCACACATCTGGTGGCCTAAGGAATGAGGCCACCCATCTCATCTCAGAAGAGAAGAGCCCAGTGCTGTAGTTTCTTCTCTGAGCTCCTTCGCCTTTCCTCTTGGTGTGTGTCATTAAGAAGCTGAGGGGCCAGACGAGCATTCTGTGTCCTCCACGTCTAAAATGTTGCTTTTACTTCCTCAGATGAAATGATGAGATGAGAGCCATACCCAGGCCTTACACTAAGCCTAGAGTGCTTCCCTCTGTTCTAACTAACTCCTAGGCCTAGGCCTGGAAGCTTCTAGCCTCGGTACAATCTTAACTTCTAAGCTGACTGACTCTAACTGGCTTTTCTCAGCTTCTGACTGGATTGCTCTGTCTGGCCTCATACTAACTGGCAATCTGTTCTAATCCTCTGGCTCATTCTGTCTTGGCCTGTGTCTAGCTTGTTCTCATTGTAACCTGTCTCTGTAGACCCACCACATTACTCCCACCTTTCTCTCTGGCTGCTCTTACATAGCCTCTCTTCCTCTGCTGTTCTTGTGAGAGTTGGGCATGTCTTATCTCTGACTCAATCTGTCAAATCTTTATGATTTGTCACTTTGTCTGCACCTCAATTAGACATCACTTTCAACATGGCTGCTTCCTTCTACAAACTTACTTGTCTTCATTGTTAAGGATTAAAGGTGTGAACTAGGGGTGTGTCTGTATGCTGGCTGATCCCTTGCAGGAACAGCCATGTTTCTAGATTAAACGTCCTCTACACACCACATGTTTTACTCTGCCCATAGGGATGGAATTTGAAGGCGCCATCATTGCGCTGTTCCATCTGCTGGCCACCCGCACAGACAAGGTCCGAGCCCTCCGAGAGGCCTTCTACCGCCAGAACCTCCCTAACCTCATGAACCTGATTGCCACCATCTTCGTGTTTGCCGTTGTCATCTATTTCCAGGTGTGTCCAAAGGCCGCTGAGAGAAGGTCTGCCTTGTGCAGCGGGCAAGCTCAGCTGCCCTGTTTCACGGGTCTCAGGGTTATGATGAGTAGTCTCTTGTTTCTGAGTAGGACACCTGATCTGCCTGCTGTCTTAATTGTACTGACCCTCATACTGAGTAGGATTTTTGTATTTGAAAGTGGATGAGTGGCTTGGTTGGTTGGTTGGTTGGTTGGTTGGTTGGTTGGTTGGTTGGTTAAGTTGGTTTGAGGCAAGGTCTGTCCAGCCTTGGTTGGCCTGAAACTCAGTATGTAGATCAGGCTATCCAAAACTACTATAGATCTACCTTCCTCTGCCTTTCAGGTGTTAAGATTAAAGGTTTATGTTACCATGCCCAGCATACTTTGCAGTATTTTGATATTAACTGAAAGAAATTATAGTAGTTATTCATGTATGGTGGCTCATTTAGTAGATAGGACATAAGACAAGGAGTATAGGGATAGTGTGGTGTATGTAGTGAGATTCTGTTTTAAAACAAACAAGGCAAGGCCGGGTGGTGGTGGCGCACGCCTGTAATCCCAGCACTCTGGGAGGCAGAGGCAGGCGGATTTCTGAGTTTGAGGCCAGCCTGGTCTACAGAGTGAGTTCCAGGACAGCCAAGGCTATACAGAGAAACCCTGTCTCATGGGGAAAAAAATCCAAAACCAAACAAGGCTGGTGAGATGGCTCAATATGTCCCAGTGATTGTTGCCAAGCCTAGTGACAAGTTCAATTCCCAGGACCCACTTGGAGAAAATTAACTTCTCTCTATGTGCTGTCCTTCAATCCCTACTTACACTGTGGTGAGTGCATGCGCGCGCACACACACACATTTAAAAAAAATTTTAAAAAAGGGATAGCGCTTGAAAAACATGTTTGTGATGAGAATACTTTTCTGAGGCCAGGTCTCTCAGTAGGGACTCCTGCTGATTCTCAGCTAGCTCCCTGCTTCCTTAGTAACAGTCAGTCCTTGAGAGCGAGGCGATGACTGCAGCCGAGTCAGTAAGACGTTTGAGTCTTCTGGCCTGTGGTAGTGTCCTGGGCACTGGGTTTATAATGATAAAGAAAGAAGCAACTCTGGTGTCCAGGGTTTCAGCGGGGTGGGTGGTATTGGTGGGACACTAAGGGGTTTTGTTGATGATCATACCATACATGATCACTGCCTGAGAACCACCAATAGGATCTGGACGTGCCCATGCAGGCCTTTCTGTATAGGAAAGGAAAGGGCATGAGCCTTCAGACACCATCACAGCTGGGTCTAGTGGCAGAACTGACACCCAGCACTACCTCTCCTAGGGCAGCTAACCACAGGGGACAGTAGGCAGAGTAGGACAGTGACAGATCATGTTTCTGTGTTTGTGCTGTAGGGCTTCCGAGTGGACCTTCCAATCAAGTCGGCGCGTTACCGAGGCCAGTACAACACCTATCCCATCAAGCTCTTCTACACCTCCAACATTCCCATCATCCTGCAGTCTGCTCTGGTGTCCAACCTGTATGTCATCTCCCAGATGCTGTCAGCACGCTTCAGTGGCAACCTGCTGGTTAGCCTCCTGGGCACCTGGTCGGTGAGTGTCGCTGGGTAAGATAGGATTGTTTGTACTGGTGCAGTATCTGGCTTGTGGCAGCTCTCTCAGCTCAGGACCAAGGGCTTCTAAATTGCCTCTTAAAAACACAGTTCGGGGAGATTGCTGTGGGTGTGCTTCTGACACCACAGGCATCTGCTGGAGCACTTTGGATCTACGCTGTGGCCTGTGGAAGCAGCATCCAGAAAACAACTCTATCTTCCTCCTAGGACACGTCATCTGGGGGCCCAGCCCGTGCTTACCCAGTAGGTGGCTTGTGTTATTACCTGTCTCCTCCGGAATCCTTCGGCTCGGTGCTGGAGGACCCTGTCCACGCGGTCGTGTACATCGTGTTCATGCTGGGCTCTTGTGCATTCTTTTCCAAAACATGGATCGAAGTCTCGGGTTCTTCTGCCAAAGATGTAAGTCTAAGTCCACGTTCCTGCTAGAGAGCCGGGCAGCTGCTGGCACCTGGGGCCCCGCTGGTTACCACTGTCTGTGTAGTAGTTGATGATAAAGCCATCCGTTCTACAGTTGGACTACCCCTTTGTGGGGGGGCAGAATGGAAGCCCGAGGGCAACCAGTAGGCACTAACAGAGTTGGCTTTGACTACCTGAGGCCGGTCTAGAAAGATAGACTATTGTGTGAGTGAGTATACTACTCCAAGTTAAAGTTCCTCCATGGAGACGGACTGAGCTGTGGGTGGAAGAGTACCTGGCTTGGGGGTGATAGTATATACCTTTAATCCTAGCACTTGGGAGACAGAGTGAGGCAGATCTCTGTGAGGTGGACACCAGCCTGGTCAGCAAGGACAGCCTAGGCTACACAGAGAAACTCTCAAAAAATGAAATCAATCAATCTAAAATTGTTTAGTTCCACTGTGAAGCACTCCCTCACCCCCCAGCCTCTGGCTCATGTGCTTCTGCTTGGGTCATGTAGGTTGCAAAGCAGCTGAAGGAACAGCAGATGGTGATGAGGGGCCACAGGGAGACCTCCATGGTGCATGAGCTCAACCGGTAAGTGTGGTCGTTAAGTCCAAATACTAGAAATGCTAGCATAGCCCTGTCTAACCCCTGACCAAAGAAGACAGCCAAGGAGAGGAGAGGGAGGCACAGAGCCAGGCCGTTAATGGTGTAGGATGGCGGTGACTGAGCGGTGCTGGTTTGAGCTGGGTGGGGCCTGGCACAGATGAAGACAAGGTACCAGCAAGAGCCTGCCTGGAATAAGTGGTTGGTGTTCAGAAATAAGACCAAACCAGAGGCCAGAGACTGCCAGGCTCAGCCACAGGAGACGGAGCAATGTAGCATCACCCTGCAGGGAAGAAGGAGGGAAAGTCTGGGGCTTCAGGGGCAGCAGGCATCCGTGCATAGACTCCTCGGCGCTGTTGTGGAACGTGCCTGAGGCTTTCTGCCCAGTCTGTCGTCGTCGTCAGTTCTGTGGTCACTCAGAACACACAGATGCTGTGTAGCATGAGCATGTGGTGATGTGAAGCTTGCTGACCTCACTGAAGGAGGCCACCACGAGGAACTCCAGAAGGGTCAGTTTCTGAGCCAGGGGCTGTGGGGCTTTCCCTTCAGTCCATAACTCTTAAGGCCCCTGACTCAGGCTGCCCAGGAGCAATGCACAGCAGCTCCGGCAGAGGCGCCTGCCACTCACAGCGTACCATTCACAGTCTGGGCATGTCTGCAGATGCTTTCAGCTTTCCAGTAGCACAAGAACCAAGATGGCGTCCTAATGATCTTGTTTTCAGGCTGTTTAAGATCTAGAGTGGCATCATCCATGTTTGGATTTATGCTGGTCACACTGCCCACAGTCCTTAATGGGCCTGTTAGGCTTTCTGGCTTGTCAGGCAACACAGGGCTGTCTGTCTGTCTGCAGGTACATCCCGACAGCTGCAGCCTTCGGTGGGCTGTGCATTGGAGCCCTCTCCGTCCTGGCTGATTTCCTGGGTGCTATCGGGTCTGGAACTGGGATCCTGCTGGCGGTCACCATCATCTACCAGTACTTTGAGATCTTCGTCAAGGAGCAGAGCGAGGTGGGCAGCATGGGAGCCCTTCTCTTCTGAGCCTTGTGTGCCCGTGGACCAGGATGAGGGCACAGGCTCCAGAATTGCCCGGGAAGAGTGCTCTTAATACTGGAGCATGCTACTGTGGCGTAGGGACTTTACTTTTTTTTTTTTTTTTTAAGTTTCATATCTTTTCATTCCACTGTGTAAAGTGCTAGGAAATTTCCAATTTGAAATTTTGTTTTTTCTGGCATTGGCAAAAACCCAGTAGAAGTGAATTGTTAGCTGATGGCCAGGGGGTGTGGTAACAAATTGTCCCCGAGTATCCCATGTAATTTTTATTTAAACCCTTGCACTTCTTAGTGCCTGGCAGCTGCAAGGGTCCCAGCTGCCCCAAGGCAGTCTGTGGCCCTGGTTGAAGGAAGCACAAACTCGGAGATGTCTGCATCTCATCTGGGCATGCAGACAGGTGGGGATCGGCAGGGTCCACATGTCCGCCGTTGCCAGCAAGGAGGGGGTTACTGGCTTTCCCTGGAGCCTGGCCAAGCCAGGGAGCTGGGCGCATGTACAGGGCCCTCTTGCTTGCTCTTTTCCAGTTCCCACTAGAAAGGGAGCTCCTGTGGTGGCCGCCTCTGTCTTCCTACTGAGAACTTCCTGTTCCAGGTTTTAGAATTTTCTTATTGTCGTTAGGACCAAATGTAGACTGGCTCAGGCCCTATAAGAAACTCACACTGGGGTTCAGAGATCTCTTAGGGAAGTTGCTCAAAATCTTTCCTGTTTGTAGTTAAGGTGTCTGGGCTAACAGATAACATGGGCCTGAAGGGGAGCCCTCAGGTCTGTAGGAAAGGGCCCCTCTTAAGACAGAAACTTTAACTGCAAGGGTACAAAGGCTGCAGTTTGAGGTCAGAGCAATTAGAGCTTGACAGCTTACCTTAAGACACAGGAGGGTCCAGTTGGTCACACAGGGGCAGGAGCTCTGGTGGGTGTGCCATGTGGTCACAGCCTGCCAGCAGCAAGACACCTGGGCCCACCACACCTCAGTGGAAGTAGCAACAGGAAGTAGCCCTCCCTGACCCAGGGCTTCTAGGGACTCTTGCTGCTATGCTTGCCAGCAAATGGCACTCAAGGGACAATTAGCCACTTGCCCCGACACAGGTCGGCATCAAGGCCAGATCCCTTGCACAGAGCCCAGGACTCACACCATATCACACGTGGCCTTGTCTAGACCCAGTCCTGAGCAGAGAGCCTGGTGCCCTCCCAGTCCACAGGGTCTTCCACTGCCCCTCCTCTGCCACTGCCACAGAGCAGCAGGGCTTCCCACCTACCCTAGGGACTCCACAGCTTCTGGCAAGCAGGTGCCGAGTCCCCAGCTCTGGGCTGTGCTGGGGAGTGTCAGGCCTGGAGGAGTCCACAGCCTCACCTGCTGCTGTAGATGTCAGCTGGGCCTGGTGGCTTGTGGTTGATGACCTGGCTTCCAAGAGGACTGTCACTGTGGACACCAAAATGGCTTAACTGAGATACAGTGAAAACATGACAAATAAACCAACTTTTTACAAGCTGCCTCGTCATCTTTGTAAACTGAGAGCAGAGAGCTTGTTTGGAGTGTCGGAGGTGAGCCGGGGTTATCAGCACCCGTGACATCTGGGACCTACTATGCTAAGCACTGCCTGCCGGCTTCTTCCTGGGAAAAGGAGGCATGGGACTTGGACAGTAGAGTTCCTGTGCACCAGCAGGAGCGAGGTGTGGCTTCTAGGTGCAGTGTACACGTGGGTCCTGAAGGGCACTGGACTGTGCTGCCCAAGCCAGGTAGGTGGCACAGGTGGTAGGAGCCTGTAGCTTTAGCTTGAAGCTCAGCACAGCTGGTCACCAGGGAGTCAGTGGCTGCTCTGCTGTCAAACCTGTAGCTACAGAGATGGGACAGGTGACCTGGGTGGTAAACCAAGGACTAGCCTGGCAGCAGCTTCCTGTTGACACACCTCAGCAAGGGACAGGCGACAGCAGTTCTTGGGCAAGCCCCCTACACATGCTATTCCTTACAGCTTTGGAACGTTTCTCTGCTGTGTCGAGCCAGGCAGCCTCGCCCTTGGGTCTGCTCTGTGGGCAGGTGTGGGCCTTACTGTAGGAGCCAGGCCTCGGCAGCGGCACTGCTTACAGCTCCTTGGACACAGGTGGGCAGCTGCGTCTGCCTTGCCCTCCGCCCGCCACAGGGTTGCAGGAGCCTAGCTGGAGGCGGTGCCGGTCAGGCAACAGGTTACCCTGTTGGCCTCTAGAAAACCTACCATTCGAGGGACAGAAGGGCTGAGCCTTTTGCTTTGTGGGTACTTGAACTATGTCTGCCAGAGCTTGCCCATCTGAGGGAGTCAACAGAGCCTCCTGAAGCTGCAGTTTGGTCCAAGACTCCCCTCTGCTTGGTTGCTGGAGTCCTTCCACTGGGACCTGGTTGCAATGACCTGGAGAGGATCTAAGTCTATGAACTTGACAGGCGGGGAATGCCAGTGAAGAATCAGATTAGATTCACTTCTTCATACCTGTGAGGTTTTCTTCATTAGGTTGAGATAGAAAAACCCACCCTAAATGTGGGCTTCATTATCTCACTGGCTGGGCCCTGGACCTGATGAAGGAGAAAGCGAGTGGTTCGGCGGCAGCCATCTGACTGGATGCAGTGTGACTCCCGGCTCCCGCCTTGACCCTGCCACCATGGTCTGAGCAGAGGAAACTGCAATGAGATGAATAGCTAATAAGCCAGGTTCCCATGCTCCCTGTGGCCATATTCCTGTGTGCTGCTCTTCCCACTGCATCCCAGCCTGCCCTGGCTGGGCTGGATGACAGTCTCAGGAGAGTCTAGGGAAGACCAAGGAGTTTAATCTCTCTTCTCTGGGTGGCTCAGGCCCTGGGAAGAACATGCTTCCCAGTGATAGCAAAAACAGCCTGGACTTGGATGTGCCAGTCCCTGGTCTAGACTACTAGAGAAATGCCTTTGCTAGCGGTGTCCACACCCTTCTGGCTGAAACTTACGCTCAGTTCATCTGGATTGCATTGTACCAGCAAATAGCTTTGTGGGGATGGAAGCAGAATCCACCCTGGACACTTACACTCCCAACAGGCATGTGTCCACAGTGTCTACTAAGCCCATAAACCTGTATTTCCCTCCTACCGGACAACCTCCTGTCCATCCTTCAAAGTCCACCTCAGTAAGGCTTAAAAACACCCACAACCCATCAGAGGGGTGACTGTTCACAAGGCTGAGAGGAGGATCAGGAGTTTAAGGCCAGCCTGGGCTACTATCTCCATAGTGGGGAGTGTGGGTGTTGACTACATCAGAAAAATCCCTGAGACACTGGAGGGAAATACCAAAAGCAATCGTGTCCATTACTGTTTGTATTTAGAGTAGGCAAGGAGGAGCCTGGGGTGGTGACGTACACCATTAATACCATTGCTCCAGATGGAAAGGCTCCAGGTCAGCCCAGGCTAGACCACACAGTGAGACTCCATATCCTCCCCCACCCCTTACATGTGTGTATACACAGAGAGACAGCATAACAGACACCTGATGGGGGACAGTAGGGAAGGACATGACAATGCATCTGGAAAGCTCTAGCAATCCCTTTAGAACTCAATGTATACGCTCTCCCAGTCTTACATGGGAGACGGGAGAGCCCGAGCAGCCACGTGCAGTCATGAGCGAGTAGATAATGGGATGGCCATACACTGTTCTGAATGCAGAGCCAACTCAGTAAGGTCAGGAGACCCTGGAGCCACTGCACACATGGGGGCCGTAGCAGCTGCTGTACAAGACTCTCCAGGACAGACTGCCTCCATCTTCAGTGTGCCCAGGATCCTCCCAGATGGGATAGGTGACTGTTGGTGGCCTGCCTTCTCTCAAGGGGAGGCCAGGGAAGTTCAGAGCCCTCCCTGAGCCATCTGACCCAACAAGTCCTATGCAATCCTGACCTAATTCTACCAGCTTGGCCTCGGGGGCTCCAAGAGGGGCTAGAGGATACAGGTAGGAAGGTACTAGGGAAGAGGCTCCATCTGTACAGCCATGGGGAGTCACCACCCCTGCCAGGTGCACATTTCATTGTGGCCGCTTTAAGGTCACCCATACTCCTTTACCCCCACCCCCACCCCCACCCTTTGCTCTGTAAGACCAGGACATTCACTAGTCTTTAGTGGACTTTAGCTTGTGGCTAGGGCCCACGGAGGAAATGAGTAGACATTATTTCTTCTCATGGGGTTAGGAAGAGTCACTTTGTCAGAACTCACAGTGGCCTACTTAATGGCTTAGGGACTCTGTGACTTTAAGCTTTAAAAGAGAATACAAGCAAACTGGAACTCCAAGCAAGGATAGGATATGCAGGCATTTGTACATCACACCGGGTGAGGGGACAGGGTCAGCCACTATGAGATGCAGAGGCTGGACCTGAGACTGGCAGCACTTCCCCCCTCATCTCTGCCATCTCTAGCTCACTAGGAAATACACTGAGTGTAAAATGGGAACCCGAAGTGGAACACATTATCAACGCATACCCCTTTCATTCAGTCCAAATTCTGCACCTTGTTCAGAATTAACACAAAATTATCCATTCAAAACTTTATAATACTAGGGGTACACTTTAGTCCCAGCACTAGGGAGGAAGAGGTGGGCAGAGGAATCTGTTCGAGGCCACCCTGTATAGAGAGTTCTGGCCATGATGACGATGATAAAGCCAAGCTCAACAACAACAACAATAATAATAAAATAATAATAAAGCACCTTGTGCCTACCCCAATTGTTTTCCCACAGGCATCTTCCACCCCCAGGCTGCGCGTCTGGGCACACGGGGGCGCTGCGGGCCACGCCACTCGGGGTTCGCCGGCATTTGCAAGGGTCTGGGCGGCACCTCCCGCCCGCGTCCCCATTAATCACGCGTGGTGACGGCGCCGACCCGCGCGCGGGCGGTGTGACGGCGCCGGTGACGGCGGGTGACGGAGCGGGCAATCGGCGGGCGCGCATCGGCCCATCTTATCGCGCCAGCCCAGCCTTCGCCCGTCGCACGCCGCCCATTGATCGCACCGGCCGGGGCCGGGGGTCAGCGCGGACGCTCGGCCTGACAGCCACATCCATCGCGCTGACGGCCGCACGCGCGCTCGGCCCGGCCATTAATCACCGCACGGTGCCGAGTGACGGGGAGGGCGACAGGGCCAGCGGGCGATTGCCAGCCCTGCCAGCCCGCACCTTCCATTGCCGGGTCCAGCCGCAGGTCACCCGCATCCAGGTCACTTGCATCCTGGGGTGGGAGGACGGTGTGTTCTCAGGGTCCCAAGGGAGAGCTGGCTTGTCTAGTTGGTACTAGGTCATACCATAACTCCTTTCTAGGAGATAGTAGGACCACAAACAGAACTGCATCCAAACTCGAAGGGCTGGACCTCAGCTTGTGCTTGTTGCACAAGCTCTGACCTACTCTAGCAACAAAAGCCAGGACCTGGTCATTCTGGTCTAAACCCAAGTCACATCGTGCCTATGGCCTCAAAGAGTCTCAAATCCCAGCTTGGCTGCCGCCCCTCACTCAAAGACAGGGCCTTTTCAGACGTGGCCAGCTGCCCAATCAGGGCTGGCCCAGGGTCAGGGAGCTAGAGGACTACAGGGTATTAAGTCCCGCGCTCTGCCTGCAATTCCATTTCTTAGCTACTGGCATGTTGACCCACCACCACCTTTTGGTGCAAGAATGCAAGCTGTTACTTCTTAAACCCCGAATATTCTCTGAAACAATCTAGGGTTGGGCCGACTTGAAGGGGTAAGGCGTCTGCAGAGGCAAGGGTCTGCCTTGGCGTTGGGAGACTGCACTGCTCTTGGAATGAGCAGCGGAGACGGCTACTCAGCCACCAAATAGCTCAAGGAGAGGCTCAGAGCCTGGCCCGGAGCTGGGATAATGTCCACCTCCTGTGACCAGCCCCCATCCTGCCTGACTTTAATATTACAACAATTTTTCAAGCTGGAGCTGAACTAGTGGGAAAAATGGGGCTGCTGTAATTGTTGTTAGATTGTGTGTCAGCCTGATAAGATGTAACAAATACTTCCTCCTCACCAGGGTCTGCTGCCCGCCTGGGAATGGATGGAGAAACTTCTCATGGTCTACAAGGGATGGGCCATAAAAACTTCGCCAGTAAGATTAATGTAATAATCGCAGGCCTTGCTGGGGAAAGGGAGGAGAATTAGAATAACCAAACCTTGCTACCTATCCAGACCATCTCCCTCCCATCAGAGCACTGGTGCCCCTTCTCAGGCAGTGTCACACCCCAGAAGAGGGAGGAGTGGTGGGGGGAGGGGCTGTGGTTAGGAAACACATTCCTAATGCTCACTAAAAGCTCTGGAGAGCAGGTCCCAGGGACTGCAGGGACTGTCCTCAACCCGCAGTCCCTCCACCGCTTGTCCTGATCAGGTGCTGTGAAGGGTTAGTTAGGCTTTTGACCAGTCAGCCTTCCTCAGTTTACCACACCCACTCATCTGCTCAAGGTCAGATTCACAACTACTGCTAGGCAGGGAAATTCCAGTTTCCAGCTCAGGATCTATGGAGTCTGATCTCAAATCTGGCTTCTGTCTCCCACTAGCTGGGCTGGTGTGTTTGGCCTAAATGCCACGTCTTCATTGGTCTAGTAGGCTTAAATACCAACACAAATATCCTAAGATCTTTGCTGAGGACAGAATGGTGGCACGGAGAATGGTGGCGCTTACAATCCCAGCACCTCAGAAGGCAGAGGTGGGATTGCCAAAACTAAGCCCGGCCTCGTTTACACAGTAAGACTGTCTCAAGACATGGTACCCAGTGTACGCACTGACTGCCCATGAATCCATGGTTTACTAACAAGTCAGCAATGAGACAGTCCCTCCCCTGCAGACTTCCCGACCATGGGTAAGCAGGCAGCCCTGGAAGTGGCACAGCTTTCTTTCTTTCTTTCTTTCTTTCTTTCTTTCTTTCTTTCTTTCTTTCTTTATTTATTTATTTATTTATTTAGGATTTGGTTTTTCGAGACAGGGTTTCTCTGTATAGCCCTAGCTGTCCTGGAACTCACTCTGTAGACCAGGCTGGCCTCGAACTCAGAAATCCGCCTCTGCCTCCCACACTGCTGGGATTACAGGCGTGCGCCACCACCGCCCGGCAAGGCATAGCTTTTAAACCTTAAGTGTGGCTAGCACAGAGCGACTTCATTCAAGAGCCCAGCATAGAACATGGGAGTATGAACAAAGTCTCATACATGGCAGCCTTGGCCAGGGGCCAAGGATCACAGAGGTGTCCTAATCAAAGTACCTGTCAAGTTGGGCTGTAGACCTACCCCAAGCTAATCACTGAAAAATACTTAGAAAAGCCTACCAAGGGCATGGGTCAGAATGTTCAACAGTCTGTAACTGCCCAGGTTACAGAACTCAGAATGTCTGGGTATCTCATACCCAAGAGCCTAGGAGTACGAGTTGTAACATCCTGATCCTGCTCTGACTCTCACTGATGCATGCCTACTGCAGGAGGCTGTTACGGCACCTACCTGCACTGAGTGCAGCCATTAGAAATCTAAGCCAGTTCTGCAGTTCTTGTGTATGTGTGTTACGCATAAATCACCTTGTTTTGTGTTGGGGATAGAACCAAGAACCTTACATAGTAACTACAGCTCCAGGGGCTCTGATGCCGCCACAGGAACCTGCAAGTAGTGTGCACGCACACTCACACAGACACACACCACACAGACACAAGCAAAAAATAAAAACGTAAAGAGAAGTATCATCAAAATAACCTATTCCGTTTTATTAGAAAACAAGCTAGGTGGGGAAGGGTTCCTTCCAGGCCACCAGGGAGTACTGATAACTTACAAAGAAACTAACACTGCAAAGCAAGACTGTCCGTGTGGGTCTGTCCTGAGGGGCACCTCCACGTCACTTCATGTACTTGTCCTGCTGGTCAGCCAGAATCTTGGCAGAGGACTTGGCGTCGTAGAAGAGCTCGCTGATCTCCTCCACGTGCTCCTTCTCAATGCTGTCCTTCCCGTTGATCTTTGCCAGCAGGTTAGCTGGGGTCAGCAGCTGCACTGAATACCTACAGCAGACAGCACATCAATGATCGTGAGGCCCTGAAGGGAGCCCCAAGTCAGTGGGTGCATGGATACCGCTGGCATGGCTGGATCGCCTGCTCCAGTGAGCCCAGGGCAAGGGCAGCAGAGAACTTCCTGCCCATCACGGCGGAGAGCGGCCACCAGCCAGAGGGCAGATGACAGTGCTCCTCTCCCATTTGCACTTCGGCCGACACACAAACACTTCAGAGCACACATGCCCTGGCAGTGTGCACAGTACCAACTCAGATGGGGACTTTTAACATGCAGAGAAATCAAGACAGGCAACCGGAAGCCCACGCAGGTCCAATTTGAAAACCCAATCATGGACAGCTCAAGCAGCTGACCATTCTATTCTCCCTTTACTTCAGAACAAGAGACATAGATTCAAGAGATGCAGGAAGGACTAGGGTCTGAGGAACTATTTTCTCCAGTCACTGCCGCTGAGGCCAGGAAGAACAGCCGAGAGAACACTGCATGCACTGATCCCCTGGGCAGCTGCCACCAGATGGATCCCTGGAGCACACCCAGCGTGAGGGTGACGGGGGCAAGCCCTCCTGCTCTGCTGGGACATGGGAGGGCAGTGGCGTGAGCTCCCGCTCAGGGTCTGCTGGAGACGGATTGGAAATCCACCTCTAGGTCCTCGGCACTCCACCTCTAGGTCCTCGGCACTCCGCACTAGGTGCCAGAAGGCTCTTGCCACAGCCAAAGGGTGCCAGCAGGGCGCCACTCGGCTCACCTTAGCGTGGTCTTGGTGCCAATCTCCCCAAGATGGTTCAGTGCCTCCTCGCTGATGTTGATGCCTTCCGTCTGGGCTCGGATCTTAATGATCTTTGGAGAAAAAAAAACATGGTTAAGTGTTCTCAACTGTGTCCAGTGTCTGACCTACTGATGGTCACCAGCACTGGGGAAAACATGCCCAACCACAGTCCATCTGAATGACGTCACCACAGCCAGGGCTAGGATCATCTGACTCCAGGGAACCCCCTCACCCAGGGCAGCTCACAGTTTCAGAGAATTAGAGCCACTCCTAGCCTCGCCGGGGAATCTCAAGGTTCCACGCCTCCCCTGGCAGCCTGGGCACCATTGCCTGCAAGCACTCAAGCAAGAGAAGAAATTTTGTTTGCTTGATAAATACGATGGTTAAATAAATCAAAAAAGTTACTTTTAAAGATTTACCAGCCTTCCTACTATCGCTGAGATATCTAATCTATGGAGAGCCTAATGCTTGTTGTACTGAGTATCCTGGTGAGGCTGGAGGGGCGGCCAGCAGGCGGTGAGATGCTGCAGCGGTGGCACAGGGTCCCACGGGCGCGGCAGCACTGAGTGATAAGGGCCAGCGGGATAATGATGTTGTGTGTTGCAGGGCTGAGATAACTCGAGGACTTCGAGCCTCATATAATACAGGAATTTTTCACTCTGGCAGCTTCGTAAACAAGATATCAAGAAGCCGTCGTTTAAATTAAAGCTGTAAAAACAGCCAGAGTAGAGGCACAAGGGCTGGAAGGCACTGAGTCCTCCCACCAGGCTCGAGAGGGAAAGTGTACTGGAAGTGTGAGATGCTGAGTCTGACAGTTCAGGACTCTGCCAGGGGTCAGGAGTCAGCCTGTGACTGTGAGCAGCCTGGAGCTAAGGCCAGCAGGCAGCATACACTCCTGAGAGGTGGCCAGTCCGGGCCACCTCTGCTGGTGCTGCTTTTATCCAGATAGGCTGCAAGAGCAGAACTGGGGGAAACCTCTTAACTGGCTCAAGCGTGTCCCAAACACATCTGCTGTACTCCTCAAGGGTCAGGACAGGAGTGTCTACATGGGCTCAGCCATCAGGTCAACAGCAGAGGGGCTAAGGCAGTCACCAGATAGGTGCAAGGGCAGTGGAGAGAAAGCTAGAAAGGATGCCCCGTGCTCCTCAGCCAGCTACATGACTCAAGAACCCGTGAGCCACAGCTGACGAGGAAGGCCTCAAGCCAACAGTGAAAAGGGCTGTAGTCTCTGGAGACTACAAGAGGGACTGGGTATATGCAGAGCATGTTCTCAGCTCGCACAGGGTCCTAGGTTACCGCAGTGCTGCCAGCTCCAGAGCTTGGCTGAGGGGAGGGTGAGCAGAGCATTGCCTCCTGCTGTGCTGGATCTGTGGCCTGCCTTCCTTCCATAAAGCCAGGCATACCTGCTCTCGATGATGTCTCTAAAATAGGCCAGAGCAATCATCGGAGTACTACCTCGGCTGTTACAAACAGGCAGCTCATGAATAAGATCTTTAATCATTTAATAAGCTGCAGGGACATTTCCGAGGTGTCGGCACTGGTAGCACCCTACATACACATGTTTTACGTTGAGCTTGTCTGTGTAAAACCTGCCCTGGCTCCAGCAAAAGCCTGAGGGGACCCCTGAAGCCACCAAGGCCAAACAAGACCCGGACAGGATGCCACTGAGAAAAGCCTGGGGCTGGCCTGAGCGGGCCTGTCAGTCACAGCACAGGTATGAGGGGAGACAGAGTAGTACCCCAGAGGAGCTTCGCCGAAGCTCCAAGGTGAGCTACTCTGGTCGGGACCCCAGCTAGCTCCGTCACTCAGCTGTGAGCTGCAAACCCTAGTTAGCATAAAGCTGTTTGAGGATGGTGCCCTGTTACTGTCCAGCTCTCAGAATTCGTGTGACAATTTTGCAAAGCAGGGAGAATCTCTTTTATCACCACCTTAATGGAATCTGAGTGCCAATGGCCCAAAGCCTAAAGCAGGCCTCTCGTGAACCGGAGAGTGCTGCAGATTGCTTCTGTTGTGTTAAAACAATGACCAAGGTGACTTGGCGAGGAAAGGTTTATTACATCTCACAGGTCACAGTCCAGGGAAGCCAGGGCAGGGACTCAGATGGAACTGGAGGCAGGAACTGAGCAGAAACATGGAGCACTGCTTACTGAGTGGCTTCTGGACTCACGTTTAGCTCATTTCTTAAACAGTCCAGGCCGACCTAGGAATGACATTGCCCAGAATGGGCTGGGCCAGCCTACATCATTAGTAATCAAGAAAATGCACCACAGGCCAATCTGAGGGAGACAATTCCCCAACTGAAGTTCTCTCTTGCTGAGGTGTGTCAAGTTGACAAGCAAGATCAGCTACCACAGGTAAAAGGGAAGCCACAGAGAAGAGGGTGTCATTTCTTGGCAGGACTAAAGCTCTGAGCACAACAGAAAGTACTTCCTGGCTTGCAGTGTGGTTTTGCTTCTGCTCCCGCTCAGTGGCCACTGGCTTGGGAGGTAATGGGCCATTTCAAGACATGGGGCCAGTGGGAGGAAGTTGGGCCAGTGGGATGTCCCTCTGAGGAGATAATGGGATCCCTGAGTCTTTCTTTGCTCCAAGCCCATTAAGAGGTAAGCCACCTGCTCTGCTTTATCCCCTTCATGACATACTAGAAAGCTAAGTTCAAAAACAGGGTCAAATGACAAACCAAAGCCACTGAAACTATGTGCAAAATAACCCTCTCCTTACTCAAGTTGCCTCCCTCAGGTACTGTCACAGTAACGGAGACGATGTTGGTCAGGCCACGGAGCTGGCCTAAATGAGGCTCACGAGGGGCACTATGAACTCTAACAGCTGACCTGGGAGATGCCAGACTTGCTGGTGTGTTGCCATCAACCCTGAGTGCTATCAATGAGAAACACTGGCAGGGCCACACTGCACAGGCCACAGGAGAGCACACAGGAGAGCAGAGCCACACCCACCGCAATGTTCCAGGCACTGTCCCCACTCACTAGCATTCTATACAACACTGAGACATCTGTGTGAGCTGCGCTTAGTGTCCTCATGTTGGGGTTCTTGTTTGGTTTGTTTGTTTGTTTGTTTGTTTTTCTGAGACAGGGTTTTTCTGTGTTGCCCTGGCTGTCCTGGAACTCACTCAGTAGACCAGGCTGGCCTCGAACTCAGAAATCCGCCTGCCTCTGCCTCCCAAGTGCTGGGATTATAGGCGTGTGCCCCCAGCCCAGCAATGTGTAGCCCAGGCTGGCCTCGAACTCGTGATCCTCCTGCCTCTGCCTCCTTCAGCAAATCCTACCGGCATGCGCCACCACAACCGGCTCTTGTTTGTTTTTTTAAAAGACTAGCCTAGCCTCCAACTCACTGTGTGGCTGAGGAAGATCCTCCACCTCCATTCCTCAAGCCGGCAGGTACAGGAAAGCTTCGCCCAGTCAAGTTTATGTGGCGCCGGGCAAGAACGCTTGTGTTTGTTTGCTTGTCTACTTTTGAGACAGGATCTCACTATGCCTAAAACCTGTGGTTCTCCTGCCTTGGCCTCCTGAATGCTGGGATTGCAGGTGTGCATTACCACACCAAGCAACTCCATCATACTTACTTGCTCCTCTCTTCAGGCTGATAGCATCCAGTGGCCACGAAGCCCAGGTTTTCTTTCCTCCCTTTCCTCAAGCTCATCAGGGGTATGTGAGCCAGACCCACAGGGAGCACAGGCTCTAACCCATCTGAATGTCCACTCAGAAGAGCCCATCCTTCAGAGTCTCGGGACACTGTGACTTGCTCAGAAGAGTGAGCTAGCCAAGTGGGCAGAGTGGGCAGAGGGAGAGGAGAGGAGAGGGCGGGGTCCAGGTGCTCACCTGCTTCATCTCCTGTGGTGTATACAGCATGGTCCTGATGATCATCACCCGGTCCAGCAGGTCCAACGGGATGCCGTGTGGAGAAGTGATGTCCTCAGTGCCCCTGCAAGGGTCAGTCACTCCCATCACCCAAGGGACTCTTCCGTCTTGGACAACAGACGCGGGAGTGGAAGCACACACAGAACAAGTAGGTAGCTAGAATCCCTGCGTACCAGGGCCAGGTGGCCCCAGGCAACAGCATTATTACCCCAGTTTGGGAAGGGGACACACAAAAACCGCAACCAAACAGACCCGTCTATTTGCCAAGCCTTCAATGAGTGTTTTATAATTATACCATTAATGTATACATTTTTCTGTTTTGTCTGTTGCTTCAGTCTTAATAACCAGGCCTAATTTCTACTTGACTTATCTCCTCTGAAACTATCACCAGGCTTGGCCATCCCAGAGACCGGTTGTGTGGATGACTGTGCCAGCGTGGACAGCTACGTGAGTGGCCCGATCTCAGTACCACAGCCAGCACCGAGCATTTAATTTCCTAAATATTTGCTGCTTTAATAATTTAGAAAAAGAGAAAAGGGGACACCTTGATTGAGTTGCATTTCCGTGGTTACTAATGAGGCACAAATGTGTCCCTCACAGTCACGCTTTTCTTCCTGAGAACTGTCCAATTACATCCTTTGTTGTTCTTTTCAACCCTTAGCCAAGCCCTAGTCAACAGCCAGGAGAGGAAGCCTGCCAACCTGCCAGGCCTGTGCCAGCCGCCTGATGGGACACATGCTGGGCAGACGACGGTGCCCTACAGCCAGCCCAGCCACAGCAATGGACGCTGAGCGAGCGTGGCCTCTGCACCAGGCCGTCCTAACCCAGGTGGCCAGCAGTCTCCCTAACAGCCAGCACAACTGTAAAAAATAACACAACTGATTAGAATAACAGAGAGCAAGGCATGCCATTTCAATTTAATTATTAATATCAGAATATTTGGTTTCAGGGCTGGCGACATGGTCCAGCAGGCAAAGATACTTACCAACCTAATAGTCTGAGTTCAGTTCAGAGACCCCACACGTGTGCGGTGCCTCGGGCGTGTGTGAGCTTGTGCACACAGACGAAAAAGGAAGAGAAAAAAAGGTCCAAGCAAGCAAGAAAAATCAAAAGTTGATTTTGAAATTCTTTCCATACAGGTGAGTATAAATGCATACTTATAAAAATAAATGAAAGTAAATTATATGGCAAGATAAACTTGAAACACAGTAAGTAAACAACCAGACACAGAGGCCAATGGATGACAGACTGCAAGCCAGGAAACCTGGTTTTGAGGTGAGGAAAAGGTTCTGTGAACAGGCGCTGGAGGTCAGCTCTGTGTTGAGGGCACTGGCTGCTTTTGAAGAGGACCTGTTATGTGGTTTTCCCAGCACCCACATGGTGGCTGACCATAACTCCAGTTTCAGGGAGTCTAATGCCTTCTTCTGGCCTCCACAGATTTATCTGTGCCTGTGGTGCACAGACATGCATACATGTAACTTTATACACATAAGATAAAAATGAATATATCTGTATAGCCCTGGCTATCCTGGAACTCACTCTGTAGACCAGGCTGGCCTCGAACTCAGAAATCTGCCTGCCTCTGCCTCCCAAGTGCTGGGATTAAAGGCGTGTGCCACCACCACTTGGCTGAATATATCTTTAAAAACGTTTTGGAAATATAGATAGTAGAGACGGTTTTCTGCAGTTAAAATGGTTAAAACGGCGACTGCTGGGCCGGGCGCTCGGCAGAGGGCCTGCCTACCGCCCCGTCGGGTGTGGCACTCTAGGTCTGGTCCCCAGCACCACGTGAGACTGGGTATGGAGGGCCAGCCTGTACTACTGTAAGGCCTCAGGAGGATCAGGAGGTCAAGGTTACCATTAAGCTATACAAGAATAAGGCCAGCAACACTTTTTTTTTTTAATCATAAGAGAGAATTGTAAAGTAAGTTTTATCAGAATTCAAATCGCAGTACTTAGAATAGCTACCATCTTTTTTTTTTTTTTTTTTTTTTTTTTTTGGTTTTTCAAGACAGGGTTTCTCTGTGTAGCCCTGGCTGTCCTGGAACTCACTCTGTAGACCAGGCTGGCCTCGAACTCAGAAATCCGCCTGCCTCTGCCTCGCAAGTGCTGGGATTACAGGCGTGAGCCACCACGCCCGGCAATAGCTACCATCTTTAAAGTTTAAAAATTCTGTCTAAATTTTTGTTGCTGGAGCCGGGTGTGGTGGCGCATGCCTGTAATCCCTGTCTCGAAAAAATTGGGAGGGGGGGGAGAAGAAAGGGAAAAAAAAAATTTTGTTACTGAATTTCCTTTCAATTCCTCTTAAAGTTTGTTGGGGGGAGGGAGGCAAGAATTCTGAGGACATCTTTTTTTGTTGGATTTTTTTTTGTCTTCTTTTTTTTTTTTTTTTTTTTTTTTTTGAGACAGGGTTTCTCTGTGTAACCCTGGCTGTCCTGGAACTCACTCTGTAGACCAGGCTGGCCTCAAACTCAGAAATCAGCCTGCCTCTGCCTCCCAGAGTGCTGGGATTACAGGCATATGCCACCGACGCCCAGCTTGAGGACATCTTAATATCTGAAATCTGCTGTGTTGGAATAGTCTAAACTCAAAAATATTCAAAATTCCACAGCCTCATTATAAATTATCTTTGATTTAAACATGATAAAACACAAGAAATTCCGTGGAAAGGTACTTGAGAAATGAAGTCCCCAGTCCCAAAAAGAACGGAACTTACATGGGGGCAACGAGCTTTCTCATAGGTGAGCTCATAAAGCTAAAATGTAAACCAAAAACGCCCACTCAGAAGTTACTAAGGATTGCCAAGCACTACTTAGTCATTCAAGCTATGAATCTGAAGAATAAAGATTCTTCTGGAAAACATGTTCATAGGACCGTTTACAGACTCCCATCCGAGATGAGAAGAGTGCGGAGTTCCTGCTCAGAGGCAGCTCCCCAAGCCCCTCCAGGAACAGAGGGGACACACCTCATCCCAGCTTTGTTAAGTGTGGATTCTGGTGGACACTGCTTCCAGGGACAGTCTGGGTGTGAGCCCATGGGCCGGTGCTCCGTGAGCTCAGGTCTGGTGCCTCTGCAGGGATGACGGCCTCTAGAAACATCGCTTATGCTTGAACAGATGACGCACCCCCTTTTAACACTCTCCCACTGGAAACTCTGGCCACTGTTGACTTCTGGAGCCCTCATTTTCTGCCAGGCTGTCATATGCACTGTGAGATGCTGTGTGACACCCACAGCACTGAGTCATGAAAAATGAAACCGCCTGCAGATCTCACCAAATGTTCATAGGTAACAATGGCATCTGATGGAGGATCAGTTCCTACTGCTACTCTCTGTAATCCATAATGACAGGGACACAGGTGACACAAGGCTTTCCTGACAACTAAAGTGGGGTAAACACCTGAGCAATTTAATGGGCAACTCTCTAACATGGGCCTGGCCTTGGCCAATGAGACACTTCTAAAAGGACAGCCATATGACTTGACTGCACTGCCACTTGGTAAGAAAAATGGCTGTTCTGGGCTGGGAGAGGCTCGGTAAGTAAGAGATCCTACTGCTCTTCCAGAGGACCAAGTTTGGTTCCCAGCACCACTATGAGGTGGTTCACACCCACTCGTTAACTGTTCCAGGGGATCCAACACCCTCTGACCTCTGTGGTACTTGCACACACATACCATACGTGGTATACACAAATGCATAGACGCACATATACGTAATAAGTAATTTTTTAAAGGATGGTCATTTCAACAAATGGCTTTATGACAGCTGGACATCTATATCTATGTCTGGATATAGAATCAACCCTTCTTTGACCATGCACAAAATTAACACCATTGACTTATGAACCCAGAGCTGAACTATAAATTCTTGGGAGAAAATAAACACATGTGTCTGTGGTCTTGGGTTAGACAGTGCTTCTTTTATAAGAACTAAGCTCAAAGCAGGCAGACTGGACTTCAAGGTAGCCTGGAACTTGGTACTGGGGGCAGAGGCTGAAGACCAAGGCCTTGTACACGCAAGGTAAACACTCTACTGAGCTGACCTCCTACCCTAAAAATTAGAGTTCTGAAGAAAAATTTAAAACCTGTGTCAAAAAAACTGCCAAAAAATTGATAAGATTACCCAAAGGATGGTAGAAAATACTCAAATATTTTCATATAATGTTCAAACATTATTGATGTACATAATAATGTATGACTCAAAAGTAAAAAAGGCAAACAACCAAAATGAAAACTGGGCACATCTGTAATCTGTACTTGGGAAGCATAAAGATTAGACGTGCAAGGCCATCTTCAGTCCTACCAACCTTCAACCCCGAGCCTGGTGTCCCGAGGCCAGCCACACACCACGCCATGCAGCACTAGACCTACTCATTCACTGCACAGCTGGGCTGAGAGGACCATGTGGGCTTCACAGCAAGCTAAGTGGCAGCGCTTGTGGCGTGCAGTCTACCACTGGATAGCTTCATCTGCCTTTGGGTGGCAGGGTGTCCTGCCACCACTCCACAGGTGGCTTAAACAGAGAGCTCTAGAAACCTGACAGGAAGAAAGCCCTCAACACTGTGACTTCTTCTCGGCGCTTGGGTGTCAGATATGATGCAGAAGGTGCAAGAGGTGGCCAGCTCTTCCAGGGAGAGAGCCTGCCACACTGCGTAGACAGTCCCAAAGTTCTGTCTTTTAGCATCCTGACCATACCAGTGCCCTCTGGAGACCAGGCTTTCCTAAGTCAGTGGGAGCGGCAGTGCCGTGCTGGAAGAGTGGGCTCCACCACCTCCCACCCATCCACTGTGGATGACGGCCGCATGATGGAGCTGGCATCAGCACCCAACCCCCTCTGTAGAGTCCATGCAGCTGGTTAGAGCTTGGTTCTCACAAGCAGGCTGGGATCAAGGGCTCCTTCCTCCTGAGACAGCCCTGGCAATGGGGTCCAAGAGCTGCCAGCCTGTTGGCACCCACTGGTTTAGGTTAGCTCTGTTGGCAGAGCTCCCAGCAGGGGGCACCATGATGCTGTGCAAAAAAGCAAGTCTCCAGCAGAGCCACAGGTGCCAGGCTTCCCAAGCCAGGGCCCGCATGCAGCCTCCAGACCCTGACCAGGGGCCCTGGCCTGGACCTGGCACAGCAGCTTCCTCCAAGAGGACAGGACACCTATGATAATGCTTGTATCCAGATGGCATCACAGGCTGCCAGAACACACAATGCCACCATCTATACTTCAACCACACACATATCCCAACTACAAGTGGGGAGGGGACACAGCTGAGGGGGCTGCTGTTGTGATGCACTATGCTCACAGCAAACAGCAGACTCCTTCCTCCCCAGAGTCCACACAGCACCCAGTGTGGACAATCTTATGTAGACTAAGTCTCTCCAACAAGGCCAGTGGCATTCTATGTGGCCACCATCATGGAAAGGCAAGCCAGCAGTCTGGGTAGCTTTGGCTGTCCTGAATACTCACGAGTCATAGAACCATAGTGTCTCCAGTGACTACTGGCAGGGTCACAAAACCTCAGGTCACTCACTGTCTCTTGTAACTGCTGTTGACTTGAAAAGAAGCCCTTCACATCCCAGCACTGCAGAGACCGGCCCTGACTGTCCCACAGTTCTAGGGCACTAAAACTGCACATTAGAACCTGACAAGGGTCTCAGACAAAAGCTGGTACATTCTCTGCAGCTCTGACCCAGAGAATTTAAGAAGAAAATGGCGTCTGGAGAACCCCTCCACTCCCGCTTTGGGGCTGTACTACATGGGAGAGACTGTATGAATACCCACTATCCAGGGCTCTACTGAGCCTCTCCCGGGGGCTTGAGGGAGGAGGGCCAACAAGGTAACCCACTGTCACAGAAAGGTCTGGGCTGGGAAGAATTGGGCCCAGTTACCCCATTCAGTTCCCTCACCTGAAGTGAAGCTAGCAATTATCTCTCCACAGGAGACAAGAAGTTAGCTAGCTCAGGACATCCCACTGAAGACCCCTGGGAAGACCCTCCTCATCAGAACACTGAGACACAACCTTGCTTCTTCCCCATCTGCCTGCCTCACGGCATGCAGGATCGTGAACCAAGGAGAATGCTTGCTCGGAAGGAGGGTGGGAAGCCTTGGGGTGGGCGTGGGGCCCTACCTGATGACACAGTTGCCTCTGTTGGATGCAAAGATGACAATGGGGGCGATGGAGGATTCCAGGGCTCGGTGCAGGTAGGTAAAGCACTCGATATCCAGCATGTGGACCTCATCGACAAAGAGCACTCCAGGGACCAGCTCCGCAACGCCCTGGTCAATGTATTTGTTCACCACCTTGTTGATCTCCCCTCGCAGCTTATCTAGATGTGGGATGGCAGGGTCAGCACCAGCAAACAGCTCCCGCTCTGACCTCGGACTTCCACCCAAACCCACCCCTGCAGCCTGTTTCCCCAACTGTGAGGCCCCAGCAGGCCCTGGCCCCACTCCAGCTTCAGTTACATCATCTGAAACAGGAACAAACACACCTAAAGGCCACAGAACTGGCAGCTTTCCCTAAAGTTGTTTGGCTAACCCCAAGTGGATTGTGCACAGGCAGGCCGTGACCTCCTCACACGCCCCACCCTGCCTTACTAGCTCATCCTCCCAAGCTGATGGTCTAGCTCCCACTAGAACACAAAGTCTTGCAGATTTGGGAGCCTGGGATGACAGGAGTTTTCATATGCAAATCTTCCTGTTTTGTGCTCTGTGAATGACCCTGTCTAGTGGTCCTGGAAGACAATGCTTAGGTTAATCAGCCTTCAATCACATGCACTCTCAGTCCTCTCCAGACAGGAAGGTGGTTTCAGGCCCTAGCAGGCGTTCCCCACAGCCATATAGGCCACCCGCCATGTGTCACAGCCCAGTCTTACCCAGCAGCAGTAGGGTCTGGTCACAAATAGAAATGTATTTGCTGCAGTTGCTACCTCACCCACCAAATCTACCAGCAAGAACTGCCTGAGAACGGAGAGCAAACTCAGGAGAAAGACGACAGCGGCTGCTGCTGCGTGCAGCACACACACCTGTGACCCCAGCACTAGGGAGGCTGAGGCAGGAGATGCAGCATTCAAGGTGATCCGAGACTAAACAGTGAAACCCTGTCTCATCAGCCACACAAAGCCAGGCAAAAATCCAGACACAACTGCTCTTGGGGTCTGGAAGAACCATCTCAGCTGCTCCTCTGGCTGAGACCTCCAAGATCACAGTGTTTCACTCACATTTACCTATAGGTTGCTAGGAAACGATAACACAGAGGCAGGAAAAAAAAAGAGTGTAAAGGCCACACAGGAGCAGAGTGGAGCGGAGGCCACACAGGAGCAGAGTGGAGCGGAGGCCACACAGGAGCAGAGTGGAGCGGAGGGAAGAAGGTGGCACTGCCAGAGCAGCAGTTTGCTCCTCTTTGCAACATCCCTAGGACCCCAGAGGACCAGAAACTCTAGGTGCCCACGACAGAGAGCACACTACGAGCTGTCTAAACAGAGCACAGATGATGGGTTTTAAGCTGTCATCTCAGAGAAGGGAAGACACCATCCCCACACGGATTGCTGAGGTGCACACAGAGCTCCCATCCATGTTTGGCACTCAGGGTCCATGTAGGCTCTGGGGGCAGGCACATCACCAGCTCTTACCTGTGATCTCTGTCTTTTTTGGCTTCATCAACTGGCCCATCATAGACAGAATATCTTGCCCACCCTGGGAAAGAGAAGACTCAGTCAGCCAAAGAAGACTGAATGACCAGCTGTGTAAGGACTACCAACCCTAAGTCCCTGCTTCCTATTGGTCCCCAATGTCAACTCACTTAGAGAGGCCAACTAAGTTCCCTGGAAAGCATAAGCTTCCATTTTCATGCATGCATGTATGTATGTATGTATGTATGTATGTATATATGTACGTACATATGTACGTACATAAGTACATTTTTTTTTTTTGAGACAAGGTTTTTCTGTGTAGCCCGGGGTGTCCTGGAAGTTGCTAGACCAGGCAGCCTTGAACTCAGGAATCCACCTGCCTCTGCCTCCTGACTGCTGAGATTAAGGCAGGTGGCATTGTGCCCAGCTTCCTTGATAAGCTCTAAACACAGAGGAACGTGCACAGGCTCCAGACCTCTAGGAATCAAACAAACTCTTTCCATTGGGAGTAGAGTGAACAGGGTGACCTCTTCTCCCACCGTAAAATTCGTTACTTCTGGACTATCTACAAAGGACCAAAGCTATGACTCAAAGCTCTGGCAGTCTGTGGCATCTTCCTGGAAGGTCCCTCCTTCTAGGAAGCTGCTCTGCTGATGCTCTGTCCCCACACAACTGCTGACGTGCTCCTGACCCCTCACTCGGCCTAAAGCAGAGGTTTCTGAGGTCAGTCTGGAGACAGACATCTACCTCCTCAAGGCACTTGCTGCTCTAAGACTGATGTCAACAATCTCTTGAACTAGAGCCGGGCATGGTGGTGCACACCAGTAATCCCAGCACTTGGGAAGCAGAGGCAGGCGGATTTCTGAGTTTGCGGCCAGCCTGGTCTACAAAGTGAGTTCAAGACAGCCAGGGCTACACAGAGAAACCCTGTCTCAAAAAAAAAAAAAACAAAAACGAGAGCCGGGCGGTGGTGGCGCACGCCTGTAATCCCAGCACTTGGGAGGCAGAGGCAGGCGGATTTCTGAGTTCGAGGCCAGCCTGGTCTACCGAGTGAGTTCCAGGACAGCCAGGGCTACACAGAAAAACCCTGTCTCGAAAAACCAAAACCAAAACCAAAACCAAAACAAAAACAAAAAACAAAAAACAAAACCCAAAAACAATCTCTTGAGCAAAGCCTCAAGGGACCCATTCTCCACTGCTGCTGAAGAGATGGCCTAGGGAGGACGAAGACAAATGCAGCCCGAAAGGCCACCAGCAAGGAACATATGCACTGTGGTTCTCTGAATCATGTTCCTCAGAACTGTGGTCATGGGCTGACCCCTTTCCCACAGTTGTCAGTCAAGGTCTAAGTATCTCCTGTCCCTCCAGAATTGCAGACCTGGGTCGGCTCGAAGCTAAAGGTGGTGAGGCTCTGCTGAGTGGAGGAGGCCGCAGCTGTGCTAGCTTTCAGCAACCCTGTGAGGGCTCATGCAGCACTCATGCCCTCCTGTCAGTACTACCCAGAGCATGCAGGCACACGTCACTGCTGGAGAGAAGCCAGGAAGGAAGCTGGCTAGCTCAGGGCGGGAGGCTTGGCTGGGAGAAGAAATGGGCCAGGAAATCATCTGTGACTGGTGCACTAGAATGGGAACAAAGGAGGCCTGCGTAGCTCATGCCGTGTTAATTGCTGAACATCACAGAGAGAAAAGGAGTGCCTGCCTCCAAAGTGGCAGCAAGACCTTGCCATTCATTCCCAGAGCTTCCGGGCAGAGACAAGGGCGAGTGTGCGGCCAGAGTGTGCCCCCGCAGCAGCACACAGTACCTGCGGCCGTGCATTGGCCACATCCAGGTCATGCAAGGTCACATCCTGGATGATCTCCTTCTTCTTGTGCACATCTCCCTTTGGCAAAGGGACGTACTCTTCAGCTTCAAGGTCAAACTCTGTTGCATAGGTGTCACACCTGCCTTGCCTCTGTAGACAGAAAGACATGAATGCTGTATGGGTTTTCACTGTCCAGTCCCCAAATGGCAGAGAGCTCAGTGAGATAGAGGTTTGGTTCCCAACTGCAGGCTAGCGACGACAGCCTCCCTGACAACTGCCGGTGTGCCCGACCCCGGTGTGCCCACTGCCCTCTGCCAAGAGAAGGAAGCTATCGGCCGGTTACAGACACCCGATACTTTCTCCAGAGCCCCCCCAACACCCGTAACTGTACGCAATTCCGATAAAGGGCAAATCCAGCAGATTAACTGGAGACAGAGGGAGCTGCTCAGACTCTTTTGTAGGTGGGTGATTTACTGCTTGATATCAAGTATTATGCTCATCCATTAAACAGTGAGCACCACTGTACAGGACACTGGGAATCAGATACGGAAAGAATGCCAGCTAATGCCGCATTCCTTCCCACATGCATATATCTTGGGAAGAAAATACCAGAGAGATAAAGGAAGATTAAATACACTGCACATTTCAATTTGAAAATGACTAAAGTTGTTTTGGTCTCTCACCCTGTTCTCCCCCTCTAAACAGGTCTTAGTATTTCTAACAGACTGTCTGTTTTCATGATGAGAAGGTTAAAGAATGAAGATAAGGAAAAGAAACTTTATAATTCGCAGAGGGACAACTCTGCCCTTCCCAAGGCATGGCACCAGGCAGTGCCCACCTCCTCCAGCACCCAGGTCTTCCCGTGACTCACAAATCAGGCACAGTGCTTCGTCCCAAGAAGGACATTACCTTCACGGCTCCACTATTTGCTTCAATGTAAATCACATCTCCAGCCTCTACTCGTTCTTTCTGCAAACTTTCAAAAATACTAGGGTCCAGCTGAAATGAAAACAAGGGTGACTCTGAGAACTGCAAGGCATGTTTGTCTTTCTTCCAGCATGCTACGAAGTGCTTCTCTGTAGAATACCCAGAGGGCATCCACCAGTAGGGACCGTGTCAGATAGGATAAGGGTGAACAGTCCAGGAGAGGAGGAGGGCAAGTAAGCCCACAGCCAGCCACAGGGTACCAGGATAGCTCTTGTTTCCTTAGCTTCGAAGGCGCGGAGACAGGGTTCCAAAGGGTGGCTCTGGCCGCCTTTATGTGGATGATGCTGACCACAGAGCCCGCAGCCCTGTTGCCCCTCCCTATCCACCTGTCCTGTGTTCCTCTTCTGCCCTCTAGCAGCCCTGGACCTTTCTATCATAGAAATTGCCAGTACCCACTTACCAGGCTGTTTTTCTAACAGGCTCATGATTCTAGAGCCTCGTTTCCTCATCTCCTAAACAGCACGGATACATAAAATTAAATATGAGACACAAGCTAGGACCGTCCTGGGCTCAGTGTTCAGGCCCTGCCTGTGGGTGCACGAGCAGACTGGCATGCACAGGCCTGCAGCTTCCCTGGGCTCCCCAGACCCATGCCCTTGGCTACGGACATTCTAAAACAGTACCTTTTAGATATGTCTCTCAAGGCTAAACTTCAAACAGAGCTGTTACGCTGTGGTTGTAGTGGGGGAAACTGGAGCTGTATTCTAAATTAAATTAAAGAGTTAAAACCCAGCGCCAGGTAGAAGCCAAACAGGAAAGCATACTCTATTGCTCCGTTTCTGTGACGTGTCCCCAACTAGCAGGCCTACAGAAGTATATAGTTTAGTGGTTGCCCGGGCTAAGGATGGGGCTGGGAGGCACCATCAGTGGCTTGAGGTTTCTTCAGGAGGTGATGGAAATATTCTAAATTTAGACTGTGGTGATGGTTGTGTGACTGTATGTTAAAATCCCTTAAGATGCATGCTTAAAAGCAATGAACTATATTTTAAATCTGACCTCAATGGAGCCCTGGAACACTTAGCACCTCAGCTGCAAAGCCAGGAATAGACCTTGCTGCTGGGTGGAGGGGCTGCCAGCTCAGCACTGCTGTAGCAGGACAATGGGCACCAAGTGTCCAAGACAGGCCCGGTAGAGACTAAACACGTGCTCCTTGAACAAACCGAGACATGCCCTTTACGCTAGACCACCCACCAAGCTTCTGGCTCTTCTAGACAATATCTACATTTGCTCCAAGTATCTACAAGCAGACACCTTTGCGACTTTTTTTTTTTTTAACTTTCCACTTATTTTCTTCAATAAACTGTCAGGATGACCTTATGGACAGGTCAAATTTAAGTTGCAGGTCTTTTAATATAGAATACGTGCATGTGTGTGCACGTGCGTGTGTATGTGTCTTCCTCTCAAGTGTTTTTATGCTGGTTAAGTTCCCAGATGAATCAGCTGAGGCTGTGATTACTAAGAGCGTAACGCCTCCCACTAGGAACCCCCTGAGCACTGGGCTCAACAGGGAGGTCTGCCGAGGCAAGCTCCGGGGACGGGATGAAGACCCGTTAGGAGAAAGAGAAATGGCTCTTTGAAAAAGTGACATTTTTATGTTCTCCATAAAACAGTGACCAAGAAACAACCTCACAGAATCCAGACCCAGAAACATCAGAGTAGAGTGAAGACAGAAATTACTCAGTTGATCTAGCAGCTTCAATGAAAAGCTGAGTTCTGAGCCCAAATGTCTTCTTGGGTTGTACAGTAAGCTGCAAGGCAGACAGCATAACGGCTGAGAGCAGAGCTGACCTGCCGTGGGCCCTGTGGGGCTAGTGCAGGCTCATCTGGCCTCTACGAGCAGCTGCATTTACCTCTAGGAGCGGAAGCTTTGGGATGTGTCCACACATGACTGACAGTATGTGCAGTGTCTGCTGAAGCTGTCAGCAAAGGCCCAGCACACTCCCAAGGAGGGTGTAACGACATCTACCAGTCCTCATGTTAATAGCCAGTGCACAGCTATGGCAGACTCACCCCCAGGACTCTGTGAGATAAGCACTTAGCACTCCCAGTTAACCAACAGTGGCTCAGAGACCATGCTACTTCATGACCTTTGACCTTAGAGTTTACGCTCTATCCCGAGCCTCCTGGCCTATGTCCTGAAGGATGACAGAAAGATTCTCAAGAGTCAGACACAAAGTCCTACTCAGTACACTGTAGCCTTTGAGCTTCACCCATGGAAGCCCAGCAGGAGCTGCTGTAAGATCCTGTGGCCGCTGAGCTGTCTGCTTGACAAGTCTGACAGATCCCTCTAGGCGCTGCTCTCTGGGCACCAGACGGCCAGGACCTTGGTTACGGAGTAGAGTGTGGAATATGGGATGGCAGAGGCAAGCTCCCCACTTACCCACCAGCTCATTCTAATGTGCATGTGTGATCTTCTAGAAGGAAGAGAAGTAACAGCTATAGCTACTGAATCTTCAAGGGCTAGGTCTTGCACCATGTCCTGTTCTGTGCCTTAACACACTACAATGACCTGGGCAGCTCCACAGCCGCAGTGCACAGACCCAGGACACCTTTCCCAGAGCCACACGGCACTGGGAAGTTAGGTAAGCGCTCCACACACTCACCTTCAGCTGTTTGGTTCCTTTGGCAGTCTTGAGCCCTATAATTACGTGGCTGATAGTTTTGCCATACCCTCCCATGGGGTTCTCTGTCTCACAGGGAGTGAGCTCTGTCACCTCCCCTTCATAAACCTCCTTGGTTTCCTTTATCCGCAGCCCTGAAAGAGATGGCAAATGGGCCATGAGAGGTAGAACCATTTCTCAGGAATACCTTTTTCTCACACACCTACATCCCAAAACTCTTAGTCATAAACATCTATGATAAACCAAACTTAATAATAGAGGCGGAAGGAGATCACTGTGGACAGAAAAATAATAGAGGCACAACTGCAAACTGGAGGCTGTGAAGAGCAGGAGAGAGCTGACTGCTCAACCTGAAAGATCAGGCATTGGGTGCCCTGGGATCGGGTTTACAGGCAGCTGTGAGTCACCCTGCATGAATACAGGGTGCTAAACTCAGGTCTTCTGCAAGAGTAGCACAAGACTGAGCCACTCCCATGGTCCCTGATTTTAACCTAAAAAAAAATTTTAAAAACACTTATTTTGTTTGGGCATGAATGTGTGTAGGTACAGGAATGTTATGTGTGGAGGTCAGAGGGCAAGCTGTCTATCATTCTCTCTTTCCACCAAGTGGATTCTGGGAGTTGACTGAAGGTAATTAAGCATGTACCTTTAACCACTCAACTACCCGAACTGCCCTTGAGTGTTGGATCTCTGGAACTCAAATGGTGAAAGGAAAGGTTCAATTTTTAGTTCTGTTGACTATGCATACACCATGGTGTGTTCATATGCTAACGTGTTCTTAAGCATATGTATTTATTTTTTACTTTATGTATATTAGTATTCTGCCTGTTTGTGTGTATGTGTCAGGGTGTCAGACCCCCTGGAACTGGAGTTACAGACAGTTGTGAGCTATTATATGAGTGCTGGGAGCAGAATCCAGGTCCTCTGGAAGAGCAGCCAGTGCTCTTAACTGCTAAGCCATCTCTCCAGGCCTGATCTTAAACTTTTTTTTTCTTGATCTTAAACTCTTAATCCTCCTGCCTCCACTTCCCCCGTCCTGGGATTACACATATATGCTGTTACATCCAGCCCTGAACTTAACTTGTGATAATGTTAACAGAATGTCGTATAGGGAAGATTCAGCTGCGTGAGGAACCTCACTGGGAAGGAATGAGGAGGCACATGTGACGCACGCACACACGCACGCACGCACACACACACGCACGCACGCACGCACCAGAAGCCTTATCTACCATTCGCTTGAAGGGACTGATGAAGCCTTATGCCAGTCCAACTGTGAGCTGAAGCTGGTGGCAGCGTACTTGATGACTTCTGTACATTTTCCATGGTCAAGTTGAAAAGAAAAACAAGCACTACTTCCACCCTCCAGCTAGAATGCTAACAGTAGAAAGGCGAGTGACTCCCAGAGTTCAGTACATAAGGCCGGCCTATGCTCTGCTGGTGGGAGTGTAAGTAGCATGGGAGGACTCCATCCATCCTTGGGTGTGGCACAGGCAATAATGATCACTGTGGCATCACTTACAACGCCACGCAGTCTGTCAACAGTGGAAGAGGAAAGGAAGTTAGGGCACGCTCACGCGGGCATCCTAGCAGTGAAAAGGCTAAGGTTACATGCAATAGTACAGATGAATCTTAACAGAGAACACACTGGGAGAGACATCATCAGGGCAGAAGAAAATAAAGGTGACATCCAAAAGCAGGCGTGACTTCTCTACAGTGTGAGAAATGAAGACCATTCCTCACCTGGAAAGCGACAATGACTGAGAACATGGATATTCTCTGCGTCTTTCTGCACATTAGCACAAAATAACTACATCAGTTTCTAAGGTAAAGTAGAAGCAAGCACCGCGGTGGGACCTGGTGAGGGAGGAGCAGACACCACTGAGGACTCCGCTCTGCTCTTCCGGCTCTGTGGTCAGGGTTCGCCTCCATACCCACTTAAGGTCGGGGTGCTGCCCTCCCTCAGCCCACCTGGACCCACGCCATCCGCTCCAAATGGCATAAGTTCTACATAAGACTCTAAAGCCAGGCTCAGCAGAGCCCCAGCGCAGGGTAAACAATGCCCATTCTGCTTGCAGGAGAGGGCATGATGACTGCGCCTGACCGAAGGATGCCAGTTCCCGGCACTCATCTACCTGTCTGATATGGAAATCTCACAGGGCCACACTGGCAGGGTGTGACGCTCTATCACCTCTCCATCTCAAATGTGCCCATTACCTTATCATGAGCTCAGTGCCAGCTTTCTCCCAGAAACCTAATCAGGACAGACACTCCATCAGTGCAGTCCACCGTCCACCTGATAGCCTACAAATGGAGGCGTTGGAACAGCCCCAAGCAAGGGCCACACTGCTGCTTTATTTACCCAATTCTCAGCTCCTGGGTCCTGGGAACAGAGTGCAGCGGAGGACTGTGACAACCCAGGAACTGTCCTTTTGAGCGAGCTTACAACAACTCTTCCGCATCCCTGGGAGCAGCTCCCCTGACTGCAAATTCCTGCAGGAGGGGCAGGGCCGCCCACCGTTCACTGGTGCCTCTATTTGGTAGCACCGCTCTGTGCTGACAAGCAGGCAGGGGTGTAGGTGACAGACAATGAGACCTGCTGTTTGCTAGAGAAAGGCCGAGCGGTGCTATCTCTGGCAGAAATGACACAAATGACGGGTTTCATCTGCTGGCTCAGGTTTCTGACCCCCTGACAGGAACCTTCATCACATCAAGGAAATAGCACAGACTCCTGGCTTTTCATTTCTGGTCAGTATACAGTCTCCCCCCCCCCCAACCCCCTCTGCCAACCTCACCAGAAATCAAAGGCACAGGAGGGCAGGGGGATGAGCAGGCCTCCTTCTGAAGATGGCCTGCCCTTTCATGATATTCAAGGATGGAGAAATTTCTCTTTACCTTGTTCCCATCAACAGAGGCAACCCCCCTGGCCCCAGAAACTCCAAGCCATGGCCAGGTGCTCAGGTAATTCATCTGCGGTTTTCATGTTTCACCCAAATGCACGATCCTGCATGAGGCTCTTTTTTTTTCAAACCTTGTCAATGTCAGCAAAACATTTTAAAATAAATTTTTTAAATTTAAAACTATTCATATATTTAAAGCAAATGAAATAACTTGCTATTTAAATAATTAGTGAGTTAAAGGGAACTACAGGGCTCTGGGTGTGGGAAAGGCCAGCGATCCAGCACTAGGAAAGTGGAAGCAGGAGGACTGAGGTCAAGGCCAGGGCTACAAAGTGAGGCCCTGTCTCCAAAGTCAATAGAACAAAATGAAGGGAGGGAGAGAGGAAAGGGGAAGGGGGGAGGGAGAGAGGGAAGGGGGAGGGAGAGAGGGAGAGAGGGAAGGGGGAGGAGGAGGGAGAGAGGGAAGGGGGAGGGAGAGAGGGAGAGAGGGAAGGGGGAGGGGGAGGGAGAAAGGGAAGGGGGAGGGAGAGAGGGAGAGAGGGAAGGGGGAGGGGGAGGGAGAGAGGGAAGGGGGAGGGAGAGAGAGGGAGAGAGGGAAGGGGGAGGGGAAGAGAGAGAGGGAGAGAGGGAAGGGGGAAGGGGAAGGAGGGAGGGAGAGAAGGAGGGGAGAGGGAGGGGAGGAGAAGAGGGAGAGAGGGAGGGAGAGAGGGAAGGGGAAGAGGAGGGAGGGAGGGAGGGAAGGAGGGGGGGGAGAGAGAGAGAGAGAGCAGCAGCAGCAGTACAGCATAGAAAAGGGAAGTTACTGGCCCAGTTATAATAACTGAAGTGTGCTGGGTAGGATGTCCGAGCCACAGCTGCTCCCCAGACTGCGGCAAGGAAGGATCCCTTAAGCTCAGCAATTGTGGCAAAATAACAACACAGTGAGACCCCATCTTAAAAATGACAACACAGTGAGACCCTATCTTAAAAATTAAAAGGAAGCCGGGCGTGGTGGCGCATGCCTGTATTCCCAGAACTTGGGAGGCAGAGGCAGGCGGATTTCAGAGTTTGAGGCCAGCCTGGTCTACAGAGTTCCAGGACAGCCAGGACTACACAGAGAAACCCTGTCTCGAAAAACAAACAAACAAAAAAACAACAACAACAACAAAACCAAACAAACAACAACAAAAAAAAAACTGTAAGCCAATGTCTCTGATTTAAGATGGGTGCTGGGTGTGGCCTAGTACCCCTAAAAATGGACTTTCTCATAGTGCAAGTAGGAACACGGCAAGATGAGGCCGCATCACCCAGCTTTCGTTAAGCGCTGATCTCCCTCAAGGCCACCTGCTTCTCTGGTGCACCAGGAGACCTCGGGGCAGCCACTCCCTGCCAGGTCTAGGGCGGAAGACTCATACCCGACTCTGTATCCCCAGCGACTGTGAACACCCCCACCCCTTGTATTTCCCATCATCTCAAACACCTTGGAGCATCACCTGCCCCCATCTCTGTACCCACAACTGACCCTTCTATAAACCCTAAGAACCAACTGTACCATAGACTTCTCCTGAATCTAGTCATCCACCCCTGCTCAGAGCCCAGTGGGCCTCCTCCTGCAGTGCTCCGTGAGGAGAGCTGCAGAGCTGGACCAGAGCCCACGGCATCTTACACTCAAGGGAAAGCCCTGACCCTGGCCTACGGCAGCAGACCATCTCCTACCTACCTCTAGTTGTCCAGACCATGTGCTTGCATGCGCGCGCGCGCGCGCGCGCACACACACACACACACACACACACACACACACACACCATAGAATCTTTAAAAGAAAAAAGAAAGAATTGCTTGGGGGGGGGTTGCTTTGGTAAGATGGCTTAGGGAAAGGGGTTTCTGGGTTAGCAGCAACCTGAATTGAAACCTACAAAGATAAAGATCTGTAAAAATAAAAAGAGAAAACCAACTCCATAAAGTTGTTCTAACCTCCATTTGCATGCCACAGCAGGTATGCCTACACATACATCATGTAGAATAGACAAATAGGGCAGTAGACCAAGCAGGACACAGCATCCTGCTCTGGCCTCTTCATGCGCGCGCGCGCACACACACACACACACACCTCACACAAGAGTTTGGCAACCTGGGACAGGTGTCTCTGTCCGAAACCAGCTCTCAGCAGATGTTCTGAGGGATACAGATGTTTCAGACACCTGAGCATGCTCTGACCAACCTGTTTTTTGAACAGCAAAATCTAAATGTCCATCTTCACAGATGGGCCACCCACACAGTCAGAGCCCACATTTCCATAGCAATCGGCAGAGCCTGACACCAGACCAACAGACACTGGGCTAAAGATCACTCTGGAAGGCCTATGGATGAGAGCTAACTCTGGGAGGCCATTCTCCCCCACAGCCAGTCTCCAAGCCTGGGCTACAGACAGCAGGCAGACCTCCGCTCCAATCAGCTCTGCCACTTAATAGTCGAGACACTAGCCAAGTTAATTAACTTTCTAAGACTGTTTCTCCAAATGCCAATGCAAACAGAGACGCTTGGCTAGGAGAATGAACGGCCTGGCTCTGTAAGGGCAGCATAGGTCCTAAGTGGCTGGCATCACAAGTCTCAAAGCTTAGCCAGTGTCCTTACTTTGACAGGCCACAATTCCTTTGGCCTACCACTAAGGACCAGATGCTATGGCAGTTCACATAAAGAGTGGCTTGAGTCAAAACCATTCAATGGGCAGTGGTGGTGGCACCAGTCTTTAATCTCAAGAAGCGAAGGCAGGTGGATCTGAGTTCGGGGCCAGCCTGGTCTATAGAGTGAGTTCCAAGACAGCAAAGGCTACACACAAAAAACCTGTTGAATGGACAGCCACTCTCAAAAGCTAGACACAGGCACTAAAAAAGCCTGATGCACATGTATACATGTATTTAAAAAGATTTCTTGGGCTGGAGAGATGGCTCAGTGGTTAAGAGCACTGACTGCTCTTCCGAAGGTCCTGAGTTCAAATCCCAGCAACCACATGGTGGCTCACAACCATCTGTAATGAGATCTAACACCCTCTTCTGGTGTGTCTGAAGATAGCTACAGTGTACTCACATATAATAAATAAACAAATCTTTAAAAAAATATATTTATTTAAAAAAAAGATTTCTTTAGCTAGTGTGGTAGTACATCCTAGCCCTTGGGAAACAGAGGTGGAGGTAGAGACAGGTGGAACTCTGTGAGTTTGGGGCCAGCCTGGTCTACATAGCAAGT
The DNA here is from genome assembly GCA_964023405.1 of Apodemus agrarius. Lineage (NCBI taxonomy): Eukaryota > Metazoa > Chordata > Mammalia > Rodentia > Muridae > Apodemus > Apodemus agrarius. The sequence continues at coordinate 117,609,366 of OZ030006.1, read as the reverse complement.
TCCAGGCCAGACTACATAGTGAGATCATGTCTCAAAAATCACTGTATAGCCACAGCTCTCTCTGAGGAGGTTGGTGTTGAGATCAAACCTGGAGCTCTGCCTATGACACCATCCCCCACCTCTAAGCTACCCTCTGATCCTACTGACTTCTACTCTGAGCACATGAAGAAGCCAAGGGCCATAACTGGGGTCCACGTGTGCTCTACTGCTGAAGCACTTTGGTCAGAACACTGAGGTCTTGTCATTAACTTGCAAACATACTGACAACGTTAAAAGAGAAGAAACAGCTACAAGCTGTCACAAAGCATCTTTACAACCAAGAAGCTGCAAGGCACCTGGAGAAGAAAGCCACTTTCCCGAACTCACTCCCCACCGGTGGCCACCCTCCCCGCACTCACCAATGGCCCTGCGGAAGTTCTCCATCAGCACCTCTGTCTTCTTGATCTCAGTTGAGTACACTTCGCTACCCACCATGGGGCAGAAAGGGACCTTACTGCCCAGCTCCTGGGCAATAGCAAGAGCCAAGGCTGTCTGCAGAGGACAAGGAGAAGACATTGGCTTTAGTGTTAGAAATGGTAATTCAGCCGGGCAATTGTGGAGCACGCCTGTAATCCCAGCACTTGGGAGGCAGAGACAGGTGGATTTCTGAGTTCAAGGCCAGCCTGGTCTACAGAGTGAGTTCCAGAACAGCCAGGGCTATAGAGAAACCCTGTCTCAGAAAAGAAAAAGAAAAAGGTCATTCAGACAGAGGTGTGGGTAATTAAGAGAGCATCTGGCAGGAACAGTGCTGTCCTGTTCTTTACCTTCATAGGCATGTGTCAGAGTCTGAGGATCTCTGTGCACTCTCTGCATAGCCCACCCAGCCTGGATCACCACCATACACTTAGAAGCTATTATCCCCCACCCCCAGAAAAACAAACCAATCTGCCCCCCCCACCCGCCCCACGAGTGGTGGTGTTGCATGCCTTTAATCCCAGCACAAGAGAGAGGCAGAGGTAGGTGGGTTTCTGAGTTCGAGGCCAGCCTGGTCTACAGAGTGAGTTCCAGGGCTACACAGAGAAACCCTGTCTCGAAAAACCAGAGGGGGAAAAAAAAACCAAAAAACCCAGAAGCTATTCCGCAGTGCAGGCCTGACTGCAAGTGCTTCACATGACCCTCACGTCTAAGTGGTTCCACTGTCTTCCCCACTCAACCTCGAAGGGAACAAAGACAGGTTAACACACAGCCTAGAACAGGCACTTGGGACTGCAGTGGTGTCTCAGAACAGGTTCTCAGCAGAAACAGCACCACCTTCCTGACTGTTCTCTCTCAACCTCAGACAGCATCCAGCCTGTCTGCTCAGGCCACAGTAAGGCCTGACACACCGCTTTCTCCTTCTGTGTGACTATGGTCACACAGAACCTCCACAAACACCAGCATAGAGGCCAGTGGAAATCAGCACTGAAGGGAGGCATCACTCGATGTCCATTTTATGTCAAGTGGCCCATAAGAGAACGAAACCTTAGGCAGACTTTTGTGACACGTTAGCATGCTCTGGGAGACACAAATGGCTGCTGGTAGTCCAGCTACAGTGGGCAGAGACGGAGCAAGGCCATACGCAGGAGAGAGCTGTGGAAAACATGACAAACACCGAAATCGCCTGAGAGCATTCCCAGAGGCCGCAGCCTCTGAAGCTGGCGACCTGACCAGAGAGACCGCGGACGCAGCTTCAAAGTGACCTGCCAGTGGTGCTCTTCCGCCTTTCAGTCCCGTGGTGAGTTTCAGGACAGCAGGATCTGGTGGCACGTGAACGTACAGTGAAGTGCATAAAGGAGGAGCCCTGAGACAACTGGACAGCAGTGCTAACTCGGGCAGGTCAGAGTCCCCTCAGCCTGGGCAGCACTGGGGACCTGGTCAGGCACATCAGAGATTAAAGTACTAGGCTAGATCTCACGCGGCAGACAAGCTGCCCACAAACTGGTTCTACGTGCTTCTCAGCAGCGGCAGCAGCAGGTGCCTCCCTACTGCAGCCCCCTCAGCCCCAGAGCATCTGGGAACACACCTGCCACCACCTCAGCCCAAGCACACGCCTGAGTTTGTGAGCCCAGGGCAGACAACAGTAACACTGATATTCTAGGAGCAAGGGGGAGATGTCTAGACCGTGACAGGGGAGAAACAGAGGACTGCATTCTGACAGGAGCCATGGGTAGGGGCTAGAGGCCAGCTTGTCCTAGTCACTGTCTCTCCTAAGTAGTTCCAGACTTCAGCTCTCCATCCTTGGCCTCCATGACCCAGAGTGACGTCATGCACTCCAGCAGCCGCTTCCCTTCCAGCCTGATTCGGAAGTGGCTGGGCAATGCGTGGCCGGCTTACACGGGGAACACTGAGGGGAGTGCTTCGCACTCGAAGTTTCCTCTTGGTGAAGGGCCCTAGAAGGGAAGCCCAGCAGGCGCCTGCCTCGCCTCCTGTCCACCGCTGGAAACAGTTCCCAGACCTCCAGTAGGCCATCAACTCCACGGTCCAGTTTGTTTTCGCCTGTGGTGGTTTTAGGTTTTGCTTTGCTGTTATTTGTTTTAACGGTTTCTTTTTGTTTGTGACAGAGTATGGAAGCAAATTACCATATGGCCAGCCCGTACTCACTTCCTAGCTCAGGCTGGCCTGGTACGCCTGCCTCAACTGCCTGAGTGCAAGACTGCAAGCATGCACCTTTGTGCCCAGGTCTTAGTTTAGTTTAGAGATTGAAAAACTGAAGCGCAGGTTACTCAAGGCCAGACAGCTGGGATGCAAGCACTGCCCAGAGTCGTTACTGCTGGCTTTTGACTTTCTCTTCCCAGGGCCACTAGACAGATACATAGCGGGCAGTCTGAACTTTATAATAAAAGGGGAAAACTGAAAGAACTTGAAGAACCCTCTTTTGTCACTGTATGTACATATGTGTGACGGGGTGCACATGTGTGTAGAGGCCAGAGGCTGGCCCTGGGTATTGTTCTCAGTCACTCTGTACCTTTTTTTTGTTTTGTTTTGTTTTGTTTTGTTTTTTTGGTTTTTCGAGACAGGGTTTCTCTGTGTAGCCCTGGCTGTCCTGGAACTCACTCTGTAGACCAGGCTGACCTCGAACTTAGAAATCCGCCTGTCTCTGCCTCCCAAGTGCTGGGATTAAAGGCGTGCGCCACCACGCCCGGCTGTACCTTTTTTTAAATGTGTGCACACGTGTGTCTATGAGTATACTACATGTATTCACATATCCACAAAGGCCAAAGCGGGCATCCAAACCCCTGGAGTTAGGGTTTCAGATACTTGTAAGGTGCCCACTGTGAGTGCGGGAACCAAGCTCAGTTCTCAGGAAGGTCAGCACATGCCCTAAGCTGATGAGTCATCTCCATCTTAATGTCTGAGATAGGCTCTTTCACTGATTCTACCAGACTGGCTAGTCCTCTTGTCGTGCCTCCTCAGCACTAGGGTCAGAGAGAAGTGCGACCACTCACCCCTCACATGTATGCAGCAAGCATGCATCCCACTGTGCATCTCCTCGGCTGTTTGTCGTTTTCATTTAAAAATCAAAATAAAACCAAACAAAAATCAACCTGGTTATTTTCGAAGGCGTACTCCGACTGAGCACCAAGGCCAGCCTGGGCTACAGAAGGAGTCAGGTCAGTGAGACCCTTTCTCAACGGGCAGCTCCGTGGCAGAGCCCTTGCCGATGTGCACAGAGTCCTGGGGTCACCCCCAGCACTGCAGAAGCACAACACATGAGCTAGGCTTGAGCACGAGCCCCACGCAGTGGCCGGGGCTCCCACCTCTTCCTTGAAAGGTATGCTCCTGAGACCATTCTCTTCCTAGCCCTGCTCCTAATCCTTTTCAGTTAATTATTTTCAGTCTATAAAAACTGAAAGAAATACTAACATAAACTTCACATTAGCAGGAGGAGTCAGGTTAGAGGTAAGACGAAGATGCTGTGGTAAATAGCAGGGAGCCCCATTTTCAAATGGCTTAGAAGTAAAGAAATAGCAAATGTCAAAAAAACAAACAAACAAAAAAACCAAACAAAAAAAACCAGAATCCTCTCCGCAGCTGTAAGGCGCAGACAAGCCCACCACATGAGTCTGTCAGTCCTACTCCTCCACTTCTCAACTTTATCCAACTGACAGTGCAGGACAGGACAGTTCCTTATTCCAGTTACAGCCCTTGGAAGATGTTCAGCATCATGTCTGGCCATTAGCAAAGAGGATGCCAAGTGTAGGCTGAAACTCCACATTCCAACTTTGACTTCAACATAGAAAATGGGCAAAGAAAAGAGCTGAGGATGTCCCAGAACAGACCAGAGACATCACACTGATGGTTAAGAAAGCACGATTCAGCCAGGCGTGGTGGCGCACGCCTGTAGTCCCAGCACTTGGGAGGCAGAGGCAGGTGGATTTCTGAGTTCGAAGCCAGCCTGGTCTACAGAGTGAGTTCCAGGACAGCCAGGACTACACAGAAAAAACAAAAAAAAAAAAAACAAAAAAAAAAACAAAAAAAAAACAAAACAAACAAACAAACAAAAAACAAAAAAAAAAAGAAAAAAAAAAGAAAGCACGATTCACAGCAAGACAGAAAAGCAAAGAAAAAAATCGACCTTGTCAAGTGCATAATGAAGCGTTAAAGCAAAAACATCTCCAAAGCATCCAAAGGGAAAGGAAACACTCATATCAAATTTCTAAACAAACAGGGAAGAAACCCGACAGCACTGTACCCAGCACAAGGATTCTCAACACAAGGACAAGGCTAGACCTTGCAGTTCACGCCTGTAATCCCAGCTCTGGGGATGAGGCAGGAAGATTTCCAACTGACAGCAGTGGAGACATGCATTTTATCTTCACATCTGAGGCCAGCCTGGGCTACAACGACCACCAACAAACAAGGAGAACAGGATCTTTTCCACTAACAAACCTATAAAAGACTTCCAGCCAATGCACTTTAGGAAAACAACTGGACAGAGAGGGAAGGCGGGGGCAAGACATCAGACATGATAAGCAGATGGCCCATGCCATGGACAAGCACGTGCTGCGGTGGAGAGGCCGCTGAGCTCACTGTGAAGGGGTCAATCTGTTTACTAACACTGCTCTTCCCTCCTCAGTCAGATCCCCGTGTAAGACAACCCTGCAGCTGTCACACATCTGTAACCCCACGTCATGAAGCAGGAGGTGGATCTCTGTGTTCAGAACCAGCCTGGTCTGCATATTGAGTTCTAGGAGAGCCAGGCTACAACACCATCTATTCAACTGTCATGATTTCCAAGTACGAATTAGTCATTCTCTCCCACTGACTTAAGGACCGTGGGAGGTGAGGTGTGGGAAGGACAAGAGCCCAGGTGCCCAGTCTCTGTGAGGAACAACTGAGGCTCAGACTGGTACTCTGGTGACTCTGGGGAGTATCCCACCAGTCAGACATGGTGGCTGTCACCTGTAATCCTGGCACTTGAGGTAACAGCAGGATGTGCAGCAGTCCAAGGGCACCTGGCTACACACCAAGTTTGAGGCCAGGCTGGGAAACCTGAGAGACCCTGTCTCAAAAGAAAACATGGGGTAGGGTGAGCCAGATGCCTCAGGAGGTAAAGGCACTTGCCACACCAGCATGGCAACCGGAGTTGGATTTCCAGACACCACAACGGAAGGAGAAAACCAACTCCTGAAAGACGTCCTCTGACCTCTACACATATGGACATATATATGCACACACAGTGAGTGTCCACTCACAATCTCCAACACCGTGTCCTCTGCCTAGAAAGCCCTTTCCTTCTCTGCAAGGCCAATCCTCCACCTCTTTTTTTTTTTTTTGGTTTTTTGGTTTTTCGAGACGGGGTTTCTCTGTGTAGCCCTAGCTGTCTTGAAACTCACTCTGTAGACCAGGCTGGCCTCAGAAATCCGCCTGCCTCTGCCTCCCAAATGCTGGGATTAAAGGCGTGCGCCACCACGCCCGGCTCCTCCACCTCTTAAAGGGCAGACGGCAAGCACCAGCCCTCCAGCTGTCCTGGCCACCATGCGGCCTCCTGATCCACTCCAGTTGCATCAGGACTGGCCAGGACCCTCGGTGGGCGCTCAGCAGAGCCCTGTGTTACTGCCGTGACTCCTGGTTTCTCACCTGCAGATTCTGAGCCTCTTGAAGATAAAAAGCATGTCACTTCTTTGTCCCTTACCACCCCTTACAGGACACAGTGACAGGCAGAATAAGCAGTATCAGAAAGATAGCACCGGTTATTTTTTGAGACTCAGATCAACAGAAAGGTTATTTCCCAGCAAAGCAAAGGAGACTTGAAAGAGACAATAGGAACATTCAAGAGACAATCAGGCCCTCCGAGGACGTTACTCTCTGCTCTGGAAGTAGGACAGGGTAATTTTAATTTTAGAACATATTTATATGTCAAATTGTATTATTGCACATTGGTTTTTAAAACATTCGTTTAACCAGCCTAGCTAGACAGAGACTAGTTAAGACATGAATTCAGGCCGGGCGGTGGTGGCGCACGCCTGTAATCCCAGCACTTGGGAGGCAGAGGCAGGCGGATTTCTGAGTTCGAGGCCAGCCTGGTCTACAGAGTGAGTTCCAGGACAACCAGGGCTACATAGAGAAACCCTGTCTCGAAAGACAAAAAAAAAAAAAAAAAAAAAAAGACATGAATTCAATTGGGCTTAAACATCAATATCATTCTCTTGCGTAGCTTAAAAGAGAGAAAATTCATGAATACCTTGCCAGTTCCAGGAGGCCCTGCCAACAAGACAGCTCTTCCAGCCATTTTCTTGCTTTTGATTAATTCTACTATGACGCCGCATGCCTGCACAAAACAGAAAGAAACAATCAGTCAATCTTAAAATGTTTCATGGTGGAACCAGTTCAGGGCTTGGGCCACACAGCTCGCATGCTCTTTTGAGACAATACATCTGGACACCGCTGCTGTGGGGTGGAGGGGTGGAGGCGAGGCAGCGAAGCCATGTGCTCCAGCTCACACCACTTGATTGCTGCCCTGGAGAGAGAAGGGTAATGAGCCGATGAGACACCACCGTGTGGCTATGGAGAGCAGGGGAGGGAGCTTTCTCATACACTGTATGCAACATTTAAAGCCCTGGGCAGAAATCTACATTTCAAGCAAAAATTGCAAATTCAAAATAAGCAAAGCAGAAGTTTGGTATGTCTAAGGGACAGCATGTTGTCACAGCCAGAGTATAGTGACCAAGATGGAAAGGGGAGGGTGAGGCAGGGAGAGGCCAGCACAGACCTGGCACTACTTAACAGAGGCAGCAGGGCTGGCCATTCCAGGCCAGTTTGGCTACAGCAACATTATCTAAACAAAAAGGGTATGCTATGGATCCACCCAATAGAAGAACTGGAAAGGGCTGATGAGATTGCTGAGTGGGTGAAAAGCACCACGGCAGCCACAGGGCTGCATCGCACTTGCACACATTTTGTCAAATAGGAAAAAAAACCAAGAAATATGTATCAGCTAAGGAAGCCAGGTGTAATGGCCCATGCCTTTAATCTTAGCACTTGGGAGGCAGAGGCAGGCAAATCCCTGTGAACTCAAGGCCAGCCTGGTTTCTAGAGTCCCAGGACAATCAGAGCTGCACAGTGAGACCCTGTTGTGAAAACAAACAAAAATACCAGCTAACATCAGAAGAATAGGAAGAGTAAGATACTGAGTACCAGGGTGGCTGCTGGTGTGAGCAGTCACATGAGAACCCGGTGCAGAAGCAGGTCCAGAGCAGCTCTGAAGTCACATACACTCCAGTTTATATCCTGGCGTTTCACCTGAAGTGAGTGGCCTCGGACTTACTTTACCTACAACCCCTATGAAACACTATTACTCCTCTGAATGCAAGTGTTCAAAACAGCCATACACATAAAGGCTTACGGGTAAAGTGTGCTGATGTCTGCGTTTACTCTGAATTGTGACAGTAGACATACATGAACAGATACACCATAAGGCATCACTGTAAAATGCTAAATGTAGAATTTAGGCACACTGGGATTTACTGTGTAAACACGCCAATGCTTTTGTATGTCTAGAAAGCATCAGACCAAAGGGAGGTTTATTAAACAGAAAGGAAATAAGAAACAATAGACTCAGCCAGGCGGTGGTGGCACACGCCTGTAATCCCAGCACTCTGGCAGGCAGAGGCAGGCGGATTTCTGAGTTCGAGGCCAGCAGGGTCTACAGAGTGAGTTCCAGGACAGCCAGGGCTATACAGAGAAACCCTGTCTTGAAAAAAACCAAATCCAAAAAAACAAAGCAAAACAAAACAAAAACAAACAAACAAACAAAAACAAAAAAAAGAAAGAAACAATAAACTCAAAGCTTCCTGGCAAATAGAAAGCTTTAAACCATTACCTGCTTCCAAGACAAAATGCAAACATTTCCCTTTTGGATAGATAATGCTTTTTGCTGGCACTTTCTGTGTACAAGAGGCTGAGAAAGCAGTCTTCACCACATGTAAAAAGCAAGTTTTTGTAGACACTGAGCCTCTGCAGAGTTTAGAGTGGAGGAGGCTGAAGAAATGGGAAGAGTACTAATTTGGGGTGGGGTGGGGTGGGGTGGGGGTGGGGTGGAGGAGGAATACCAGCCTCATTACTGCGGAATTGGAAGGTGGTTAGGCCGCCTGACCCACCTTTAACTTTTTCGTATGCAAAACAGTACTGATCGAAAGACCTGGTATGACTTTAAGAAGACTGAACTGGAAAAGCTAGAATGCTTGGATGGGGAATGGGTCAGACTGTTCCTCCTCACCGCTCCACTTAATAGATCAGCTCCCAGGCCCAAAGAACCCATATCAACTCTGAAAACTTAGCCAATTTTATACTTAACCCCACACCTTCCACTGGGTTTCCGGTAAGGCCTAATTTGCGTGCTGTGACCCGCAAAGGATGCAACCTTTGCTCGCTAGTGTGATTCTCACTTCTCAGACTGATGTTAGTGGGTCCTGGTCCCGCCGCCCAAGCCTCGCGCACACGCCCCACGCCCACCTCTCTCGCGTTCTCCTGGCCCACGAGCCCGGAGGCCGCCTGCTTGGCCAGGCCGCTCTCGTCCAGCCCCAGACCCTTCACGTGGCTGTGGGACGCGATGCGCTGCGTCTTCGTGGTGCTCTTCACCTCCTCAATCTTCATTTTGCCGAGTGTCTGGAGACGCAACCTGCGTGGAGGGGAAGGAACTAGGGCACGCCGGGCGCCAGGGTTACCACGCGGCCGTTACTAGGCCGCTCCCCGAGACCCGCCCTTATTGGCATGCCATTGGTGGAAGCCAGAAGGCTTCGCTTTCGATTGGCTAAAAGCTACGCCGGCTGGTTTCACCCACCAACTTCCGCCTGTGTCACAGGGTAAGTTCCCCCGGGGCAGGCATTTCCTGCCCTGGCCAGGTTTGACTGGGAACTGCCGGATACTTAAGCACTGTTAATGTGAATGCAAGGGTTTTAGTTATAAACGCCTCTTTTTTTTTTCTTCAGGCTTTATACATAAAATAATTTCCTCAGAAATTTGATTCGTTAGCCGGGCAGTGGTGGCGCACGCCTTTAATCCCAGCACTTGGGAGGCAGAGACAGGCGGATTTCTGAGTTCGAGGCCAGCCTGGTCTACACAGTGAGTTCCAGGACAGCCAGGACTACACGGATAAACCCTGTCTCGAAAAAACAAAGCAAAAAAAAACCAAAACAAAACAAATAACATTGTGAGAAAAACCAATTTTCTTTAAATACCTTCTTAAGATTGGTGTCAGAAAGCCCTTAGTCAAAAAATTGCTAGGCAGAATGATTCTATTTGAATTTGATTCTGTTTCTGTTTGGGGTAAGATTAATAAATCAAAAGTTATTTCCTACTACCTGTTATATCAAACAGGTGGCTTCCTATAAAAAATTTAATTTCTCTGACCTTTATTTAATTTTCCTTTCTTTCCTCTATATTTCTTTTATATTTGGCATAATAAGCACCTCTTTAATGCTTATTTTTTCTTTAGAATATGTTTGTGCCAAGGTGAGTCACTCCTTCACTGACAAATGTTAGATCTTTCCCAGGTGCTTGGATGTCCCGAGAGTACTCTCAACAGAGCAGGTGCCCAAACTTCTCCTGTGCCCACCAAACTATTTAGACACCCCAAGAATGCCCCGAGGAGGCTGCCTAGTCAAGCATTGTCCCCCTTTTTTCTTCCAGAATACACTAGGTCCTGAAGGCACTATTCCAGTCAAAGCTTTTCAATCACTTCATACCATAATTTTGGTCATTACATGCCCAGTAAAAAGAAGGACAGAAGAAAGGGAAGGAGGAAGGAAAGGGAAAGATGTGTTTGTGTAAGCCTGGTCTAGAACTCAAGGACCCAGACCTGTCTCTGCCTCCTGCGTTGCTGGGATTAAAGGTGCTGCCGCCTTACTCTGATCAGCCATTTTCACCAGTCTGGAGTGGATGCAGATCTCCAGGCAGCCGAACAAACCCTGCCTATGATTGGTGAAAATATGATCCTTCATTTGAATGAGCAACTGCTCTGTTATTGGTGCAAATATGGTAGTTCGTTTTCACAATCCGCCGTGACATGCTTCATTTTCATGAAGGGCTGGACTAAGCACAGCAAACACTCTTGTTTACCCTCCCCGACATCCGGGCTATCTAAGCAGGTGTCCCTCACTTAAAAGTCAGCCAGGAGGTAACCTTCCTGTGCTGTGCAATGCACAGCTGTGTTGCAACATTAGGCCTATTGTAAGATCTCTCCGTCTTCCCACCTGTATTAACAGTACTGTGGGCCGAGCTGGTAATATGAAGACGACAAGCCAAGTGGCTGCAGCAGTAAGGACAGTGATGAGAGGTCGCTAGAGAGTTCCAGAGCGACTGGGAACAGAAGCGACGAGTGACTGGCAGCAGAGAAACCAGAGGCAGAGATGGCTAGACAAGTCCCATGGAGCACCAAGTCTTCTTGTTTTATTATTTTATTTATCTCTGTGGGTGTTTTGCCTACAGGTGTAAATATACCATGCAGTGCCCAAGGACATCAGAAGAGAATGCCAGATCCTCTAGAATGGAAGTTACTGATGGTTGTGAGCCACCATTTGGGTGTTGGGAATTGAATTTGAGTCCTCTGTAAGAACACCAGTGCTCCTAACTGCAGAGTCGTCTCTCCAGCCCAGGGAACTTTAAGTTTTAAGGGTCAACATTTATAACACCAGACAGGAACCAACACAGAAGGAAGAGTTGAGGGTTCCACCACTTGACCCACTTAGAAAATGCTGGCAGACATCATCACTTCCTGCTAGAAGCTGTGTATAACAACAGTTGCTATGTTCAGGGGCCACAGGTAGTTTAAACCAAGAGTGATGAGCTGCCAACCTGAGTGCCCAGAGCTGGACACCTCTGGCAACAGGCAACAGAGCCCTGGCTCTCAGAACTGAAGGTGTAAGCCTCTTCTCTGCCAGTCGAGCCCCTGGGCTGTGACTCTCAAGAGTTGGAGACTCCCAGCACTGAAGATCTTTGTACCTACCTAGGATTTCTATCTGAGCAGAGTAGAAGGACTCAGCCATCTTATTGGTTATGGTGGGGTCACTTCCTAACACCAGAAAACAAAAACTACAGGCTAAAGAAATTCAAAGACTGGCCCAAGCAAGAATACACAACAAATCATCAAAACTGGAACTTCAGGCTTGAAATCCTGTGCCATATTCATCTAATCCCACAACTCAGGGGAGACAATAAGTCAGAAAATATGTTTTGTGAGGTTACATAGTGATAGATTGTCTACCTACACAGCTGTACCTCCATCCATTCAATAGGCAGTTGTTAGAACAGTGTGACCAGACACTATAGTGTACTCAGAAACAGGAAATAGCCTTGATGAGTGGGGTAGTTTGAATAGGAATGTCCCCTGTCTTAGGGTTTCTATTCCTACACAAACATCATGACCAAGAAGCAAGCTGAGGAGGAAAGGGTTTATTCAGCTTACATTTCCACATTGCTGTTGATCACCAAAGAAGTCAGGGCTGGAACTCAAGCACGGCGGGAAGCAGGAGCTGATGCAGAGGCCTTGGAGGGAATGTTGCTTACTGACTTGCTTCCCCTGGCTTGCTCAGCTTGCCTTCTTATAGAACCCAAGACTACCAGCCAAGGGATGGCACCACCTCCCTTGATCACTAATTGAGCCCTCCTCCCTTGATCACTAATTGAGAAAATGCCCCACAGCTGGATCTCATGGAGGCACTTCCGCAACTGAAGCTCCTTTCTCTGTAATAACTCCAGCCTGTGTCAAGTTGACACACAAAACCAGCCAGTACAATTGACCCCTTGTCAACTTGACACACAAACACATCACTATTAAGCCTCAACCCTTACTTTCTTATTCATCCCCAAGATCCAAATAACTTTAAAAGTCACACAGTCTTTATGTATTAAAAGTTCAATCCCTTTAAAATGTCCAATATCTTTTAAAATTCAAAGTCTTTTAAAAATTCAAAGTCTCTTAACTGTGGGCTCCACTAAAATATCTTCTTACTTCAAGAGGGAAAAATATCAGGGCACAGTCACAATCAAAATCAAGCTCCAATTGTCCAATGTCTGGGATCCACTCACAATCTTCTGGGCTCCTCCAAGGCCTTGGGTCACTTCTCCAGCTCTGCCCTTTGTAGCACACACCTTGTCTTCTAGGCTGTTCTTGGTGGTCTTCTAATGGTACTGGCATCTCCAAAACATTGCTGCCTTCCGCTGTAACTAGGTTTCACCAGTAGCCTCTCATAGGCTCTCTTCCTGGTGCCAAGCCTCAACTCCTTTGCATGGCCCCTTCAGTCCTGGGCCATCAATTGCAACTGAGGCTGCACCTTCACCAATGGCCTTCCACAGCCTCTCACAGTGCTGAGCCTCCACTGCTCTTCATGACCCCTTCATGCCTTCAAAACCAGTGCCACCTGGGTGACTTACACATTACCACGTCCAGCCACAGCACAAGGTACAACCTTGGGTATCTCAGGAACACAGCCTCAGTGTGCTCTTAGAAAACACTTCCCAGAAGATTTCGCCTCCATGATGCTGGTCTCTTCTTAATCACTACTAATTTCTTAGCTCCAGCTAACCAGCATCAATAGTCCCAGTAATGCAAAGGTTTTGCTTAAGTAGTTCTAATGTCTTGTTAATCACAGCTGATTCTTCAGCCCCAGCTAACCAAAACCACAGAATCTTCACAATCAAAATAGCAACAGTCCTGATAAGAGTCTTTAATCTTCCCTCTGAAATTTCACAAGCCAGGCCTCCATCTTCTGCACTGTTCTCAACATTGTCTTCCAAACTCCTACAGAACATCCCACCGAGTTCTTAACATCCCAATGGCTCTTCTAGCTCAAAGTTCGAAAGTCCTTCCACAATCTTCCCCAAAACATGGTCAGGTTGTCACAGGAATACCCCATTATGCTGGTACCAATTTGTCTTAGTCAGGGTTTCTATTCCTGCACAAACATCATAACCAAGAAGTAAACTGGGGAGGAAAGGGTTTATTGAGCTTACACTTCCACATTGCCATTGATCACCAAAGGAAGTCAGGACTGGAACTCAAGCAGCTCAGGAAGCAGGAACTGATGCAGAGGCCACGGAGGGATGTAACTGGCTTGCTTGAGGTAGAGGAAGTACACCATTGTGGGGGTGGGCTTTGGAAGTCTCAGAAGCTCAGGTCAGTGCTCTGCCTCTTGCCTGCCCTTTAAGATGTAGAGCCCTCAGCTACCTCTCCAGCACCATCTCTGCCTGCATGTCACCATGTTGTCTGCCATGATGATAATAGACTAAACCTTTAAACTGCACACCAACCTATGGTGGTTTGAATATGCTTGGCCCAGAGAGAGGCATTATTAGGAAGTGTGGCCTTGTTATAGGAAGTGTGTCACTGAGGGTGTAGGCTTTGAGACTCTCTTCCTAGCTGCCTGGAAGTCAGTCTTCTGTTTGCCTTTGGAACAAGATATAGAACTCTCAGCTCCTCCCATGCTATGTCTGCCCGGATGCTGCATGCTGCCTGCCTTAATAATAATGGACTGAACCTGTAAGCTAGCCACAATTAAAAGTTGTCCTTTATAAGAGTCGCCTTGGTCATGGTGTCTCTTCGCAGCAATGAAAACCCTAAGTAAGACACAGCCCCAATTAAATATTTTCTTTTATAAGAGTTGCTGTGGTCATGGTGTATCTTCCCAGCAGTAAAACCCTAAGACAACGAGCCTACAAGGAGTTGGAGAACATGCAACAAATGTGTGAGGACATGCATACATGCATGTGCCATCAGAGGCCAGAGAGGGCATTGGAACCCCTGGACTTGTGGTTATTAGGTAGTTGTGATCTGGTGTGGGCAGTGGGCCCCAAACCCAGGTCCTCGGCAAGAACAGCAAGTGCTCTTAGCCACAGAGCCATCTCTCCAGCCTAGATCTTAATACATTTTCAAAGAGTGAAATCAGACATAAAATTTCCCTAATCACAATGGACTGAAACTTGAAACATAAAACTGAGTACAGTACAAAATTTACAAAGATGTAGAGATTTTGAAGCATTTTCTTCCTTTGCATTTTGACATGGTGGGGCTCCGGCTGGCCTTGACTTCTCTGTGCGGCAGAAACTCTCCTCAAGCTCCCAGTCCTCCAGGTTTGCTTCCCAAGTGCTAGGATCACAGGTATGTGCCACCACACCCGGCAGCAACATAGTCCTGGACCATCAGCATGGCAAAGAGCAGATGGCAAGGGAACTGGAAAGCAGCCTTAAGCACATGAGCGTGCACCGGAGATCCCAGCACCTGGGAAGTGGAAACTGGAAGACCCCAAATCCAGGCGAGACTGTGCTGCATAGAAGAAGGAGATGAGAAGAATTCTGGCCTCTTACATACGATGAACCTTGACGCATTCAAAGTAAAACAAACTAAGGGATGGGGGTGGGGCAGACTCAGTGGTAGAGCACTTGCCTAGCATGCATGAGGCCTTGAATTCAATCCTTAATACTACAAAACACACACACACACACACACACACACACACACACACACACACACATGGAGTAAGTCACTGCTACCATCTATAGACAATGGATTGGTTTTTTCAGACTTTAGTTTTAGTTTTAGTTGTGTGTATATGTATGCCATGAATGCAGGTGTTTGTGGGACCCACCTTGAGAGCTGGATGATGATGTAGACTCAGGTCCATCCGAAGAGCAGGAAGCACTCTTACCAGCTGAGCTCTCTCTCCTATCTGATGAATTCTTTTCTTTTTTGTTTTTGTTTTTTTGGTTTTTTTTTTTTTTTACATAAAAAGGTAATTTATTAAATATTTTTACTGAAAGATTAAAAAAAAAAAAGCATGTCCCAACAGTCAATTGAGGGCAAATGGGTAGAATAAGTTTTTAAGGTTCCTGGTTTTAAATGCCATACAGGGTAGCAGTAAGTTAGAAATAACCACTCCCATGGTTATGTCCAACACACAAGTGAACATAAACTCCTTCTGAGCACCCTACGTAGGTCTTTTATTTTTTAATCCAAAACCAGATTTTTTTGTTTTTGTATTTTTTGAGACAGGGTTTCTCTGTGTAGCCCTGGCTGTCCTGGAACTCACTCTGTAGACCAGGCTGCCCTCGAACTCAGAAATCCGCCTGTCTTTGCCTCCCAAGTCCTGGGATTAAAGGCGTGCGCCACCACTGCCCGGCTCAGACAATGCACTTTAATGGTTAAAAGCACAGTCAACAAACAAGAGAATAAAGAAGTTAGACTTTGTCAAATTAAAGGCATCAAAGAACAATATGAACTCACTGAAGAGACAATGGGGCTTGGGAGGGAGGTGGAAGGAGGCTCGGCAGTTAAGATCACTTGCTGCTCTTGCAGAGGACCCAGCTTCAATCCCCGGGATCCACATAGAGCTTCGCTCAACCACTAGACATTCCTGTGGTGCACAGACACACATGTAGGCAAAACACTCATAAACATAAAATAACAATTTTTAAAATGTGTAAAGACTTGGTATTTCTCCAAAATGACATGAACAGCAAGAAGAGAGAGGCTCTATGCATTAGGTCTGGCTCAGTGAAAATCAGAACCCCACTGAGACACTCCCCTCATTCACACTCAGACTGCTGTACTTAATTAACTAAAGGGAGAATACCATTGTATTCATGTCAGACATGGTGGCTGGTACCTTTACCCATTGCACCATCTTGCCAGTCCAGTTTTGTGTGTGTGTGTGTGTGTGTGTGTGTGTGTGTGTGTGGTTTGCGTTGTTTCATCTGATCCCGAGTCTCACACTATGCAGCCCTGGCTGTCCTGGAACACACAGAAATCTACCAGCCTCTGCCTCTAGAGTTCTGGGCTTAAAACTGTGGGCTCTTACCCTCAGCTTCTCACTGTTTCTTGGATGAAGCCGCTTGTACTCTAGGTAAGCCTAGGCTGGTCAAACAGGATAATGGGTCGTATCAGGGTCCAGGCTGGGCCATGGAGCCAGGGCTAATGACTTCCCAGGGACCTTGAGGAATGGAAGCAAGGAGCCTCCTGGGCCAGCCAAGGCCTAGATGCTGACTGCTGCAGCGCAGTCGGCTCTGGAGACACTGTATTCTGCAGGAGGAAGTGACGGGAGCTGATGGCATGGTCCGAACTGGGGTGGGCTTTTGCCATGCTCTCTGATCTGTGGCTCAGAGTGGCACTGGCAGATTATGTCCAGAACTTGGAATATCAGCTAGCTAAACTGGAGGCTTGGGGGACAACCTCCTCCAGGGTTCGCGTGGGACACACAGAGGCAAGCACACAGTTAATACAATCAAGGCAGTAAAACCCTCAGAGAAAAGGCACATTTCTATCTTGTTCCTGAAAGAATCTTTAAAACCCAAACTCAAATCAAAGAGCACAGTATAATAACTTCCTGTGGGCAAGTTTATAATTAATCCTGGATTAATTGGCCTTAATGAAGTTGAATTAATTACCGGCTGTTTGTAAAGAACTTTGAACTACCTGAGTACAAAACGGCATTAAGAAAGGCAGAAAGAAGCCGCATCACATTAACATGAAGAATGAATCCGAGTAATCGCAGCTCTGCAGGCTGGATCCCGCCAGTGGCGCTCTTAGGACTGTACTCAGCCTGGGCCGCCATCCTGGTCCAAGGAGGCGGCTGCAGAGGAGGCTGCCTTCTCAGTGCTAGGGTCACAGTGTGTCCACCCCAGCCACAGCTCCAGTCTGTGTGACCGTGCCAGGCTCAGATGTGTTTTCAGGGGATCCTGGGCTGCCCCCCCAAGTGAGTGGGAGACATTTAATGGATGAGGAACAAAAGAACAACCCCCCGAAGTGTGTTAAGCGGTGGACATATATAGCTCACTGGCAGAGCAGTGAGGCCCCAGGGTTAACCCTCAAACACCCCAAAAACAATATCATGTTAAAGAATGATATATGCAGAAGATAGACCAGAGAAAAGGAGAGGAGAGAGAAGGGACAGGTAGGTCTGATGAAGTATGCAGTTCAGGGCACTGCTCGCTGAGGGCGTGCCAGTAGAGCTTGAAGAAGGTGAGGAGCGCCGTGGAGGATTTTGGGAGAACATTCTAGGATATTCTCCCAGGCTTTATAGGTGTGGGGAGTACTCCTGCTAATAGAAAAGAGAGGTAAGGCTGTGAGGAACAGGAACAGGTTCAGGGGGCCTAGAACAGTGACTATTGTAAATTAAGATCCTCACCAGATGCCAACACACACCTATCAGAAGAGCTACAATGAAAACAAAGCTGAGACCATCAACTATCTGGCTGAAACCCTGCAGCACAGCTGGGTGGCGGGGGAGGGGAGAGCAGAACAGCTGCTTGGGAGCCAGCCTAGCAGGTTGTTAAAAGTGAAATAGACTCATCTTGTGTCTTAGGGTCATCATCGCTGTGATGAAACACCATGACCAAAGCAACCTGTGGAGGAAAGGGCTTACCAGATTTATAACTTCCACATCGTCATCACCGAAGGAAGTCGGGACAGGAAACTATGGCTGATGCACGGCCCGTGGAGGGGTGCTGCCTACCAGCTTGCTACTCTTGGATTGTTCAGCTTTTCTTATAGAATCCAGGACCACCAGCCCAGAAACGGCACCACCCACAATAAACTGGTCCCTCCCACCTCAATCACCAATTAAGAGTGTTGATCGGAAGAGATATGGAAAAGATGGTTTTCTCACAAAACACACGGGGATCGTAGAGTGAGGTGAAAGGTGTCCCATTTTTGTTTGATCTGAGACAAGTCACATCTTGTAACCCTGGGCTGTTCTAGAAATCACTATGTAGACCAGGCTGGCCTCAGACCTGTGATCTTCCTGCCTCTGTTATGATTACAGGCATGTACCACAATGCCAGACAGGAATTGGAATTTTAGGTGTCGGATAGCCTGGAGGCAAGGGCTCAGACAGCTCACCAGGCTTGTCCTGAACTTGCTTTGTGGTTGAAGCTGGCCTTGAGCGCCTGAACTTCCTGTCTCTATCTTCTAAGTACTGGGCTAAGAGTCTCATTCTTGACACATCTACTTAGTTGAGATGACAACTAGGCTACAGAGATACTTGGGTGCCACCATGCTTGGTTTATGTGGTGCTGGGGATAGAACCCTAGGGTCCCAGGTGAATGCTAGGCAAACACTCTACCAAATGACCCATGTCCCTGGCTGTTGAGGTTTGCTCTGTTGCTATGTATAGTAATGCTAACCCACACCCTAATGCCTACGCCTACTAGGGACTTCTGTTTACAAACTTTTGTTGTGCAAACCTTGTTCTTTGATTTAAACCTATTGGTTAAATAAAATTGGCTACAGCCAATTACTGGAGGGATTGAGGTAGGTTGGAAGTGACCTGGCAGGTGGAGAAAAGGTGGGGGTTGGGGGGAGGAGGAGGAGGAAGGAGAAGGAGAGAGAGGAAACTGCCCGGCATGGGGGGTGGGTAGACAATGAGTACATGGCCAAGAGAAACAGCAAGTATCTGGGGTAGCCAGGCCAGCAGTTAGAAGAGTAGATTAGGAGTCACCCCCAAGCAATTGTCAGAGCCAAATAAAATAACCATAGTCCGAGTCTCATTTATTTGTAAGCTAGTCCGGATAAGCTTAAATTAATTTTACTACACCTAGAATTCTTTTAGGGAAAAATTCATAGTACAATGAAGTCCTCCAGAACCAGCTTGACAATAACCAACTCACAGCTGCTACACATTCCTCTTCTTTTAAGTTTCTAGTTTGGGTAGCTTTTAATTCCCATAATTTCAAATACATCATAGTAGGGTCTGAAGATCTGGCTCCATGGTTAAGAGCTCTGAGTACATTCACAGAGGAGAGCTTGCAGTGAGGTGGCTGGGAACAGAATCACATGGTGGGTGACCAGCAGGTATGCCCTCTTCTGACCACTGAAGGCATTACACACATGCCGTACACTGGATGCACATAGCATACCATACACATGCAGTCAAAACACTCATACACATAAAATAAAAATAAATAATTAATTTGTAAACATCCAAATATAGCATAATGACTTTTAAGGTACATTTGATGTCTTTACAGTATTTTGCTAGTTTATAAAAAGTAGACAGAAATACCCTACTAGAATATGTCTTTTTGTGAAGACTTCTTCCCTGGGGGACAAAGAGACAGGCTGAGGCATGCAAAGCTCCTAAAGCCACTGTCTTGAAGCACCATTCAAAAGCTCATGGTGACAGTTTGCTGGTCTGTGGCCTGGGCCAGCTGTGTGTCTAGAACCCACAAAGGAAGGACACTTTGCTGATGCCACAACACACATCTCAGTGTGCTGAGATCCTCTTTCCTGGGAGTCTCCTGGCCTTCAACGCTGAGTAGCTCTCTGAAGTGTCCCTACTATGTGTTCTGAAAGACCATGCTGTCATACTTAGGGTTAGCTAACAAACAGCTTCTCTTTCCTAACCTCACACCTGCTGCTTCTGTCCCAAATGATCCTTCTGTGAGTCTTTTGCAGTGTCGCTCGGTCTCATGCATGGCTGGCCTTCTCACTGTCCCTTTGCCCCTCAACCATACTGTCTGTAGTAGATTGAAAGAGAATGGCCCCATAGACTTATAGGTTTGAATGCTTGGTCACCAGGGAGTGGCACTATTTTAAAGGAATAGTGGAATATCCTTATTGGAAGAAATGTGTCAATGTGGTGGGCTTTGAGGTTTCAAAATCTCATACCAAGCCCAGGCTCTCTCTTTATCTACCTGTGGATTTGAATGTAGAACTCTCAGTTATTTCTCTACCACCATGTCTGCCCTGTCTGCTGCCACGCTCCCTGCCATGATGATAATGAACTGAACCTCTGAACCTGTAAGCCAGCCACAGTTAAATGCTTTCTCTTGTAAGAGTTGCTTTGGTCATGGTGCCTCTTCACAGCAATAGAACACTAAAGACATTTTTCTCATTTATTTCATTTAAACCACTTATTTGTCTCATTTGTTGCTGTATCACTGGCACAACAGCAATATGATAGCAGGTATTAATATTTGTTAGGAAACCAAGAAAATACATTGGGGTGTGGTGGTACATGCCTTTAATCCCAGCACTCGAGATAGGTGGATCTCTCAGTTCAAGGTCAGCCTGGCTTACAAAGCAAATTCCAGGACAGCCAAGGCTACACAGAGAAAACCTGTCTCAAAAAAGCCAAACCAAACCAAGCCAAACCAACAACAATAACAACCATCACCAGACTGAAAAACAAGAAAACAAAGTACTAAGCCTTAAATGTAAATAATGATGTAAATTTGGAATTGCATTAGTCACCCTTCTGTCACTCTAACAGAGTGCCTTGGCTAATCACCTTGGGAAGAAGACAGTCCTGTTTTTGGCTGGCACTTGTGGAGGTTTCCCTCCGTGGCCAGCTGGCCCATTACTGTGGAGCCTTCAATGAGAGAGCAAGAGCTGGTGGCAAAGAAAGGTGCTTACCTCCTTCCCGAGGGCGAACTGAAGAGAGGAGGAAGGGGCTGGGCTCTCAAGGGCACCCCAAGGACTTCACCTTCTCCACTAAGATCCCACACAGCAGAGAGTCTATCATCTCCTAGGAATGTTCAGGCTGACCCCAAGCCTTTGGCACATGGACCTTTGGGGAAGATGCCCAATCTATAGCAAGGATCACCCAAGGTTCCCTCATCCTCCCACATCCAACAAGTGACAATGTCCTGGCAGTCTTTGGGAGTCCCATCCTCTTACCCAAAACTCCTAGACCAAACACCCCAGAATTCACATTTTTTTTTTAGACACAAGGGAAGATCCAGAGAGTAGCTATCTGCTTC
The DNA here is from genome assembly GCA_964023405.1 of Apodemus agrarius. Lineage (NCBI taxonomy): Eukaryota > Metazoa > Chordata > Mammalia > Rodentia > Muridae > Apodemus > Apodemus agrarius. The sequence goes on along the minus strand of OZ030006.1, from coordinate 117,588,156 downwards.
CCACATCTCCCATGTGGCAGAGGGTCTTCACCTTGTACTACCTCTGTGTCTTCAGGAAGTATCATGGGTCCTGATACTCAGGCACAGCAAGATCCAGCCTCTCTCAGTGCAGGACATGAGATGTTTCCAACAGCTCATGAAGACACTTGTTATTTTCAGAGCATTTTGGATTTTGGAAATCTGGCTACAAGGCTGAAGAACTGACTGTTTTGTTGTTTTGTTTTGTTTTGTTTTTAGCCAAGTATAATTTTTTTTTTATTTTTCAACTGGAAAACTAAAAATATGGAACGCTTCATGAATTTGCATGTCATCCTTGCGCAGGGGCCAGGCTAATTTTCTTTGTATCGTTCCAATTGTAGTATATATGCTGCGAAGTGCGCATGAGCTGGCTGTTTTAAGGTCCAGAACGCCTTCCGTTCTTCCCAATATCTAGTATGAACTGTTCAAAAGCACGGTAAGTTTAAGAAATTGACCTCACACACCTGCCTTTGTGCTTTCCCCGTAGCTGCCACAAGGCCCTTGACAAAAGCAACCTAAGGAAGGAAGAGTTCATTTTGGCTTACGGTGTGAGGGTCCAGTCCATCCTGGCAGGGAAGGCACAGTAGCATGGGTTGGTTGGTTGGCTACAGGCAGAGAGGTGAATGCTCTGTCACTCATTTTCCATAGTCTATTCAGTCCAAGGCCTCGGCATGGAACAGTACAGCTAAGCCATCTCCAAACATGAGTGGTGTTTCTTGGCTGATTCTAAATCCCACCCAGCAGACAGGATAGAACAAGCCTCATACAGACCCTACCAATCCCATTTTACTCATCTACCTTCCACATACACATCCAGGGAGCCCCTGTCTAGGCAAGCACTTTTTAAAAATTTATTTATTTATTTATTTATTTATTTATTATTGTAAGTACACTGTAGCTGTCTTCAGACACACCAGAAGAGGACATCACATCTTGTGAGCCACCATGTGGTTGCTGGGATTTGAACTCAGGACCTTCGGAAGAGTAGTTGGTGTTCTTAACTGCTGACCCATCTCTCCAGCCCCAAGAAGCACTTTTCCATGAGCTCAGCCTTAATCTATGTTGCTTACTTGTGTTTTGCTTTGTTTTGAGATGGAGTTTGACTATCTTGTCCAGGTTGGCTTTGAACTCTTGGATTCAAACCATCCTTTTCTTTAGCCTCCAAGACCCTAGGACCACCCTGTGGATCCTGGACATCTCTGGTGTCATTTTAAAGTGTCAGAAGTGCCATCCTTCCTCCTGAGTACCCCAGCATACATGCTACCCCTGAATTCAACATTGGCTTTTAGGGACTTTTTTGAGGAAGGTGTATAGAATTTCCATAAAATGCACAAACCCGAAGTGTGTACCGACTGCATGTTGATTCTACACACACTGGTAAACTGTAAAGCTTTATCAAGGCTCAGAATATTCTAGTTACCTCAGAAATGGCCTTCAAGACCCCTAGTTAACTTCCAGTCCTACCATCAGAGGCACCCTCAACACTGTGTAGGCTTTTCCCACCAAAGATTGTTTTTGCCTCTGAGACAGTAAGTTTGAAATCCCTCCCCTCCCCCTCATTCCATCCTTAAACCTGCCTGACAGCCCTTTCTGCAATCCTCTGTCTCAGGTTGTCACAACCATGCCTCTGAGTACTATTCCAGTTTAGGGGAGGTGTCACCATTAGCAGAAACCCTCTCATGCCCACGGCTCATTCCCCCTCCATGTCTGTACCCAACCCTTATAAATACCAGGTTCAGTGACTGCCCCTCTCTTTTCTTCCTGTCCTGCTGCAAGCACAAACTGTTTCCCCTGAGGCCTAGAGCTGTCCCAAAGATGGGTCATTCCTTCAAAAGTCAACCCATGAGGGTCTGGAGAGATGGCTCCATGATTAAGAGCCCTTGTTGCTCTTGTGGGGGACCCTGGTTTGGTTCTGACCCCTGAGTGGCAGCTTACAACCATCCATAACTTCTGCTCCAGGGAAACTGACGCCTTCTCACCTCTGTGGACGCCAAGAACACACATGCTGCAGATATACACGCAGGTAAAACCATCGTAGGCATATAATAAAGTATATCTAAAAACATCTTAAAAGTCAAACACACAAAGTTCCTTATTGAGTCCGAGGTCAATATTATATTAAAGCTTTAAAACCTTAAGCTTGTTGTCCTTTCTGTGTGTAGTAGGGGCGCATTCTGCCACTGATGGTGTGTATCCCTAGCTCTTGGTTTTTTGAGAAAAGGTGGACAGGATAGGTAACTCAAGTTCACTTCAGACTTCCAACCTGCTTCTGCTTCCTGGGTGGTGGGGCTCCAGGCATGTGCTGTCACCTCTTGGGTGCTGGGGCTGTCACCTCTTGGGTGCTGGGGTTCCAGGCATGTGCTCTCAGGTCCAGCTCCTTTCACTCCAGGTTTAATACACCTCTCCTGAAATGCCTGGGGCTGGCAGCATTGGAGATTTCAGGTTTCCCCCTCGTGGTTTGGAATGCTCGCACACTCGTAATGTGATCACTCAGAGGTGGGACTCAAGTCTGAACATGGGGCTCATCGGTCCCTAAGCCCCTTGTGAATGGAGCCCAAGGCTCACTTTACATGTTAGCTTCAGTGTTCTCATGTTTTGACTCTTGCCTGTCACATGAAGTCAGGTGTGGAATTTTCTACTTGTGGTATCATGTCAGCGCTCAGAAAGCTCCAGATTTTATTGTATTTTGGATTTTTAGGCTAAAGATGCTTGTTTTTTACTGCTTGTTAGGATTTTATGTAGGTCAGAGGTGAGCAGTGAAGTTTACTGAAGCCCGGTCCCATTCAGAACATTTTGTTACTGGAATGTTCTCTAAAACTCTTGTGATCCGTCTGCCAGGCTCCTTCCTAAAGATGCCCGCTGTGCTGCTTTATCTTTGGGTTTTAAACAAAGAAACAGAGGGTAGTGTCTTATTGTTTCCTATTTGGAAGATGGGAACAAGGAGACACACATTTTGGGAGCACTAATTCATATGAGGACCCCACTCTTGTGACCCATTTAGTCCTAATGACTCATCTATCACCTGTATGTGGGGTGGGCCTCAAAGCCTCCGCACACAAACCTGTGGAGAATGCAATTCCGTCTACAGAAGGGCCTGGGAGTACAAAGCCTTGATCCCTGGAGTCACTGGGGCTACTTCCTGCTGGCTGCTTCTTGGGTCCGTGAAGCCTGGCCAGCATCTGAGCAAAACTGCCGCCATCTTCATGAGACCATCGGTGCCTACTTTCCAAAGCTCATCATGATCAGGCCTGTGGGCCGATGACGGTCCCTCCTAGGAGGACCTCAGCCGGGTCACTGAATCCTCACCTGAGTGTCTGGCCACTCCTCCAAGGATGTGCACTCAATCCAGCCCTAATCGCACGTGGCCTCAGGACTTCAGGGAGGGGGTAGAGCATATGGGTCAGTGTGGATTGTGAGGAAGAATGGGAAGCCACAGTTTGTGATACGAGAAGACTTTGCAGTGCAGCTGCTCTGAGGCGGTCAACACTGCTAACCTCTCACCCATATTTATAAGTAAGCTGAATAAACTCAATCCTAGGATGAATTGTCGTAGTGCCTCTTTGGTTTGTCCTTGGGACCTTAGGAAGAGGGGCATGTGCCATTCACTACTCCCCTCAGGAGGAAATTTTCTCAACAAAAGCTAAAATATTTGTCAGCACCCTGAAGTCAGGCTTAATGTCAGACTGCATGGTTGTGATAAAACACCTATACAGACAAAGAAAGAAAGAGACTTTAGTTTTACTTCATGATTTCAGAGATTTCAGAACATGGTCATGTGGGCTTGATTCCCCCAGCCTGAGACAGTACAGTAGTATATCATCCTGGGTGACAGCAGAAAGTAGCAGTCTGACTGAACTACTCACTTCTTGGTGGACAGGAAGCAGAGAATGGGGAAAGAACTACTTCCTTCCGCTAAGCTTCATCTCATAAAATAGTCCACCAGCTGGGGCCCAAGCACTCAACACACAAGCCCGTGCAAACCAACTCACTTTTGAACCGCAACCCCTCGTGCCCTAGAAAAATGGAGGGATGGGAATGCAGGCCAGCCTCTCCCCTGCGTCAGTGGCTAAAGCCAAGCCCCACCCCACATTCACGTGAGAGTAGGGTTATTCAGCTCTCCAATCCTCATTTCTCCCCTGCGAGGCCCCAGGTACCTTCTTTTCCTTGACTTTTACCCTTTGCCAGAGCAACCACTCAGGTTTGTGACCTCTTTCATGGTTCTAGGCACCTTTCAATACCTGAAGGGAGTTAGAGGCTGGTTGGTATAACACTGCACATTTCATGTTCATACACAACAGTTAAATTGCAACTCCTCATGGTGGCCTAGACTCTAGGGTGAGGCTTTTATCCCCCCCACCATGAATCAACAAGGGTGTCTTCCTCTTTCCACAGTGCTTCCAGGTTTCTGATGGGCAGTTCTCAGTCTGCACTGGACTTCTACTGACAGGACTTGAGGAGTTCCCTGAGCCTCCCGAGGCTCCCCGCCTTCCCATCTCTGGCCTTTCCAGACAGTCTGACTTGGCCACTGGTCTTGGGTTTTACTCACTCCTGTTTTCACAGCAAATTTGTCGATCACCACCTTCCAGTGAAGTGTATACAGTCTGCCCTTAATAAAGGCTGCCAGAAATGAATGGACGGATGGGCGAGTGTGTATGGAGGGATGGAGGAAGGGATGTGTGGATGGATTGGGTGAGTGGAATGATGGAAGGAGGGAGGGAAGGACGACTGGATGGATGGACGGGTGGGTGGGTGGGTGGACGGAAGGATGAATGTTTGGAAGGAGGGATACCTAATCTCAGACTGGCGAGACTGTGGAGTGGGGAGCGGGATGACAGTAACCCCAGTTGGGCAGTCAGGCTTTCTCTCCCGCTCCGTGTGCGTTCAGCCATAGCGCTGTGGGCGCCCGAGGGCGGAAGCTTCCGTGCCGGAACCGGCGCGCTCGGCGCGGGTTGCGGGGGGGTGCGGCTTAGCAGGCGGACCGCGGGGCCGGCGCTCAGGCGACGGCGTGAGAGGCGGCGGCGGGATGGCGGGCCGGCGGGTAAATGTGAATGTGGGCGTGCTGGGTCATATCGACAGCGGCAAGACGGCGCTGGCGCGCGCGCTGAGCACTACGGCCTCCACCGCTGCCTTCGACAAGCAGCCGCAGAGCCGCGAGCGCGGCATAACGCTCGACTTGGGCTTCTCCTGTTTTGTCGTGCCGCTGCCGGGGGCTGAACCCGGGAGCAGCGACACGCTGCTGCAGGTGACACTGGTCGACTGCCCCGGGCACGCCTCCCTCATCCGGACCATCATTGGCGGTGAGCGCGGGCCGGGGCGGGAGCCGGGCTCGGGGTCCCAGCTCGCGGGATGGAGGCCTGACAGCCTAGGCCTGGCCGCCAGCCCGGGAGGCTTGTGGGTTCGAACTCACAGCCCGCAGGCGAGGACACAGTTCCCACCTTCACTGCCGTGCAGCGAGATTCTTTCCTAGAAAAAAAATGATCCAAAGAAACAAACCCTGCAAAAAAGGTGTATGCAAGTTAAAAAAAAAAAAAAAAGTCACCACTCACCTGCCCTTTGTTTTCCTAGTTCTCTATCCCAAACACTGCTTTCAGTTTCCTATGTATGGATGGTTTCAGGAAACGTACACAGAAACGCAATGTGCAGAAATGAAAGATCCTGTATTTTCTTCTTCTGTTGTAATACTTGGGGTAGGTTGGGGTAAGGGGTAGAGCCTTGATAAGAGGCAAGTGCTCTAGGCTCTCTCAGGATCTCATATCTTCCCCACCCCACCCCATACACAAATCATCACTGTCTGAAGACTCTATATCTATCTGCTTAGTCTTTAAATACAGGCCACTTAGGAATAGGACATTATACATAAAAGGGCTTGTAACTACCCTTCCTCGCTCAGCTCCACCCCTCCCACTCCACCCCTCCCACTCGTCTACAAGAAACTGTTCTTATGTCTTTTTAAAGTCCTTTTGCAAACGGACTTTAACTTTTAACGACACTTAAGTCTAGGGGCAGGACCCCATAACCTGTTTGTGAGCACCTAGCCCAAAAGGAAGTGTGGCTGAGTCTACCTGCTGTAGCTCCAGGGACCCATTTCCCGCTTTTCCTCTTGTCCTGGGTTTCTTTGCAGCCTCTCTGTAAGCCTGGTCATTCCAGCTGTGTGCAGGCAGTCTGAGACCGTTTCCCTGTTTCCCTGAAGTGGAAATGGAGGCTTACCTGCCAGAGTCACTCTCGTGCACAGTCTCTCCAGTCCAGGACTTACTCATTAAAGACTGTCAAGGGCCACACGGTAAACAAACCAACTAAACTAAACACTCCCACTAAATTCTGACTGGTCAGATTCAAATGCATTTTAGGAGATGCACTCTAAGCTAGTGTAAATGGGAGATAGAGCATACAGGGTAGAAACTATGAAGTGGGGTTGGCATGTGCCCGTGGCAGGGCGCACTAGGCTCCATCCCCATCCCCGGTATTGCAAAGAAGAAGAAAAAAGAAAAGAAAGAAAGAACAATGAAGTCTTTTCTGGAAAATACAGAATCTGACTTGTAATAACTTAGGATTTTTCATCTTTGTGATAGTGTAAGTGGTACACGTAGAGGTTTGGCCTTTCCTGGGTTGTGACAGAGTTGGTTCTCAGAACACTGAGCAGTGCAGCAACCTGCAGCTCCTGGTCAGCCCCGAGGTCCAGAGTGCAAACCTCTGTGTACCCAGCTCTGGCTGCTGAGCTGCCAGGTCCAGAGTTTCTGTGTATTCAGTGCATTCTTTAGCTTACTATGTTTTGAACCTACAATAATAGTATTGGATATAGCCCAACTGTAAGGGGAGAAACATCTAAACTCTAGGCCGGGGCAGAAGGACACATTCTTTTAGAGATGTACCGAATTGGGTTTGACGCTTTTTGCTTTACTAGCTCTGTGCCCTTTGAACTTTGCTCTGGGTCTCACATCACTAGCGAATGACGGTGACCATGCAGTTACTGTCTGGCATGGCCCTTCTCAAATATCTCTCTTCTTAGACAAACTTTGCAGGAAGCGTGTTTATTGTGTAGCCATTAAGACAGGCAGCTAGTCGTCTGGACTGTCAAGGCCAGCCTGGCTCCCAAGCTGGGACCTTTCCATGGGCCCCAGTTTCCTGAATTCCTGCCCATGCTTCCAATATGTACATTTACATAGAACCTTTGTGTGGCAAAAGCTTTAGCCCAGTGCATGTGGTCGAATGGCTGCGGCCCAGGCACTGGGGTTCTGGTTGAGACTGTATACAACGGTACAGGGCATTCGTGCTCTGGAGCCTGCTGTTGCTCTTCTTGCTTGACATCTTGAGAAAATTTTTCTTCTTTGTCTTAAAATGTGACCAGACCTGACTGGAGTGATCAGACCATTCTTCCTTAAGGAGATTGGATCCCTACCTTCCTTCTTGAGGAAACAGGAAAATGGAGCTTTTCCTTTTGAAGGGAGGCATGCAGCTGTTTGAGTGCCTGCTCTGGCCCAGGCCTGTGGCCAGGACCTTGTGGCTGCGCGGTGCCCTGTGGAGACACATCAGCCTGGTTTTCAGATGGAAGCGCACAGGCCTCTGCTGGGACTCGCCTCTCACTTGTCCACAGGCCTGCTTGAGACTGGGCCTCCGCCTCCCAAGTGCCCTGCTGCGGGCCAAGTCTTGACAGTGTCTTTGGAATTGAGCCATTCACCCACAGCTGCCTGAACAGTGGGTGGGGTCATTCCCAGGGGCTCATCAGATCTTGTTAGCCCTTGCTTCTAGATTCCCAGTACTTTTTTGTTTGATTTGGTTTTTGAGGTAGGGTCTCTCTACTTCTGGTTTGGAAGTCACCAAGTAGACTAGGCCAACCCAGAATTTATAGAAAGCCTCCTGCCTGCCTCTCAGGTGCTGGAATTAAAGGCGTGTACATTGCTCTTGACTCCCTAGGGCAAGGAACCACCTGGTGAGGCTGCTTTGTCAGATTTGTGTCCGAGATAACTACTAGTAGCATGGGGCCCAGCCGGGTGTGGGATATGACAGGTATGTTCAGGACAGTGAAGGTCTAAACCGAGTTTGGGCCTAGAGAGTGGTGGTGGGGATTTCTCTTAAGGGCCTGGAGCACTTTGGAAGGGTGCTGCCTTGTAGATGTGTGTGGCCAGCTGAGTTGTGGGTAGGAAGCAGCAGGTAGGGACTTGATGAGTAGAGGTGTGACTTTCTGGGATCCTTGGATGAGTTTCTCATCTCTTCTCACCTGTTGGGGAGTCAAGTGACCCTTTCACAGGGGTTTCCTAATACCACCAGAAAAGTTTTACTACAATTTATAACAGCAAAATTACAATTATGAAGAAGCAAAGAAAATAATTTTATGATTGTGGGTGGTCACCACAGTATGAGAACTATATTAAAGGGTTTCTTGATAGTCTCTTAAGTTAAAGCCAGTTTAAAAAGCCAGTTAAAGCCAGTCTGATTCAATTGTTCTCCAAGGTGAACTCTCCAGAAACAAGAATCCCTCCTTCACAAAAACTGGACTTCTGGGCTGGAGAGATGACTCAGTGGTCAAGGGCACTCACTGGCTTCTCTTCCAGATGACCCCAGTTCATTGCCAAGCACCCACATGGCAGCTACAACAGTCAGTCATCTAGGGCATCTGACACCTTCACACAGACATACAAACAGGCAAAACACCAATCAGTGCTCTAAAAACAAATAAATTATTAAAAAAAGAAAAACAAAAACTGGATTTCATTGCCCTTATGGCTCAAATGAAGCGCCTGTGGTACTCTGGGTCAGAGGTGGCGACCACGTGTGTCAGTTACTCACTGTCGTCCCTCTGGTTGGCGCATTCGTTTGTTTTGTTATTGTTTTCTTAACCCTCACAGCTGCCCTAGAGAGAAAAGGTGAAATTCGTATTTTATAGATGGAAAAATCCTGTACCTCAGAGAGAGTGGGAACACAGTTACTGCTAGCCAAGTTTGAACCGAGCGCACGTGCCTGCACAGCCCTTGTCTGGCTTCCTCAGTGTTAATGAAAAGTGTGCTGTCCACTTCACCCTCCTGGGTAGCGCTTCAGGGTGATTTTTTTCTCAAATCCATTTCCCAGTATAAATCTTTCAGGGTTAGAACTTCAAAATGATTAAACAATGTATGTTTTAAAGACTTGGGTTGGGGTAAGAGATGTAAGACTCATCTTTAATCTAAGTCTAGTAGGAGAGAAAAAAATGTTGGTCTCTTGGCTTAGCAATTTATAGTCTTCTGGTGGCTGTAAGGATTAACAGTGTTTTGTCTCTGAGTCTTTTGTTCTGGTTGTTTATGATGGGTTTCCAAGCCTTCCCATCTCACACCCACTGTGTGAGGCAGGTCCTGCACCGCCAGGGCTTTCTCTGGACCACTCCCACATAGGAATGCACAGGAGTTTGTCTGTCTGACTCATTCACTGCACATGGAGTGAGTGTAGGGGCATTGTCTCTTACCCTTGAGACCTTTTTCTTTGTAAAGCTTGAGCTATGTATGTATACACAGCCAAGCCCTACTTTTCTGCTTCCTGTGCCCTTGGTGCCCTTGGTATACATTTTCAGCCATTTGATCTGCTTTTCTAGGCTCATTCCTTTAAGTCCCTCTGCATTCTGTCTGAGAACCTTCCTTTGGACTTGTGAATGGAATATGATTTGTATGTACGAAAGAATATGTGCCATCAACCAAGTTTCTCATGTCACCCTATGTAGTACACACTGACCTTGAGGTGTGCACACCTAGGACCAAAATGGTGTAAAAGAGCGGGGTTGGACAGAGGCTTTGGCAGCCAGGGCCATGGGGGATGTTATTCTAATGGAAAGAAATGAAAAGACTTGATGTTTTCCTTGGTTTTGGTCTTTCTGTGATCATCTCTCTGTGTAGGAGCACATGTATGGACTCACATGCTTATATAACATTGAAGCTTATTAGGTGCTAGAAGGGGAAGTGCTCCCTCACCACAGGCATTGGCCGGGCCTTGGTTCCTTGTACTCTGTGCCTATGTCTGTTATTTTCAGCAGACACACACACACACACACACACACACACACACACACACACAAACGGAAGATTCTGCTGACTGGTGCAGCCTCTGTGATGTCTTCTACCACCAGGTGATGCTGAGCCAACGTGAGTTGCTTGTTTTCCCTTGCTTCAAAGGCTCTCTGGTCAGTAGGAAGTCTGCCTCACTGCAGAGAGCTGCTGTAGAAATACAAGTGCTTCTGTTGTGCCTCGCTTATCACTCTCTGACCCCACTTGATCTCCTTCCAAGCTGCAGTGCCGTTAGCTGTCTCCAGGAGACTCAAGTTGAGCTCCTCTGCACCCTTTTCCCTTGGAGCTGGACAGCGGGTGACTTTGCTTTGGTTGGGGTGACAGTGTGGGAGCGGCACAACATCAGACACAGTCTCGAGTTTAAATTAATGCAGAATATTTGAGCAGGAACCAACAGGAAAGAAAAATGGAAGCCGGTAGTCATATTTCATTCCGTTGGGGTACATTTTTCTTCTCATGGGGCTTGCCCTTGAGAATAAAACATATCAAATGTTAAATCAAAGAATATTTTTGTAGTCATGCTAGGAATAGAAAATAATGCAAAGACTTTGCCTTCTTGAGGCAAATATTTTGCTGGAAGGTTATAATCAAAGTCAGAAGGAAATTGTAGCCACAGCTTTGGTAAAGCTGTGATCACTTAAAATTAATTGCTTTTAAGCTTTTTGCTGAACGTCTCCTGTCTACATCTGAGTGTCTTTGGGTTTTCCTTCAGAACCGCTTCATTCAGGCTGGGATAAGATTTGGGCAGGCATTTCAGAAGATAACCTACCAATGAAGCCCCAGGACCTAGCCCTTCTTGGTCATTCTTTTGTTCAGTGGAACCTCAGCCAGGCTGGGACTGAGCCTTTCGTGATTCTGTTTCCTTCCCAATAGGGGCTTTGGGAGCATGTAGAAGGTGATGCTCTGGCCTTCAGCTACCTTATAGTCCCAGGTCCAGGGAGAGTGGGATTTTGGAGGCAGCCTTACGATGGGGGCTGAGAACCAGTCTGAACGGAGCAACACATTGTCCTCTGCTGTTGGAAGGACCATACTGTTCTGTATGACTGGAAGCACCGTGGGGGTGGGGACGAGGCCTGAGTCTTCTGTAGCTCTACTTGGCCTGCCTCACAGAGAGTACATGGTAGTTTTAAAAAGCAGTTTAGTTCAGATAACGTGCAGTTCAGCATGCTTGGCGTTTCCCGTGTGCTTACAGAGTTGCATGGCCGTCCTCTACAAAGAGGTGCTGTGCTTGCTCACAGTCAGTCAGCTCTGCAGACCTGGGCGGCCGCCAGCCTCCTTCCCAGCTCTGTAGATTTTAGACTCTGACAGAAATGGAATTGTTTTGTGCCTGGCTTGGGTTTGGGATACGCTTTGTAGTTGTTTTGAGAAAGGGTCTCACTGGGTAGCCCACGCTGGCCTTGAACTTGTAGTGCTCCCACTTCCCTCCCAGGGGCTGGCATTATGGCATTCCCAGTTTCAAGCATGCTTTTTAAAGTTAATCCATACTGTGGCATGCAACTATACTTCATCTCTTCAAAAAATAAAATCTGTTTCTAATTATGATAAAAAGATACAATACTTGCTACCTTACTAAGCCATCCAAGTTGCTCCTTTCTGTGCCATACCTAACCTGTGGGGACCCCTTTCCTAGGGACTTCTAGTAAGAGAGGTTTAGATGGTGATGTCTTGGTTGGTTTTGGTCTTGTGCCTTTTTGTTTATTTTTAAGACAGGTTCTCACTACATAGCTCTGACTGACCTGGAACTTACTATGTAGATCAGACTAGCTTTGAACTCATGGAGATCTGCCTTTCTCTGCCTCCCAAGTACTAAGATTAAATGTATATACCACTATGCTCAGTTGTCTTGGTGTTTTTATCTACTCACTTTGGTTCTATGTGCACAACTGTGCAGTGTTGTTTGGATGTGAAGCCAGATACAAACCATGTGTATGTCTTCAAGGGTCTTGTGGTCAGGGTAGGCAGGAGGGAGTAGGGTGGGCAGGTAAGATACAGGGTTGTAAGAGTCTTGACCAGGAGAACCTGTATGATGTGATGTGATGTGTGAGTGTGTTGTGGCACAAGCAGGAAGGACATTCCACCCGCCCCCTTGGGGAACACAGGGCCAAGCCTAAACAGAAGACCTGGAGATTTCCAGGCAGATTAGCCACAGGGAATAGCCTCGGCAAAGTGCTGGGGTGTGAGAGCAGGTGGATCTGGTGGGGAAGTGTGGTGAGGTGCTAGGCCAGTCCAGGAAGGCTTCTGGGAGGAGGGGACATCTTGTAACTTTGTAGGGTGGTTGAGAGCTTACTGACCCCAGCATGCAGACAAACAAAGCAAGACTAGAACATGGAGTCATGAAAGAGGGAGAGTAACAGGCCTAATGGCTAGAAGGTGTCTGGGATAGAGCTTAGGAGCTGGGTGTACACTGTGGGAGGGAGTGTGTTTTAACCAGGGGTCCTTGTAATGGTTTCTACAAGCTCCCTTGGAGTCTGAAGAAGAGTCCAGGTCAAGTGGCCTTAAGGCCAAGTGTTCTAAATGTGCTCTTCCAACAGTAAGCCAGCAGACAGGCAGGTGGCTACAGGAGGGAAACAGAACTCTGGGGTGCTGGTATGGAATGCCAGGGAAGGCCACAGAGCTTCTGCCTCTTAGGAGAGGGTAATTATAGGGTTGAAGGACACATACTATCTTTCAGACACCATTCAAGACCCCCGATACTTACTGTATTCTCAAAGCCTGTGTCAGGGGGGCCTCTGGTGATAAGCAGGTTTCTGTAGGTCTCAGCTGGTGAGATCTGCCTCAAGCTTCCCCCAGCTTAGTTCCTGGCCATGCTTTGTCCAGGTTTGCAGTCATACCATTGTCCATGTCTATATAAGGAGAAAGCCATAGCTCCTGAAGAGCAGTTTATATCCATGGCCCGTGAGATGGCTGGTTCTGTCAGCATCCTCCCCTGTACTGTTCACCATTCTTCCCTGGACTGGTTGAGCTTTGCTTCTTGTTAATTGGGTCTTTCATTTCTTGTGCAGTGCAGCTAGGTCTCTGCTGCTTTGAAGTGGCCTCATTGGGTAGGAGGGAGGACTTAGCTAGTGTGATGCTCCTCTCGGCAGCAGAAAAGCCAACTTTGCTGTTGGGATCCATTGCCTTTCCTTCTTTTGCTGTCATCTTATTGTGACAATGCTCTCTTTTCTTGAGGCCTTCAGGAAGACTAAAATGATTTCCTTTGTCTCTAACCTACTTCCTGAGGATATTTATTTGGCGGCACACACAGGTGCTACTTAAAGATAAACTTGACTTTTTTCTTTTAAAATTGGTGCTGGGAATGCACTAATGTTGCTCTGCTTGGTCGAAGGACCTGCCTGGCCTAGCCTTTGCTATGTAAGTTTAAAGCCCAGGGGAGGACAATGGCTGTGCCCTTGGCCATCTGACCTTGATATTGGAGCTAAAACTGCTCATCTGCATTGGATTGTGACACTTGAAGACAGTCACTCTACTGTGGTCATTTTTAGGTGAGTCCTATTCCTTGCCCTTTTGACTCAGACACCAGAGACCCAATATATGTGTACCTTAGTATTTCCCATTCCAGAGTGATGGCTTAGGGCAAGCTTGGGGATGGTCTGCAGAGCTTAGCTCTAGAGGAGGAAGACTGGCCTAAGAAAGAAGGCTCTGTTTCTTTAACATTTCTACCTGACACCCGGAGACTGGAAAACCCCAGACGGGCAGGGATTGGTGTCCAGCGGTGCTCCCTATTGCCGATACCCCTTTACTGCAGAGCTTGACAACCTGTTGTGAAGGACAGCCACATTTCCCACAGAACTTCCTGTTGAATATTGTTGAAAGCTTACCAGTGACAAAGATAGGGGACATTTCAGCTAGAGAAAAAAGTCAGACAAGGCAGGACCAGAGCATGGCATTCACAAAAGAGGAAGTGAGTAGCAGGCTCAGATAGTAATGTTCTGATTGTGTAGCCCAGTGGTGTGGCTGTGAGCCACAGGTAGTCGTTGAAGCATTTGCATTAAGCTAGTGCTGCTGAGACATGGGAATACAAAATTTGCCTCTGGGTACATCCCTACAGTAGACCAGGGTTAGTATTCTCCCCTATGTGTGGTTTGGTGCTAGGGGCTGTCATCTTCCTGGGAAGGAGCTTGGGGCTACGTGTGCCTTCCTTGGTATTCCAGACTTCCTCTTTAGTTGGTCTACACACCTGCCAAGCCCTTCACCCTGTTTGCCTTCCTAGTGGCTCTGTAAAGAATGGGCTGTGAAATGACCCTCAGTCTTCCTCCTCCTCCTCCTCTTCCTTCTTATCCTTCTTATAAGAATCACTTGATGGCCTTGTACCTCCAGCAATTCTATCAGTGCAACTGCTGCTTGGGATAGGCTTCACCTAGCTCTAGACTGGATGAGCTCACTTTCCCTTTACATCTTTGAGTCTGCAGCCAGGAACTCTTCCTAGGTACCTCCCATAATTCCTTGCTTAAAGTTTCAGTTACTGTCTGATGGCAGGAAGCCCAAGCCCCCCATCATGACTGATGTGTTCTTTTCTGATAGATTTGCATTTTCTCCCACTGGGACTGCATGACACCATTTGGATACTTTTGCACAGACAGAACATGCTCTCTCAGGCTGTGGCTTCTGATAACACACTTTTTTTTGGGAACCCTCCTTGTCTCCCTCCCGGGCTGGACTAGGTAATTTCATTTATGACTTTCTGCATGCTGTGCATACTCTTAGGGATTTAATTTTTCTATATCACCCATTTTTTATTTAGTGGGTAAACCTCCTGAGGGATGGGCCTATTATCTTTTAACTTGGTCTCTAAGGGGCTGGGCTGGGACCTGGCTCAGTTTGAATAACTAACTCATATGTGTAGGCACTCAGGAGTTATTGAGTGAATGAATGAATGAATGAATGAATGAATGATGGATGGATGGATGGATGGTTGGATGGATGAAGAAGAGGTCATTTCCTACTGCTTGCACTAAGTAGCCCTACTCCTGTGATGCTTTAAGGGACTGCCCAAAGTTCAACAGTGGAGGAAGCCTGCCTCGAGGTTAGACAAGTTAATCTTTCAATGGAAATTCAATCCTCACTTTTCATTTTCAGGCCACTTTGCGTAGCAAAGTAGTTTAACTCATAGCAGATTTCTGCCATGCTGATGGTTAATTTCACGGCCCACAGAGGGTCAGCACACTAATGCCGAGAACACGGCGACCTCAGTGTGGCTCGCCGCACACGGCGAGGGCCCAGCAGCCCTGTCTTTTTTTTTTTTTTTTTTTTTTTGAAGAGTACCAGTATTCAAACATCCTTCAGCAGGCTGATTTTGAGTTAACAGGGGTGACCCTTTCAAGAACAGTTTTAAAAGCTGTAGTGTAGATCCCTCCCAGGCTGTGTATTTTCCTTTCTCTGTGCAGTTCAAAAGGGCTGCGTCATCTCAGGGTTTTGCCAGCAATCTTCAGCTTGACCCTGGTTGTTTAAATCTGCAGGAGGAAATTTGAACAAACTTGTACTTTGGTAATTCTTATGCCTTCGTGAACCTTTAACCTTAAGGTTTCTTTCGGAGCCACTGGCTGCATTGTCACCCGCTGTCCCTGCTAAGGCTTTCAAAGGGCATTGTCTAGTATGTCTGTTTTCACTTTGCTACTGGCCTTCTTTTGAGGAAGGGTATTAATTTAGACCTGATTCTAAGGCAGGAGGAGAACTTTTAAACTTGCCCCAGAGCTCAGGGATGGGGAAATGAGCATAATGCAAGCCCATGGCTGATGCTGGTGAAGGAGAGAGAGGCCTCCAGCCATCTGGTGAGCAACCTCAGCTCTGTCACGTCCTGTCTGACACCATGGCCAAAGAAGTGATTGGCTCTGATAAGCAAGCCTGCTAAATGTAAGATCCCGGAGTGCCAAGTTCTAAGGAATTAGCTGGGGTTCAACCAATCGCTATGAAAGACCACATACTAGTGAATTTCCTGGGGTCAGCAAGAAGACTCCTCAAGTCTGGGGGAGAGCTCTGGTGCTGCTCTGCCCTGTTGCTGTTCAAGACTTCCTGATGCTTGTTCCATCCTGTCTCTCTCTCTTCCACCAGTCAGCCATTTCACCCTCCACTACTTGTTTTCTCTCGATGTGACTGATAGTGCCAGCACAGGTCCTTGTGGGCTTTGCTGCTGGTTTCATGAATGTATGGTGATTGAGACCAGACCTTACTTGTCTTGTGCCATGGCCTTTGAAGCAGGCTTGGGGGCTGCTAAAACTCCTTGCCTGGCTTCTTGGCTTTATTTCTTTCTTAGGGTTCTTAATATCCTAAAGGTGACCTTATTCTGCAAGTTTGCTGACACAGAAAGAATTCCATCGTCATGTTACTCAAATCCATTTAGTAGTCCCTAAGAGATCTGCATGCTAGCAAGGCAGAAATTCCCCTAGCCTCCCAGACAGGTAGGAGGCAGGTATTAGGAAGTAACAAAACCACGAAGAATTGTGAGTTGTGGTCAGTACTAGGAATAATAGAGGACTGTTGGCTTTGGGTTATCTCCTTGAAGCAGTGCCTATAATGGCTCTGAGGAGGGCAGTGTGGACTGGACTGTAATGGGGAGAGGGGGTGGCAGGCAGTCATGGGTATCTTTGGACAGATATGCATACTTGGACTCTGTTAACCCTGGTTTTGTTGGAGGACAAGCAATTGGTATATTGTGATCTGTGGACACAGAGAGACATTCATACTAGCCCTCAGGTGGGCAGCCACAGGTTTTCTTTACTGGCTTTTATGTGTCCTGTCTGTTTCTGTTACCAGGCCTCGGATTCATGTGGGTGTTTTCTACCCTTTCCTTAAATTCTCAATGTTTTGTTGTAGTATTGGAGAATTGGATCTCAGGCCTTGTGTGTACTAGGTGAAGACTCTATACTACTTTCTTATAGTAGAACAATGAGCTGAGGTGGAAATAGGCTTGGCAGGGATTCTGGCATGGCAGCAGTTAGCCAGTTTCACTGTTCTGTAGTGTGACCAGTGGCCACAGGTATCCAGTCACAGGGTGGGGAGATAGCAGTCCTGAGTGGACAGCAGAGATGTCAGCTAAGGCTTCCATTCAATCCCAGAGCTGGTGAACAGACGCGCTGTGGTTGGGACCTGCCACACTTTGCTAATCTCCTTAATCACACTTTGCATACTGCCCTTGATGTTCCCCACCATCTCTCCTGCAGGGTATCCTGGGTGAAAGGTGACACACAGGATCAGGAAGGGACAGATTTTGCCTTTTCAGGAGAACTGAGGTTACTATGGTTTGGTCTCCAGCTGTGCTGGTGAGGTGGAAGAGTGGGTACTGACGTTCTGATGATTCATGGTTTAGGACAGAACTGGAAACTGACTTCAGAGAAGCCCATTCCCCTGAGCTTGCTGCTGAGCAGGAGTTACTGGCCTTAAATTTGTGTAGGTGTCTTCTACCCTTTTCTTGAACCTAGGTACAGGCAAACACCCTGCCACTGAGCCACACCCCTAGCTCCCTTTCCTCAAAACGGGAATAGTAACTGACTTCAGAGCTCTCTTGAGATGCCAGCTAGGTCTTTGGTCTCCAGGAAGTGATTGTGTCTACTTTGGGGGAGTCACTAGAGCAACAGCAACCTGAGGGATTCTTATTCTCCTTTTCTCCTCTGGAACCCAGTGGGTTTCCTTCCCTTGTGCAGATTTCTTAAGTAAATGGAAGTGCTACTTACTTATTATTACAATTATTGCAGGTTCATCAATCTTTTTTTTAGGAGTTTTTTAAAGGGCATAATAAAAGTTCCCATGATAACCAGCAGCTTTTTAAAGAGTGAGTGTTTTCTAGGAGCCATAAGAATCAATTGCATTCGGTCTGATTTCTCCAGCCGAGGCTTCCTTCTTCTTATCTCAAAATCTGCCTCAGAAGGCAAACTGGGGACTCGTGGCAAACTCTCTAGTAACAGATGTGTGTCGTCCTCTTCCTGTCAAGTCCCTAGGCTGGGAGATCCAGCTCTCCTCAGTAAGCTGTACACTAGGTGTGGGTAGACAGACACACCCTGCGCTGATTGGAGCTGTTTGGTGCACAAGAGGGCAGTGTTTGCTTGCAGTCTCAGATGGGTGATCATGTGCGGGTTCACAGGTCAGCATAGTTAGAATGACCTCAGATGTAGTCAAGACAAAATAAACTGCGAGTGAAGGTTGTGGTGAGTCCTCATAATGCCTTTAAACACACAACCCCCACACACACAACCCCTTCACAACTTTGCTGTTGTTAGCCTTCTTTTTCCTAAAAAGAAAAATATTGCTTCTTTCAATGTTTGTTTTTAATTTTTTAAATCAATGAAAATATGTTTGCAAGTCTTGTACGACACTGGCAGAGGTTACACAGTGTCACAGAAGCAAAACAATGGCTTCCTAATTAAAAACCAGATGGGCAGAGTTTTGTTTGGAGCAGGAGGTCAAATGTATTTTCTCCCCCTTTCACATCAATGTAAAGATTATCTGCCTTAACTTTTACAGTGAAGGTGTGTACGTCAGCAGTCCACCCCGTATTCCTTTATTCTGCCTTTTCCCCCTGTAAGGTAGCTTCCCAGAACCCTGGTTGACTATGCCTTTTTGTTATTGTTTTTGTTTTTTGTTTTTTTTTCTTTTTTAAAATAAGGATTTGCCTGTTTTTCAGTTCTCCCATGGTACTCTTCTGCTGAACCTTTTGGTCAGCAGGACACATGCTGGAATGCAGCTCTTGCCCCACCAGATTTCAGCTGCTGTAGTCACCTCCTGATCTCAGGTGTCTCTAGGGTAATGGTGTCACTCACTGGTGAAATGCTACAGATGTCGGAGCAGCTTGAGGAAACAAAGGGAAACAAGGCATAGGAATGGCCATAGCTTGTCTTGGATCCCCATGGGAAGCACCTGGGCTTTTGAGCTGCCTGTGCACCCCAGATGGAGGCAGTTGTCTTGTATAGGCCGACTACGTCAGGAGCATGCTCATAGAACTCATGCACAGAGCAGAGACTTGACCTGTCTGAGTGTCATGAGCTCTGAGTGCTGTAAGACAGGAGGATAGAGCCGAGGATAGGATTCTTGACTGGAGACAAGCCAGGGCTTCCCATATTGCTCATTTACTTGATGCCTTGAACATCTCTGCTGGCCTTAGTGAATATCACAGCAAACTGTAGTGAGACCCGGATGTAAAGGGCTGCTCACCACTTCAGTCCCCCAACAGCAGTCAAGGAGACGGAGACGGGCAGTTCCAGGCTGAGCCCTGTGTAGAATCAGATGTCTTCTAGTCTTATGTAATCCAAAGGGAGTGTGTCTGTAAGAGTGGTGCCACATAATCAGTGGGGTATGACATCCCCTGTGGTCTTTAATTGATCCATGACTTCATTTAAATGTGAATGTGACAGCACTGAGTGCAGTGTCAGTGGGTGGCCACCTCACAGGTTTTCCTGTGACCCACCTGACTTCTACATGGGTCTGAGTCTGAAAGAAAGATTTTGCGGCATTAGGTTTGTAAAAGGGACTCACCAAACATTTTTTCTAGAACAGAATTTTTGAAAAATGCTGGAGCCTTTCGTTTACAAAGGAACCTCATTTGTAAGGGGTAAGAAGTTGTTTTTGTGTGACTCTGGGTGGTTTTGTCCTTTCACTCCCATAGTAGGGGTGGCAATCAGGGATGAGACCCATGTTCTGGGTAGTACTTTCCAGCTAGACTGTGTGTTTGTTCAGTCTCTGTCAGTTCAGAATGGAGCAAAATGAGTTGAGACCCCTGCAACAAGCAATATGTGGGTGCACCAGAGACATACGCTGACAGTGATAGAGTGTATCTGTGAGAGAATGGTCTGGGTGCTGTCCTGTCTGGGATGTAGATAGAGTCATTGTTCTGATGAATTCCCTTATACCAGAGTTCCCTCCACAAGCATTGCTTGTGGTCCCCTCTTGTGTTTTGATCAACAAATAGATTGTGCAATTTTGAGATAGGTCTCAATTTGGATCTTGAGGTCAGTCAGCTTTCTTGTGTTTGTCCCACTCTGTAAGCTTTGCATGTTGTGCCTTAAGCATTGCAACTTGTTGGGGGTATAGGGAAGACAGGTCTACTTCTAGATCTTCACAGGGAGCTAAGAGGTGTGTAGGCAGTGAATTATATCAAATTATGCACACAAAGCCCAAAGACCTTAGGTGGAAATGTTGGACAAGCCATGCTGTGATCACATAAATGAGCCTTTCCTAATCTTGCTTTCTTTACTAGATGAGAGGACATACCCTAGGTATATATGAGAGTTAGCAGTAGCAACTGGGATACCAGTAAATGGATGCTGACCTCTTGGTCCCTGTCCCTGGGGGTTGGAGGCCTGCAGGGTTTAGCATCAGGATGTAGTGCCTTTTAGGGTCCTTGGGACAGCTTAGACATCCTTTCCCTCAGCACTGCTGGCATCAAGAAAGAACATTTATTTTATGCAAGAACAATGTTTCAGAGAAGGAAATGGAATTCTTGTTTTTTTTAAGGTGATGAAGAGGAAGGGAGAGTACTTGCCTGCTTTCCCTGGTGATTGAACAGGATGGAGAACACATCTGCTTCTTCCTGTTTGAGGTGTCATCGGCTTCCACTCTTTTTCTCCTCCTTTCCTCCTCCCCTCTCTCTAGTCTCTTGTATCTCCCCTGCTTACCCCTTTCCTCCCTCTTTTCCTGCTGCCTTATAGAGACCCTGCTTTTGTCTAAGCCAGTCCCGGGGAACTCAGTGTCATATTCTGGAGATATCCTGATGTTTTATGTGGTCTTGGATCTCCTCTTCAGCATATACAGTGGCTTTCAAGGGCCGTGCCAGGTGCTTGCCCTGTTCTGCCTTGACTTGTACAAAGTGCTGCTTGTTGCTTTTGGAGTGTGCTCTTATAATTCCTTGTGGAGTAGCCAGGACAGTGCATGGTTGCGAGTGATGTCAGAGTGGGGAGCTTTGGGGTAGGCTGGGTAAAGTGGGCCTGGGTTCTGGGCCAGGTGGAGGCTCTCTGGAAGAATTGATCAAATTCAAAGTTGCTTGCCATGTAATGAGTCCCAGGTATATGAGCTCTGCCAGCTCAACACATGCAGGCTCTGGAAAGCCCGAAGGAAAGGACGTGGTCCTGTTTGGAGAAATGCCTTCTGCAGAGGGAAGCTTGCCAGGTCTTTCTTTCCTCAAAAGGAGGGAGGGAGACTTCAGCTGGGAGATCCTGGTGAGAGCCTCGGCACTGGCCCAGGTCTGTGCCCTACCTGCTCTGATCTTTAGAGTTTGGGCATCTTGCTCTGCTTACTTAAGAGAGCTAAGCTCTCAACCTCAGTTTTCTTATCTTCAAAATGGGAGAATAATTATGTGTGTGTGTGTGTGTGTGTGTGTGTGTGTGTGTAGAATCTCACAAGTGAAGCTGTACATAGAGCTTGTCTAACTCAGTAAATTTGTGACAGATATAATTTAGTTTTAAAATTCTATCAGAGTATACATATAAAAATAAGTCTTGTCAGAAAACCTCCCTGTCCTTCCTTTTGGTGGGAGTCATGCTAGAGAAGCAGTGTTTGATATCATGTATAATATATACAGGTTTGTCTCTGCTTGAGACTAAATTAACACATTTGAACTTGTGACTATGATTGGAGTTTAGAGGAGGGCCGTGGTGTGAAAGGTGATGTAACATAAGAGCGTAGAGACACATGGGCTGTTGGTGTGTGAGAAAGCAGTGCTTGGTCTCTGGAGAAGCCATGCAGGGCTCCATGGCCTGTGTTGTTTGGAAGCCTATAGGCTCTGGTCATGGAAATGTGTGACGCAAGGAGCAAACCTTTCTTTAAAAACTTAGTCTGACACCAAGGAAGAGATTCCACAGAGTATCACAGAGAAACATAGAGGCAACTGGCGGAGTTGACAGGCTTGAGACCAAGAGCCAGGGAAATGAAATTTGAGTCCTGGTTTCAGTGTTTGTTAGTTGTATGATCTGAAGTCGATTACTAACTTCTTTGGGCCTCAACTTCCTGGTCTTCAAAATCAAGAAAGAACCACTTTGAGGATGAGAAGACATATATCTGGTGTACCAAATTCAGGTAGTAAACATAATTGCAGCCCCTGCTGTTCTTTTCATTGCTATGATAAGGCTTTCCAGCCTCCTGGGACTGCCTATCGCCAGCTTTAAGTGTGGAAATGTTTCTCTAAAATCCTATGGGTTTTTTTCTTGTAGTATAAATGAGTGCACCGAACCATGGGTCATTCTTGTGGACAGACCTATAAATGAATTTACATGTACAAATTTTGGAAATCTATTTTTCTCTTGATTTGCTATTTTTAAAACCAGGTTTTTCGAAGCCCTTAATAGCTTAATATATAAGAGCCTAAAGTAGGTCAGTGTTTGTAAGTCTGGTGAGGGTGAGGGTTTCATAAAGCTTTGGGATATTTTTCTAAAAGACTGGTTCAATTAGGGAATGTCCCCTCCTTCAGGTTGCTGTTGATTTGGGGAACATACTCATGTCCAAATGCACCAAATATAAAAGATGAATTTTAAAGCTTTTAACTATTGCAAAGCATCCAACCTTTATGGGGGTTTTAAAGGCCTTGATGACTTTCAGTTGCCCACATTTGCATGTCTGTGAAGATTTTTGACAGTAGGAATGGTAAGGAACATTTTAGGGATTGCAGGAGGTCCTATCAGATTCTCGACAGCCTCCCACGCACTTTATTCTTGCAATCTGCCGCTTGCTTAAACAAGGCAGAAAGTCAGCAGATTTAAAGTGTTTTTACAATTTGGCATTTTTTTTTGGTCAAATTTGTCTTATAAGACTGTCATATATATATACATACATACATATATATATGTATAATAAAAATGGGAAGATGAAGAAGAACAGGTAGGAAAGAATTAGGCACACATTTGGGTTTAAGGGAGAGCTATCCTGTGACTGGGCAGCGCAGACTGTGGGCTAGCGTGCACACACTCACATGGGAGAAACTGAGCAGGATGCCACTGAAGCGGCTCTAATGCAGTCCTGGAGTCCAGACTCATGGGCTGGGTTTTCCCCACGAAGGTTTCATTATTTTGGAGGCATGGCTTTTTAAATCACCTCAAAGCATTGTCTTTTTTGGGGAGATTTAAAATTTATAAGTCTTTTTATTTCCCCACAGTGAAGTGATACTTTTCCTGAAAAGATTCCTATCATACAAAGTGAAACTGGAAGTTGTTGGGATAAGTAGCCTGGACCCTGGTGCTGAGAACTGCAGTTTAGGCTCCCTAGCAATCTATACCAGCCTGGGGTTCCTAGAGGATGGCCAAATGTCCTGTTATGTGCTTAGTTCCAAAGGTTGGTGTATGGTGAAATTTCTAAATGAAATTTCTTTGTGGAAACAAAGCATGGGTAGAAGATGACAAACAAAATAGCATATGTAGATGAGCGGCTCAGAGACTCCTGTCGAATCGCCCCGGCTCTAACAGTTCAGAAGGACTTCTTCCTTGGGCTGTCAAAGCCTTGCTGTTGTACGGCAGACCCAAGACTCCTGTCTGAGTGCGACAGCATTATCACTCACCAGTCCTTCCTGGTACTGTACGTGTTGTGGTATCCTGGTAGTTCTGTCGTTACATGCTTTGGATATTTGGTTGTGTGATTATTGTAGTGTGCAGCTGAGCAGGGAAGCTGGGATCTTACATACACTTCTAGGCATTTTTGCTGGAACACAGGCAAGTAAGATGCTTGTTTTTATGTGCTAGATAGGGTGCGAGTCACAGCTTTAATTTTTAAGTGTCCTTTTGAAATAAAAGTTGGTCCAATACGGTTTTAGTTTCTGGAATGATGCAGATTGTACCAAAGCTGTGTCTCCTCCCAAGGTGGACAAAATATGTTCTGTGTTCAGAAATGTGAGCTGCTGCCTGCATCGGGAGGAAGGGAGAGAGGAAGCTGTTTGCAAAACTACTTAAAATAAATTTGAGGGGTCAAACATGGAGCACGGTCACTAAAGGAAAAGGAAAAAATGCCTTGGGTCAGTTGCACTGGAATAGCACAGGCATTCACACTGGCAACAGGGCTGTGTGCTGTGTGCTTCTTGCTAATAAGCTACAATTGGAGTAGATAATACTTGAGTATCTATGGCTAGATCTCACTGCCTCTCTATCAGGGAAATTAACCTAAAGGGCCATGTTTTAAAAGTTTGGTTCAAGGGAGCAGATGTCATGTGAAAGAGAGATGGCAAGCTGTTTTCCTCCTGTGGCAGCTTGCTTAGTCCCAGCCTTCTAAGTGGCATCTAGTGTCAGATGTAACGAGCTACGGCTCAGGCAGAAGGCAGGCTTGCGTTAGCATTTTATTTAAAAGCGATCGGTACTTTTAAATTAAACATGCAAAGTTATCTTGGTGAGGCATTGATGCTGCTGGGTTATCGAATTTGGCTCTCAGTTTAGCCAGTTCAGCAGGGGCGGGAGTAGGATCCAAAGCAATTAATACGCAAGCACATTTGAGTCAGCAAGGCGGTAGGTTACTGTCTTATCGGGGCCGAGAGAATCCTTCTCAAAATTGATACGTTTTTTGCAAGTGGATTAAAAACCTATTGTTTGAGATTCATATTTGAAGTTAGGTGCCAGATTTTAGCCAACAAAGCAGGTGGGAGGGGAAACACTTTCTACCTAATGCTTGTGTAATACTTAGCATGGAGAAGACCTGATACTCAGGTTATTTGTGATTTTTCCCTCTTTACTCACATTGTTTGGGTGGAAATTTTATTGTTGTTGAAAAGTACTTACTGAGCAAGCTGATCAGAGCAGTTGTGGTGAGACCGAGCCTTAAAAAGACAAACTGAGGTGGCAAAGAGATGGCTCAGCAGGTAAAGGGGCCTGCCACAGAGCCCGAGTGAGGTCCCTAGGATCCACCTGGGGGCAGGAGAGCCCTGACTGCCTCATTGTCCTCTCACTTCCAGATGTGTGCAAACACGCATACAAACACAGTAAAAAGTGAGTGCAATATATTTATAAAGTGACAAGTTTAAAAGGACTTGAATACTGGGCTGAGCCCTGTGTGCTCTATAAGGTCCCCCTTACCCCCCCCCCCCCCACACACACACAGACAGCCAGAGCTCACCCACCTGCTCTACCCACATGATAATACTTGAGGCATGCCATTTGGTTTTTTTGTTGTACACGGTGGCTGTAATGCAGTATGTGGAGAGGGTCCACTTAATCCCGTTTCTTGCTTTTAGATAGGGAAAATAAGATCTTATGTATGCAGAGCACTGCGGAGATGCATCTTCTTCTGCCTTTAGTAAAGTGCAAACCTCAGATCCAGTACTACTGCAGCCTGCGAAATGTTGCTTGGCTCTAGCAGACAGAACACTGGCCTCTAAAAATCAGATGTGACTTAAAAATGAACAAATCAGAATGTAGCTCTTTGTTCTACATGTTTGGGGGTAACTACAACAGAGGGCCAGGTTTTAACCAGCAAAGCACACAGGAGGAAATACGTGGACACCCTTCTTTTCTGGAGGCTTAGCCTGGATCATTGGCTTAAATTCAGGAATTTGGCTACTTTTGTGTGACAGTACCCTTTGGTAAGAAGCATAGAGCTCTCACTGCTTCAGGGCTGCTTCAGGACATGGCCCTGAGATACATGGCCGAATGACCTTGTCTTTTGGAAGGTGACACAGGGACTTAGCCTGGGCGTGAGTGGGTGTGTGGCTGGCTTCCTGGAAAAGGGTCTCCAGGGTTTCCTGTGGAGCTGTGCGTTGTCCATCCAGTGCCACAGCCCTTGTACTTCAGATGAAGGATAAAATACTTGGGAGAATAGCTCTCATTGTTCCCATTCCCAAGCCCTTTCTGTATGTGGAGAGCTTTCTGAGTTTGTCTGTTTGCTTTCTGTCCTCCCATCTCGACCCACAGCCTGTGCCGACATTCTTTGGAGCAGATCACATGCTCCTGGCAAGCAGTGGGCATTCTGAACTCTTTTTGTGTTTCCAGCCATGGTCCTCAGTTCTCAAGGGAGACCTCGAGCCTCCATTCCGACTTAGGAGAGAACCAAACCAAAACAAGAAGCCTTGACATAAACTGGAAGTAAAACTTGGCAGCAGCCAGCACAGACTACGATAAGGGGTTTTGAAGTGTCTCCTTTGAAGGGTCTTTCTTGTTGGAGAACCACTCGCTGCTGCTCCACAGCTGGGGTGGGGGCAGGAAAGAGGCCTCAGGATTCTTAGTGTAGGGTTTTCAGATTCGGAGATGCGCAAGGAGTAAGGAAGAGAATGCGGGCAGGCAGCGCAGGGGCACGCGACACTTCAGGACTTTCTTTCCTGGGCAACTGTGCCCGAATTGCACTGTGGACAGCAGCGGCCACTGAAGCCATTGCTCAATGTCGGTTAATGTCACCACAGACTCTAGGAGGATAAATGTGTTTCTGTCTTGATCAAAGGAAGAAAAATGGGCTGGAGAGATGGCTCAGTGGTTAAGAGCACTGGCTGCTCTTCCAGAGGTCCTTAGTCTTATTCCCAGCGACCACATGGTGACTCACAACCATCTGCAATGGGGTCTGATGCCCTCTTCTGGTGTGTCTGAAGAGAGCAATGGTGAATACATAAAATAAATAAATCTTTAAAAACAAAAAGAAGACGAAAGTAGTAGAAAAAGTAGTAATAGAAAAGAGACCTGTCCAAAGTGGGTTTGTTTGTAACTGTTAGTTAGTTAGGTAATATACACGTGTAGATGTTCGGCAATTCAGGTATACTAACAGATGGATATAAAGAGAAAGTTCTGTCCCCTGTCTATCTCTATAAATGATCTGAGCCATCTTGGGCACGTGATGAAAGCTTCCTGAGTTTTAGCGTGAGCCTGAGTAAGCAGGGTGCCTAGGGTCTGCCTGTGGGGACAGGAAGAAGCAGGGAGACCATACCTGCCAGTTTTCTGATCAGTCGCAGTTCCTACCTTCTAACTGGCATGTCACTTGAAATCTGAAAAATGGGGCTACTTCCCCTCCCCCTTCCCCGCTCAGAGTCCCATCTGCGGGCTCCAGGTTGTCAGCTCCAGGGGAGACTGCTGACTGTTCAGAGCTGACAGTGCATGCCAGCAGACTCTTTACCCAATAGGTCTGAATACCTACCCAGAAAGACTACTGAGTAAAGTGCTTATGTTGAATAGAAACCTGATGTGTGACTGGGCTCCATTGTAGGGCCTTTGCTTAGTGTGAGCAAAGCTGGCTTCCATCCCCAGCACCATAACGAGGGAAGGAGAGGAGAAAATGAAACATTACCGAGAGGAAGATCCCTCATCTCTGCTGCTCTGGGCAGCAGTGTTGTCTGTATCACTCTAGCACCAGGCTGTCCAGACCCTCACATGGCACCCAGCAAACCCTCGGTGTTCCATTATTGGGATGATGATGATGATGATGATGAAGAAGAATTTGTCTCATCCATAGACTACTAGGGAGAGATTTGAGTTTTTCACATGTTCATAGGACAGCATGAAATAAAGTCACCTTCTAACCCTTTGTAGTCATGTGGAACATTACCGGAAGTAGAGTTGTTGGAGGTGCCTTCTGGGGTTAAGATGCTTGTGCATTAGCTCGGCAGTGGTGGCGCACGCCTTTAATCCCAGCACTTGGGAGGCAGAGGCAGGCGGATTTCTGAGTTCGAGGTCAGCCTGGTCTACAGAGTAAGTTCCAGGACAGCCAGGGTTACACAGAGAAACCCTGTCTTGGGGGGCGGAGGGGGAGAAGATGCTTGTGCATTGCTAGAGAGTCCTGGAGCCTGCTCTGGGAGCAGTGGTCTACCCCAGCTGCATGGAGCTCTCAACCACTCTTTCTTTTTTCTTAAGAGGTATGCTTTTTGTTGTTTTAAGATTTATTTTATTTTATCTTATGTGTATGAGTGATTAGTCCTCATGTATGTATGTACACCATGTGTGCCTTGTACCTGTAGAGGTCAGACGAGGGCATTGGATTCCCTAGAACTGGAGTTAGGGTGGGTATCAGTCATCATGTGGGTGCTGGGAAAGGAAGCTGGATTCTCTGCAAGAGAAGTCAGTGCTCTTAGTCTTTGAGCCATTTCTCCAGCCCCTCGGGGCCTCTCTTAGTGTTCCCAGAGAGGAGTTAAGTGCCAGTTGGGAGACATCACAGCAGAGCACGAGTGTTCACAGCTTCTGCTTCTAGTGTGTCCTTCAAAGTTACGAAATGTGCTATAATATGCACACACGTGTGTGTACACAAGCATATTTGTATACATGTGTATACATTGTGTATGGACATGTGTGTTTGGGTGTGTGTGCATTGTGTATGGGGCATGTGCATATATATACACATGCATGTGTTGTGGAGCACTTGTGAGCTCAGAGAACAATTTTGAGAAGTTAGTTCTCTTCTACCACCTGTACCTGAGTTCTGGGGATAGAACTCAGGTCTCTAGGCCTGTAAGCAAGTGCTTTTGCCCACCGAGCTGTCTTTCTGGCTTCTTTTTAATCCTTTTTACATGCTCATTGGTACCCATGCTCAGACTTTTTCCCGTTTTCCCAAGCTGCACTCAGCACTAACTTCCGTTTGCCCACTCTTTGCCTTTGGCGCCCACCGTTCTCCTTTGTATGGACCTGACTACACAGGAGCCTCACATGAATAAAAGCAGCACTATTTTTTTTGT
The DNA here is from genome assembly GCA_964023405.1 of Apodemus agrarius. Classification (NCBI taxonomy): domain Eukaryota; kingdom Metazoa; phylum Chordata; class Mammalia; order Rodentia; family Muridae; genus Apodemus; species Apodemus agrarius. Next base: position 117,559,578 of record OZ030006.1, on the reverse strand, counting down.
AAGGACTTATTTTACTCGGCATAAGGTCTTTAAATTCATCCACATCGCAGCATGTATCAGAACTTTTCCTTATTAAGGAAATTTATAATAAGTATATAAGGGTTTTTTAGTATCTATTTATTACCAGCTCTGTAATTTTGTTTTTTGTCTTAATTCATAGGTTTCCTATGTTATTACTTGATCTTTGGAATGTTACTTCTTCTGATCCTGTTTAAAATGAAGGGCAGCATTATTTATAATAGTCAAGTGGAAATAATCCAACTATATATCAACTACTTAATATAGTTTTTAAAACGTGATGTATCAATAAGTAAAAAAAGAATGTTATTCAGCTTTAAAAAAGAATAGGGCTATAAACAGTGAGATACAATTTTTTTGTTTGAAAATGTTTTAAGTTACACTGGATGGAGCAGGTGGGTTTTATGGTAACTGTTTATGAGGAACTACAAACCATTTTCCTTGGTTGCTGTACCATTTAACATTGCTCTCAGCAGCATACATCACCAGTTTCCTTCATCTGCTCTATCTGTTATGCTGTGCCCATCCCATCTCTATTTTATCATGGTTTTGATTTGCATTTTCCCTGATGGTTGAGAACAGAAAACATCTTTTTTGTGTGGCCATTAATATTATCTTATTTGCGTGTTCAAGCTCTTTGCCTTTTTTTAAAATTGAATTTTCTTTTCTTATTGTGAAATTGTAAGAGTCTCTAAAATATTCCAGATAGTTCTTTATGAGATGTGGGACTTGGGAATATTTTCTTCTGTTCTATGAGTTGTCTTCTTACACTGAAAACCAAAAAACAAAACAAATGAACACTTTCAAAAAACAGACATTACTCATTGTACATATTATGGGGTACAGCATGTTGTTCCAGTGTGGGTGTAACATGTGCTGATGGTATCCGCATGATCGGCATGTCCATTGCCTCAAATATCTCCCTGTCATTTGCACTGGGAACATTCGAGGTCCCCTCTGCTATTGTTTTAAAATGCTCTGATGTTGCCAGCCACAGTTGCTGTAGGAAGTTGGAACCTGCATTTTGAGTCTTTTAGCCACTGCCTCTCTACCCCTAGCTCTCTCCCTAGCTTCTCAGACCCCATTCTCCCTCCTCCTCAGATAGCTGTTGGAGCTGCCAGAGGCATCACCTTTCTGTGTCGGACACATCTCCCTTAGTGGAATATCTTGTAGACACAATAGGTTGCCGTAAATACAGCATCTCATTTTTAATGGTTGGACAATATTTCTTTTTCTTTTAAAAATAATTAATTTAAAAAATTTAAATTATGTATATATGTGTGGAGTGGGTATGTGCACATGAGGGCAGGTACCCTTAGAGGCCAGAAGAGGGTATTGGATTCCCTGGCACTAGGGTTACAGTTAGTTGTGAGCTACCTAATGTGAGTGCCAGGTTTTCTGGAAAAGCAGCAAGTGCTAATAACTGTTAAGCTATTTTTTCAGCCATCATTTTCTTGATTCTGAGAAGTTTTAACGGTTTGCACAAGTCCAATTCATTCTTGTTTCTTTTGCTTTTGCTGTCATATTTTAGAAACTATCGCATGGCTCAAGGTCACAAAAATTTACTAGAAGTTTTATGAAAAATTTTTTTAAGGAGTCTTATAGTTTTAACCCTCTCACTCCCACCTCCAAGTCTCATTGTGCAGCCTATGTAGACCAGGCTAGCTAGCCTTAACTTCACAGAGGTCTGTCTGCCTGTCTCCTGAGTGCCGGGATTAAGGTGTGAACCCTGTGTCTATAGTTTGAGCTCTTCTATGTAAGTCTTTGATCCATTTGAGTGCTGGGAGACAGAGGCCCCTGTTCTATTGCACATGAATTCTTGTTCTAGGACATTTATTGGCACCTTTGCTGAAGATCTCTTGTCCCTCAATGTGAGTCTTTCTCTTTACTTCCTAGGTCTTGTTTTGTTTTGAGGCAGGGTTTCTCTATATAATAGCCCTGGCTGTCTTGGGGCAAACTCTGTAGACCAGGCTGGCCTCAAACTCAGAGAACAGCTTGCCTCTGCCTCCTAAATACTAGGATTAAAAGTGTGTGTGCTACCATCTGGCTTGAATTACTTTCTGTTTGTTTTTGAAGCAGTATCTTACGTAGCTAAGGATGACCTTGAACTTCTGAGCCTTGTCATGCCTTAGGTGCAGGGACTATGTCATGTGTCACCATGCCTAGCTTTGAATTGCCCTTATAGGGGGTAGAGGGAGATTTATTTATTTGTGTGTGTGTGTGACTCAGAGGACAATTTACAGAAGTCTGTTCTCTCTTTCCACCATGTGGGTCCTGAAGATTGTGAACTTGAATTTTTCAGATGTAGCAAGCCATCTTGCCAACTCGCCTGAATTACTTTTTTTTTTTTAAAAAAAACAAAAAACAAAAAAAACAAAACTGTGAATTCCGAGGCTGGAGAGAGTTCACCACAAATAGAAAGGTCCAACCATGTTTAACCTCCAAAATTCATGTTTTTTTAAAAAAGTCTGACATGGTGATAAGTGCTTGTGATCTTAGTGCTAGGGGTAGAGGGCAGATGATCCTGGGGGCTCTCAGGCCAGCCAACCTAGCCTAATGGGTGAGCTCTAAGCCAGCTAGAGACTGTCTCAAAAACAAAACAAAACAAAACAACAGCAACAACAAACCAAGGCGGCCAGCACCTAAGGAAGAAAGATGCCCAAGGCTGTCTTGGTTTCCACTTGCAGATATACTTCCCTCCCCGACTGCCTCCCCAGCACTTTAGGGAGCCAGATAACCATAGATTGCCAGGAATATGCATTCATGGGGAGCCATGGGGAGGCTTGTTCCTCCAGCTTCTCTGATGTCACTAGTCACCTCTCCTGCTTGTCTTCCCCTTTGTCTCTAGGGTGCACTCCAGGAAACCTGACTGTTGAGGTTCCATCTGCAGGAACATGGAGGCAGGGTCTCATGTCTTCATGCTCACCAGGTTTCAGCATGATCACACCAGTCCCTTTAGAATCCAAAGCTTGAATGTGATGGGTCCTAAGCAAACTCTGCCTCCGTCTTGAACGTTGCATTTCCTGTGTAGTTGCCAAGGGCCTCATCCATTCTTAATCCAGGAGTTGCTACCTGAGTCAGAATGAACTGAAAGATGCTCTCTCTGACTTGGGAACTTAGAAAGAGGAGACAAGGAAATTTAGAGTTGTGGAAATTTGCATGGTAGCAGCAGTGTGGAGGAGAAGAAGGTGGCTGTGTGTCCAGATGTGCTGGTGGCTGATGGCCCTGGGTCCTGTCTTAAGCCCTTCTTGTTGATGTAGTTTGTGAGAAGGAAAAACAAACCCTTCATCGGTGGATGGGCCTATGAGGTGAGCATAGATGCCACCTGTTATTTCTCATAAATGTGGGGTGCTGGGTGCTGAGCCACCTCACCCTCCAGAGCCTATGTCCTTGGAGTTGGTGTCGGTAAGGGGCAGCATGGTAAGCAGATGTGCTGAGAGGAATAGTGTGTGGAGGGCATAGGGTATAGAACCACTGGGTGCAGTGGGAGTTGGGGAAGGCCTCATGGAGGAGGAACCATTCACAGGGGGTCCCGACAGGTAAATTGGTATCTCCTTGGGGACATATGACACAGTTTGTGGACACCCACGATTTCAGTGGATTCAGGAGGTGCAGCAAAGGTATGGGATTGGCACACAGCTGGTGAAGCTAGGACCAGGGCATGTAGGGCATTTCCTGCAGGAGTGGTTGTCTTTGAAGGTTTGTGGCAGGGGAGGGAGGATCTGTGGTTTTCTGAGTGGGGTGAAAGGGAGAGAGTGGGAGTGCTTAGTTCTAAATGTCGGCTTGCTGCAACTAAGAATCACCTGGGAAGAGAGTTGCAGTTGAGGAATTGTCTAGAGCAGGTTAGCTTGAGGCCTGTCTGAGGGCTTTTAGCTTGACTCTTGAAATGGGGAGAACCACCCTACTCTGGGCAGGAGGTCCTCGACTGTATAAGTGAGGAAAGCTAGCTGAACCCGAGTAACAGCCTAGCAAGCAGGCACGATTCATTTATCCCTCTCTGCTCCTCACTGTGGATATGGTGTGACTGGCTACTTCAACTCCTGCCTTGATTGCCCCTTAGCAATAGATTGCAACCTAGAGTTATCAAGTAAGCCCTTCCCTCCTCTAAGCTGCTTTTGATCAGGGCATGTGATCATAGTAACAGCACTGAAGTTAGAATCCCAGGAGACTGCATTAGAGGCTAGCGCTTGTGCCTTGTGGGTTGGGATGAGGGGCGGGACGGAGGAAGTACAAGCTAGGAAACAGGCTGGTGGTGTTGGGTGAGGTGCTTAAGGCAGAAGGGTGTGAGGTGTGGGTGTAGGGAGAGGGCTGAGAGCCCTGTTGCTGCCTCCAGGAGGCCTGGTGGGTGCACAGGCGGGTGGCAGGCAGGACGGCCTCAGGGCCTCTTCCTTGGGGAAGATGAAAGGGACTCCATTTGACTTCGTTTTATGCCAATCAGGTGCAGCTTTTAGATTCCTGGCAAGCTGCCACATTGCCCTGAGGCGAAAGTTGGCGGCCATGGTACTGTTGACCCTTTGTAGTAGATGGGAAAGTCTCTGCCTCTCGGATGGCCTGGAATCAGGAATTTGGAATGCATAGCTAATGCGCCCCACTCCAGACCTTTGGTGTTAGTGTTCCACAGGATCACATCTAATTGACTATTTCCAAACTCTTGTGCATTTTGACTGTACAAGCAAGGTATGTTGCCAGTAACCCCCCTTGTTGGGGCTTCCTCATTTATAGTGCTCTGGCCCCATCCTTTCCAAGAGCTCCCAGTTCTTCTGACACGAGGGTCTCTGTACTTAAGGGTGCATAATGCTTTTCTAGCCCTCCACCTGGTGTCCCCCTGGGCTCTCTCCTGGCATTCTGTAACGCTCTACTGTGTGTGAGGTAGCTCTGTATTCCCTACCTTTACTACAGTGGATCTGTGTGCGTTGCACAGGCCCAAGCTGGGCCCTGACCTGGGGTGGGGGCCTGTCAAGATATAGAGTCACTGCCCACATGGCCTTGGAGCCTCTCTCCTAAGTTCTTCTTTCTCAGTCTCTTGAGCATGGTGTCGGTGAACCTAACTTTGTTTTCTTGGGTAAGTGGTCCACAGTGCTCAGTGTTTGTTTATGACCACCTTCTGACCTGTGCATTAGTCTTTCTAATTGCAGCCATAGAATGTTTCTCTCTCTGCTGCTACTTTTTTTTTTTTTTTTTTTTTGGTTTTTTGAGACAGGGTTTCTCTGTGTAGCCCTGGCTGTCTTGGAACTCACTCTGTAGACCAGGCTGGCCTCGAAACTCAGAAATCCGCCTGCCTCTGCCTCCCAAGTGCTGGGATTACAGGCGCAAGGCACCACGCCCGGCTTCTGCTGCTACTTTTTAAAACATGTGAGATATTATTGCAGTAAAATATAAAGGAAGCGCATTGCCATCAGCACCACTTTTAGTGTTCACAAGGGTTTGCGTTCTGCAGTGTTAAATGCTCATGGTTATGTAGTCATCACCGTTCTGTTTCCAAACCCTTCCATCCACACCACCTTGAATCCTCTTGCATGACACAGCTCCCATCGATTTTAGCCCCTGGCTGCTGTTATCGTGCTTTCTACCTGGGAGCCTGACTACTCTAGGGACTGTGGGTAAAAAGAGTCATGAGCTGTTTGTTCTTCTGTGACTGGCTTATTTCACTTAGTGTGATGTACTTAGAAGTCCAATGTTGCAACACTTCTCAGGATCTCCTCCTTCTTTAGGCATGTATATCCAGCAATGGTGATTTTCAGTGCATCTGTTGGTTTGGTTGATAACAAAGCAAATACATTGCTGGGAACTATGGGTCTACAAGGATCAGGTCCTTCCAGCCCCTTTGGGTATTACCTAAGAGTAGAATTGCTAGATACAATTCAAGTTGTCCTTTAAGGAGAAAAGGTAAGTTTTAAAAATTAAGGCAGTGCTAGCTCTCTTTTTCTGTCACTGGTGTATATATATGTATGATGTGGGGTTGGAGCACACAAGCTCTGGCATACTGTGGAGGTCAGAGGACAACTTCATAGAGTTGGTTCTGTCCTTCTACCTTTACATTGGTTCTGGAGATAGAACTTGGTCACTAAGCCTGAGCAGCAATCACCTCTACCCATTAAGCCATCTCACTAGCCCCAAGGATATTTCTTTAAAATAAAACACTGGGTGTAGCGGTATGGGTAGTGTTCTGACACAGAGGAAGCAGCCAAGCTGGCTCTGGAATGACAGCCTCTGATTAGTCTGGCTGAAGGCTGCTGTTCTGGGCATAGTTCTTCATGTGATTTGGGCCATTACTTCACTCTGAAAGGTGGTCTTCCACCTCACTCCTGGGCTCATGTCTGTGTGTGAGCCATCAGCCCTCCCGTGGGTACTCTTACTCCATCTCAGCTGTGTGCTGCAAGCCTCTAGTTACTGCATCTGAGCTCCTGCAGTGGAGGAAAAACATGCCCGGGCATTCTGGCCACCTCCCCAACATCAGTGGCTGTCTCTCCAGCCCCACTCCTACCCTTTTCCCAGTGATGCCCCCTGCTCTGACATTGGAGCACAGCCCAGTATGGTATGCTCAGGGATCCTACTGGCCTTTCCAAGTGCTGTGTTCTTTGACCCTTATACCTGGGATGTGTATTCTGCTCCTTCCTGGCTACCTCCCTAGTCTAACAACTTATTTTTTGGATTGATTAATGTATTCTTTCCCCAACATTTACTAAGTGATGTTGCAAGAAGAGTGTGGAGTCTTTGGGGAGAGTGCACATAAGATGCAAGAGATCCGCTTCCCTAAGAATGTTAGTCTCCTTGGAAAAATGTAAATAAGGCTCTGCAGATTTGCAGATGGTAATGACAGGCACATTGGACCCTGGCATGCTCTTTTCTAAGAAGCCACCCAGTCTTTGCTTTCTTTGGGGCTGTTTAACATCCTAGAAAAGAACACAGGTCTTAGATTTTAGGTTCAAATTTGGCATTTCCTCAACTGACCTTAGGACAAATGGCTGTAGCGGGGGCTGAAAGGGCTGTCTTATCAACTGTGAAGTCCTCAGGGAGGTCATGTAGACTGCCAGCCATTGAGTCCTGCTTCCCTGAATCTGTTAGCCCCAAGCTGCTCCTCTGTCATACTCACACACATGGTAGTACTTCTGTCAGAGCCTGGGAGAATTAGCAGACATCCTTTTCTAGTTGCAATACTCTTTACCTGGTGCACTCTTGGGAATATTGTTTATCTGGTTACTTATGTGGAAATAATTTTAAAATATTGTTAAAATATATTAACTTCTTTGCTTAGTACCAGCCACCATATTGACATGACTTAAAATGCCATCTTACAGGAACCTCACTATGGCCCTATAAGGGTGGTACCAGCGCTCTCTGATAAGGAACCTCAGCCATAGAAGTGTCATAGGCTCATTGATGAGCAGGCCAGGGGCTGGATGTGGCTCGTTCACTTCCTTGGTCTTCCCTGCTCTAAGCAAAGCTCCTCCACTGGATGCCAGCACAGGCACATGGCTTTTCCTTTGGAGTGGGAGGTCAGGGGAGAAAAGCAGCACACCTTAAAGGGGAATGATCCACACCATGTGGAATCAGTTTCAGCCAGGGGACTAGTGGGAAGAAGAAAAGATTCACTGTAACCACATACAGTGAGGCCACCACAGAGCTGCCCCTCTGGGGAAGAGGTCATGCTGTGCTCCCCCTGCTGTACTCCTCATCCCCTCTGCTGCTCCTTAGGATGTAGAATCTTTCCAGGTCACAAAATGCAGGGCACCTGCATGGCATTTGTCGCAGCGACAAGGCCAGAGCCTCTGACCTTCAACTGGGCTTCCTGGTCCTCCGAGCAGGAGGTGGCAGAGTTCCATCCTGGTTGACGATCTTGTGTACTGTGACAGTCATCATTCCTTTTCCTGGCAGAAACCAGCAGCGGCTGGGGAGGAGGAGAGTGGCTATCTCAGTGGCAGGTTGTTAGGAAGCTTCCTTCCATGTGACCAAACCATTCAGGGGACTTATGGGGACTCTACACACCTGCAATCCATGGTGTGATTTTTGTCCCACATGTTCTAGAAGACCACTGAAATGGGCTGGGCTTCTTTTCAGCATTCTGTCGACCAAGGCCCCAGAGGCAGATAGTGTGTGTGAGTGCTTATGAGTCTGCCCTGGCAGACTCTGAAACAGGAAGCACCATGCCAGCTACACGGCCGAGTGCGAAAGGCTCCAGTGCCTTCTACTAACATTCAAAGTGCAGGCCCCGGGGAGCCACCGGCTAGACAGGTCCCAGCAGGCCACTCCCAGCCTGGGTGGCAGGTGGCTGACATCTATTTTCCCTTTTTTTTTTCCCTGAGAAAATTTTATTGGCTTTTTGGATAAAATTTATTTTCCAGGAAGAATGATCGCATCATATTTCTGCTTGAATCAGCACATGGCCTCCTCTTTGTTGATTCTGTGTTTGGTCACAATGCAGACTATCCTGCGCTTTCTGTGTGCCATGCTGAAACCTGGCCTACCCAGCACCACACAGAAGTCCAGGCCGTAGATACCAATGCTTGGGCCATATTTGATGCCCAGATCAATGTGTTCCTGAATTCCAAAATCTGTTTTTCCCCAGGGTTATTCCATTTCCAGTGATGTTTCCCCCAGTGTCTGTGAACATTGTTTGCTTGTCTCCTCCCCTGAGGCACACGTCTACCCACAGCTCTGGGGAGACCTCTGGGCTGATGCAGCCAGTCGTGATCGAGGCTGTAGCCAGCCGGTGCTCCTTGCCATACCTCTGCCCCAGTGTGTGGTTCTACATAGTGGCATTTATGTAATAAACACAGCATCATCCTTGTGCTTGCTGCCACCTTGAGATTCTTTTAAAGATTTATTTATTTTATGTATATGAATGTTTTGACTGCATGTATGTATGTAGGTGCATCATGTATGTGTATGTATGTTACACCCTATGATTAGAGTTACAACCACTGTGTGGGTGCTAGGAATCAAACCTGGTTTCTCTGCAAGAGCAACAAATGCTCTTAACCTCTGTGCTGTCTCTCCAGATTCTTAATCTAAACTCATTTCCATGCATAGGGACCAGGCTTTTGGAGTTGAGGAAACATGAAAGAAACCTACCTTCTTCTATTAGTTTAAATGTTAAAGCAATGAAAATGTTTTTCTGCTACCCCTACCACAGCTCATCTTCCACTGCTACACGGTGCTAGAATCAAGTGTCTCGTGTGGATGATTAACAGGGCACATACTTAGAAGTCATTAAGTGGGTCTGGGATAATTATTTTGTCTCCTAATGGAAACTGGAGTCTCTGTGCTAGGACTCAGCAGAGAGAAACATTTCAGAGTCTGCGGGGGAACTGCTTTTCTCCCTAGACACCTGCCAGACACAGGCAGAGCCTAGTTATGCTACCTCCTGTCTCGGGGTATGAAAATGTCTCTTGTTTCTTACTTCCTACGAAATGCCCCACCATCACAGTCAGTTCTCAATGGCTCAGCCTTCTAGCATCCTGAATGATATGTTGGACCTGGGCATGGAGTCAGGATGGTAAAGCCAATGTCAAGGAGAGTGGATAGAGGACCCTTGAGACACAAGTGAGAACTCAACCTTCTCCCAGCAAGGTGCATGCTTCTATTTCAGGAGGTGTCTAGGTCCCAGCAAGAAGCAGTGTTCCAAGCAGCAGTGGGTTGTCCTTGTTGACGTTCTGTGGGGCCCTGCCCACATGGGTAGATTTGTATTACAGCTAGAAGCTACAGAGGAGTCTGTGACTACTGTTGTATGAGTCAGTGTCTAAAGAGAAAAGGAAGGAAGGAAGAAAAGCTGATTTATAATACTTCTGACACAGCTCATCTCAAATAACTAAAAAGGCAAGGCGCCCTGCTAGGCACGGTAGTGCATACCTTCAACACAGCACTTGGGAGGCAGCAAAAGGCAGATCTCTATGAGTTTAAGACCAGCCTGGAATTTCAGGACAGCCAGGGTTATATACAGTAAGACTATTTCAAAATCAAAGTCCAAAACTCCCATAGTGCCTAGCCAAATGAAATTGTTCATTTGTTATGATGAGCAGGCGATGGATGTGAGCACAGGGTTTCCTTCACAGATTGCACATGCACATTGCTCTGTGGATAGAGGTTTATTTAAAAGTCATTGGTGTGTGTATTTATAGAATATGTGCTGTGATATAAAATCACAGTAGCCTTTCTGTATCTTTGAAATATAAGGTTATTGTTTCTAATTTTGGGGGAGGGGTTGAGACAGGGTTTCTCTGTGAAGCCCTGGCTGTCCTGGAATTCACTCTGTAGACCAGACTGGCCCTGAACTCAGAAATCTGCCAGCCTCTGCCTCCCAAGTGCTAGGATTAAAGGCATGCACCACCACTGCCCAACTAATTATTTTTTGATATAGGGAAAACTATAAGAAAATAATAATGGACTGGTTTTCATGGTTGGAATTGTATATTTGTATAATTTTCTTGGGCTACTTTTTAACCTTAACAGTGTACCCTAAGCATTTTCCCACACCATCAGTTTTTGATGCCCGTAGGCAGTTTACCATGATGAATAGACAGTTGTTTAAGCATGTGATCGTAATGGAAAGAATTGACTTAGAGAAATTTTGTTCAAAAATTTGTTTGTCATTCCCAGCCCTGGGTGGCCTCTGGGCCCATTGTCACAAAATGACAAGTACCTTGTTGGATTACTGAGAGCCATGTTCAGTAGGGGCAGGTTCACAGGAAGGGGACACTGCTGTCAGAAGTGGTGATAGGGGCAGGAGCAAGTTTTCCATGAAGTCCTCGTGAGGATGTCCCTGTTCACGGGTTAGAAATTTGCAGCCCAGTGTGGCCTGCCTCTCTGGCTGAAGGAATGCTGTCCCTTCTGTAACTGTAGTTTCCGTTCTTGCTTTCCCCGTTCTGTGTGTTTTTGTAAGCTGCTTTACATCCTTTTGCAGTAAGGCAGATTAAGAGTAAATAAACATAACTGTTCTCGCTAATGCTGTGTGTTTAGCTTGTTCAATTTTTTACTGCTGTAAATAGTGCAGTGTGGAGTATCTGAGCATTGAGGGCTCATCTGAGCTGGATTACTTCCTGGGACTGCATTCCTGAAAGTGAATCTTAGGGCCAAAGGGCATGTACACCTTTACACCTCGGCCCTAGGATGCCAAGTAGCTTCTCAGAAGGTAATACCACTCTATAGTCCCTATGGCAGCAGTGGGAGAGAAGATGGGTACTCCTATCTTCTGGGTGAGTGTGAGGTCCTCGTGAGTATGGTGTCCTTTCCAAGTCTGGCTCCTGACTCAAGGTAGCAGCATGGCTTTTCACCTGACTATTGTGTCCTACATCATTGTCACCAGAGTTGAGGTCTGTCCTGCCTCCCCATGTAAATCTTGTTTCTGGGGGGAGGTGGTCCTGTCGCCAGCCAGTCCTGCCTGCGAGGACTGCCCCTCTGCTAGACAATGGGCACATTCAGACCCAACTCTGTTTTCAGTTATTAAAAAGCGGAGCCGGCTGTCTGCCTGAGACTTTAATCTTTGAGCTTTTATTCCCTCTCTTTTCTCCCTCCCCCAGCCTTTTGTTTGTGCAGTTACGAACTGAGCTGTGGGATGTGTGGGTCCTGGAGTCTGAGCATGTTGGGCCTTCTCTTGGCAGTGACAGAGAGTTGGAGCCTGAGCAGTGTTATTTCAGAGTAGGCAAGGGTGACCATGGCTGCGAGGGCACAGAGAGGAGAGGCAGGCTCCAGCCGCCTTAGGTCTTTGCAAAAGCTATGTGGTTTACATAGCTGTAGGGCAGAGGACCACCACTTCATTCTGTCCCCAGGCTTAGTCAGGACACTTCTGCCCTTGAATTGCTTAGTCTTTATAAAGTCTACTAACTTGTGGCCTGTTAACATTTTCTCTTGGGAAATCGTTGCAGTGGTTGAATTAAGTATGTGTATATTTGGATAAATGCAAAATCTCAAGAATACCCTTCTATAAAACCCTCAAGACTCCTAAGACACACCCAGAATGTTAAAAACCCAAGAAATCTTCCAGTTTAGACAGGGTACTCTGGTGGTGATGTACTTGTACCCTGTAGTGACATTTTGTTCAGGATCACTAAATAGCTGGGGATCAGTTGGCAGAACCATAGTTCAGACCTACGGGGACAGAGACACTGACCTTGCTCTGGAGGGACACTAGGACACTCCTGCTTATGGAAGCACTTTTTTTTTTAGCCCAAACTCTTTCTTCTCTAAGATGTGGACACATTTCTGCCAAGGACTCCACTTTTCAAGCTAAGCAAGCCTTTGACATGAACATGGGACACATTTTCCTTACCTTGCCCCTGCCTCTGATGTATACATTAAAACAAAACAAAACAAAACAAAACAAAACACTTCATGCATATGTGTGAGTCTGCAGATGCCAGAAAAGGGTGTTAGATCTTCTGAAACTGGAGTTATAGGCTGTTGCATACTGCCTGACTTGGGTGCTGGCATTTGAACTCCTGTCCTCTTGAAGAGCAGTAAGCACTTATAACTGAGTACAGCTATCTTTCCAGCCTCCGATGCATCATTTTTATAATTGAATATATCTTGTTTTTAAGCTTCGCTCCCCCAGACCTCCGAGTTCCCATATGCAGGCATTGTATACATGGTTCAGAGACAGTGAGCGCTGCCTTGCCTTCTGTAGGTAGGTAACCAGGGCAGGGTGGCCCTCGTCAGTCATCTTTGTTCCCTTGTGCATGTGAGGCTGTATGCCTCACAGTGTACTGCACTTCACTGGCTTTGCTCTGTTTCCCTCCCCTTAGTGGTCAGCTTTCAGACCGCCAGAGTTCAGCTCTCCTTAGTGCCGTGGCTGTAGGACATGGCCTATGTCTGTGCACCATTTAACCTGCTACCAGCTGCAGGTGTTTGGGATGTCTTTCTAGATGAACACATCTTTCTGCACCTTTGTATTTCTTTCTTAGAAGTTGAAGTAGCTGGGCAGTTGTGTTGTAATAGATGTTGACAAGCTGCTTCCCCAAAATGTATTGATTGATTGTTTTATAAAAATAATATTTTAAGTGAGTTGTCATCTGGAAAAATAAAAGCCTTGTCTCCACTTATGTTTTGACTTTCTCTGTCCTGGCAAACTATCATAGATACTTAGGTTTGTAAACTTGGATTTGGAAAGCCTGGCCTCAAGGTTAGTCAGCTTTTATCCATTTTAAACTTGCAATGTGCTGCTTGCCAGACCTCCACATCTGTGGCCTTAACCTGCAGAGGCATCCAGGAGACTTTCCACCTGACCTATAAAAGAATCCCCCTTGTGGTCTGTTTTCAGCCAAGCTTTGGTAGATAGGAAAAGAATATGAGTTGAAGCTGTGGGAAAGTGCTATTGTGGGTTCATGGAGGAATGAACTTGATACAGGTTTCCTCACACAGCCACAGCACTGCTGGAAGACAAACCTACGTTCCCTGCAGTCACTTTGTCTTTGTGCCACCTTGACCGTGCCAGCAGTGTGTCTTCTTTTCAGATCATCTGTGGTCACTTGATAATTGCGTCTGTGGGGTTGAATAGAGAAACTGTGGACCATACAGTTCCTTTGATTCCTGGGTTGAGGCAGTCTACTGTTATCTTTCTGTTGGCTGCTAAAGATCAGAGGTGTGTGTTGGTCACAGCCTACATGGTACCCTTTTGATTTTGGTTTCTTAAATTTGCATTTCTTTTACTTAACCATCTTCTTGAAGTCATACATTGAACATGATATTATCATTTCATTCCATACAAATTAGAATAAATAACAACTACAGTAAAATTTGTATGTCACCTAAAATATAGTGTGTATACACACACACACACACACACACACACACACACACACAGGCAAAACATAAGTAAAAGTAAACAAATCTCTAAAATATGGTGGATATTTCCTATACTTTGGGCAACTTCATACTTTTTCCTAATGGTCCTTTACTCTCCTGCCCAAGGATTTGGAGCCATGCTCTGATAGCTATGGGGCACAGATAGGAGTTAAGGGGTGGTGTCTAACCTAGCATTCTGCATATTCTCTGCAAAGCAGAGGTCTGTGGGGAGCCAGGTTCAGTATGCTGGGGAAGGTCTGAAGGAGCTCTAGAACTGCAGCATTCGTCCCTCTGGGAAATCTCTAGAGGGAGGAATGAAAACCCAGAGACTAGGAGCTAGCATAGGAGCCCAGGCTGTGCCCAGAGGAGCAGGACCCAGCTTCTGCATTTACGGTCTCTACTGGCATGTGTAAGAATGACTGCCTGGGCTCTTCGCCTTTCCTCCTCCATCGTGCACACCACCCCTGGTCTGGCTTCTCTCCATGTCTTCTCACAAGACTTTCAGAATCAAGCGATTCCTGGCCAAGAAACAAAAGCAAAACCATCCTATTCCTCAATGGATCTGGATGCAAACTGGTAACAAAATCAGGTACAACTCTAAGAGAAGACACTGGAGGAGAACGAAGCTGGGTCTGTAAGGATTCACGCAATGGCAAGACTGAGGGTTTATACTGAATTGTGGTCATTGATCAGTCCTACCAGATGGAGTTCAACATTTTTAACCTAGAGACTTGCTCTTGTCTTAAATTAGGGTGTTTGTCCAGTAATAAAACTTAGAACCTTTCAAAAAAAAAAAAAAAAGAAAAAAAGAAAAAAGAAAAGAAAAGAAAAGAAGGACTGCCTAGGGGCTGGAGAGATGGCTCAGCAGTTAAGAGCACTGACAGCTCTTCCGAAGGTCCTGAGTTCAAATCCCAGCAACCACATGGTGGCTCACAACCATCCGTAATAGGATCTGATGCCCTCTTCTGGGGTGTCTGAAGATAGCTATAGTGTACTCACATATAATAAATAAATAAATCTTAAAAAAAAAGAATGACTGCCTGGCCCAGCAAAGGGCAGAACTCAGTCTGGAGTGAGAAGGGCAGATGCACCTGCCTGGTATGGGTAAAAAGGAGCCTGGTGGACAGTGCTATTTTGTTTCATTTAGGAAGGATAAAGCAGACAGCTTCAGGTGGTGGCACGCCTTTAATCCCAGCACTTGGGAGGCAGAGGCAGGCGGATTTCTGAGTTGGAGGCCAGCCTGGTCTACAGAGTGAGTTCCAGGACAGCAAGAGCTATGCAGAGAAACCCTGTCTCGAAAAAACCAAAAAAAAAAAAAAAAAAAAAAAAGCAGACAGCTTCTTTGATTCTGTAGTGTTCCCCCACAACTGATTTACTTTGAAAATGTCATAATGGACAGAAGTTAAAAGAACTCACAGTATATTTCCCCTTAGATGTAATGATTCTAACACTTTACTAGATCTGATGCTTCAAGTTTTAACATTTGAAGTTCTCATGGACAGACACAAGACTTCACTGCATGTAGTAGGCCCCACTGAGTTACATGATGATCTCTATGCCAGCCTGGGGTACATAGCAAGTTTCTGCCTCAAAAACCAAACAAAAACCTAAAACAAACCCAAGCCAAAGTACAATCAGAATCTATGTTCTTTCTCTTGCCTAATGTGGCAAGAAGAGGCTCATTGTAGGGTCAAAGCTTTTACTGTTTCTGCTAACCATGTTGTTTGCTGTGGAGTCTTTGAGGGCTTGTTTGGAGGGACTAACAGGGGAGTGATGCTTCTCATAGACCCTTGACCAAAGAATACTCAGTCCTCTTCTACTAAGCAAATAGCTTTGGGATAGACACACTGAGTGGTGAGGGAGGAAAGGGAGGAAAGGGACACTCACCTAGCCACTCAGAGCAGCCAGGTCAGCTCTCACTATCAGTGGGGCCACAGATGTGGCAACTAGATCACCCTCCTGTCCTGCCGTGGATTTTATGTATGTCCTTTATTGTGTTGAACATTCTTCACACCATGTATAGTTGTGGAAATTGGTGGGGTTTTGTTTTGTTTTTGTTTTTTAAATAAAACTGCATCTATTGCAATGATCATAGAGATTTTCTTGTTCTGGTAAATTACAAATGGAATGTTTTGAATGTTAAATATAACACTTGGTTATAATTTTTCTGTTTAAGCATTACTTCAACTTCATAGCTTTTGTTGTTGGTGGTGGTATTTTGTTTTGTTTGAGACAGTGTCTTAGCCTTGGCTGGCCTCCATCTCATTATATAGCCAAAGATGACCTAGAATTCTTGGTCCTTTTGTCTTCATATCTCAAGTGCTGGGATTATATAACTCTGTGCATGCTAGACAGGAACTCTACAAACAGCTATATTTTAAGCCCCTCATGTTGTGTTTTAGTTTTATCCCAGTTCTAGCAAGCTCAGGTTGATTTTTATTTTCTAGTGTGAATACCTTGTCCCTGCATTGCCAGACAGTAGATGGTACAAAAGAGTGGTTATGCCCAAAGGTAGAAATTTGGGGCAGGGGAAGGTTTTTTTCCATCAGTGACATTCTAATGGCCTTTGTTGAAGCCATTTTACTTGGTTTGATTTGTAGCCCTCTAGTAATGCTTATATAAAACCCATGCTATCCCCACTTCCCTCCAAGCATGCACAGGTCTTAGAGTTGAATCATGATGGGCTGTTTGCGTACAGTGGTGGTGTTTCTTCTACTTGTATAGAAAAGGAGTGTTAGCAACTACAGGAACTAGTGCCAACATAGGAAGGGCACTAGTTCTAGGGTCGGGGCAGTGAAGGTTAGCCAGTAGTGACAGTTAAGTTGGACATTCCCAATCAGGCAAGCATGGCTGGGTGAGGTTCTGATTGGGCTCAGGCAGGTCTTACTCAAGCCTTCTCTCTTAGTTGCACTCACAATGCACAGGGAAGGCATGGATACCCCGGGGTGTGACCCTTCTACAGACACCTGAGCAAGTGACCATACATAATAGTTAACATAATCCTGATGTGAAGTATGGCTGAGGGAATAGAGATCTGTAGAAGTCAGTACCTGTCAAGGATGGCCTATGGGTTTGTACACTGAACAGAGAGCATAAGTCTCTTCCAAGTCCAATGGGAAACTCATCCAGCCATATTTGTCTGATTAGGAATGTCAAACTTACTTATAGGAGATTTATTTATCTAGGCATTAATAAGAAAGGAGCATATGTCTGTAACACATCCCTGTCAGGTATTCTTGTCAGCTTCATGGCTGAGGTTTTCAGTGAGAAGTTGTTGGCAGTCAGCAGGTAGACTTATTGATTCTACAAGTTCTATACTATTAGAACTAAAATGGATGCTTAAGATGTCTGAGGTGAAATTATTCAAGATGATAGTGACCCTCTTCTCACTAAGTTGTCTCCTCTTAGCTGTTTGTTTTCTCACTCACCTGTTTACCTGAAAATTGATAGGCCTCTCTCTCCTCTAGGCCAGACAGATTCTGTGCTGAACTCAAGGCAAGGCACTACCTTCTGGAAGCTTCAGCACAGGAAAAACAGGCCTGGGAACCCCCTTTTCAGTGCCACCAAGCAGGCACTGGAAGGGAGTGACAAGGCAGTGGTGGGTTAGACTGCTGGGCAAGGAGGGACCTAAAGAGGGGCTCCCAGACCACTAGGGTAGAGGGTCTTCCTGAAGTGCAGTTGATTCTATTGCAGTGAACTCTGCCTGAGGAGAGGGCCTCAGGCTTCAGCAGATGGACTGCTAGTCCAGGCAGTGCTTGTCTGCAAGGATCCTTTGCCCTGTAAACATTTTATTAGACCATTAAGTTGTCTTCAGCTTCTCCCACACCCACTAATGCCTGAGAAGGCTAAGCATATGCTTCCATTTTTATGAAAACTTGCCTTTCTAGAGCTTATTCTTTGGAGTTTTTTGCCCTAACTTATCCGGCTAGCGTTCTTATCCTACAGATCTGGCCTGGAAGAGAGCATGGCCCAAACCAACTCCAGGGGCCTCATTTTGCTAAGGAGCTTTATGGCTAGATGCCTTTGTAGACTGTTCTTTTTATGGTTAGTCACTGACACTCCAGTATAGGCAGTGGGATGTCTCAGTGTACTAACGTTTTTAGAACCTTCCTCTGTCTTCCTTTTTCAAGTTGAAATAATATCCCCGTGAGGATTTTACAATACAGTGTAATAGGGGGTTCAGGATCACTACTAAAGATGTAGGGGGTGAATGCCGTGTGTGAAGAATTGCAAGCTGAGATGGTTTGGCACCACACTGTGTGGGATACATTGATTCTCACAGGGAGGGGACTGGGTGACAAGCTTAGATCCTGGGCCCTAAGCAGAATCTTTGACCTTCCTGATGGTGTCTGTAAACAGCCCATGTTGGATTCTAATGTTCTCCAGGAGGCAGAAGGTGCTTGACATGGTAGGCTACCTTGTCATTTGGCCAGCCCTGAAGACTTACCTTTGTTTTAAGCTTTAAGTACATTTATCATCAAATGTACTTAAAGCTTTAGCGCAAAGGATGATGGACTATGGGATGAAATTGGCTTAGGGCCAACCTGTCACCCAGGATTATATGAGCACAGAACACATTTATTAGGAAAACGGGACTATCATGGCCAGGAGGGAGTCTCTTTTAGTGGCTACAGGTCTCTACAAATGGGAAGATGTTATTTGTTTTGAGAGTTAGACTAGACATTGTAATCACATCATCCATCCACCAAAGTCGCTCAACACATATTATTTCCCTTATTCATCCTGACTAGTGAGGTTGGTGGTCTAGTGTACCCCTCAGATTGGGAAGACCCCACACCACTTTTGCTGTTCACTGCTTCCCACAATGAGGGAGAATCTAGGATCCTGTGGTCAGTAGGTGCTGGAGCCCTTTGCAGACAGGTTTGGCTCACTGGACTAGATTGCCAAGACCTACCTGCCCCATACCTGAAGGAGCTCTTTAAAAAGCTCTAGTTTTTAAAACCCTACCATATTTAAACATAAAAACAATAAAAGAACACATTTTCTGGGGGCGTTTCAGGTTTCATTGTTCCACTTTTTAAAGATTTATTTATTATCATATGTAAGTACACTTTAGCTGTCCGTCTTCAGACACACCAGATCACAGATGGCTGGGAGCCGCCCTGTGGGTGCTGGGATTTGAACTCAGGACCTCTGGAAGAACAGTCAGTGCTCTTAACCACTGAGCCATCTCTCCATTGTCCTCATTGCTCCATTTTAGTACATCAAATGTAGTTCTGCCTTCCCTTCCTTCCTTCCTCCTTCTCCACCTTTATCATTTAACCCTTTTCCACTGGATGGAAGCCACGTGCCTAAGTGTGCTGCTTCCTCTAGCTTCCCCTGGGAGGTGGGCTGTGAAGGAATGCCACCTTGTCTGTGGCATCCAAGTGAGGATGCATGCCCAGTGGGGTTGGGACTGTTGACTTGCTAGGGTTGGATCAGCTTACCTTGGCTGGTCTCACAGATACCCCTTAATCATCCCCGCTCCCAGTACTCCTCATTGGTACTGGGGAGACTGCCATGGTTGTTTAGCTGACAGTCTCTTCTGGCTGACTCCTTGAATGTCAGTGCTAACTGGTGCCAAGTGGGGGCAATATTGCCTGCCTGTATGCCTTCTTGTCTGTCTCTTTTGTTGTACTTTTTGACAGATGACAGGTTTCCTATCCCCAGTCAAGACTTTTTACCTCAGGAGCCTGAACTGCTATGACAAGGGAAACTGCAGGTAGTTAGACTGGGGCTAGATCTCAGTGAGGAAGTTACTTGGAGCAGAGAGGCTCACAGAGCAGATGGCCTAGAGTTTCTCCCAGAGCCTCTGCTGTGGCCTTGGGCATAGTTGGACCTATAACCCCTCTGTTTCCTTAAGCACCCTTGGGCTACTGGTGTCAGTTTCACTGTATGTAAGGTGACCTCTGAACCCCACTCCCTTCCATCTGTCCATCATCTAGATACAGGACACCAGGAGCCCATAGTATGGGAGGGGGTAGGCTTCTGTCAATAGACTATATTGTGAATCATCTGGGGGTGTCACACATTCCATGAAAGGCTGATGCCAAGTTAAGGTGCTGTCTGAATCACCCCTGAGAATCCCCTCAGAAGGACTTCTTTGAAGTGGTTATCTCCATGTGAATCAGCCTTTCCCTCTGGCATGCTGTGGCTCTGCGGTTGGGAAGGCATACTGTGTGGAAAGTGGTGTTACAATCTCCTCTCCTAAACTTATCTTAGAGACCTAGTTTAGGTAGGACATTGGCAGAGACATGGAGACTGACTCAGGAACTGGGGTCTGCATCTCTGAACAGACAGCGCAGGCAGAAAGGCCATGCAGAAACTTGGGAGGCTTGGTATGGCAAGCATCAGAGAGCTGCAGTGGGTGATCAAGACAGTCTTTCCTGATTGTAGTCATTTTAGAACCACCTGTATTATCCCTGTTCTTAGCTTTAAGCCACATGTGTTCTAAGTTAATATGTTTTTATAATCCAGTTAAAAAGTTTTAGGTTATTGTAAGGAAATGTCTCTCTTAGCAAGTAGAAAACCAGTGTCTTTTGCATGTAGGAGCCCCACGTCTGTGTGGAGTGCCCTGAAAGCAAATAGTTGTCAGACCCAGCCAGCCAGGGGCTGTGAGCTTGTTCCATGTTGGTTTTGTTGCAAAGAGAACTTAGAGCAGTTTGTAGAGTTAAGCAGATTATGCTCCCAGTTAGGACTTGCTCATTGTTTGATCAGAAAAGTTGAAAGAGACCAAAAAGTTGGTGATTTTCTTATACTGTAATGCCAGATCATTGTATGCCCATAAATGTCCCCTACCTGGAAGACTTTGCTTTAGTCAGTGGTGATCCACTGATAGTTATGACTAGGAGCTGTAGGAAGCCACCATGTGCAGGCCTGTGGAGGGTGGGGTGTCAAGACTGGAGAAGCCAAGAGAGAAATATAGAGGCCTGTGTCACAGGGCAGTGACCATAGTGAGGGAGGAGCAGAGAGCATGATGGGATGTAGGGATCATCAGTGGAGGGAGTGGTGTCTGACAGCTCCTGGTCATGCATAGTGGCTCCAGGCACAAAGGGAGAGAGTTCATAGAACTGGGGCAGTGGAGGTACATTCTGATATTGAGATTTCTGTCACACACACACACACACACACACACACACACACACACACCCCACATGTATGCCTGCAACTCAGGGTTGCTTTGATAGAAAAGACAACTGAGTTCCATGTTAGATTGATCCAGACTCAACTTTGGTCCCACTCTTTGCCTGTGAGGACCTTAGTTCCTGTTTGGACAATGACATTCATGAACTATGCAGAGGGTTCTTAGTTGGTACCTAGTATAGCTACAGTTCAGAGCAGATGCCAGAAACTAGTAGCATGGGGTTTAAGGTTCCTTCTAGTTTCCTAGTAACATTTTTTTGGAGAACATTAGCATTAAAGTGAGCAGATTACTGCATGCCTTCCCCGGAGTGGAAGCAGCATTGGCTGCTGCCTGTCAAATATTTGGTGCATGTAGAACCATGGAGCTCTTGCTGCTGCTGGGGTCCCACGTTCAGGCATCAGGCTTGACTGGCATTCTTTAATTTTATTGTTGTTGTTGTTGTTGTTGTTGTTGTTGTTATCTGCTTCCTGAGCAGCAAAAGCGAAAGGATCCGGCCTATCTGCCAGACTAACTTTAAAAGTGTCAAGCAGCAGGGAGGAATAGTGGTGGTCTCACGCTTCTGATGTGAGCCCTGGCAGGGGCATGAATTAGTCGTTTGCAAAGTAGGATAAATGTTAGGGTGCTATTAGTATCCAGTTTGTAGGGTGGCAGATGCAGAGATGTTATATGCTGAGATCTGACTAGTCTAGGCTGCGCAGTATGCTTAAACTGTGGATGTTATTGGTTGTCCTTTTAGTACTTCACAGAGATACAGGAGGCTATTAATGAGATGTTTATGGATAACAATATTACTCACTCATCCTTCCTTCCTTCCTTCTTTTCTCCCTCCCTCCCTTCCTGCTTGCTGCAGTATCTTAAAATATTTAGGAGCCAGGCATGGTGGCACATTCCTTTTATCCTAACATTCAGGAGGTAGAGGCAGACAGAATCCTTGAGTTTGAGGCCCAGCCTGGTCTACATAGTGAATTCCAGAACAGGCAGAGCTATGCAGAGAGACTTTAACTCTCTCTCTCTCTCTCTCTCTCTCTCTCTCTCTCTCTCATATATATATATATATATATATATATATATATATATATACACACACACATATATATATATTTATATATGAAATCACAGTCAGTTTACCTTTATGTGTCTCTAAAAAATTCTTTTTAGTTACATTCTATTTATTTTTTATTTTTTTATTTTGGGCAAGTTGGCTGTGGAAAATGGTTCTGCGATCCCTTGAGCCTGGGGGACTGTGAGCTCCTATGTAGAGACTGACTCTCATCATAAGTATTCCTGACACTCTGAGTCCCCTTTGTTTATTGTTCCATCTGCTTTTTTGTTTGTTTGTTTGTTTGTTTGTTTTTTGTCTTTTGATTTTCGAGACAGGGTTTGTCTGTATAGCCCTGGCTGTCCTGGAACTCACTCTGTAGACCAGGCTGGTCTTGAACTCAGAAATTCACCTGCTTCTGCCTCCCAAAGTGCTGGGATTAAAGGCGTACGGCCACCACCGCCCGGCTCCATCTGCTTTTCACATGCTGGTCAGAGACTACCTCCATGCATGCCATCGGCCTTATGAACCTTCTTGTTAAAGTCTGGAAAGACTTGGCTGTTGTGCCCACAGCCCTGCACTGCCCTGGCTCCTCTCCCAGATGCAGTGTGCATGTAGTGAGAGTACGCGTGTGATGGGGGGTTCGGAGTGGGCAGAGCATCGCTCAGACTCAGAGGTATTCTGTTGGTACTCGGGAAGCTGGGCGTTTGTGGGACTGGCCTTTTGTCTCATGCTATTAGGGATGGCTTGCAATATGACTAGTGGTAAGATTGGAGGTGTGGCTTTTGTTCTAAGGTGGTGGACTTGGACACTGAGCCCCAGCCACCATGGAGAAAACAGGAGTAGCATGTGCAGTACAGTGCTCAAGTTGATGCAGTGCTGGCTGGGCTGTGCACCCACCAGAGCTCCTGCCCTACCCCTGTCTCCTCAGTGAAGAGGAACTCTTGATAGACTGTCACTACCTGCAGCAAGTTGGTTGCTTGTCCCTACTGCTTGGCTCGGCCATTGGGAAGACAAAGATGCTGGAGTCCAGGCCTAAAGTGTGGCGGCTACTGCATGTAAAATGGCCGTGTTGTCCAGGGCTCTCTTCCTGTTTGAGTCCTTGGTTCTTCACCTGATGTGGGTCTGGCAATGCACTGCCTGCCGATATAGAGATCTTTTTCTGGGCATGTGGTGTCTTGCTGGCATGAATGTGGTGAGGTGACAGTGCTTTTGCAGCCCGCTGATCTGAAGGCTTTGACATGTGGCATGACTGCTGTGAGGCCTGGCTGTGTTGTCTGTATATAAAGTGGTGACACTTCCCTCAAGTGGCACTTGGCTCAGGACTTTCAGGATTTGGGAGATGTCAAAGGCAAGAGCTCCTGGGAGGCAGCCCTTGAGGTGGAAGTGCTGTGGTGGAGGGCCAGGCCAAGAGGAGGCTCAGCGTGGGCTGAGGTCTCTTCCCAAAAACTGTATGGGGGGATGGTGTGTATTTTAATGCATAGTAGAAAAACTAAACTAGTACACAATCATGTAATTTTTATAAATATTGCTGTTTGTGGATTACTAAGAGAGGGTCCTACTGTGTGACTGGCCTTAAACTCATGGAGATCTGTCTGCTGGGAATAAAGTTGTAGTCATTGTGACTAGCTGCTTTCTTCAATCCTTTCAGTATAAAAAGTTTGTCAACTTGAATTCATAAAATCATCAATAATAAAGGAGAAAAGACCCTCCAAAAAGTGCTAGAGTCAGGAATGAGGCCCCTCCTCCCCTCAGAAGGGCAGGCAGCAGTCTAGATTAAAGGAATCTAGAGAGATCTACCCTGAAATTAAAAAAAAAAAAAAAGTAAACTTTTCTGAAAGACATAAGGGATAATGAGGAATTTGGATGAAAGAGCTGACTGGGTAATGTCATATATCTTCTCTGATTCTGAGACAGTAGGTATTTGAAGGCCTGAGTGTCTCTGCAAGCTACTTTAAAATGGCTTTGAGGCCTCATATACACAGACATAAACATTGTTTTTAGATTTTACTTCTGTGTCCTACATGTGCACAGTGCCTGCAGAGGCCAGAAGAGGGCATCAGATCCCATGGAACTGAAGTTACAGCTTCTCTTGAGCCACTATGTTGGTACTTGGAACTGGAACCAGGTCCTCTGCAAGAGCAAGTACTCTTAACTGCTGAGCCATGTCTCCAGCCAGCACTGCACAGACACTTTTGATGTTTTGTTGCAATAGTAATCCGTACATCTGATGGTGGTTTCTTAAGTATATATCAGAGACATGCACCCTCTTAGTGCAAGAACACTGTACGATATTTTTACAGAATCACAACAGTACATTTTCCAATACATGTTCTTATCATTAAGCTCGCTCGCTTACTTGTACTCATACTCTCTCTCTCCCTCTCCCCCCTCCCTCTCCCCCTTTCCCTCTCCCCCTCTCCCTCTCCTCCCCGCCTCTCTCTGTCTCTCTCTAGCACACAGGAGTGCACAAACAGATTAGAGTGGGTGAGAGCAAAGTATTGTCCTGTTCCTTCAGATAACTTTTGTGATTTGGTGCAAGATGACTGACATTTGAAAGTGTCATGCTGTGGGGCTTTTCTTCAAGTCTTTGCTGAGGTTTCATTTCTGGAATATGTCTTTAATAATATATTATAATTGGATAAGAAAAAGTTTTGACCTAAGGAAAATCATTTAGTGACACACCACTAATACAATGTAAGTTGGTTGGAAAATATGAGATCAAGACTCTGTCTCTGAGCTGTATAAAATGAGATGACTAAATTAAAAATTTTTCTCAAATCAGCAAGACAGAAATTCATTCAGTAGCTTTATTTGCAGCCACCAGTTAAGACCCTTATTAAATAAAAAAGAACCTGGTCCAGGCCCAGAGGCCATCAGTTAGCCCTGGAATATCCATGACGTGATATGGGATTACAGAGTTACCTGGATCTCTTTATTTCCAAAGAGAAAATGGAAACTATCTCTCTGTGTGTCACCTAACAGTCATAATTACATTTTTTTAAAACAAATGTGGTACATAACAGTTGATGGTTGTGATCTGTGTATTTCCTAGCATGCAGATGTGAGGAAATGCCTGTGCAGTTGGAGAGGAGACTGTAATAGCAAAGTCACCAAACAACGTAAGCCATGGTTGAAGGTGGATGCGAGAGAGTGGAGGAGCTGCAGTGGCCAGCTGAGGTAGATGAACTTTCTCATCATCATGGCCATGACAGTGTTAGTTTATTCCACATCACATCTAGCCCAGAAATGCACTCCTTTCACCTTGATGCCTCCTTCCATGTGGTTGGCATATGAATGCCATAGTTGAGTTTCAGTTGAATTTTGACCGTTCCTAAGGGGTTCATAGATGTATATCTTGTTTCAAGGTTGTGGCCATGTTATTCAGATATCAGGGGCAAGGTGTTCACTCTTCCCCCCTTTTTTTTCTCTACTTGCATTTGGGATGAGACTGAGCTCATGAAAGTGGAGGCATGGCTGTTCTTGGGGTTCAGATTCCTAGTCCCTGGGTCACTTTCTAGTGTCTGTGTGACTTGATAGATGATGATGATGATGATGGTGGTGGTGGTGGTGGTAGTGGTGGTGGTGGTGACAGTGACAACAGTGATAACAGCATTGACTATCCCTGGGCCTTGATCAGAGTGTGAGCAGAATGTACTTGGTGCAGTGTCGGGGTCAGTAGCATGGACACAGTCTAAGGATGAATGTGACGGTGCTTCAGTTGCCTTGTCAAAGTGTGGGTTGAAGCATCCGTTTATTCATCATCCGAGGTTACAAAGAACTAAAAGTCCACCACAAACTGCGTCTTAAAACTAGGAAGTTTGAGGATGTGTGGTAGCATACAGCTTAATTTTAGCCCTCCAGAGGAAGCTGGTAATTGAGTCAGACTGGGCCACAAAGCAAGTGTTTCTAAAATACCCGCTACTCTCAAGCCTAGGATGTTCTTGAGAACTAACTTTGAGCACAGCAGAACCTGGGACCTGAAGTAATAGTGGTCACTGCCCACCTCTAAGGTTACACTTTATATCGGGACTAAGGAATTCCCCCAGTTCTGTTCTCCAGCCAGTTTTGACTCCTATACAGAGAATTTCCAGGGAGATCACAAAGAAGTAACAGAGAAGGTAACTGGCACCTGTTGGGCGCCCTGTGTACCTCTGGAGTCAGGCCACCTCAATGTTAGGAGAGAGTGAACCAGAGTGATCACGCTCTGGCTGGTGTTCCAAACCTCTCAGAAACAGGAGCTTTTCTCCCACATCACATGGCCTAGTATACCTGCCAGTCTTCATGACAAACCAAGTCTTTTGCTGTTTCCTTTCCCTGGAGATTGTTGATAAGACTGTCATGTTTAGTTGGAACTTCACAGAAGTTAGACAGAAAAAAAAATAAACAAGCCTGAGGTTTCTGGCCAAGTTGAAGAATGGTGGACATCAAAGCTTGGCCAGACATCAGGCTCAGCTCCAATGGGATGCCTTCATGGTCACCAGCAGCCAGCAGCTTCAGTCTAGTGTGGGCTCTGTGTGGAGAAGTGAGTGGAGGGCAGCTCTGGGAAGGATTTGTTTGGGAGACGCAGATCTCACACCAGGCTCACAGTGTTGTCCCCACAGTTCTACCACTTGCCTCAGCCCAGGTCTCTGACGACCAGCCTACATCTGCACCAGCTCTTTGAGTCTGTCTCCTGGTGAGTGTTCACAAGTCCCCAAGGTCTCAAGGGGTTTTGTTAGCCTGCGTACAGACCAGAGGTCTAGACTGCTCCTGTGATACCCACAGTGGTTCTGTTCCACAGGTGGGTCCTTTGTTAGAGGAGGCTGGATGGGAATTGACACCAAACCTGCAAGCATGCTGCTGGGCAGTGCTAATTGAAGTTTTCTTAGGTTGATCACCTGCAATCTGGGTTCTGTATGGGCCTCATCCCAAGGAAGGGGAAGGATTGGAATAAAAGCAGGGTTCTAGGTCTTACTGTAGTATGCAGCATAGATGATATCTTGTCTACCTTCTCTTTCAGCAGAATGGAGCTATAATTTTCCAGGTGACTGCATCAGGCTTTCACACAAATTCACTGATCATCTATACTAGCTCTCAGTTCCCTAGGCCTGGGCCTTCTTCTGCCAACCTGTCCTATAGACTGCCTGGAAAGTCTGAATCGAGTTTAGGAACAGTGTCAGCACCATGCCCCTCTTTCTACCTCCCAGGGACATAATGTGTTGCCTTAGCATAGTCTTCTGTATTGTAACATTTTTGTGGCCCTGGGGGAGGCCTGAACAGCATCTTGGGGATAGGTTGATGTGGGTGCCAAGACTTGGTCAAGTGGCTGTCATCAGAGTACCCTTGGTGTTTCAAGCCCTGTGCCTGATAGTGTGGAAATAGTGTCCCACTGTGCCCATTCTCTGGGACCTTTCTTCATCCTTGTTCTGCATATAAGACTCAAGAGCTTCCTTGGGTTACTCTGTCCTCTCTGCAGATCAGTAAAGAGAGCTAAAGCTGCAGTCCACAGGGAACATCCAGGGAACAGGCAGAGGCCAATTCACATGCAACATAAGGTTACTTTCTGATGTCTTCCCAGTTTTGGGGGAGAGTACTCAGGAAGCTCTTCACAGGCCTGCCCTTTGTGATTCATGTAAGTAAAGTGCCTAGAGGATGACAATGGGCAGCAGAGAGAAAAAACCCAACAAACCGCAGAGGCTTAAGTGCTCAGACTACTCTGCTGGGTTTGGCCCTGAAGCAGATATAGATTGTAAGGACTGCTCCGAAACAGCTGGTAACAGGACACCATGCTTTCAGCCTTTCTTCCTTGTTGCCAGAAAAATAATCAGCTCTGTATCTTAAGTGCTTGATGGAGTGGCCCAGACACCAGCTGTAACTTAAAACAATTTTTGTTTCAGTTGTTTAAAATAAACAGATGCGCTGGTATTCAGTTCCAGTCCAGTGTCCTTCCCTTTGAGTGGTAGCCTCTGTGTGCTGCCTCTTGGATCTTCAGGCCATGCTGGCATAGGCTGTCTTCCCTGGTACTTCCTGTGTGTGCTTCCAGAGGCCAGGGTGTGTACTGAAGTGGCCTTTGGCTGCATTGCCCCATCCCCTTCCCCTTTCATCGTGTTGGGTGCTGTGTTAGTTCATAGCATGGGCAGGAAAAGGTCCAACCACATGGAGCAAATGCTTACAGAGCCTCGTCCCACTCCAGAGTGGCTGTCTAGGCCTCATAGGTGATTTGTGTTATGGGCTTTAAAGTGTGTTTATTGGTTTTAGCATTATTGGTAGAATCCTTAGTAAGGAAGGAAAGACTTCTTCCCTTTTTATTTATTTCCTTCAGCCATGACTAGCCATCCCCTCCACCTCTTTAGAACTCCCAGGAACTGTGTGTTCTGTGCATGAGGGCCACTGCCTGTTGTTAGGAAGTATATAGCTGTGGAAAGAGATGCCAAGGAAGATGTAGAGCAAGTTTCTCCCTGTCACCTGTGCCAGCCTACATGGTAGATGGATTCATTTGAGGCACATGTTCTAGAGCACTGCATTGCCATCTTCCCTGTGATTCCTGGTCCAGCCGACTTCCTTTCCCTGACACAGTGGTAACCATCTCCCAAATAGCCTCCCTGCAACAGTCTTTTCTTCAGTAACCCCATTCCCCATGTGACAGAGTACACATCAGCAAACTCCAGCTCATGCCACTCCTCTATCTAATTGGTCTCATCAGGAGTAACATAACTCATCTCATGCTGCTGCCAACCAGACTGCATGTGACTGCGCCCTGCCTCCCTGTTGCTGTTTGAACACTGCCTTCTCATGGTGGCACTCTCTTATGTGACTGTTATCCTCTGAAACGTCTTGCCTACAGTGGCCTTAGCCTGGACCACTCTTCTTTCCACCTTCCCATGGAGCCTCCTTCCATATGCTTTAGAACATCATCCCACAATACCTGTTCTATACCATAATGCTGCTTTGCTTTCTGAATGGCTTTATATAGGAAAAAAGTCTAGGCAGAAATATTTGTCATTGTGTCTCAGTAGAATGTAAACTTCATGAGAACAATTATATTTCCTTACAATAGTATCTGACACATAGAAGATAACTTGAAAAACTTACTGTTTAATGAGTTAACATATCCTTGGAACCTAGCACTGTGTGTTGTCTGAAGTCCTTTGTGAAAACACCCACTTTCACCTACAGCTGTGTCTGAGGAATGCAGTACTGCTGGCAAGCAGCATGGGCAGCAGAAAGAATGAGTGGTGGCAAGGACAGTGGCAAACTTGTTTGTATGATTGCAGAGGGGACGAGACCCAGGTCCTGGTGTATGCTAGCTACACGCTCCAGCAGTGTGCTGCACTGCAGGGCTCCTGTGCGCTTACTGTGAGGATGTTGTAATAAATATATTAATGTGGGGATGTTCTGATATGACTCCTTGGGGTATGTGCCATGTGTCCTTTTCTGCAGCTAAGGCACCTAAAGGACAGAGAAATAATCTCTTAACAGAGTTAGAAGCTAGACCTGGTGTTTGACCTCAGACATCCATGCTCCAGAGGATTTTCATAAGGGATGATATCTCTCTGTTCCTTTCAGGGGATGTTAGGAGCTGAATGAATTGACATGGTCCATCTCTACAGGAAGATGTGGAGAAATAGCAGTTCCCAAATGCAGAATCTTCTGAGAGTATTTATTTGACTGTGAGGTCAGAGTTGTTACCAATGTCTCAAGAGCCATAGAGAGCAGGAAGTGCCCAGTGACAGCTCTGAGTGAGGCTGGAGATCTAGCGTAGCATGCATTCTTTCAGCAGGGTGCAGCTCACCAGTCTTTGCACCTCTTCTGAACGGCCACAGACGCACTATTTCTTTCCTTGCATAGCTCTTCGTGCTGTCCCTGCAGGGGGACCTCCCATTCAGACAGCAGCCTGCAGAATGTTTTCACTGCACATTATTCTTTGTTGTTGTTGTTCATGTCCTTTGTTCTTCTAGATAGACTTTCTCTGTAGATCCCAGGAGCTTGCTGATCACCTGGCCAGCCTATCCAAAAGGGCAAGCTCTAAGCTGAGGAAGGTTCTTTGACATCAGCCTTTGCTGTCCACAAAGGGCACACGTCCAGGACACCACATTCGCGCACTCACAGACCAGGGTGAACACAGTAACTTAAAACCATGAAGCAGCGAGGAATGTTTAGTTGTGCTATGGAGCAGGGCCCCAGCACTGGGCTTCCAGGTATGTACCATGAGTGTGGCTTTTCCATAGCTACTGGATCTGACCACAAGTCCTTGTGTCATGCAGCAAGTGTTTTACATACCAGGTTGTCTCCCCAGCTCTGCTGCAGGGGTTTGTAATGCTTTCCTAGGGACTGTTCTGATGGTCTAACCACCTGCCTAATGTTACCAGACAAAACAATACAGTATTGCTCCGCTATGCACTGGGAAACTGGAAGGTGCAGGTGACATCTTGGGACACTTGTAGCCAGCTGGTGGTGCTATGGACATCACAATGACTGCTGGTAGGGCAGACTGCAGTCTTTTTGGCTTCCAGTTAGGACTTGTAGCTCTTTCCAATGGATTGAGTTTCCATCAGTGTTTGGTTGAAAGTGGCATGGTGGTGTATCCCTCTTTGATGTACTGCATCTGCCTGATGGCTAGCCACCTTCTTCAGATTCTGTTAAACATGCTGGGCCATGGTATCCCTGAGAAGCCTCATGTTCCGGTACATTGCCTTGCTATGTAAAGTGAAGCAGTGCAAGGAAGGTGACACATGCAGCCAGACACTAATGAGAAAAGAATCTACAGCTGTGCCCACGGTGTCAGACTGGAGTCACAAGAATCACTCCAACTGAAAGAGAACTCACTGGTGACAGAACTCCTGGGGATGCCCCTAGCTGTTCACAGCTTAGTCACCCTAGGGGTTCTGTGTCCATAACCTGTGGAGGTCACCTGTGTTCAGGGTATATTTGAAAGAGTTACCCAGCACAGAGGAGAGCCACTCCCATGAGATGAGACATAGTGACATAGGCAGAAGTTAGATCCTGCAACTGGGCCTTAAAAGCACATCAGAACATTGGGGGCGGGGGAGGGGGGGAAAGGTGAGCAGATGAAAAAGATCTGAGGAGCTATTGCCACATCACTCAGCTAATTGCCTCACCAGGTTCCCTGCCATCAGGCTGGCCTTTATTCTTCCTGATACCGCTTTAATGTGGTTTTTTTTTCCTCTGACCATGACAGTCATTCATATACATACAGAGGCCAGTAGAAGGAAAAAAAATGATAATCTATGAATCTAGCACACAGCATTCTGACCAAGTTTTATCTAGTTGTAATTATTCTGGATATAAAATTTTAGACCCTGATTTACAACGATTTTTGAACCATGAGCTGTGCTCCATGCCATAATTAAATAGTCCTTGCTGGCTTCATTCTGTTTTATGCTTTTGAGTTACTGTGTTCACTCTAGTATGTACATTGTGTGTGTGTGTGTGTGTGTGTGTGTATGTACATGCGCATGCTCACACACTCATATATGTGTGTATGTGTAGCACCTCCCATCCTGATAGCCTGCAGATGTTTTCAGTTTAGATTATTTGTTTGTTTGTTTCATTTTGTTTTGTTTGTTTTTGAGACAGGGTTTCTCTGTGTATTCCTGGCTGTCCAGGAACTCGCTCTATAGATCAGATTAGCCTCAAGCTCAGAGAGATTAGCCTCAACCTGCTTCTACCTCCCAAATTCTGGGACTGAAAGTATGCACCACCACACCTGGCTTATTGCAGATTATTCTTTAAAGAAAATTATTGGAACTAAGACCTTTTTTTTGATGGGTAGAATAGGGACAAGGATATTTGAACATGTTTGACCTTGGCTTTATAATTATAAAAGCCCTGGGTTCCTGAAACCCTTAGATGCTGAGTGTGTCTGTTCTTGTTGGACAATGGTCCCACAGTTGGGTTTATTCTACTGAGATGTTTTGAATGGTTATGCTGAGAAGTTCAATCATATGAATGCAGTTTTTAGGTTTGGACCAATGAGAGCATTCTGACTTTATGATCACTGAGCAGGGAAGCCTGGAAGGTGACTTCAGTCTCATGGCTAGTCATCCAGTTAGGTGTACTTCAGTAATGAAACACTCCCCCCCCCCAGTGTGTTCTGAAAACTGAGGCTTAGATGATTTCCAGGTTGATGGATACTAATCTGAAGTGCTGATATGCTTAGAAAGTAATATTCAGGCTCCATGGAGATGTGTCAGAGGAACACACAGAAAGCATTAGACCCACACAGGCCTCCTTCCATGAGTTTCCTCTTTTGCCTGGTAATAAAACAGTAATCATAATTATAATGCTGTTGATGAGTAGTTTTCTAACCTAAGGAAGTCAAAGAAGCCATTGGAGTTTCAAGTACCTGGTTAGAGGTGTGAGAGGCCCAGGGAACTCTCAGACTTGTAATTGACGTCTGAAGTGAAAGGGTACTTGCCGGAAACAGCCTTTAACTTGGGACCTTAGAAGGCAGCTTCAGGTAGTGAATGCCCCAGCTGGATTACAGTGCACAGTTGTGATATGCATATCCAGCTGTGCTCTTAAATTTGCACAAATGTCTACTTTTATCAACTGTGAAAAGTTAAGTGACTTTTAACCTCTCTGAGTCTTGGTGTCCTATGAAACAGAATTTCATAATTAGTGACTTGGTACCATCTCAAATTGTCCTATGACTATTACTAAGATACCTGGGAAAATGCTACTTTTAAAATAATATTTACTTATTGAAATTGTCAATTTTTAAAATTTTCTATATTCTTTGTTTACATTCCGAATGCTTTTCCCTTTCCCAGTTCCCCCCATCACCCTGTAACTGTCAATTTTTTAAGAGAATTTCACACATGAGTGCTGTATTTATGTAATTTTCACACTCCCCTCTCTCCCTTCCAACACCTCCTGTGCTCCTCCCACTTCCTTTCAAATTCTTAACCTTTTTTTCTTTATTATTGTTACATATCCATGCATGTGTGTATACATACAACCTGCTGAGTCCATTCAGTGTTGCCCATATCATGCGGGGCTGGATAACCTGCTAGGGAGTTCATTCCTGGAGAGGGCTGATTCTCCCTCACTGAGCAGCTGTTGGCTCAGCACCTGGAGCTCGTCCTCCATCTTTGCTGCTCTACTGTTGAGATTTCATGGGTTCAGCTTTCTTGTCACACATAGAAGACATTATCTCTTAGCAGTTGTCCTAGTTCTCTGGCTCTCAGTCTTTCTGCACCTCTTCCTTGATGGTCCCTGATCTTAGGTGTAGGGATTCTGTTGCAGATGTATCAGTCAATTGGGTTAGGCACCCTACAGTCAGTTGTTCTTTGCACTTTGACCAGTTGTGGATTTCTGTAATGATCTCTGCCTCCTGCAAAAATAAACTTCTTGTGAGAGCTATGCTTGTCTGTGGATAGAAGGATAAGAATTGAGAGCCGGGAGCCGGGCGTGGTGGCACACGCCTATAATCCCAGCACTTGGGAGGCAGAGGCAGGCGGATTTCTGAGTTCGAGGCCAGCCTGGTCTACAGAGTGAGTTCCAGGACAGCCAGGGCTACACAGAGAAACCTATCTCGAAAAACCAAAAAGAAAAAAGAAAAAAAACCCACAAACAAACAAACAACAGCAACAACCACAAAAAGAATTGAGGATGCAGTTAGGAATTAGGCTGTTTTAGGAAAGTGGCAGTAGGAGAGCTTCCTCTAGGGTTACAGTAGTAGACATGAATTCTCTCCTTTTGAGCAGGCCTTAAGTTCAATTAGGTGGCTGGTGATGATCCCCAATATCAAGTGCCACTGTTGCACTCTTGGGGCTATCCTGGGCTGTGCATTGTTGTGCCTTGTGTGTTTTACAGCTGGGCAGGACTATTGCTTTCTTATTTATTGATTATTGCTTGATTATTGCTTCTTGGCAGCTTGAATAGCACCTTCAGATACTCTTGAGAGCTAGTTCGCAGGGAGAGGCTTCCAGGTCAGTTCTAGCTCTATTCTTGTAAGTCCCATGTCCTAAGTATATAAGTTTGCTCAGCAGTAGTTCTTCATTTTTTTTGGTCAGCAGCCAAGGGCAATGACTATAGCCTATATTGTTTTGGAAGTCTCTTGGACTTTCATGACCAGCAAGGAGATTCCCTTGTTTGGTCCTGGAAATCTTGTTAGGTAATCTGTAGCTCTTTGGAGGAAACATTATCACCCCAAGTGGCGTAATTTCATCCAAACATTTAAACTCTTAATCAATCTCTCTCTCTCTCTCTCTCTCTCTCTCTCTCTCTCTCTCTCTCTCTCACGCACACACACACACACACACACACACACACACAAACATATCAATTGTGTATTTTTAAGTGTACATAAAATGTTTTTCTAGAACTTTCCTAGAACACTCTACTCTCTGTAAAAATGTTGGTGATATTGTGATACTGTCAGGGAAGGGGTCCTCATTCACTGTTGATGGGATTGCAGACTGGGGATAGCCAGCAAGGGGAATCAGTGTGGAGAAGTCTCCAGAAGCTAAAAGTAGATTTGCCATGTGAGCCGACTGTGCCCCTCGTTGGTGTGTGCCCACAGGACTTGCCATCCTACTCTGCAGACCCAGGCTCAGCCATGTTCACTGCAACTCTGTTCACTGTAGCTAGGAAGAGGAGGAAACCTAAATCTCCTGCCGCAGATGCATGGGTGGTGAGGATATAGTAAATATACACAGTGGCATTCTGCTTGGCTACACAGAAAAATAAATTAATGAAATTTGCAAGTAAATGGAAGGAAATAGAAAATATGAGTGAGGTAACCCAGACCCAGAAAGATAAACACTATGTATTCCTTATTTGTGAATCTGAGCTCTGATTCTAGATGTGACTACATAGCCTATAGTAACCACAGAAACCAGACAATAAAAAGGGAGCTTGGCAAGGGGGTGGGTGGAGCACTAGAGAGAGAGGTATGGTAGGACACAGGTGCTGTGAAGGCAGAAATGGGAAAAGAGGGGCATAGCCTGGGGGAGGAAAGACAGGATGTATGCTACCCTGCTCCGGACAGTTTCTGGGCTCAAGTGGTCCTCCTTCCTCAGCCTCTTGAGTAGCTGGGACCACAGCTATAGGCCACCACTTCTGGCATATGTCCCTCCTGTCCCTCCCTTGTTTCCTGCAGTATCTTAAAACATTTATGAGTGGTGGCACACATCTTTTATTTGAACACCCAGGAGGCAGATGCAGACAGAGCTCTTGAGTTTGAGGCCAGCCTGGTCTACACAGTGAGTTCCAGGACAGGCAGGACTATGCAGAAAGACCCTGAGTCAAAAAAACAACAAACAAATTTATGAAATCACTCATCAATTTACTTTTGTTTATGTGTCTCTAAAGAAAAAAAAACAAAAACCAAAAAACCAAAAAACTGGCCAAAGCAGTATCATTATTAGTACTAGTATTAACTGTAACTCCTTAAATTTTATACTTCATTCATATTCAGAATCATCCCCCCGTTTAAAAAAACTGCTCTTTAAATTTTGTTCCATAGAAGGAAATAAAATACACACGCATGCACGCATGCACGCACACGCACGCGCGCGCGTGCATGCGCGTGCAAATCTTTTGTATAGGTAAGGTGCCCAAGGCTCAGAAAGGTAACTGGCTTCCATATTTGAACCCATGGGTCTCCATGAGGTTTGTGGTCTGTGCACTATGTCAGGCTGTCTGGGTCTACTTGTCTAATGCGTGAAGCCTCTAACCTCAGCCAGAACACCTACCACCACCACCACCACCACCACCACCACCACCACCACCACCACCACCACACACATACACAGGACAAGCTTTTCCTGGAAACCAAAGCTGGATGCTCAAAGCTTCTTAGATTTGAGTCTGTTATCTCTTGCTACTGCAACTTTTTGCTTCTAAGGATGGTACCCAGGGACTTTGTGTATGTGAAGCATGTGTCTCCTACTAAAAGCCACACGCCAGCCTCTGTTTTTTGAGAAGCTGCTTTTGGAATAGGGCCAGAGTAGAGTAAGGCTTCCTAAAGTGAGAGCACATGACTAGAAAGATGGAGAGGGCTATGGGGGATCATGGCTTTGGTATCTTAGCTTTGCCATGCTCTGGCTGTGTTTGAGACTTGCAAATTGGCCTCTGTTTGTTTTGGGACAATAGGGTTATAATGCCTCTGTTACAGTTGAAGTGGAAATAATGGATAAGTGGGTTCTGAGTACTCCTAGCCAGTGCCTAGCATGAGATACTTCTAAACGTGAACGTGACAATTTTTCTCTCCTTTAGGGAGGAGGACAGACCACTAAGGGTAGAAGTTACCACCCACCCTTCATCTTTCCTCAACTCCCAGTCCCAGGCCTATTTTTCCTCTCTTTCCTTTCCCTGGCTTGGTGTACAGGTGCACGGGGCAGGGCTACTGAGTCAAGGGGTACCTGCTCTTACATCAGCAGACTTTAGAGTAAAGTACAGGACTCCAAGTGCTGACTGTGCCCTGCTATTGCCCCATCATGTGGTCTAGATGCTGCTTTTTTTTGGGGGGGGGAGTAGGGTTTCAAGACAGGGTTTCTCTGTGTAGCCCTGGCTATCCTGGAACTCACTCTGTAGACCAGGCTGGCCTCGAACTCAGAAATCCTCCTGCCTCTGCCTCCCAAGTGCTGGGATTACAGGCGTGCGCCACCATGCCCGGTAATGCTGCTGCTTTGCAGATGGAGGTGCTTGGCACAAAGTGGCAAGCACTCTTTATCTTCTTATGGTATTATGGGTATTTCTAGTTTCAGAGTGAGAGATGGGACTCTTGCAAGAAACAGGCAGGGTGCTCGGTTCTTGGGCTTTGCAAGAAAATGGAGCTCTGCTAAGCCTGAGAGTGGAGCTTGTGGCTGTGGGAGCTTGTGGCTGTGGGAATCTTGCTGCCAGAGGTGTACTGAGACATTCCTTCACCTAAGAGGAAATGAGGGTTTTAGGAAGAGGTCAGGGGCCCAGAACCTTGACAAAACCGGAGAGTCCGTCCATACAGTGAGTGAGTCACATAAGAAGGACATCAGAACCAATTGGCTAGAGAGGGTCTAATAAATTTTGTTCCTCACAAGAACCGACATTTTCTATTCCTTGGGTGGGCCACATGTGCTTTGCTCTCAGGAAGATTGGGAACAGCTGTCCTGAATCGTTGCTGTTGAGTCATATCTGGTCCATGGGCCAGCGGTTGGCGCCTCTGGTCATTCAGTCCCATTTTAGCAAGGCTCTGGGGAAGTGCATGCTCAGCGTCCTCTGTGTGGTGCTGGCAGCCTGGCTTCCGTGGCCTCCTGCTGTGTCCTTAGCCCAGAGCAGCCTCTCCTGGGCTTTCTAGCTCCTTTAGTAAGTTTGGCACTTGCTTAGCAGATCTTCCAAATTTATTCTTCTCTGTTATTCCTCTGCATTATAGCATGTGTATGCAAGTGCATGTGTCCCTACAGGTGACGCTCCTTAGGGACAGGAACAGTGTTGGACTCCTGAATCCTGGACCTCCATTCATGGAATACCTGAACCAGTGTTCAGATGGGAGAGGACCAGACTCATTTCCGTGCCTGGTACCAGGTGGAACTGGGGTAGCTAGTTTGCAGGTATTAGGGTGGGGCATCTTGGAGATGAACAGTGGGGAAGGAGAGCCTCTATGGAGATGTTTCCCTGACACACTGGCCTGGCCTGCCTACCAATTTCTCCAGAGGCCTCTGTGTCCTGGCAGGTCTCTCATTGATTTCATTTCTCAAGTTGCTAACTGTTGGGCCCACAGGACATTGTGGACCCTGCAGCCCTTCACAGTGAGATGTGTTCCTGCTGCCCCTTCTGAAATGAGGCCTGCGGTGCCTCTTCAGTCCCCAGTCTCCATCCAAAAAAATGTCTAATTGTATCTTGAACTCATTTACATTGCTTGCTTCAATGGCCTCACTTGGCAGCTGAGGCCGTATGCTAATTCCATCCTTTTCATGAAGGAATTCTGCTGATTTTACTTACTTTTTATGGTTGATCCTGTCCTTTCTTCTCCCCCTGCCCCCATTTTTTTTTTTTTTTTTTTTTTTGTCTGCTAATTTCCAGGCAGTTTTTCAGGCTGCTCTTTCACTGGCCCTGTCAGCCTGTGCCCTCTGGATGTGTTCCTCTATGGTAGAGCTCAGTCCTCAGGCCTTTCTGCACTTCCAGCTCAAGGCTAGTGAAGACTGCCTTGCTGTGATTTCTCTACAAACAAGGAAGGTTTCCTATGGCCTGGTAGCACACATCTTCCAGGGCATGTTTGTGTCCGAGGCCATTGTGAGGGTGCCACAGCATCAAGAGCCTTGGGAAGGAGGACCTGGCTTCTCCACCAGGTAGGGCCCATAGTGAGGCCCAGAGCAGTCCCTGGCGCCGAGTTGAGCCTTTACCTCGTGGATAGATGAGGACCTCTCCGTTCAGGGTTGTTGAGTGTTTTCCAAGGAGAGAAGCGCTAGAATGTGATCTTCACTGGGATGATCCTTACCTGACCTCACACTTCAGGGGCACAGCTGTTCTCTCTCCTTTTGGTTTCTACACTCATACACTTTGTTTTGTTTGCAGTGCACGGGATTGAAGCCAAGCCTTTTACATGTTAGGACACCACCACTGAGGAGTAAAGAAGGGTTTGGCCATTGCGATGAGGAAGGGGGTGTTCTTTGTGTGCTCTCAGGCTATATGACAGTCTGTCAGGTGATGGTACAGCCATATTAGCAGAGCTGTGAAAAGCTGTGATGTTCTTGTGATAAAATCTTCTACCTCATCGCTCTTCGAAGTTGTTCCTGCATTGAGTAACATGTGACTAACTTCAAACTGCTGAACCTCTCTGGTCTTGTAATTCTTTTCATTCACTCTATGTGTAAGTGTTGAACACCTACTGTGTGCTGGTGGTACAAGGGGAAAGAGCCTGAGTCCCAGAAGCTGCAGAGGAGTGAGCAGTACAGCAGAACTGCCCAGGGGCATGATAGAGCTGAGGGAGGCCTATGTGAGAGGCACAGGCAAGGTGCATGTTGGGGTTTCAAGAGTGTGCCGGAGGCCTAACACCTCCTCGTTAGTTCTGGAGATGCCAAAGCTTGGAAGGGAAAGAAATCAACTCTGGTAGCCCATTTGGAGCTCAGGGTGATCCTGAAGTTTGTGGCCACTTTGGTATCAGAGCCCACTATCATGTTACCTTTAGTTGACCCTTCTTGGCAGCTTCCATCCTTGCCCTCTTTGAGCTCTGAAGGGGCTCCCAGGAGCAAGGGGGTTACTGTGGGCCTGTAGCTGGTGCCCGAGCTCCTTTTGACACAGTCGGTAAAGGCCGAAGAAATGTGTTTGTTCCATTTCTTTCAATATGCCTTTCTAGAGAGCACTCTCTTCAGAGAGCTCACACTGGGAGCTGCTGGCCAGACTTGGCCCATAGGCATGTTTGGTTTGGGCCATATAGTTTAAACATTTTTTGAATTGGTTGTCAAAGTTTAAAATTTGGCAAATTTTATGTAATAGTTCAGATTTTTGGCTTCTCTTGAAAAGTGGAAAGATCTGGCAGCCCCAGGCCTGTACTCCTGCCTGTCTATGGTGGGCTGGAACTGGAGAGACTCTCCCCTCCAGCAGGCCTTGGAGTGTCCACTCCCTGTGCTCTCCCACTCGGGCTTGCTCTTTGCTCCGTCACCTACATAATGTTCCCACAGCCCCAGAGGTGTTTGTTTTGGATTGTACCTTATGTTCTCCATTCCCAAAATGTAGGACATTCATCAGTGAGAATGGCCTCCTGTCCCAGGAAGCATTGTGCTTCAGACCCCAGGTGAGGGTTGTAAATTCAACTGTGAGCTTTACAGTGCCCAGCAGGTGGGAGAAGCCAAGGCACAGACATGGAAAGGCTTGTTGGCAGTGTCACTTGTGTAGTTGGGGATCTGGAGTGCAGTGTGTCCCTGGGAGGCCTGTTCCACAATCCACTCTTACCTAACACAATGTCCCACAGGGCTGAGGTATGCCTGGAAACGTAAAGGTGGAAAGGCTC
Source organism: Apodemus agrarius (assembly GCA_964023405.1). Taxonomy (NCBI): domain Eukaryota; kingdom Metazoa; phylum Chordata; class Mammalia; order Rodentia; family Muridae; genus Apodemus; species Apodemus agrarius. The sequence continues at coordinate 117,519,666 of OZ030006.1, read as the reverse complement.
CCTATGGGATCACAGTTCTGTGTTGAGAGGACACAGTGCTCCATGGACTAGATCTCAGACAGAGCTAAGTTAGGCCTAGTGTCCCACATTCAGGCTGTGGGTTGGGCTGCCTCCTGTCTCCCTCTTCCACACTGACTGAGTACTTTCTGTATGCTGAGCAGGTCCTGACTTCCTAAGCCCACACTGCTGAGGCATGTCTGCCACCATGTCCTGCCAAGACCTCTGTAGCTAGTAGCTGTTTAGGAACGATGAGCTCTGATTTCTTATTTTCACACTGGAAATCACATGGGCAGGACCATAGAATTACTAACGGTTTGAGAAAAATAATGACTTAGAAAATGAATCAGGTATAATGGTATATCTCAAGTCCCAACAACTCAGGAGACTGAGGCAAAAGGATTGCTGGAAGCCAGGAATTCCCAACAAGTCTGGGTAACACAGTGAGATCTTGTCTCTAAAACAAACAGAGAATGATACTTCCCCGGTGTCTTGGTAGCTCTTACCCCCTCCTGTCTCGAGGGATAAGGTGGTCTCCTAAACCACATGCTGTTGCTGGGTGTATCACAAACTGATTAGCAGTGGCTGTAGCTGTGCTGGTTAGATGGATGCTGGCCAGAGAGCAAGCCATCTTGTGAAGGATCACCAGTTCGGGACCACTGCAGGCTTTAGACAGGAGTCCAAACTCTACCCTAGCTCCTGCTCATGACCCCAGGTAGAATGGCCTGTGGTGATGGATCTAAAAGTTCAGAAATTCCTTGTCCCTGTAATGTGTACTGGGCCCTAGTTGACCAGTGTGCCTGTCTATTCACTAGTGTCAGGAAGGTGCCCAGGCTTTATTTTGATACTGCCTGGTCCTCTGTGGCCACTTTATCCCAGAGCCATAGCTGGGGTCTGTGTTGGGCCTCAGATATCACCATGTGAAGTTTGCTCCAGCCGCTGACTTGGGCACCGTTCATAGTTGCATTCCCACATCCCCTCTTACTGGTTGCCCAGAAGTTCTGTATCCATATTTGGAGATTCATCTGTGTTCTCCTTCCTCCCCCAGCCCCTCAAGGTGTCTGCCAAGAGTCTGTATAACTCATATCATCTCCCAAGCTGTTACAGTATATGAAGGCAGAGGATAACTTAGTTATTTTTGAATACAGATTTTTAGCAGAAGTAAGAAGTGTGGTGGGGGAGTTTTTATACTCACTGCATGAAATAGACAATATTTCCTGAAACAGGAGATATGAACCTCAAAGAATTTAAAATAAAACATTCATTTTATTATTTTTTTAAAAGAAGGAAAACTAGGGGGGCGGGAAAGTAGAATAGTCAGTCTTTTTATCCTAAGTACAGATGAAATTGATTAAACCTTAAAGACTGGCCTCCGCACACCCGGTTTATTAATTGAAGAATTTCCTCTTACCCAGAATGGGAAGTTCACATTAACATTGAGCTTGCCCTGAGTGCTGGTGACACTTGAGAACTGAACATTTTCCACAATCCTATTTTCTCTTCGGTGCTAGAGGAAATCCTAAAATGGCTAAAATGGGGGAGGGGTAGGGGGAGCAGAACCCGTACTTTTAAGGAAGCCTTCTTTCATTTCCTTGTAAAGCATGAAATCAAATTATAGCTCGTGGTCCACAATTATTTTATTTCTACATTTCAAATTCCATTTTCTGCTGCTTCTCGCTGTTCTTGAACAGGGGCTGCACTGTTGTACAAAGTCAGCTGAAGAGATTACCCAGATAGACTGTGACACAGTAGCTGAAGGAAGCGAGCAGCCAGGCTCCCCTGCTGGCTCAGCAGCCAGGCCCACAAACCCTCCTGCATCCGGAAGGTCCATGGTGTCACCGCTTCTGCCCAGGGAGCCTCTGCTCTGTGCAGAAAGGGCAGCACATGCAGTTCTCAGAGCCCCCCAAGTGCTAGTGGTAGGAGGTGGCACAAGGTGGTACTGACATTCTGCTGGCTTCTGGGGGCTAAAGAAATGTATATTGTAGACTGCAGATAAGCTGTGTCTGCTGCAATTATCTATCAGGGTTTATTGACTCATTATTGAAAGAAGGGGTGGGAGGCTTAGTGGACCCTCACCTAAGCTGCTCCTCCCAGCTGTTTGTACAGTTCTCTCCCTAGTGTGTTGAAGCATTCGTGTCACTTGCTAGTCTAGAGGCTGGAAAAGGTTAACTGAAGGAGCTCCACCTATGTCTGATAGGGAGGCAGTCATCAGCACTGGGTGACAATTTTTCAGTGCAGCTACTTTGGGGTCACCAGCACTTCAGCCAGTAACCTCTCATTCATGCTCTCTAAAGTCAATAAACTCACTGGTTTCCCAGGGGACTTTGGAATGGTACTTTGGGTTGTTTTTATTGAGGCTGGATAGATGTTGATTATGTCCCTGCCTGGAAATCTCCCTGCCCTTCAGCTCTTGGCCAGTAGTGCAGTTTTTTCATCTGTAAGTGGGATGACTCGGTGCCAAGCACTGTTAATTCTGTCTTGGGTCCTTTTACTATGGTTGGTATTACATTGTTTGGGGGGGGGCTTGTTTATTTGTTTGTTTTTTGAGACAGGGTTTCTCTGTGTAGTCCTGGCTGTCCTGGAACTCACTCTGTAGACCAGGCTGGCCTTGAACTCAGAAATCTGCTTGCCTCTGCCTCCCAAGTGCTGGGATTAAAGGCATGCACCACCACTGGTATTACATTGTTAATCCAATAGGTAAAACACAGGATTTGAGTGTGGTTTTACTGAAATTTTTTTCCTGGTAGTTCAAGGATACCTTCTTTTATGTGTGGGCTATCTGTGTTTATTTTCTCTCTTCCTCAATCTCACTTCACCTCCTTCCTCCTCCTTAAACCATGAGCTCCCCTTCCTTTCTTCTGTCTTTGCTCAAATGGGCACTGGACAAGACCCTTTCATTGACCTGCTGTGTATCCAAGCCACCTGTCCCAGCATAGTTCTGAGCTTGCGTGTCCTGTGTTCTTGTCCAACTAGACAACTATTTGCTGTGTTAGGTGTTTGCTTTCTACTTCACACCACTGGATCATGTTGGGCTGGAATTCTGTTGGTTTGGCCTTGCAGGTGTGCCAAGTTCATACCATAGGCCAGGACTGTGGAAATCAGCAGTGTGCTGCTAGCTGTTGTCCTCTCTGGCACTTTCCATTAAGTTGTTGGTGTTCCTATGATTAGTTTGAACTTCATTCTGTTTGAAACATTAAGGTTAGTAATCTAGTGTGATTGTTAGGACTTTCTCCAGCCTTTAGATTTGTCCTTAATTTTTCATGCAGAAATGCTTGAGTTTATGTTGATGAGTTTATGGGCTTCCTGTCTTCACCTCTGAGCTATGTACCCTACTTGGGTATGTTTTACCTTAAAGTTATATTTCTTTCCCCATGTCTCAGTACTTTCATGTCTTTATGTTTGAAACATTTGTGTGTGTGTGTGTGTGTGTGTGTGTGTGTGTGTGTGTGTGTTTTGAGATAGAATCTTTCTATGTAGCCCTGACTGGCCTCAAACTCATAGCAATCTATCTGCCTCTGATTCCCAAGTGCTGGTATTAAAAATATGTGCCACTACCATCCATGGCTGAAATATTTTATTAAATTACATTCATTTATTCTGTTTGTCTGTGTGTATGCTTGTGCATATCATGACAGGCAAGTATGTGCTCAAGAGAACAGCTTGCAGAAATTTGTTCTTTTCTTCCCACTGTTTGGGTTCTGGGAATTGTCTTAGTGGCAAGTGCCTTTATCCTTTGGACCATCTTGCCTGCCCTTATGTTTGAAATTTTGATTAATTTGGAATCATGGTGTAAAGTATAAACTGGAGATCAAATTTTATTTTTACCAAAATGCTGTCTGTGGCCACTAGGTCACAGTTGTAAGGTTGTCCTGATTTATAGATAAAGAGCTTGGAGAACAATGGCTACTCACTTGTGGCTTCTCAGCCTACAAAACTGGGCATCCTGTGCATGCCCTCAGCTCTGGAGCTTTCAACGAATCCCGTCTCTATACTCTTTTGACATTTTTTTGCTCTTGGCCAGAGTCCAACTCCTGCTTTTCTTGTCCATCCTGTTGAAATTTTCCCTTGATCTCTTACATGGCCTCCCTTTGTTGTCCCTCCTGTACCTCCTGTGTAGACATGGCTGGCATTGTCCTTCTGTGGGTGTCCTTAGGTAGCGATGAATGCAATGGTCTCAAATGGCACGTGTGGCCCAAGGGATACTGGCAGATTGCCTTTACTTGAGTCTGCTCTTCTTCCTTTGCCCACCTATTCTTCTGGATGTCTCCAGGTTTCCAGAGGTCTCAGGAAAGTGGGATTCTGGCCAACAGGCAGCTGGTGATAGGAAAAGGGAAAACACTTGAAGTCAGACAACACTTGGTTCTAGTGTCTCTTTGGCTGTTGCTGACTGTGCAGGCTGGTTGTCAGGTTTGTCCTTTAGGGAAGTAGAAGAGCCTCTACCATATGGGGCTGAAGTGAGTATCAGGGCTAACTGGGAAGTCACAAGTTCAAACTTGATAGGAACCAACCCTGGTGTAAATCCAGGTCAGCGGTTCATTGGAATGGTCTGCATAGGGTGTAGCTCAGAATTCGTCTTCTCAGAGATCTTCTCCTTAGCTCTGTTAGATAGAAGCCCAGTCTTACCACATCTGCTAATTTGTAAAGCACTTTATGTGGACTTCTTGAATGGTTGGTATTGGCCACGCATCCACACCTCACAACACTGTGCAGGCTAAATGACTCCTGTTCCAAGCCCATGCTTGGCTCCATCTTCTTTCTAATAGTGGCTGCTCTGGAGCTTTCGGCTGACTGGGCAGCCCACAGATCCTACTGGACCCAGATTGGCTCTGCTCCTACCCCAGTTTTCTGCTTATGGACACCTGGAAGTGTCCTTCTAAACCACTTGGTCTAATTACTTGGTCTTCTACCTCAAGAACAGGAGGCCTTGCTGCTGCTTGCATCTCAAATTCTGGGTGATGGGAGATGTCACTATTACCTACTCAGCCTTTTCCACAGGGCTTGACAACCAGGATTTGGCTAAGATGTTTGGAAGACCCCACCTTGATAGGTCAGTTGACACAATAAGGATTCCCATCCCAATGGCAGATACAGTGTTTCAGGCTGTCACTAACACCTGATGCCCAGGAGGGGACATTCCATATATTGCTGCTGGGAAGTAGTGATAGCATTCTTTTCATGTTATATATATAACCCAGGCCTGTGGGTATACGTGAGCAACACAGGAATCTGAAGGTCTCACAGAAGTCCCATACTACCCAGGCTTGTCCTATTTCAGGGAGCAAAAACCAGGAATGTACCAGCCATTCCACACCCCATTAGATTCTCCTTAACAGAGCCAAATGGTCACAATATGATGTAAGTACACACACACACACACACACACACACACACGCACGCACGCACGCACGCACGCACGCATGCACACAGTTGAGAGTCAGTGTAGCAACAGCTGCAACCTGTGATGACATCTGACCAATGTTGGTTTCTGCCTGTTAGCAAGGTGGTTTTGGAGAAGTTATCTAACTTGCCATAGTCATAATCCTATTTACCATAAAATGGAGAGACAGGTTGTATAACGAGTAACGAATTAATACTGTACAGTGATGATGGGACATCCCTTGGCCAGCCAGGAGCCTCCTCCTCTAGGCATGCCCCTTTGGGCATGGCCTCTATCCCGAGCATACTCAGGGGCAGGAGCCTGTGCGCATACACTGCCCATAGACACGGAAGAAAGTTTTGTGGTACTGAGCTGAGATCTTGCCAGCATGATATGGGGTATTCTGATGGAGTGATGTCAGTGGACTGAGCTTCATTCTCTCGAATTCTTTGCTCCTTGACCTTGACAAGATTGTCAGCCTTTCTGAGTCTTATTTTTCATCTGTAGTTAACCTGTTTTTCTCAGGATGGGCAGCAGCTAAAGCAAGAGGTACATAGACCTCCATAGCACATGTAACAATAACAGCTGTAAAAAATGGAAACAATGATGGCTGCAGACATTTTGGAGGCCTGCTATGGCCAGGTACCAACCTACCCTAGGTGCTGTCATCATTTCCCTCCTCCAGAGCAGAGAGCTGCGATCCCAGCGTGCACGTCAGGTAGCCCAGACCATCTATAACTCCAGCCTCAGGGGATCAGATGCTTGTAGCTCTGCAAGCCACACACACACACACACACACACACACACACACACACACACACACAGAGAGAGAGAGAGAGAGAGAGAGAATAATACTAAAATCTATTAAAAAAATAGGCTAAGTTATCACCACAGCTTCATATAGATGACAACAGTATATTTACGCTATAACTAGGTACCTAAAAAGTCAACTGCTAAAAACAAAATTTTTTATTATTTTAAATTTAATATTATTTCCTCTTCTTAGAATGCCTGCTCCTTTTGATTTTTTAAAAAAGTACAATTTTACAGATGCTAAAATATGTTTAGTTTTTAATATAATTTTCCTCAGCCAAAACACTGTTTTCTGAACAGTTTTTTCCTTCGATCCCTGAAAGAAAATTACATCTCACAGATAACTCAGACTTTGTTAAATGCTGACCTTTGTAAGTTTTTCATTATTTTTATTTTTGAAATGATTAAGATATGTAATCTACAGAATTGAAGATTGTAATTTTTAAAGTAGGGAGAAACTTTAACCCTGTCATAATTGCTCTGCAAACCTTTCAAGGATTCTGTGGTCGGGATGGCTGATGAAAAGCCCTGATAGATGGCTAAGTATAGAGGGTCCCTTGTAAGCCTTGGGTTTTTGTCTTATTTCCCACCCACTCACTCACTCTGTCCCTCCAGTTTCAGAGTGATTTTCTACCCTGGGTTCGTGGGAATTGGAAAGGACACTGTCTGATTCATTCCATGAACATACTAGGGAGTTTGAAAAGGCAAGACAGGCAGCCAGTTGTATCACTTCCTGTTGCCTGATCAAATGTCTGATGAAGGAATGGGAGGAACTAGAGCTGCTGCAGGACACTGGCTATTTGCCTGGAGCTGACCCCAGTTTCCAGCAGTGCCCTTGTTCTCAGTGTGACAGTCAAGTGGCCCTGACCTCTGCTTTCCTTAGAAGTTCCCGGTGCTGGCCATGCTGTAGAGAATCTCCTGGAACAGAGCTGTGTGCTTAGTGCAACAAAGGCCACTTGTGGATGCCAGATAAGACTGCAGACGAAGCCTTGCTGGCTCCTGGTGCTTGGGTATTGGCTACACCAAGCACCTGGGTGTGGTGGTCACTTTCATTTTTCCATCCTCATGACAGATGAGGGAGGGCCTACTGTGTGGAGCTCATGAGCTAGCTGGAGCCCATGAGCTAGCCTCTCCAGCAACCAGGCAGGTGAGACTCTGTGGATAGTTTTATGTACTGATAGAAAATTGGATTTTAAGAAAAAGAACAGAGGAGGCGGGGAAGTTAGCATTGCTTAGTTCACTCCAACAAGGGTTTATTAAACTGGGTCATAGCAGGGTCTTGTGCTTTATGCAAAGATTCAAAGACCAAGCTTCAGGTGAGAGCTAGGGTGAGGTGAATCAAGACCATGGGCAGTAAGGCACAGGTGAGCATCAATATAGTGTGCCTTGGTTCTCAAATGGAGCTTGGATGGGAACTAAGGGCAGGGATTTGTTGGGTTTCTCAGGTTCACATGGGGACAGGCAGTCTCTGCAGCACAGCAGGCTAGAGTTCAGGTACAGGCATTCATACCTCTGCTCTGATGCATTCACTGTATAATACAGACACTCATTCTGTATCTCTATAGTTCTGTTTTTTTCATCTGTGAAGTCCTTGTGGGGCTGATGTTCTGAGAACCTGGGCAGTTGGAATTAGCCAGGCATCAGGGTTCTGCTCTGAGTCTGTGCAAACAGGTGTCCAGGCCATGACCCACAACCTCTTCATGGTTTGCCTATACTCTTTAGTTCCTCTAGTGGCTGAAGAGCCAACCATATGACCCTGGAACTAGGCCCAAGGCTTACTCTATATGGGATCATTTGTAGGTGGGCAGATGCATCTTATCGGTGAGATGGGTGCAGGCTTATCTCATGGGAGACAAGAGAACATATACAACTATGGGCAAGGTTTGTGTAGGCCGTGGTGGCAGGCCATGGTAAAACTACCGCTGGTTAAAAAGAAGGAAGACCACATTGATGAGTTTGTGTGCTTGGGGGGAAAGGGGTCTTTAATAGGAAAGCAACTCTGCCAGGTCTGTGTTTCATTCTTTGATTTAAGTTCTTGTAATATTACTAGATCTTAATGGAAAGGGATAGAATGTGTGTGTGTGCATGTGCCTGTTTCATTCCTGTCACTCCTCTCACTCCATTTTTTTTACATTCCCTTGAATATTTCATGTGTTGAAGCAAATGCTCATTCATCTACAGTGTACACACAGGCAGTTAGAACACACCTTACTCTGCCCTGTGCTCTTTTCCCCCACTGCAGACTATTTTGTAGTGGTAAAGGACCCTTTATTCTTGTCAATGGTGGTGTAGTTTTCTATTTTACGGTATACCTGCCTATTTTAAGCTTGTTCCCTACATTCGCATGGCCTCCAACTTCAGTAACAATAGAAGTGTTGCAAGTGTGTCCTATGTGTTTATGAGCTTGGCTGGGTCAAAGATTATATGCATTTTCTTTCCATTTTATTTTACATATATTGATGTTTTGCCTACATGTATGTCTGAACACTATGAATATAATACCCTTGGAGGCTAGAAGAGGGCGTCGGATCCCATGGAACTTGAGTTATAAGACATTTGTGAACCACCATTTGGTTGCTGGAAATCAAACCCTGGTCCTCAGCAAGAGCAGCAGTATTAACTGCTGGGTGGTCTCTCCAGCTCCAGTTACATACATTTTGGTACTTGTCTCCACGATGTTTTCATATCAGTCTAAAGGTCTCCAGCACTGTGAATCAGTTATGTATGTTTAGCAAATTCTTTTGGATGTTCTAAAGTTCTGAAGGGTGGATTGTGGAAAGCCAGTCTGAGGCAGCATCCCTAAATAACAACTGACTAGAATGGGGATGGAAATGGTTACCAGAGGCAAGTGGTATCCATTGAATAGTGGGGCCTTTTGCTTCCATTTTGTGAAAAGCTGTTGGGTTGTGGAAATATGTTCTGTTCATAGAAAAGGGAGAGGCAGTGTCTCTCACAGCAGTAAGAGGCATCTGGAGCACTGCCTACCAACCAATGACTTAAACAAGGACATGGCTTGTTTGATGCTGCAGTGTGCACCTGTCCTTCCAGCTGTATTGTATCCCTACCTGACCAGGCATGATAGAAGAGACTGGCAAAAGAGGACTTCTTGGCCATATCAGGCCTGCAGACAGTCAGACACTGCCGTTCCTTGGGGCCAGGGCTTTAGCTATTACTAAGTAGGAGGCCTCTGAGAGCAGCAGGCCGATTCCTTTAGCTGTTCCCTTTGGTGCCAGGTGGCCATGTGACCTAGAGCATATACTGCCATATTTTGAGCCTTTCTGAACCTGAAACAGGGTGATGAAGATTAAGCATTGGTGTGGCAGCCAAGGACAGAAGACCTTTTTCTTTCCTGGTGCTCTTCTGCCCCAGCAGTAAGTGAGGTTGGTCATCAGATTCACTTTCAGAGAAAGCTTCTTCAGACTTGCTAGTGATCATAGTGTGGTCCTGAAAAGTCCCTATGAGGAGGTCTTATAAACCACTCATTTCAGAGAGGGATGTGTTTCTTTTCCTGCTTTTCCTAACTTACACCTTTTCTCTTTCTTCTAAATTATTGAAAATGCCTCCAACTTCCCTTACAGAGGGCTTGGTCACTCTGCTTCAAAACAATTGTGCTTCTAACATAGTAGCTGACACTTATTTTCCTATCCTTGACACTTCTGTCATATGAGCACTTCCTATTGTCCTGCTCAGACATGCTCTAAGTGTGTTCACAGCCAGCTGTGCATACAGCAGTTCTGTGTGACCCAACCTCCTAGAAAGAACAGGGTGTAACCTGTAAACAGGGTGTAGGACCAAGGGTAATGATGGTGAGTGTCAGGCTGTGGAGCAGTTGTAGGCAACCCAGTATTGTGGAGAAAAGCACTCTGAATGACCCTTTTACTCCTCCATATTGATAGGGGTCTGTACTAAGCCTTGCTGTCTTTCTTAGTAAGGGCAGGTAGCTAGGTATTGGAGTCTTTCCTGTTCAACATCTCCTCTTGTTGAGTGAAATGAAAATGAGAGCAGTGGTCCAGCAGGGAGGTGGGGGGCTCTGGAGCCAGGCATTCCTTACCCAAATTCAGCCCTACTGTGTACAGCCATGAGGCCCTGAGAAGGCCTTCAGCTGCCTCACCTCTCCTGGTGCTCTTTTGGCTAGATGGGTTATGCCGGGTATACTCACTTGCACTGGCCAGGAAGTATCAGCCGTTCCTCCCCATCTGCTGTGCTTTGCTGGGACTAGCTGGGATGGTGACTTCCTGTGAGGCTCACTAGCCCACCTCTTCTCCTAACCTTACCTTTTATTGCCCCAGGTGCCCAGATCATTGATTTGATGATGCTCGTGATTGACGTGACCAAGGGAATGCAGACACAGTCCGCAGAGTGCCTTGTGATTGGCCAGATCGCCTGCCAGAAGCTGGTTGTGGTGCTGAACAAAATAGACCTGTTAGCAGAAGGGAAGAGACAGGCAGCGATTGACAGAATGACCAAGAAAATGCAGAAGACTCTTGAAAACACCAAGTAGGTTTGCTAATGAGAGTTCATGTGTAAGGTGGCTTCTCGTTTAACACTCTGGGCAGGCAGGTCAGCCTCACATCCTGGTAAGTGGAATATGCTTGTTCACACAGCTGCTACTGCTGCATAAGGCAAGACTGACATGATTTTAAGACCTCAGAAAACACTGGGGCATAAGGAACTGGGGTGCCGTTGCTTGTGGGAGAAGCACAGGTGGAGGCTGGTCTCCTTTGGTGAGCAGTCTTAAGACTGTCACTTCTGAGCTCTGGTGTATGCCCGTGTATGTACTGAGAGCCAGGCATAAGGCTACACTTTAGACCTCAGATATGTGCCCAGTGTTCAAGGCCTTGGAACCTAGGGCATGAGTCCCATGCTGGGTGCTCCATGAGAACTCAGGCCTCAGTGCTGGAGCCTGGGGATCATGTTCTCCAGCCACCTGCTTTGCGATGCCTCCACTGTCAAGTCAGGACAAAAATCGCAGAGCCTTGAAGATAGGTGACTGCTACTGCTGGCAGCCAGAGCACTTGCAGCTTTATCTTGTGTGTGTGTGTGTGTGTGTGTGTGTGTGTCTGTCTGTGTGTGTGTGTCTGTGTGTGTCTCTGTGTGTCTGTGTGTGTGTGTCTGTGTGCAAGAGAGAGAGAGAGAGAGAGAGAGAGAGAGAGAGAGAGAGAGAGAGAGAGATCATGTTCCTAAGGAACTCTGAGCAGGGAATAATTAAATGAGGTTTCACAATGGGCCATCACTGGCTACAAGGGGAAAGCTAGCCTGGATGGCAGAATCAGGCCCCAGGAGAAAAAGAGAAGTTGGGCCAATGGGTTGTGGGGTTTTCCCAGGGCATAAAAGGCTCTCTGTGGTTGAGGTCGTGTAAGAAGAGGGAGGAGATAAGATGTAAGAAGGTATAGGAAATCTCAGTTGCTTCTTTGCAGTTGGGTCAGCAAGGTGTCAGAGGTAGGGGCAGATACTAGCCTGTTAGGAAGTAAGAGGTAGAAACCACAGGGCTGTAAGTCATCTGTTTGCTCAGGGGGCCACAGAGTTTACTGATTCTGATGTGGCCAAGAAAATGAGCTAGTCGCTTTGCAGAGCACACAGAGCTGCGTGCCTTGTTGTTGTCTCTGTCTCTGTCTCTGTCTCTGTCTCTGTCTCTGTCTCTCTCTCTCTCTCTCTCTCTCTCTCTCTCTCTCTCTCTCTCTCTCTCGTCATTCCTTTTGGTTAGTTCTGAAGAGCCGTCACTGGGAGACAGGGCTTCCTCCTCTGTGCTATGCTGCCTGAGACAATATCCTCTTCCCTTGCCTCTCCTCCTCCAGCCTGTGGAGGGCAAGCAGTAGAGAGTGTTTTTGTTTCCCTGTCATAAAGATTGATATGCCTTCCCATTTATGATTTTTTTTTCCTATCCAACACCTGCAGCTCTCTCTCAGAATGCTCAAGTTGGTTAAATTAAGCTTCAGCCCGGGGAATGGGCCATATATGTCATAAAAGATTTCCTTGCTCTGCCTTTTGTTAGCAAAATTCATCAATCTGATAAAATCGACACATTTAGATAAGTGTTGCATAAGAATTCAGACTTCGTTATTCCTAACGGAAGTGGATATGAGACTGTAAAAAGGAAGATAAAAATTATATCTTCTTTTTAGTGAGTTATTGATCTCCCTACCATTTGATTTACTTGTCAGAAAGGGGCGAGCACATTTTTGGAGGCTTGTATAAACCCCAATAGCACTAGCTCACGATTTCTTCATAGACTGGGCCTTCGGGAGTCCAAGGGCACTTCCACAACATTTGCAGCTCTGACCAATCACAGGGAGTGGAGAGTGTTCTTTGTTTTTAAGTTATCTTCCCTGTTTTAATATATTGGCTGGAGGCCAAATTATGGACTTTACCATACTGGAAGAGGAAATTGTCCTTAGAGAGGTATCTGAGCCCTTCCTCCTCCTCCCATACCCAGAGGCCTGGCAGCAGAGGGTGGGGCTGTTGCTTGTGGGTGGAGTCCTGGGGCCCTGTGCCCAGGCTGAGTTTTAAGAACTCTGGTGCATCATTTTCAATGGTCATTTCCTTGTTTGCTGTCCTTATTAACTAAATTCAAGGAACAAAAATGTGAAGTGGTGGACCCAGCATGGTTAAAACCTGAAAAATGTTTAACAAAACATATTTTTCTCTACTTGAAGTTTCAATTTTAATAGAAGATGTTGAAAATGAGAAAAGTAGTTAAAAGACAGAACTACCTGATGATTTCTTTAAATAGCAGCTGCTGACATGCGGGCTTGTGATCTCCTATCCTTTTAGATGTTTAGCATTTCTCCCACACTCACTGATCCCAGCACTTTGGAGGCTGAGTTGGATTTAAGTTTGAGTTCAGCTGGGATCACACCTATACTCTTCCAAGTTCTTTTGTTTTGTTGGTTTGGTTTTCTAAGTTATGGTAGAATACACTTGACTACTATTTTGCCTTCTGTAGGTGAATAATCCAATGACTCGATGCATTCAGCATGTGTATGTCCACCTAGACCTTTCTATGATCCTTGTCTACTTCTCCCAGAGAAGTAATCCTCCTGACCCCCTGCACAGACTCTTTTCTGCTCTCTGTCTTTGTGATTTGCCTGACCCGTAGTCATGGATGGATTTCACAAAGCATTGAAGTTTTGTCTGTGTTACATCTTTATCAGAATACTGTTGCCAAGACTTAGCCTGCTTTGTTCCATTTGTGCCACGTGTTTATCTCCGTCTCCCACCCTTTCCCGCCACTGATAGGCTGTGGGCTACTCTCAGCTGTTGGAATGATGAACTGCTATGCACTCTGATTTCAGTCCTTCTGGAGCTATGTACCCTAGTATCTAGGAGTTGGGGCAGGCTTGTTTGGGAGTCTGTATCTATTCTTTCTGAGGCATTGCTGAGCTGCTCACATAGTAGCTGTCCCATTCACACTCCCAGCAGCCAAATGTGAGGGCTCTGGGGTGTCCATGGTCTCTCAACCGTTGCCGTTTTCCTTGAGGTAGGGCCTCACTGTGTGTCCTAAGCCTACCTGCAACCTACAGCAAAGCTCTTGCCCCAGCTTCCCACTCAGGTGCTGGGAATATAGGTTCAGACCAGCACATCTGGCTGTTTGCATTTCTTCCCTAGCCATCTTTGCCATGTAAGGGGTCACCTTACTGCACTTAGATTTTGCATTTCTATTGTGGCTGGTGCCAAGCATGTTGTTGGTCACCTCTATATTTTATAGAGAAATAACTGATTATATCCTTTGTCAAGCTTTAAAATGAGTTGTTTTTTCATTGTCAAATTCTAGGTCTGCACATTAATCTCTTATCTGAGATATGATTTGAAAGTATTTTCCTCCCATCTTGTAAGCTTTGTACTATCTTTAATATACACAAGTTCTGAATCCTGGTGGAATCTCATTTCCCCTTTGTTGTTGCTACTGTCTTTGGTTTTGGAGTTATGAGACTGTTGTCAAATCCTGTTATGAATTTATTCCCTGGTGTCTTTTTCTAGCTGTAGTGTTAGCTCTTATGTCTGGGTTGTTGGTTCATTTGAGTATCTTTTGCATTGGTGTGAGTTGAGCTTCCTTCTTTTGTATGTAGCCTTCCATTTTTTTCCAGCACCATTTATTGACACATTATCCTTTCGTTTGTCATTGCTAAAAAATTAACTCAACATCTAGACTCAACCCTTGGCTTTCTGCTCTTGTATTAGCTACTTTTCTTCTGTGGCTGTAATAAAATACCAGGACCAAAGCACCATATGGAAAGAAGAGCTTATTTTGGCTTACTGTTCCAGAGGGATAAGAAGAACCCATCATGGCAGGAGTCATGGCAGCAGAGGTGGGAAGTTGAGAGCTCGTGTTCTCAAATGTACAAGCTGGAAGCAGAGCAAGTGAACAGAGGGGCACAAGGCTTTGATTCTCCAAGCCCAGCCCACTGATGCACTTCCTCCAGCATGGTGGCACTATCCAAGCCGTGCCAAACCGTGCCACCAACTAGGGACCAACAAAGCAAAATAGCTAAGCCTATGGGGAACTGCAGCTCTGTTCCACTCATCTAGATTCCTTGTATGGGAGTTCCTCTCTGCTTCCACAGCTAGCTTTGAGGTGTGTTTCAGAGTCAGAAAACAGAATCCTCATAGCTCTCGCCCTTTTTGAAACTGTTCTGGCTGGCTGGAACATGGATAATTCTGTATGAATTTGAGGATCTGCTTTTCCCTGCCTCTGAAAAGGCTGCTCAAGTTTTGATAGGGATCTGAAGGTAACCCTGGCATATTTGACTCCAAAACAGTATTCGCTCCCAACCCATAAACACTGAGTGTCTCTCCATTTGTCTAGACCAGCAGTTTTCAACCTGTGGGTTGTGACCTCTTAGGAGGGGCTGAATGACCTTTTCAGAGAAGGTCACATATCAGGTATCCTGCATATCAGATATTTACATTATGATTCATAGCAGTAGCAAAATTATATTTCTGAAGTAGCACAAGATAATTTTATGGGAATCAGCACAACACGAGGAACTGCATTAAAGAGCCACAGCACTAGGAAGGTTGAGAACCACTAGTTCTTTAATTTCTTTCTTCAGTGTTTCATGGCTTTTATTGTTCAGGTCTCTCCTGTAGCTGGATTTATCCCTGTTTAATTTTGCAGAAGTGTTTGCAAATATAAACACATTTAGTTTCACTTGGGTTGTTTATCTCTAGAATATGAAGACAACTAATTTTTATGTGTCAATGTTATATGATTTCAACTCCTTTAAAATAACAATTGTAATGATACCTCTTTTTTGTTTGCTTTTGCTGTTTGTTTTTCAACAGGGTTTCTCTGTGTAACCCCCGCTGTCCTGGAACTCACTCTGTGTAGAACAGTCCGGCCTGGGACTCACAGAGATCCGCCTGCCTCTGCTTCCCGAGTACTGGGAGTAAAGGCATGCACCACCACATTTCGCTATCATGGCATATGTTTAATTTTGGTTTCTGTGTTTATTAGTGTTTTACCTAGCAGGTTCTTGAGTATTGAGCAGTCCGTTCTCACCCTGTAGACAGGGCTCAGTTTTTCCTTTTATACCCAGATGAGCCTGAACTGAGCACCTCTGTTCAGCATTGGATTTGTCTCTTTACTTATTCCCTCGTTGTAAACTCAGCTGTGAGCTCATGGAAGCAAAAACCATGAACGCTTAAGCCCTTTGTGAGCATTTGAACATTTTTCATATTACACAGGTTTCTACAGCCATGTTTGGCTGTCGGTATAAGACAAATTTGAAGCTTAGGATGGAGGTGGTGTTTCACTTTGGTTTTCGTTTGCAGGTGACTACTGAAGTAATTGACAGTAAGTAGTTGGATGTCTGTGATTTTAGCATATGTGCTTTGTCTCTTCACCTCTTGACATTTTAACCTTTCCTTTTGCTTTTCGCGAGTGTTGATGTCAGTGAGGACTTTCTAACCCTTTGCCCACCACAAGGCTGCAGCGTTTGTTCTAACCATTTCGGTTGGTTGCTTTTGTTTCAGCATCTCAAGTTTCTAATTTTTATGTAGCCAAACTCTTTGATTGTTCTTCTTTGTGATTTCTTTATCTTTGAAAGCATTTAAAATTACTTTTGCATAAACACTTATCAATGTTAATAACAGAAATCAGAATAGAAGATAAAAATGTACTCACAATCTCCCCAGTACAGCAAAATAAGATGCTTCCTTGGAGGATCTCTGTCAGTCTGTTACACGTGGACATAATGGGAGGTGGTTGTTATCACCACATTGACACTGTTCACTGTTCTGGGCTTTTCTGTTTATGTTTCCACTAAGTGTTATCATCTGACAGCACTCTTGATGCATCTTTCTTCTCTTAAAATACTTTCTATTTCTCTTTCTTTTGTGGGCAGCTTAGAGCCCTGCATCCCCAGGCTCCCTGATCATGACCCCCTCCCTGGAGTTGGCCTTACTCTGTCTCCAGGGAGTCATCTGTGACTCTGTGGACTCTGCAGGGCTGTATCACATTGATGCTATGGCCAATTGCCACATGCTCTTGGGAAATACTTCCTCCCTGAGGTGCTGTTTCTTTGTGAATCGGGAGCTGGTAAGTTTAGCCTCATAGCCTGCTAGGAGAAGCACTTGGCAGGCTGCGTGTAGCAAGTCCTTAGCAGGGAAAAGTGTAATGAGGGGGCTTGGCTCTATGCCAGTGATTCCCACACACAGATCATTAAGTTAGCCAGATCATACACTTACCCCAGAGGTCAGTTTTGCAACTTGCTTAACTGCTGAGAAAACAAGACTTGATAAATGATGGGCTTTTTGGAAGTCTACTATCCCAAACTTAAAACTTTCAAGCTTAGATTTCTTTTACCTGGCTTATAAATTCATATATATGTAATATGTGTATATGTGTTGTTATCTAGGACTGTATGCTGTTGGAAGTCAGCCTGGGCACACAGTTGATTTGTCTGGGCCAGTGAGCACTATGATATATCTATGTGGGTAGACTGGAGGAGATGGGAGAGGGTCAGGAGATGCTCTTGAATGCTCCTAGTGTCAGCCATGACTTCATTGCAGGGCTGAGGGCTGACATCTGTTTAGAGCCCTTCTTCTGGAACCTTACAGCAGCGTAGGATTCCTGGACAGCTTTCCTCCTTGTTCCAAGAGCAGGATGGCTCATGTACAGCAAGTAGCACCATTGTCTCAGTGTGGGGAGAATGGCCAGGTGCCCAGCAGTGTGTTGCCCACAAGGGTCTGGATAAAAACCACTGAATTTCCAGATACTTTATGGTAAGTCCTTGGACCCCTCTGCATGATATACACATGTACACATGTGTGTGTGCGCGTACACACACACACACACACACACACACACACACACACCACTAGGCCCTAGACCTGAGGCTGGAAGCAGAACCAGAGTAGGTATGCTACTGGGTTCTAGTTCCAGAGCTCTGTCACCTACAACAGAACTTCCTTACCATTTCCTGTGTAGAAGGTGCTAGACTCCGAGAGCCCTGGCCAGTCCCTAGTTTTTCTGTGGTAGGGACTCAAGCCCTGCTCCTAGGCACTGGGATTCTTTGCTGAGCATGTGCACAGTTCTGTGTATAGAGCAGGGCTGGGGTGTTTACTTTTTTGTTCATTTTTGATTTTATGTCTTAGTTAGGGAGAGGCCGGCAGGTGCAAGAGCCAAGAAGGCAGGGACTCTCTTGAGGACATGAAGGCCATATATAGGAATAGGCTTTGGTGATGTGTCAAGAGGCAGGGATCTGAAGAAAACATCTATTTCAGTTAGTGTCACATAGAGGTAGAAACCTTGGAAAGGGCTCTAGCCCCTTGTTTGCCCATGGCTCTAGGATTTCTTGGGTTTAGTTGTGTGCCATTTGTATAGCCAGGCAACAATGGGATTTCATCAGAATCTCACTTAAGGAAGGAGACTGTTATAAGAAAACCAGGGTAAGAGAAGCGGCAGGATAAAAGGGGGGCAGGGACAGGTGTGGGAGGAGATGGGGAAGAAGTACAGAGGATCAGGAAATTGAATGGCAGTGTGTAGCAGTGGGGGATGGGGAGCTGGGAGATAGCCACTAGAAAGTCCCAGATGCCAGGGAAGCAACAAGGACCCAACAAGGATGACATTAGCTGAAATACCCAACACAGGGAAGACAGAACCTGTAGAGACCACACCCAGGGGATAGCCACAGCCCCATTTCAGGGATGAGGCCACCCACTATCTCAAAACTTTTAATCCAGAATTGGTCCTGTCTAAAGAAAATACAGAGACTAATAATGGAGCAGAGACTGAAGGAAAGGCTATCCAGAGACTGCCCCACCTGGGGATTCATCCCATCTTTAGATACCAAACCCAGACACTATTGCTGGTGCCAAGAAGCCCTTGCTGACAGGAGCCTGGTATAGTGGTCCCCCAAGAGGCTCTGTTCAGAGCCTGACCAATACAGATGCGGATGCTTGCAGCCAACCATTGGACTGACTGTGGGGACCCCAAGGAAAGAGTTAGGGGAAAGACTGAAGGAGCTGAAGGGGATTGCAACCCCATAGGAAGAACAACAATATCAACTAACTGACCCCCCCCCCCAGGGCTCCCAGGGACAAAACCACCGACCAAAAATTACACATGTAGGGACCCCATGGCTCCAGCTGCAGATGTAGCAGAGGGATGTCTTATTGGCATCAATGGGAAGGGAAGCTCTTGGTCCTGTGGAGGCTCAATGCCCCAGCATAGGGGGATGCTAAGGCGAGTTGGGAATGGGTGTGTGGGTGGTGGAGCACCCTCATAGAAGCAGGGGATAAGGGGCTTACAGAGGGGAAACCAGGAAGGGGGAACAACATTTGAAATGTAAACACATAAAATAACCAATTTTTAAAAAAGGAAAAGAAAACCAGGCATAAGCTATGTGAGTAGCAGACCATGGTTCTTTGGAAATAGCTGGGTGGGAGGGTATTTTTGCCAGAGGACTTTTCCTTAGAGAAGCAAAATCTAGGCTGTAGGAAGGCCTGAAGAGGTCCGCAGATGAAGGTTGGGTGAGGGGCAGACTTGGTCAAAGGGACTTGAGAAGGCTGGAGACGGGCAGTGGGGTCCAGTGAGTCCTTCCCAGGGCTCTTCCCTTCAGTGACCTCTTCTTGGGCCCCTACCAGGATAGTGGGGTAATGGCAGTGGCCAAGGGCGTGAGGAAGGACAAGACGCGAGACTTGGAGTGCATGACTCACAGTGCAGTGCAGGCAGATTGCCATGGCACAGTTGCCATGGGTGTTGGAGAACATTAAACTGAGTTATCTCTGCATCTTTCTTACCTGTCTCAGCCCGCTCCTGCCATGTCTTTATAGCGCCCGTAAGTTTAACCAGGCCCTGTGCTTCAGTGGGAAGCAGTATTTAGCTGGACACTAATAGCTTTGTTTTATTTTTCTTGTGTTTATTTTTGTAGCTTCAGTAGTGGAAGATTTTTGTCCCCAGAGACTAGGCTGCCATTAGTTAATTTGGAAAAGTCCGTTAGAGCAGAAAATAATCTTAAAAATGACATATTCATACCTTAAGCATAATATTTTCACTGAAAACACTTGTATTCATGTTCACTTAATAGAATCCGTGTCTAAGTGACAGAAGGGTAAGCACATTCATACACTTCAGTGCCTCTTCCTTCTCTGTGGGTGCTTTGCTGGCATCTGTCCTGCCTGTCTGGGGTATCTTTGCTGTGTGAGCACATCTGTATTTGGAATTTGGGGCGTCTCCTCTTCATGGTCATATTTTGAAATATGTATGCTTCCTGCTTTGTATGTAATTTCAGTTTTCCCCAAATGGCCAATGTCATTGTCTTGGATTCCTTAGATGAAGTGCTGTGTGGGTAGGGTATGTGGGAGAGGACAAGTCTTTGTGGCGCACCTAGGTACCAAGGCTACTCTGGTAGGGACTTTCCATTTCCTCTGTCATGACCTCACAAGGTGGATGTCGCTTCTCCAGACCACTTTGACAGAAGAAAATCTTAAAGCTATACCGGCTTCAGTAGCTTGTTGTAGGTCACACAGCTAGTGAATGATGGGAAGTATTTCAAAGTCAGCTCTGGGTAAAGTGGCCAGCCTATGTTCTGTGGCCAGATTCAGAAGAGTAACTAAGCCTGATCTAGTGTGCAGTTCTCAAACCAGTGTAATCATTATATGATAATTGTTGGGATTGGTTAATCTTTTTATTTTGGAAGGGCTAATGTAATTTTCTGATTGTATCATGAAAAACTCTCATTTTGTGTTATCAAATTTCAACATGTAAATAATTTTAAAGGCACAAACTATATGTTGTTAAATACAAGTAAATATCTTATAGGAATCATTAATAAAGTTTTAAGTTATAATTTTAAAAACCAGTTACATGATAGGTATAATTGTAACATCCAATATTCTGGCCATTTTCTGTCATTTTAAATTACAACAGAAACACCTGCATATCCATGTTCATGGAAAAATATTTACAATTACCCGAGTTATGGGATCAGCCTTAGGTATCTGTCAACAGACGAGTAGATAAGACAGGTGTGGCCTATATATGGCCAGTGGAGTTCTGTTCAGACATAATGAAATTATGTCATTTGCAGGGAAATGGATGCAACCAGAAAGCATCAAATTAGTCAGACTCAAAAATACATGGTATGTATTTTCTTCTCATTTGTTGATCCTAGATATCATATAGACATATAAAACCATACATGGATATGTGAGACATGGAAGTAGACATGAAACTATCTGTGAGAAAGAATAGCAGTAACAGAAAGGGGAGAGTGGCTGCTAAGTATGTCCCATTACATGGCACACATGAACAAAATGTCTGTGAATCCTGTCACTGTGCACCTTAGGTAGCCTTACCTTTCATCTTGATACGACCTAGAGTCAATCTGAGAGGAGAAGCCTATAAGTTGAAGAACTGTCTAGATTAGGTTCCTTGGTGAGCATATCTGTGCGTAATTGCCTTCATTTATTTTTGTGTTTTAAATTATGTAGGATTGTGCTTATGAATAGAAGACATTAGATTCCCCTGGAATTGAAGCTGTGAGCTGCCTGATATAGGTGTTAGGAACTCAACTCTGGTCCTCTGTAAGAGCAATGTTTTTACTCTTAATTGCTGAGCCATTCCCTCAGCCTTCATGTTGATTGTTGTAGGAGGGTCCAGCCCACTGTGGTGGCACCATCCCTAGACAGATGGTCCTTAAGTGTATCAGAGAGCTAGCTAAGCATGAGTGCAGGAGCAGAAGCGAGCCAGCAAGTAGCATTTCTTTATGGCGTCTGTTCTGCTTATTGCTTTGAGTTCCTGCCCTGATATCTGTCAGTGAAGGACTATGGTCTGGAAGTGAAAGGCATATAAACCTTTTAGCCTCTTAAGTTGCTTTTTTTTTTTTTTTTTTTTTTTTTTTTAGATTATTTTAACACAGCAATAGAAAGGAAACTGGAACACTATGTAAAATAAATACACACCGTTACATTTTTATTAAAAAACAAGAACAAATTATAGACATTAATTTTTGAATCCTTAATGACTGTCAGACACAGAGGCAAGAACCATGATTATTCTAGACTCTTTGGTTCATTTCTTAGATAATATAGAGCTCACATGATGTGCTCAGTACCCGATTAGATGTTTTCATCACAGTACCTCATTCAGGCAGTGAATTAATTATATCAGGGATTCTACTATTATCTTTTATTTTTTCCCGGTTTTTCGAGACAGGGTTTCTCTGTGTAGTCCGGGCTGTCCTGGAACTTACTCTGTAGACTAGGCTGGCCTCGAACTCAGAAATCTGCCTGCCTCTGCCTCCCAAGTTCTGGGATTACAGGCGTGTGCCACCACGCCCGGCCTCTACTATCATCTTAATGAGGAAACTGAGGCACAAGGGTAAATAGACACTCTGCAGCCGTGGGAAGGAAATTTAGGAGCCAGGAAGTACTTAGAGCTCAGTGTTCTAGTCTTAGAAGCCTCACTGAAAAGCCTTGTTCTGACTCCATGATTGTCCTTACAAGGACACTAATCCCTCTGCTACTTGCTATCACTTGTTCTTCAGAACTGGACTAGACAGTGGAGCCCAGTGGCACTTTGGTAGCCTTTGCCACATATAGAAGGGCATGCCATGTCTATTCTCTTCTGTTCCTCAGAGAGATTTGTGAACTCTCAGCTGCTGGTGCTGCGGTCATGGACTCTATTGTCTGAAACCATAAGCCTAATTAAACATATTCCTTTATAAGTTGCTATGATCGTGGTGTTCTGTCCGAGTACTGAAAGTAACTAAGACACACATGGACATGTATTCATTTCCTCTTTCTTTCTTGTGGGCATGTGTAGTAGAATTCTTGAGTGCATGACACTTGTGTCTTCTTTTTAAATTTCTGAAGCATATTTGTTGGTTAGATATATGATTTGTGTTGACAGGCTTCCTACACTTTAAATATGGCATCCTCCTGGTCTCCATGGCTGGGACCAGCTCCATGCACTGTTGCTCTCACATGTGAGATGGTTTCTTCCCAAGCTGGGGAAGTGCCCTTATCAACAGCCAAGGCTGTCATTTGCCCAGTTATAGATTTTGAGTTAATGGTTGGAGTTTGCTCAGCTTCTTAAATGTGCAGGTTAGTATTTTCATCAAATTTGGGATGATTTTGTCATCCACGATGCTCCCATTCATTCTCCTTGCTTCACATACCACTGTTGCACTCAAGCTATGTGCGTGTGTGACACAGCTTTGCCACTGCAAAAAGTTAACTTTCCTAGGGTGATATAAACAAGCATCTACTTACCCCAGAGAGGGAACTGATGACAGACCAAAGTCCACTTTAGCACATTGCTGAATTTATTAGGGCTGCATAACTCCAAGAGCATGGGCAGTGTTAAGGAGGCCGTCACTGAACTCCCACACCATGAGTGACCTGCTGACAGCTGGGAGCCTGGGGCTCACTGTGACTTGCAGGCAGCCCCACCGCTTTGGATCTCTCTCCTCAGCAAGCATAAAGCTTACTTAACCTAGGGGAAGGAAGGGCCCTGTGAATCTGATTTCAGAGATTTCCTGGCACGTCCCATTGTTTCCTTCCTAAATCTTAAGGAATCTGTCTATTTTAGAACTTCCTGAGTCTTAATGAGCTTCACAGAAGAATAAGTGTTTTAATTTGGAGGAAATTGTCATAGTATATCTGTGTGTGTGTGTGTGTGTGTGTGTGTGTGTGTGTGTGTGTGTGTGTTGAGATAGGGTCTGTATGTAACCCTGGCCATTCTGAAGCTCTCTCCATAGCCTCGGCTGGCGTCAAACCTGTAGAGCTCTGCACCAACTGTTAGCCTTTCTCACTGGTGGAGGACTGTCATCTTACCCTGGAGTTGTTTAGACTTGGTTCGTTTATTTGAACATACTGGGAAAAAACTTCTATCAAGTCTAGGAGAGCTTCCTAGGGACAGTTTCTATTAATTCTTTCTTATATGTGGACTCTTCTCTTGCTTCTTTACAATTGTGATGGGTAATGCTGGTTGTCAGCCTGATGGATTGATAAGCACTATGTGTTAACATAACACATTTCTGGGTATGTCTATGATAGTGTTTTCAGAGAGGATGAACTAAGGGGTAAAACCCCTCTGAATGTTAGCAGCCATACTGTAGGTGAGGGGTCAAATGGAATAAAAGGAGAAGAAAGCATGGGCATTCTCTCTCTGTGCTCCTGGCTGTCATGAGGTGAGTGGTTCTGCTCCACCATGCCCCTCCCCTTTGTAATAGACTCTGAAACACCGAACCAGAAGAAGCCTTTTCTCTTTTAAGTTGTTTGGCCAGGTATTATAGCAACACACACACACACACACACACACACACACACACACACACATCAAACAAACTCTGAACTATGCCTGTATAATAAATTTGTTTTGTTTTGGTTTTTTTGAAACAGGGTTTCTCTGTGTAGCCCTGAGTGTCCTGGAAATCACCCTGTACCAAGTTGTCCTGGAACTCACAGAGAACTGCCTGCCTCTCTCTCCTGAGTGCTGGGATTAAAGGCAGCTTGTACCATGGTTTCTGCGCCTGACTGCATAATAAATTTTTGGTGAATCCTAGATATTTATAATAACATAATGAAGTAGTATTAGAAGTCACATAAGCCCTCACTGTACTTTGTTTTAGTTTGATGACTTTTCTGAGCAGTTTGTGCAAAGTCTGTATTTTTTGTCATGGGGACTCTGAGGTCTCCACTCAGTGATCACTAATGACAGGACAGATGTTTCCCTAGATGCCTGGATGTAGGGCACTCCTTGATGAGGATTTCTATATGCATGTGGAGCCAAGCTATCAGAGTTCCAGCAGCAGTTAACGGTACCTTAGCTTTTACTGTCTGTTTACATAGAACCTTGAAGTCAGAGGTGAGGGCCCAGATTCTTCTAGGTCTCTCCTGAACATGCAAGTCCTGTGCCCGTGGTAACCTCAATTCTCAGGATATGTGAGAGCGTTTCTAAGCCAGCTATGAACATCTGATTCCTTAACTTTTCCTGCTTTTTAATCATCCCATTGTTTGCTTAAACAGTTACCTTTTACCTCATTATGTTTTCTACTATCTACTATGTCCCTTTATTTTCAACAGATGCCCTCAGGGAAAAGGCTTTTGCAATGAGAAAATGAGCTGGTCATTATCCTATCCTGGGTTTCTGTCTCCCATTATTATAATAACTTACTAGGAAGATAGCAAAGGGAAGTTAGGAGAAATTTCATTTTCCATGCAGGAGTAACACCTAAACAGGAAAGGAAAAATTCAAAGAAGAAGCAGAAACTTAGGAACCCTCATCAGCAGCAGGGTGCCAAACAAAAGGCTGTCACTATCATAACTCCATGTACTCAGCAGGCTTTGGGGTGCAGCCCAGAGAAATTGGTAATGGTATAGCACCTGAACTCTCTGAGGGCTTCAGATGCCAATTGAGGAATGTTCCTTGAAAGCAGGTCTGCAGAAAGCAGATCACCAGCAGCAGCAAACAGGAGGGCTATATCTCCTGTCTCTGGCATGTGTGGAAGGCTGGAGTCACAGGTTTCTGGAGCAGCAGGTCTTGGAGGCTAGAGACAGCTGTAGGAACAGATGTCCACAGCTGGAGCATGGAGTCTTGCAGGCTGAGTCAGGAATGAGTCTCCTTGCCTGAGACAGAAGCCCTCATGTAGTGAGTTTCAACAGTGTCTGTCTCTGGCAAGTCTTCAAGGCTGCCTTCCTTCTCCAAAGAACACAGTATCTGGGAGTTGGCCTACTGGCCAGAGCTAGTGTGAATGAAGTCATCATTCTCTTCCTCCTCTAATAATCTGACAAGTCTCTTTCTCTAGAACTTATTGGTTCATATATGTATATAATGCCAGCTGGGGCCTGATTGATTGAGCTAAATATGTGTATATGCAAATATGGTGAAAACTGGAATCAGTCAGGAGGGAGCTGTCAGACCTGGGAAGGGAAGAGAAAGCCTCCGAAACTTTGAGCATTTTTTCAATTAGGTCACTTTCTCTATCTCTTCTTCTTCCTCCATGTTATAAGGGGAGTGAGACTAGAGGATGGGGAACCCTCCTTTGGCCTTCCACGTTTATACCTGATGCCTTGAGCTTGCTTTCAGCTACATGCAGAGCCTTCTTTTAGACTGCCATGAAGCCCCAATCTCAAACCATCCACTCTATCACTGCTGTCTGTCAGATGTGCCCCATTATGTTAGGAATCCATACTTACATGGCATCCGCTTTCTTTTGAACCTTTGTTGCCATGACGTCTCTGGGAAATGGACACTTGGTTATCAGAAAGGTGGCAGCCGATGAAATTGATGGCTGAGGTGAGGGTCCCTTCAGTCTACTCTTGTGATATCAAACAGCCCATCTCTGCCTCCTTGCCTTCAGAGGTTTCTGGTACTCTTTCTACTCCTACTTAAAAACCCCCAAAGAGGCCAGATACATATAGCCTTTCTGATGGAGTCCTCTAGGGAACTACCAGATAGTAAAATTGTTGTATTTCGTGGGGTCAAGTGCTTTAATAGGACTCAAATCCATTCTGCCCCTCTAGGATTTAGCAGACACTAGCATGGTTGGTATAGAGTTGGTGGGTAGATGGAACAAAGCAGGTTACAAGTATTTGTTTGTAACTTGTTCTCAGATTTCCAGCCATTTTCACTTTTCTTGTTCAAGCCTTGGTTAACTCTAGAGTTCTGACAATTTTGGATCATTTATATTCATGGTCTTGTTGCTTCCATAAAGAGGCTTTTTTTTTACATGTGCTTGTTTACCATGGCTATTGCTCTTTCTAGGTGTGTTCAGTCTGAGGTTCATAGCTGATGGTTTCCCTTAAAGCCAAAGTCTGTCCTTTGCTAGTATGCCTGTTGCAGTGAATGCTCATAAATGAGGAACTTCCAAGGCACAAGTGTAAATTGTGGAGACCAGGAGGGCATCCACGAGGAAGGGAAGAAAGCCAAGTTCCACACTTAGAAGGTCTGTGTTTGAAGTTGGCCCTGAAGGTTACAGCTAGTGTCTTTTAATCCACCTCTCCAGTCTTTATTTCCTCATATACAACATGACAGAGCCATTGTGATGAGTTGGCTTAAGCTATAATTATTCTTTTTTTAATTTTAATTTTTATTATACTCAACACAATATATATTTTTATACCAATCATAAAAATGAGGGGCATGTTATTAAATGAATATAAAAAGATCGCTTTTTTTTGTTTGTTTTGTTTTTAGTGGAGCTTAAAATCTTGGCTCTTACTGTGGTACAAACCTAAAATAAGAACAATTTTTAGACATTGGAGTTTATTGTAATAAGGCTGTACTTTGATGTCCCATCACCAAAGGATTTTACTTCCACAGTAGCTAAGCTAAGAGTTGACAGTTCTGCTGCGCCAAGGAATGAATTGTAGGCACAGTTATTTGGATACAGATTTCCTGCTATGGTCAAAGCTATTTGACTTAAGTGATTATCATCCTTCTCAGCCCACAGGGAACAGGTTGCATTCATTTAAGAAATGGTGTGTGTACTAAGATGGTCTATCCATTAAGTAATTCATCAACTGTTTCAATGAACAATGGTTCTGCTTGGAGGGTGGCACAGACATTAGGTGAGGGTAAGATTCTGGTTCATTGGCTGTAAAAATTTTGAAAAACATTCCTCTCAGAAAAAGAGTAACTTTTAAGATCCTCTTCTTCAAAATCAATACAATAATTATAAATATCAAGCAAACCATTCAGTCTCACTCTTTGTTGTTCTCTTACAAGCCACCTCCCAAATTAATTGTCTACTTTTCTTTTGGCTGTATAAATAATTTTGAAATATGTAAGCTGTTCTGAAAACCATAGTATAGTGTAAAAACATCAAATAAACAATCCTAATAGAGAGGCTAAGATAGGAGAAGCATGATTTCATGACCATTATGTGGTACACAGCAAGACACTATCATGTACAAACTAGTAGAAAGTGTATATGGATTGTACAATATTGGACATATTTCTCCAATTACCAAATTAGACCACTGGTGACAGCCAACAAATTTCTAATTCTTCATATTTTTTTAATTGAATCGATTAGGAAATGTTGGTAATATTAATTTTCATATTAAGAGATATTAAGGAAAATGATTGTTACTTCCTGTTTTGTTTTTGTTAGAGGTTGAATTATGCTTGTGTGGGTTTGTTGAAAGATTACTTTCTTGCTTTTTCTAGGGTATAGCTCCCTCCTTGTGTTGGTGTTTTCCATCTATTATCCTTTGTAGGGCTAGATTTGTGTAAAGATATTGTGTGAATTTGGAAAGATATGTGTAAATTTGTTTTTTTGTCATGGAATATCTTGTTTTTTCCCCATCTATGATAATTGAGAGTTTTACTGGGCATAGTAGCCTGGGCTGGCATTTATGTTCTTAGGGTCTGTACAACATCTGCCCAGGATCTTCTAGCTTTCATTGTCTCTGGTGAGAAGTCTGGTGTAATTCTGATAGGTCTGCCTTTATGTTACTTGACCTTTTTCCCTTAATGCTTTTAATATTCTTTCTTTTGTTTAGTACATTTGTTGTTTTGATTATTATATGATGGGAGGAATTTCTTTTCTGGTCCAGTTTTTTTGGAGTTCTGTAGGCTTCTTGTATGTTCATGAGTATCTCTTTCTTTAGGTTAGGGAAGTTTTCTTCTATAATTTTGTTGAAGATATTTACTGGCCCTTTAAGTTGGGAATTTTTACTTTCTTTTATATCTATTATCCTTAGGTTTGGTCTTCTCATTGTGTTCTGGATTTCCTGGATGTTTTGGGTTAGGAGCTTTTTGCTTTTTGCATTTTCTTTGGCTGTTGTGTCAGTGTTTTTTCTATGGCATCTTCTGCACCTGAGAGTCTCTCTTCTGTCTCTTGTATTCTGTTGCTGATGCTTGCATCTATGACTCCTGATCTCTTTCCTAGGTTTTCTAGCTCCAGGGTCCTCATTTTGTGATTTCTTTATGGTTTCTAGTTCCATTTTTAGATCCTGAATGGTTTTGTTCATTTCCTTTGCCTGTTTGATTGTGTTTTCCTGTAATTCTTTAAGGGATTTTTGTGTTTCCTCTTTAAGGACTTCCAGCTGTTTACCTGTGTTCTCCTGTATTTCTTTAAGGGTATTTATGTTCTTCTTAAAGTCCTCTATCATCATCATGAGAAGTGATTCTAGATTTGAATACTGCTTTTCCAATGTGATGGTGTATCCAGGATTTGCTATGGTGGAAGAAGTGGGTTCTGATGATGCCAAGTAACCTTGATTTCTGCTGCTTATGTTCTTGTGCTTGCCTCCCTACATCTGGTTATCTCTAGTGCTACCTGCCCTAGATATATCTGACTGGAGCCTGTCCTTCCCGTTAACCTGGTTGTGTCAGAATTCCTCAGAGTCCAGCTATCTCTGTGATTCTGGGAACCTATAAACCTGAGATCCTGGGAGTGTCCAAGCTCCTGGGGGTCAAGCTTCCTCTGGGACCCTGAGATACTGGTGTGACCAAGCTCCTGGGATCCTGGGATCCTAGGATCCTGTGATCCTGAGTGTGTAAAAGTGCCTGAGAGTGGAGCTTCCGCTGGGTGTTATGGGACTGGCTGTGGAGTTTATGCCCAAGGTCTGCTCAGGGGCCTGGCCCAGACAGACTGACAGGAACCTGTACCACTGTTCTGGCAGAATTCCTGAGGTGCCTGAGTCCCACTGTTCCCAGTTACTCCAGGTGTTGGGACAGGTTGTGTCCTCCTCACTTCTGATCCTATGATCCTGAGTGTGTTAGAACGGCTGGGAGTGGAGTTTCCTCTGGGTGTTGTGTCATCATTGTTCTTGATATTGCTGTTATATAATCTATATAAAATTCTTCATGATATGATGGTGAATAAGATAGCAGGGTATGAGATAGTACCTGCACAGCGGCATATGAAATATTTTATGTAAGATATTTATTGAAAACATAGAAATGGGATATGTGGCAATTTGAATGAGGATGGCCCTCATAGGCTCTTTTGTTTAAATACTTGTTCTAGTGGGTAGAACTAATTTGGAAGGATTAGAAAGTGTGGCCTTGCTGGAGAAGGTGTGTCACTGGGGACAGGCTTTGAGGTTTCAAAAGACTCATACCCTTTCCAGTCTATTTCTCTCACTGCTTCCTATGTGGATCAAGATGTGAGTTCTTGGATGTTTCAGCTGCCATGCGTGTGCTCTACAATCATGGACTCTAACCCTCTGAAACTGTAAGCCCCAGCTAAACTCTTCCTCTATAAGTTGCCATGGTGTCTAGTACAGCAATAGAATGTAACTAAGCCAGTGGAAATTCCTTGGTACAAAGCATGAAAAAGCTATGTTCAGCACAGGGAAGACAGCACATGGGATGGGGAAGACTATGAACTGCTTCCTTGTCCTCCTTCTGGACAGTGTCACTGCTTGATTTGTTTTCATGGAGATGGCTTAAGTAAGGGACTCTCCTCAGAGAGCAGGGGTTTCTAAATGCAGCTTTTGGGACTTTGGGGTCACCAGTAGCCCTAAATTTCAGAGAACCAGATTGTGTGGATCTTTAAAAGAGCTTTTTGTAGTCTAAGACCTGCTTAGATCCTTGCTGCTTCCTGGGGAGGCTCAGGAGGAGTTGAACTTCTAGGAGAACCCCTTAGATTCTGATGATCTTTCTTTGTAGGACCTTTATTTCACCTGGCAATTCAGAGCAGTGCTCCTGCCTTCCCGCGCTCACCTGAAGGCTGAAGAAGAGGCATGTGGCATGCTCAGTGATGTGCCAGCAGCGCCGCAGGTCTGCATCGGGTTGTGCTGACAGCCTCTGTGACTGTCGTGATGATTGTTGTTCCATTTCAGATTCCGGGGTGCACCGATTATTCCCGTGGCAGCCAAGCCTGGGGGACCAGAGGCCCCTGAAACGGAAGCTCCACAGGGCATCTCGGAACTCATTGAGGTACTGTCAGCTTGAACCCAGGCTGCCCTCTGCCCCTGTCCTGCTCAAGTAGGCCTCCATGTTCCCTGCTGCCTAAGAGGGAGGGAGAGGCAATTCTAGCAAGAGGTCTCCAAGGGCATCTCTCTCACTCTGATGTCAGACTCTTCACCTCCCTTAGAAACTCCAAAACAAAGGTCCATAGAAGCCCTGGACATTGGACTCTGCAGAGTTCTTCCCACTCACTGTGTTTCCTACGCTGCCCTTCTCTTTCACGCTTCCATTCAGACAAAGCAGTGCCTTTGTCTGTTACCTATCCCCCAAGCCTTCCATTGGTCCCCCTTCCTCTTACTCTCAGTGGAGACTCAGTCTTGTACAGCGTATCTGATCACAAGCTCCTCTCATTTTGACTGCACAAGTTTCTCCAGTCTGCCTCCAACTAAAACTAGAGCAGCACAGCCTCCATCCTGGCAACCTCCATTGGAGGAGTACACATTTCATTTTGTAGAACTATGGGCTTATGGCTCAGGCTGCTCCTCCAGGCTCAGTGGCAATGGGCAGAAACAGGGAGCCAGTCATACAGGCATTCCAGTGCCGCTCCCTTCTCCCTGAGCAGGGGTACTGAGAGCACAGCAGAAGCCCAGAGCACAGTGAGAGTGCTCACCAACTTGCCAGTAACTGGGGCTGCCATCCAGGCGTCTCCCAGGTGGTCCTGGTGAAGACTGGGTTGACCACTGTCCTTGTTCTTCCCCTTGCCTAGCAGGTGGCAGCAGCATCCCAGGGTAGCCAGCAGACAGGGATGTGTTCAGAGTGGTATGGATAGTGATACAAAGGAAAAAGGCAGCGAGGAGGAAGGACAGTTACTTAACTGAGCTCAGTCACTCACCTGGGTGCAGGAGCTAGAGTGTGTGCTTGCCTTGGCTTGCCTACTGCTCTCTGACTGGACCCGAGATTCTTTGGTGTGGCTGCACACATCCTTAGAGGCTAA
Organism: Apodemus agrarius; assembly: GCA_964023405.1. Taxonomy (NCBI): domain Eukaryota; kingdom Metazoa; phylum Chordata; class Mammalia; order Rodentia; family Muridae; genus Apodemus; species Apodemus agrarius. Next base: position 117,488,175 of record OZ030006.1, on the reverse strand, counting down.
GACTGAGAGATGGGAAGTTTGAGGCCAGCCTGCTGAGTGAGACCCTATGTCAAATGACAGAAGAATTACTTGTTTTAGATAACTCATTTCATTCAGGGAACAAAGTTGCAGTGTAGGGAAGGCAGTGGCAGCAGCAGAGATGCTATGAGGCTAATTGAGTCACTAGGAGTGATCTTTTCACTACAATAGTGACATGATTTGGCTTACTTGGTTCCATACTTGAGTTCTTTACATACTGGCTCTGCAGCACTTTCAAAGTTGGAAGGCTGCGGAAGAGTGAGATTCAGAAAAGTGTAAGGACCTGCCCCAGTCACTTTGTGGCAGTATATGGGCACATCCATCCTGAGACACTTCATCTATGGTCTTGATTGCACGAATTGTCCTTGTCTAGGATACAGGCTCCCAAGTGTCACACAGACATTATCTGCCATGTATCTCTCCTTCCCCCCCCCCCCCCCCCCGCATCAAACACTCATGGCAGGCAAGTTTGGAATGCCACCTTCTCCTGGAGAAGTTCCCTCCTCTTGAGACGCCTCTTCTGCAGAGCTAAGTCTCCCCATCTGTCACCCTGCCTCAGCCCCACTGTATGAAATAAACTGGCATGGGCAGTTCTGATATTGCTGCTCCTTTCTATTGTGGTAGGATCTCATTAAGTAGCTCAAGCTGGCCTGGAACTCTCTATCATCCAGCCTTTGAAGGTGTGTAACACAATGCCTAGGCTTCCTACTTTATGTCAGGGAACAGAAGAAAGAACATAGATCATTTATTTACCTGCTTATTTCAGTGCTTACTCAGACCCAGACCATGGTCAGAATGTGTTGGAGTCACCTGCCCCCAGATTCCAGAGCTAAGTTCACATGTGACTGCCATGTACCAGCCATGCTGTGTTTCACACTTTACAAATGTGTTCTGGGAGAGGCTCTTGTTGTTTTGTCAATTCTAGAGAACACAAATCTGGGACTCTGGGATAATTCAAGCAAAATCTAGAAAAAATGTGACTATGAAACATGTCTACCAAGTGTGACATGTCAGACCAAGCCTATGTAAATCTCTGATCAAGTCTGTTTTGAAACTCTCCATTATTTTCCCAAAGGAATTGTTATCACAAGACAATGCTTTGAGAGCACTTACTGCTGACCTGAATACTTAGACATTATTACTACTCTTTCTTGAATTCAGAAAGTAGAAAACTCAATGAGCAGTGTAGCCTTTGTGCTCTTTAAAAAAAATAGCGATTAGTTCTGACAGCGTCTCCAGCACATAAATGGCCTGAGGAGCACTGGACAGTTGTCCTAGTACATGTGGAAAGTCACCCATGAGGGAAAGGCCAGACCCTGGGAGTTAAGCCAGTGAACTTAGGTCTCCGTGTGTTCGGGCCTGCCTGGCAGAGGGCACAAAAGCGCCACTGTGTAGCCCTTCACTTTGGACCTGAGGCCTAAGCTGGTGGCCCTGGAAGCCAGCCTTCCACCCTCTCACCTTGAGTTTCCCTCCACTTGTCCTTCACTCACAGGCCTTCACCTCAAGCATGGTGCCAGCTACTGGAAATCTCTTAAGTCCATGACCTTGTGGAGTAGGGATTGACAGGCAGATGGGTGAGGAGACTTAACTATACAGAAGAAAGCCCTGCAGAGGTCTGCCTGCTATGGGTGCCTGGCACTGGGGTGTGGCATGGCAGGCTGGGCCCTGGTGGCATCTGGAAACCAGATGAAGTGTCTTGGAGCTTGGAGCTCAGGGAGGGACCGTCCATGAGGACAGTAGGACAGATGTCCTGCAGCGGCTGCCTCGACTGCAGCCTGGAGGCCTCACCAGCTCCTTCTTCTCACTGTTAAGTTGCAGCACTGGTCCTCTAACCTGTGCCAGCTTGCAAGGTGGCCTGGAGCATGCCAGCGGTATACCCCTGCACCTGTAGGTGTTTATAGCAGCATTTCTTTTCCAGCTCCTGAAGTCCCAGATTTCCATCCCAACAAGAGACCCCTCGGGACCATTCCTTATGTCTGTGGACCACTGCTTCTCCATCAAGGGTCAGGGCACCGTGATGACTGGGACTATCCTCTCAGGCACTATCAGCCTTGGGGACAATGTGGAGATCCCTGCCCTCAAGGTCAGTCCTGCCTTGACTTTCCTTTCTCTTAACCCCACCCTCATAACAGTGGGAGAGAGACCAGGCCCTTGCTCTTCAGGGCAGCAGAGTCTACTGGACCTGTCTCAAGTCTTCTCTTCTACCAAAGGGGTGAAGTAGCCTGCCCCTCTGTGGCAACATCTGTTATTCAACCCCCTGGCTTCCTGGATTCTAGAACTACCATTTCCCTAGTCTCATAGTAGTGATTATATAGTGCGAGCTAGTGGTGGCCCACATAAGAGATTCCTAAAATAAACCAAGTGTTCATGGGTAGGATAAGCTTGAGAGTACATGGCCAAGAACCTAGGTGCTGGGTGAAAGTCCAAGCTTTCTGGATGTTGGCAAAAAGTATGTGTGGCGCTATCTCAGTGCTTTGTACCCCAGCCTTAAAGGTGTGAGTCCCTTGCCTTGGCCTCCCCAGCATGGAGATTACACATGAGGGCATGTATGTACGGTTCATGCACAAGCCGCCAAACCTGCCTGCAGATCTCAACTAAGAGACTCTTAAATCACACGTAGATTTGGGGTACAGTCATTCTGTTAGAAATACAGATCACTCTACATTCTCAGTGACTGCAGAAGGTACCCTGTGAGCCCTTTGAGAGTGGAGGCTTAAGGTCCATCTCCTCCTCCAGACACTGTGGCCTGGGGAGGGTGGGGGCAAGCCTGGGTTCTTACAAATCCAAGGACTCCTGGATGGTGCAGGCAGAATGGGGCAGCAAGGCTGCATCCTCTCCTGAGGATAATTGTGGATAAAAATCTCCTTCTCTTCCCCCAGTGTAGATTTTCCTCTCAAGAACACATAAGCCGAAACCATTTTAAGTCAGGGGTTAAAAGCACATAGATTGTACAAAATAAAGCATAAAATTATGAAAATAAACTAAAGTATGCTTAACAAAAACAAGACTAGAGTTGTGACTTTGTGATAACTCTTAATTGGAACAGACAGTAAACTGATGGTGAGTTTCTGAAGAGTTCCTATGATCGCTAGGCAGGCCTAGGGGCCAGCTTGACCATCTTTAACCCTAGGAAGGCTCTTTGGCAGCTTGAAAAAGGAGCTAGAGCTAAGAAAGAGCTGTGACAGGAGGGAGGGCTCATGGCGCAGTCAAGAGAGTAGAGAAGGCTTTTGATAACAGGCTCAGTAGCTGAAGTGCCAAGACCAAGGGCTTGGAGTGGAGGTGAGACCAATAGCTTCCTCTTGGGTAGGCAGACACATGTGGGTGAGGACATGCCCTGAGGTCCTTAGCCACCCTTTTTACCCATCCACATCCTAACCTGTATCCTCAGGCATGGGGCAGGTGTTTGGCACCTGCACATCTAACTCTTCTCTTGCTGTGGTATGCCTGTACCCCCAGATGATCTTACTGCTCAGGAAAAACAGAACTTGTAAGCAATGTATTTGAATATTCAGCTAAGATTGCCAGGCACAGTGTGGAGAATGAAACCTTCTCTTTTCTGCTTCAAGTAAGTTGAGAGGAGAAAGGAACAAATCAGGGAGACCTGCTAGGGTGTGGTTATTCCGCAGCTCCCTGGATTTCGTGACTACCAAGGCTGCTGATGTTGGGAGAAGACTGTGGAGAAAGCACAGCTGTGGTGGAGGGGCATCCTTTTGCTGAAAACATCATGGTGTGTCAGTCAAATGGACCCAGTCAGGCATCTCAGAAGAAGCTGGGATGAGGGAGACTTGTTGAAAAAGGATGTGTGGGTTCCTCTTGTTTAATGATACAGATCATGTGGTGTACATGACATACCCCTACATGTCAGAGAGTGTTGTACTAGCAACAACCCTGGACAGGAAGAGACAGAGACAGAGAGACAGATGCTGACTGACTGTGACAACTCTGAGCCCAGGAGTGCACCTGGGCTGGGGCTGCTGGTGTCCTATTTCTAGGCAAGGCCTGTCACATGCCCAGAATCTTTGTAGACTTACTAGCATTCTCTGCAGAGGGTTCATAGGCTATAAGTGCACAGAAGCTTACCTCAGAGCCCAAATCTCAGTTTGTTAACCTGTCACCCCTCCACTGGCTGTGATTGGCCAATGCCTGTGAAGCCTGTGAAGCAGGAAGGCATCATAAACTGTGCCTTCTTCCAGTGCACAGTGCCGTCCTTGTCAGATCCACCACTAGATGCAGACACGTCTGACCGCACGAACTCCCTTGGAGGAAGGACATGGCCATTCCAAATAAACAGTGCATTCCCCTGCCATTCCTCGGCCTGCTTCTGCCGCCATGTCCGTTCCCAGCTGGGGTTGATTAGCTGAGTGAGGAAATGTTGGGGAACAAGGAGTAAATGACAGAGGTGGGGGTGGAGGGAAATCTCCTTTAGATCCCAGAGAGGTTTAAACAGCAAACATCCTGAGAGTCATAGCTTTCTGGCTATCTTTGTCTACAGGTTGGGGGATCCCTCTGGTGAGATTTTATCTGGAGATTGTAGGTGAGTCATATTCCTGCTAGTGATTGGGTACTGGGTTGTAATATCAGAGACTGTCAAAGCCACAGACATGGGAAAGATTATGCTAGGCCTTCAGAAAACCCATACCTAGCTTTTTCCAGCTCCTTGGGCCCAGGCAAGTTGCACAGAGCTGTAGGGCAGGGGATGTGGAAGTGCTTGGCAAGGCTTGTGCGCCAGAAGTGGCAGTGTCTGAGTTGACATCTTTGGATCTTTGTTGCCTTTTGGTGTCACATGTGGAGCTCTTGTTGTGGGTGCAGAGGTAGATGTGGTTGGTATGGTCTGGCTGTAAAGATCTGGTCTCTAAGGACTAGTAAAAGACTTACTGAAAAGAGATGTGCTTTATAGACAGCTGTGGCCAGCCAAGATCAGACACTGCTTAGATAATGGTGAGATATATTAATGGCATATTTAGATACTTATTTAATTCATGAAACATGTAGAGAGTTGGAATTTGATAGCACATTCCTTCAGGTAGTCATGTTCAGACCTACTCAGCCCCAGAGAACAGGAAGCCCTTCACCACACAGGGCATGGGTGCGTCTACCTTTGCCTTGGCTCTTAGAAAGTGGTGACAAGGTGGCCGGGATTATAACATCTGGGAAGAATTGTTTTCCTCACTTCTACAGACTTCTACTTCCTTCTACTACTACTACTTTTTTTTTAATTAAAAAAAAAATTGAGACAGGGTCTCTGTGGAGCCCTGTGGTCTGGAACTCATCGTGCTATTTTGAACTCAGAGATCTGCCTACCTCTGCCTCTCAAGCACTGACATTAAAGGCTTGTGACATCAAGCCTGGCTCCATCCCTGTTTCTTAGCTTAGCCTTGGTGTATTCTGCTAACTGTCCCTGAGGTTCTCTTCACTCTCAAAACTCTGCAAGTCTTTTCTCCTTTAGAGAGCTCCTCCCCTGTCCTGGGCCTGTGAGTGTCCAGCCTGGCACTCACCATGCTACGGCAGCATTTGTCCCCGAGCCTTCACATGGATTGATGCTAGCCTCCTAGCTGTCCATCTGTCCCCAGGCCTAGACACAGCGGGGGGGGGGGGGGGGCCTCTACCAAAGATGTGGTTAAAAGGAGTAAAAACATTAGAGCAAGTAATTGAATTGATTTTGTCAGCATTTGGTTGGAATTGGATAGTGTGTGTCCTTGGAGGCTATGTCTAGTTTTGCCTGAGGCTGTGTCTCCTCCTTGAGGCAGTATCCTGATGCGTCATCAGTAATCCAAGGTAGAGATATGCCCTGGGTCACCATGTGGTCTTGTTTGGGAGGAGCAACTGTCATCATGTGTGTAGGGCTAAACAGCTGCCTTCCATGGGCCCTGGTCTAGGAAGCAGCTTTCTTTCTCTGATTTTCACCTAGAAGTTATATCCTGGCTTCATTGCTAACTGCTTTCTGCTTTAGAAGAGACATTCTAGAAGGCAAGCCGCCCTATGAATTTGATATTTTCATGGCTTGGCTTTGTGGAGTCTGTTCTCCAGGTCTGCATGTGCCTGGAGGTGCCAGATGCATGGGCTTGGAGGTCATTACTGGCTCTGGTGGAACAGCAGGGCATGAGGGAGGCAGTGGTAGAAACTGGAAGAGTCGTGGGAGAACTATGGGGCTGCCCTTTGAGCAGATCATCCTTTGCATAGTGGCCACACAGTCCTGGCTATGCTCAGGGTTAGGCTCCTCAGACTCACTGAGGCCACTGCCACCACTCCTTCCCCTCACCTTGCCTCCTGCTCCACTTTTTAATTCTGTCTAGTATTGACAGAAAGACCTTACACAGCCAACTCCTGTGACCAGGTGTCTGACCTGCTATGTAACCCATGGTTCTCAGTGTTCTGTATGGCACAGCAGATTGTAAGCTTCTGAGACTGCCACTTCAGCCTCAAGGTCATATTCATGGTTTCTCAGGATCACCTGCTGCTCTTAGTGTCTGCCTCAAGTAAAGTAGGAACTGGGTCAGTCCTGTCATGAGACCTGGGAGACCAGCAGATGATGTAGGTCAGTTCTGAGGTATAAAGCCTACTCTCTGTGTCATACATCTATCTTCCTACTTTCCCCTTCAAACCTGAGATGGCATATTCCTGTGCTTAATCCCTTATGCTACACTGTCCCAGAGGCTCAATCTGATGGGTCAGGGTTGCTGCCCTCCCCTGTCAATAAGAGACAAGGCTAAAATGGGAGTCCTGGGGCTTGGGAAACCAGCACTTCTCTTTTCTCAGACACTGGAAAGAGAAAGGCAGTAGTGCCTGGATACGGAAGGTCATCAATATCACCAACTGTCAGCCCTGGAGAGGCACCAGAGAGAATAGAGGCAGGAAAGGGCCTGGAAGTAGAGACTTGGGGCTTCTGGGAGCCACCTACCTCAGGACTGGACTTTGTAAGAGACACATCTTAAGCCTTCCAGGTAAGGATGGCTACTCAGCTGGAAGCATGCGGAGAGACAGGAGGAGAACCTTCTCTTCAGCTGTCAGGAGTGTAAGCTCAAGATGCTCCTAGGAGCTCCTGAGAGCTGCAGGGCTTCCCAGGAGGCCCTAGGAGAGCTGGGGCCCATCAACAGAAAGTACAAAAGCAGCGCTTGGGCAGGAAACATGGGGGCAGCAACCTGCTTTGCAGATAAGTCTTTGGACACATGGACTGTATTTGAAGCTTTCCTGTATGCTCTGGGACACTGTTTCTTCCTTGGTTAGTCCATGATGACTTGACAAGATCTACACAGTAAGCCTGTGGGTAGGAGCTGGCTGTCTCTGTCTCTGCCATCAACCTGGCATCAACTTCACAGAAAACCCTGAATCCTGTCTCCTCTCCCCACCCCATAATCCTTTTTATTTGGTCCTTAGAGAATTGCAGCTCAGATGTTGATCTGAGTACACACTGGCTCATGAGACTTGCTTTCTGTCTTAAGAATGTGAATCATGTTTTTCATGAAGCTGTAATACCCTGTGGTCTTAGCAGGACTTGTGGATGGACTGAGGATGGACAGTGACAGGTGAGGGCAGGAGATTAATCTCAGGAGGCAGGTAGCAGGGAGGAAGGTTCTCTGCTGTCACCTGAAGTCACAGTCAGCATTCGCAGAAGTTGTGTTCCTATGGAAATCTTGAAGGCTTTCTCACCCCTCTATCCCAATAACTATCACACCATATCAGCCTGAGTGTCAGCTGCAACTTGATACTGGTCCCAACATGTACCTCCATGGTGCCCACACCCTTCCGGTGCTATAGTGGGCAAGTGCTCTCCCTTCCTTCTGGGCACAGTTCTATGGTCTGACAGTCTACCCTCGGGAAAAGTGCTGAGGTCCACAGTGCTCTGAGGAAGGCTGAGGGACCTGGTCCTACAACAGTGTGTCTACCCTGTTCTCTTGGGGGTTGAGTGCATATAATTATGTTTAGGGAGAGCCAAGTACTGGCCACAGTTTCAGTATGGGGGATGTGGCCGCTACAACGTGGGTATCTTGGGAGGGGACAAGCCTGGAGGAGCAGTGCTGTCCTCTGCCTAGGCAGCCCATTCACTAGTCCTCCAAAATATCTTTGGACTTCTAGGCCTGAGACCACAGATGAAACCAAACTTGTCTGGCCCTAAGCCCTGCCCCACTACAGACTGAGCCTCACCCACCAGACTCTAAGCCTTACCTGATGGTGGCTGCCAGTGAGAGCCCTGCCTAGGTGGACTGGGAGACATGTTCAGGTCCATCCATCCCCTGCCCACCTATAGCCTGAGTTCATACTGGCCACTGCTCTTTCTGCTGAGGGGCAGTGTGTACGAGGGCTCAGAGCTTGTAGAGTCATGCCACCCAGCTTGTGCTTCCTACACTGGCAGGTCACTTCACCTGTGCTGTACAGTGGGAAGAAGATGTCACTGTCCCAGATAAGAGTATGAGGATTGCATAGCTGGTCTAGTTTACTTTTCTCTTGCTGAGAAAACACTCGTCAAAAGCAACTTAGGGGAGAAAGGGTTTATTTGTCTTATAAGTTATGGTCTATCACCAGGGGAAGACATGGCAGGAACTTGAAGCAGATACCTTGAGAAATGCTGCTTACTGGCTTGCTTCCCCTGGCTTGTGCAGCTAACTTTATAAATGCAGGGTAGGCCCACCTGTACAGAGGTGACACTGCCTACAGTGGGATAGGCTGGCCCACATCAATCAGCTATCAAGAAAATGTCCCACAAACATGCCCTCAGCCCAATCTGATGGAGATTGAGGGTCTCTCTTCTCAAACATAGTTTGTATCAACTTGACAAACCCATGATAATGGCTCGGCAGGCACCGTGCTTGGCACCTCAGTCTCTAGGTTAGTTACTGCTCCCATGGTTGGCACTACAGGACGGCCAGCTTCTGCCTTCCCCTGCTGGTGACAGGGCTTAACCCAGTGAATGCCAATTAAGCAGATAGGTGACAGGAGAATCCGATTACTTCAAGTGGATCTCCCCCCCGCCCCCAGGACAAGGTTTCTCTGTGAAGCCCTGGGGTCCTAGAACTCACTCTGCAGACCAGGCTAGCCTCAAACTCAGAGATCCGCTTGCGTCTGCCTCCCAAATGCTGGGATTAAAGGCGTGCGCCACCACCACTGCCTGGCTCAAGTGGATATCTCTTATGGGAGCTGCCTGTTAGTAGAGTACCAGCCTGGGGAGCCTCACAGACTTGCAAGTGGCCATTGCTTCTGCATGTTCTACCACAAGGCAAGGTCCCCTATCCTGTACAGGCTTTGAGTTGGATTAAGTCAGTTTTTGTTTCTAGTTCAGGAGAGTGACTTGGTCAGAAATAACATCCATGGAGGACTGTGCTAGTATACCTGGACATCATGCCTGCTAGAGCTCAGAGTCTAGGTTCTAAGTATGCATCCCATTGTTGGAGCACAGGTGAGTCATTCCTCTGCAGTCTAGACTACCTTCCTGATGAGGACAGCATCCAGATGGGCCTGAAGGCACTTGTCCTTTTTACCATTGCTTCCCTCCCAGGAAAGCTCTGACTCAGGCTAGTTCATGGTAGATTCTGAAGTGTGGTGGATAAGGGCTCACCACAAACTTTGCACCATAGCTTTGGGGCTGTTGTGCCCTCCTTCAGCCTGGCATATGACATGTGTCACCAAGGAAAATGTGAGCTGACAGTAACCCGAGAGCTGGCAGGACTACAATTTGGCACATGAAATGGGGTCTCGGTTGGGAAGTGAGTTGCAGCCAGGGGTTGGGGACCAAGTACAAGAAGTCCTGGTGTGGCTGTGCTGAGTTGGTCAGCATCTGTCTAGTGCTGGAGTGTGCCCAATACAGGCATGAGTGCTGTGTGGCATCTAGCAGCATCTGTGCAATCTCTGGCCATCTTTTTGTATTGGAAGCATGTTTTGGCTTCACTGGGCAATGAAGCATGATGTGATCCAAGTAATTACTCTGGTTGCCTCTGTGAAGCCAGTGCTGCCCTCCCCAGATGTCACTGCCATGTCATTGTAAGGGTGGACCACTGAATAGAATCAGCTCTGGGGAGCCTGCAGTGGATGGACTATCCCTTAGCCTCTCTTGTGGGAAGGGCACAGTGCTCTGCCTAGCATCAGGAATGCTTGAGCCCACAAGTGAGTGGTGCCTAAAGTAGTTGATGGACATGTGAGGCTCCCTTAGCGGAAGGCTGGGAGCGAGACTGCTTGGTAGATTATGACTATCAAAGAGCAGAGACAGGAAGGGGTGATCTAGAAGGACAGTGGAGGAGGCTCCAGGGGGGCTGAGTCAGAACTAAGCTCCAGAGAGCTGTTCTGGGGGCTTCATGTGGTCTTTGGGCCTCTGAGCACTTTTGCTTGTCCTAGGCTCCCTTTGTCACAGATGGCCTGGGACCACAGCATGAGCTTGCTGTTCCAGCTCCCCAGTACCCACCTACCTATGTAGAATAAATCCCACGAACAGGGATGTCAGCCCTGTCCTTTCCTGGTATTGAATTTGAGGCCCACTAAGGCCCAAGCCAACACTTTTTACATGTAAGGACAGCAGGAGTCTGTGCTTGTAAAAACTCAAGGTCACATTGCAGTTACCTGAATTCCAGTCAGCTGGAATCCAGGAATGGTTGTCTTGAATAGAGAGAGCATCTAAGGCAGAAGTTTTCAACCTGTGGATCACGATTTCTGGCACGGGATGGGGGTGGTTGCTAAGACCATTGGAAAGCACAGATACATGATATATGATACACAGATATATGAGTACATAGCAGTAGAAAATTACAGTTATGAAGTAGCAATGAAATAATTTTATGGTTGGGGCCACCACAACATGAGGAACTGTATTAAAGGAATACAGCATTAGGAAGGTTGAAAACCGCTGGTCTAAGGAAATTCTTATCAACTGATTTAGGAGATCTGACTGTGTCTGAGCTGGTATGACCTGGTACCAGTGTCTGCCTTGTGCCTGTGCAGCCTAATGGCTTAAGTCTGCAGAGAGGAAAAGTCAGGAACTGAGTTTGCTTTGCAGGGCTATAGTGGACCAGTAAAAGGAGAGAATGATTCATTCAGTGCTCAGGGTGTTCATTCAGCGCATTGTGAGCACCTGCTGTGTGCAGGAGTCAGGCCAAGTCACAGCTGTTGTCAAAAGTTACTTCTTCAGTGTAGGGCACTGAGTGCCTTATTGCAGTGATAAAGGGCAAGAGAGCTGCCTTTGAGAACAGAATAGAAGTCTTCCCCAATTCGTGGGGCCCAACCACTCAGTGAGCCCTGGGAAGAGACTGGGCACAGCTTGTACTTCCATGACCCAGGAAGTACTACGCCAGCACCCCCTTACTTCAATTGGGTAACCAGCCTGCTTGCTGGGGGCTGGAGGGAACTGCTGACCCTGTCCAGTGCAGCCCACCAGCTGTCCCCACAGCCTGGACTCAGCCCTGCTCTGCCTGGCTTCCCTCTGGGGCTCAGCTTTGTTTTTGTTTTTCTTCTGAAAGGAAAGTTGAGTATTTCCTGAGTATCTGTAAAGCCAATGCACCACTTAAACTGAATACTTACATTCATTCATTTCTTTAAAAATAAAATATAACAATAAAAGCACTGTAAACATTGTTGTAATTGTTCACAGGCTTTAACTTGTAATAATTACAGGGAGCAGGCAAGTGAGATGCCTTATTAAAATAGAGATACTTGCCTGCTTTTTTTTGAAATTTTTTGTAAACAACTCCATTATAACATATTCTTTAAAAACTAAATTCTGTCCATTCAGAGTTTGAGTATTTTTGGTTTTGATTTTGTTTTGTTTTCTTCAGAATATTTAAATGAGCTGATTCTGGACAAAGGCCATTCAAGGAGTCTGGGCCTGCCATGTGGATCACTGACCTGTTAGCACACAGCTGTGATATAGCCTCTTCTTGGGTTGGCTGTTCAGGATAGCATTTGTGAAGACCTCAAATATGGAGCCAGTGCTGAGGACCAACTTGGCCTGTGCTGCTTTGGTACTTCTGATCTCATCGCCTACTGGCTTCACCCCCTGGCATATATACACAGATGCCTACAAGGTGAAGCGGGCATCTGAAGTCTGAGGGAGCAGTGACTTCTGAGGGGAGGCTGAGCTGCTGAGGTTTACAGGCTTCCAGGCTACTGCCAGGGTCTCCTGGTGAGAGGAGCTCAAGGTATTGTAGACCAGGGCATAGCAGTAGCATGAGCCTTAAGAATATTGAGGAGGGGGCCGGGCGTGGTGGCGCACGCCTGTAATCCCAGCACTTGGGAGGCAGAGGCAGGCGGATTTCTGAGTTTGAGGCCAGCCTGGTCTACAGAGTGAGTGCCAGGACAGCCAGGACTACACAGAGAAACCCTGTCTGGAAAAACAAAAAACAAAAAACAAAACAAAAAACAAAAACAAAAAAACAAAAAAAAAACCCAAAAAGAATATTGAGGAGGTGTGCTTACCAGGACTTCATAAAGGTCAGAGCTTAGAAATGGTGTTGGAGAGACATGCGATGGAGCACCCCAGACTTCTAGCCTGAGTTACTGCTGGGTAACAGTACCCTTGCTAAGAATGAGATCCCTGAAGGTCTGGAAATAAGCAGGGCTTATAGCCATGGCTGTGGCTTAGTTTTCAACAAAGTAAAGGAGATTGAGGATCCCCACACACTTACACCCACTTGATAGGCTGCAAGCTAACTGACAAGTGTGCAGCTCAGAGTTTGGATAGCTTTCTGTCTGTCTGTCAGCGCATCCAACCCTTGTACTTAGCCTTCCAGCATGAGATGATTGGGAAAGCTTAAAATAAAACATAGCCATAGAAGACACACTAGGGCTGCTTCTGATATCTCTTGCCTCAGGAGCTATCCCCATTCTGAAAGATGAGGGGTACATCTGGGGACCCCCAAGAGAGGCAACCCTTGCCTGCTAGGGCCAGGTAACAGAGAGGGCAGCCCCCTGCTTCCCAGTCTCCTGCCTCCTCCTCCTCCTCCTTCTCCTCTACTGCTGCCGCTGTGAAACAAACCGGGGTGCCTGGGCGGAAGGTCAGGAGTTTAAAAGCTTGTTTGATTCAAGACTGGAGTAAGAGACAGGAGGGGAGTGCGCTGGTTTTATATGTGGATCCTGGTATTTTCTTTTGAGCTGGGGCGGAGAGTGGAGGGGCAGGGAGGGAAGGCAGGCTGCCAGAGGGAACATTGCCAAGCAGAGCACTGCTAATGCAAACCATACGGCTGGCGGGCAGGCAACAAGGCCCATCTCCTGGCCTGCTTAATGCAGTCCTTGCAGGCAGGCAGGCAGGCAGCCTGGGCAGCAAGGCTGCTTAACCCTTCAGGTGCTGGGCCAAAAGCAGGCCTTTTTACTTCAGCATGTAGCAATTTTGGTCTTAAGCCATAGGACGTAGGTTTAGTAGTGATGTTATCATCTACCGTCTGGGTGCCAACCACACTATCCTTCCCATTGGTTATGACCCAGAGTCCCTCCAACATTCTGGGAGTCTGCTTGTCTGAGCTTGGGAAAACCATTGTGAACAGCCATAGATCTACAGCAGGTCATTTTAGCCAACAACTCTCCTGGGAAAGGATGGCCATCCATTCCTTGGCTGTTCCTAGAGTGTTGTTAGGGATGAATAGTGTGGACAGGCAGCCGCACTTCCAGAAGGGAAGCCGGATCTGCCCAGGGCAGCATAGCCAGTGTTCACCATTGTCTGCCCACACTCCCCTGCCCCTCCTACCCCCACCATACCTGCTACTTCCCAGCATAGCAAGTGTAGCACATATCAGTCTCTGGTCATAAGTATGGAGGCAAAGCCTATAGAGATCAGGTACCAATGACATGAGAGTAATGGTCAGCCTATGTGCAAAGCCCACTGCTGGAGTCACATGATAGATGGAGACAGAGACTTGTCAACTTGCAGACTGACGGCCTGCATTACAGAGTATGACTAGCTGGAGTAAATGCAAAGCCAGGTGCGGAAGCAGGTTTCAGAACACCATGGAACTTGGCTCCATTTACACATGCACTCAAGTTTGTACAAATGCGTCAGAAAAGGTCTGGAAGGAGACAGCACAGTGCGAGCAGTGGCTATCTCGGGGGAGTGACAGGCAGTGGAATTTAGGGAGCTCAAAGAGCTTTCATGTTTTAGTCTGTGTAATTGTTGTTTAACTCTTTACAACAAGCCAGCATTCATCTGTTTCTCATGGAGTTTTTATGAAAGAAAAAACAAAGAGTCAGAAAAGAAGAACTTTTGTTCCATTCTCCTATGTCTCCATTACCTCCCTTTTGTGCCCTCACCCAGGCCCTGCAAAGCCATTCTCTGCTGGGGAGGCTTATGGTGGGGCCTCTCTGTTCTGGTGGGCCTATGGCCACCCAATGCCCTTGTGTGCTATCTATAGGCTAGTCTGACCCACATGGAGCTTAGCACAGCTGAGGCTTACCATGAGGTAGCCCAGTCTCTGGGCCCCACTATGCTGGGCCTGCTCTGCAAGTGGCAACCTCACTCTGGTCATGAGCATAGCTCCCCGCTTCCCCTCCATCTGTTTTCCTAGCTCCCAGCCTTTGCTTCTTTGCCTGTTTGCCCTTCTCAAGAAACACACATGGCCTGTTGTTTGGTACACCAGATCTGCGGTTTGTGGCCTCCTGTGCATATATAGATGGTTCTGTCCTTTTCTCGGGGGCTCCTGTCTTCTTTGCCAATGCTCCGTAGATGCAGCACTTGAGTACTCTTGGATTCTGCTATGACAGTGATACACTCTTGTTTACCAACGCCTACTTGCTCTTCCTCAGACACCAAAACCAGGCACTTACTGTTCCTTAATAGGCAAGGAGAAAATCATGGCTATAAGAAGTCAAATCCCATATTTTCTGTGTAGATCTTGCTTCAGTATGCATGTACCTTCCACCTAGCCTCTGTAGCTCCTCTAAGTGATTGTTACATGGTTTGGAGCACTCTTGGCAATGTTACACTTGGTCTTTCCAGCTGCTTTGTGGGTCCTAAGTAGGACCCTGCCCTATAGCAATTTGTGGCAGTTCTTAGCTTTGGGCTCTGCAGGCCTTCATGGTCATCTTCAGTTTTAGCTTAGACTGTGGTATAGAGTGACCACTTTCATCCACCAATTCAAGCAGTTTATTCCTAGAAGCTGTATGTAGAGGAGAGGCAGGGGTGTCCTAGCAGATGAAGGTGTAGGCATACCAAGATCTCCTTCTTGGAGACTCTAAACCCGAGTTAGAAAGGGATTCAGGCCTGGCACAAGTCCCTGGAGAACTTGGCTGTGGAACCCTGTGTTGAAGAGCAGTCAGTGCCTGAGATGGTTGTTAGACCTTCCTGAAGGACTTAGCAATGAGAACCCTTCCTTCTGGTCAATGCTGTGGAAACTTGCTGTGGATCTCTGGGAACATGATTTGCTAAAGTTATGTTCCAAGGACAGGCAATCAGGTGTCTTGTGGCCTACACCGGGCTTTGTGCTCCTCTGCTCTTTATAGCTCAGGAGTGTGTGATAAGTTGCTGAATTCCACTGAGTTGTGACTGCCAGCCAGACCTTTCTATCAGGCGACACCAGGCCATTGAACATGCCCTGAGAACTCAAGACCTTACTGGAAGTATCTAGCAGAGGGGAATTTTGGAAGAGCCTCTGCCCGTTCTTGCTGTGAGCAGAGCACTAGCCTTCAGGCTCCCAACTCAATACCTGACCTTGTGGCCCACATGAGTGTTAGGAGACAGTGGTGAGAAGCAGGTGGCCAGCTTGTGAAGGCCAGGAGTAGGTTGCTCAAGCCTCCTTCCCGTGGCCATGGCCAAGGTCTATAGGGAGCCCTGCGAAGCTTTTGATGTGCCGCTGGTGCTTGGCTCCACCATGCTTGTTTGCCTAAGCACTGCTCCTGCCAGTTCATTCGGACCTTCTCCTTCTTTTAAAAATATGCTTCTTGCCAAAGGTTATTTTGGATCTGTTTTTGTTTATCAGGTAGGATTGTTCCAGCACAATTGAAAGCAGACCCACATGTTGACACGCACTGGAGCTGCTTGCCAGGGCACGCGCACATACACACATGCAGGATATGTGGGAGTCAGCCAGAGCCCTGGAGTGTAAGAGACTTGAGAAGGGCTCCAGGAGACGTCTCCATAGAAGACTTGTACCTTATAGATGCCCTCTAGATGTGAGTGTGGGCTGAATGTAAGCAGAAGCTAGGAAGAGAACCTCTTAGGATAAGTTAATGGGGTCTAGCAGCTAGCTCTCTCTGCTGTGCCTGTATAGGGGCCTTCACTACTCTAGACCAAGGGTTCCTTCACCGCGACTGGGTTCCCTCATTCTCAGGCTGCTGTGTGAACTCTGTGTTGTACCAGAGCTGACCAGATATAGGTCAGAGGCAAAAGAATGGGCCTGCCAGGCCCTGCGGCTGAACCTTCTTTCTGAGGAAACAGCCCTTTCTTTGGAGTACAGCTGGGTGCTTTCTGCTGGAAGACTTGTTGGGGGTTTCTTCTGACCATCACTCCCCATACACCCTGGCTGCCTACAGACTGCTCAGAGGAGCCGATTCTGGAACACACTTATTTGTTTCCTGCTGTTGCTTGAGGGCCTGTGGCACCTGGAGGCAGGCACATTGCAGAGAGGCTAGGTGGCTAGGCCTGCCCTCTTTTCAACTCCAGGCCAGCTTTGCAGGGAGGCAAGTGTACCAGCTCAGCTGTGGGTCTCACTGAAGAGGAAGCACAGCCCAGAGCAGGGGTCTGTCCGCTCACATTGGGTTACCTGTGATAGCAGTGAAGTCAGAGATTTCATTTGCTTCCCAGCTGAGAAACCAGAGTACTCTTTCTGAGTCCAGCTGCCTAGCACAGAAGTCTCTCTCCTTTGTGTCCGCTTCACTGTATTTGGCTCCAATACAATGTAATCTGGTACAGCTCCAGGCTGGCTAGTCAGGATGCCCTCCAGCCCTTCCCACCTGGCAGTACTCTGCCCCACCAGGCTTCAGCCTCCTGCTGTCTAACACTCACTGCTGAGGTCCAGGGCTGGGACCTGAGCCTCTGGCACACATAAGTGGTCAGCAGTTTGGCAGAGCAGGGCCCTTATGCTTGGTAACCTGTATGATACTACTGTCACCCATTCCCTTCCATATTATCCATTTGCAGTCTTGGACCAACAAAGGCACACAATGGAAAACACAGGAAGGCTTCAGCTTTCCCATTAAATAGGAGGAGGGGACATTTTTAACATTTTCTTCAGAGTTTTCAAAATAAGATATGCTTACCACTAAGCCTTTAGCCCTACTGAAGAATATCCACAGCTGACCCTATCCTGCTAAAGCAGGTACCATGGGCTAGTTTTTCCCAATAGCTCCATAGCAGCCATACCACACGCAGCCTGCTGCACAGTTCTGTGACAGTGCTTTGGGGACCCCACAACCCAAATATCCAGGACATCTTTCCGCTTTAGTAAACAGATCGCACGATCACAAACCTAACTGTGAAACACAAAACAAATGATATTTCATCTGAGCCCAGACTTTTTCTAAAATGTACTTTCTACTCCTTGTTTCTTGGAATGTCATCATTCTTCCTAGAGTTCTACATGTAAGCCCGTCTTTACTTGATGACCCAGCTCATTTTGATGAGTCAGCTGTTGTTATATGGATGCAGATTATGGAAATTTACTAATTGGCTCCATGCCAGCTGGCTTGGTGGGCTGTCCTTGGTAAAAAGGTTCTGGTCCTGTGCAGGCCACTAGGTACAGTGTGAACAGAGTCTCTGTGGTCATAGGGACTAAGAAGCATAAACAAGGGGAAAGTGTGAGGGACTGTTATAGGAAGGAAATAGAATCAGGGTCCCGGGCCCTGTGGCTAGCTTATTGGAGACCCATCGTGGGTGTGTGGTGATAGCACAGTCCAGGCGAGGGCTGCTGGCTGTTAAGTTGAAGATGACAGTGAGAGCTAGCTAAGATGCCACTGGCCTTTGTGCCACTCGATGAACTCATGACCCTACCCCCACTTCCTCTTAAATGCTGGATTCCACACATATCCTATAACGCAATATTTACTCTCTTGCACCTTTTGTGTATGTGGCACTAAAGACTGAACCTAGAGCTTTTAATGTACTAGACACAGTATTCTGCTACAGAGTCATCCACTGGGACACAGGACTCCTGACAGTGAGAGAGGGTTTGGCAAGACCTTCCTTCTTGAACATCAGTGGTATGTGATGGGCGGGTGCAGAGTGGGGAGGAACAGGTGTTGTAAAGAAGGCCAAAGGGTAAAGGAAAGGCAGGGCTGGCTCTGCCTTGCTCTCTTCCTGCCTGCATCGTTTGCACTGTGGAGCGGTAGGATCAACAGTGATCAGATAGCCCTTTCCTTCCCGCTCTGCAGCCTCTCCTGAGCACTAGTCTGCTTTCCTTCCTTATGCTGCCACTGTGGACAGGGAGCCAGCTTCCCCAGTGCGCTCCTTCAGTTCACTTCCTGCCAGCCCTGGAGCCTGCACTCATGGGCCTTAAAACCAACACACTTAAAGGGTTTTAATTGTACCTAGGAGAATACCGCAATAGTACCTGTAAACTCCTGAGTTTGCTCTAGGAGATGCTTTTCTGTCTGAAATTTGAAAGAAATACTTCTTCCACAGGTTTGCGGTCGTATGTATATGGCATTGTTTCGTGTGTTTAAAGCTACATGTTAGTGGTAATGTTTCTGTCTTATTCGAGCCTGCTCTCTCCAGTTGCAGTGTGATTTCCAGGCTTATCTGTGCTGCTCTGCAGCCTTCGTTCATGGGGTCCCCCTGCTGTGTGGGACCCCGCATGCCTGTTGATTTCTACTCATTCACTTCTTGCGGATGTCACGGTACCTGGCACCATTTTTGTTGTTACTTGGTTTTCAAGCATCTCTCTTGCAGCTTTAATGTTCTTTCCGTTGCCATGGTATTGTACCTGTAGTGTGATAAGAGGGTTCTTTTCTGGCCATGTCTGGATGGGGTTTTGAATGCCTCGTTTCCTTTTCTTTCCCTAGAAGTAGGGACTTTCTGTTATTATTTCATTGAAATCACTTTCTATGTCCTCAGTCTACATGTCAGCTCCCTGGGTTAGTCTTTTCATTGTGTCCCAGTGATCTTGGAAGCTGTGGTTAAAGCTGCTCTTTTTCTCTGTGTTGCTGTCAGAGTGGTAACCCTTCGACCTTTTCTTCAGTTGCTGGTATTTTCTCTCCCACCTTGTTCAGTCTATTGAGCTTTTTTATTATTGATTTCTAGTTTTGTTTTATCTCAGATTTTCTCTAGCTTTCTCATCCAAGTTGTTGAATTTATTTTTTAAGGTTTGTTTTAAAAGATATTTATTTGTATTTATGTGTGCATGCCTGCGTGTACATGCCTCAGCAGCACATGTGTGCAAGAGTTCAAGAAGGCCAGAAGAGGGTGTTGGAGCTACTGGAATTGGAGTTGCAGATGTATGTGAGCTGCCATGTGGGTGCTGGGAGCCCAGCAGGTTCTCTGCAAGAGCCAGTAAGCACTCTTAAATGCTGAGACTTCTCTCTAGCCCTTTTTTATTCAAGTTGAACTTTTTTGTCCAGGTCTTGAACTGACCTGAGTTTACTTCATTTGTCTATTTGAATATTCTTTGAGGTAACTGGTTATTTTAAAAACCAAATTTTTAGTTCTTTGTCTGGCATCTCAGGCATTTTGCTGTCTTGGTTTCTAGGTGGTGTCTAGGGGAGTTGTAGATTGTGGAGTTGTCTTTCATTGTTGCTTTGCCATGTGCTGCCTGAGTTGTGGTACATATCTATTGGAATGGGCATCATTTCTGGTGTCATCTGGGGAATCTTCGTAGTGATCAGTCTTCTCTTGAGGACACAATCCTAACACAGGGAGGAGAAGATAAACTGCAACTCACTGAGACAAACCAAATATAGAAATACTGTTAAAGTCGGGTAAGCCACTGACATAGCCATAGAAAAGAGGATCGCAACAACATTGTGAACTGAAGTTAAAATCAGTCACAGTAAAAAACGATAATAAATGAATGAAAATAGAATGGACAGTGGAAGGGAAAAAGGAAAGAAGAGGCAAGGTAAAGTAGAAAAAAGGGAGGAATAAGGGAGTAGAAAAGAGTGAGAGATGAATTTAATTACACACTAATGAAATTAGAAAAGTAGAGTGATTTAAAAACTAAAAACAGAAAAGATTCTTAAAGTAGAAAAGTGAAAACAATTACTAATATAATAAACAATGAAAATGATTTTTAAAATGATAACGAGTTGAAAGATTTTTTTTCTGGTCCTTTCAAATTGAAATCTGCTGGTGTTGGAGTGGTAGTTGTGGCCATTGTCTCTTGCCCTTCCTCCACAGCCCTTCCTGTATTACTTTTGAGCTTCTAGGAGCCACTGTTGGTCTAACCAGCTTTGCAGCCTGTGAGCCAGGCAGGATCCACATTATCCTGAGACTCCCCAGTTGGTACCTTCATGACAAACAAATATTCAAGCCCAGGAGAGTCTCAAAGTGCACTGGAGAGTGGGAGAACCTAACAGCTCTGAGACACTGGAGGGGAGAACTAGGGAAAGCTAGTGCTCTGCTGCTGACCCAGGCTTTCAGACCTACCCAGCAGTAAGCCACCCTGCAAGGACTGGTGGGGAGGGGGGAGGGGGGCAGCTACAGCAGTCAGGCCCCTCTTTCACTTTGAGCCCAGAGCTCTCAATTCAAGCAGCCAGTTCATGTTCAGGGAATGGCTCCTGGGCTAGCATTCTACTGATCATGGGCTCAGGGCCTCCTCAGGAATCTTTAGGGATATTTCTTTGCCATAGAGGGAGGGCAGGACCACAGACCACAGCATGAGCCCTTCTACTTAAGCGTCTCTGAACCCAGCTCTCCACCCTAAGTTGCGTTTGTTCCTTGTCTGCAGGTCCCAGAGTAGCTTGGTCCTCCTTTCAAGGAGGCACCTGGCTACAACACCCCAAGGTATGGAGATAATCAAATGGAGTTTTTCTCCATCAGTGTCCTGTAGCACAGGAGGAGTCAGGCTCATCCTCTGGCTAGGATGCCTGTTGGCAATTCAGGGCTGCCTTTCTTTCCTTCAGGTGTGACTTTGGCTCCAGTCCCCAAGAGGTCCTGTGAAGACTAAGGTTTGTCCAGCCTCTTCTGCCACTTTTCCCCTTTACATGAGTCCAATGTTCTTCCTCTTTCTCTCTGGAACATAGTCTGCTCTTAGTTACCTGGAATCTTTGGCTTTTTTTTTTTTTTTAGATGAATATGCCCCAGGCATTTTTCATCCTTCCCTTTGTGACTGTTATGAATATTTTAATCCAGTGTTAATATGCACTCCATGATCTACTCTCCTCATGGATAGGGCTTGGTCCAGTAAGAAGAGGAAGCCTCACCTCCTTAAGGGAAGAGTACCTCGCTATGCATTATTTGGAACATTTCCCATGGGAAGTGTGCTTTTCTCCTCACCTGGTAATTTAGTCAGGCATCTTGATCAGTGTGGAGTATGGATTTGGACTTTTTACTTAATGTTATAACGCAATACTACATTATTTTGCTACTCAAATAGTTTAATCCTTGACCACTGGGTGCTCTCTCAGTCTGGCTCCTATGAACCTTGACATTTTGAGCATTTCCTGACTTTCAGATACTCTCTGCTCATTTTGTAATTTTGTGCCCTAACCCTGGAATCTGCTGTTTCTCCCAGAAGCCTCTGGTTCTTTTAACTGGTGAATGATCATATAAACAAGGTCTAGGCACTGGTACTGTCATTTATACTGGGTCATCATTACTTCTGAGTATTGTTAGAAATAAAAAAATATACTCTGGTGCAGTAACCCGTATATACATGTCTGTAATTACAGATGAAGATGTGTCCACCCTATATTACAGCTTGGCAAGAGTCCCTGACTCAATCAAAACCCATGAGGGCTATCTCTGGTCTTTCCTCCTCCTTGGCAATAATTTCTTCTAATAGAAGGAGCCTGGCTCCTGTCATTTCACCCTTGCCTGTAGCTGGCTTAGAACTCCTCATTCTCTCTATTAAGTTGATAAAGGTGGTTTGATAATGTCACTCACAAAACCATGAGCCACTGTGCTGCGGGAGCAGAAGTGATGCTATTCAGTCATTTAGAAAAGTAGCCCCCTAGACCCCGGTCAAGTTGGTATATAAAAGATGACCTTTAAACATGTAGGCCAGGTAGTTACACACAGGAAAGACCTTATTGAAGCAGCTCAGAAGTGGAGGCTTGAATACCCTTCTGTCTCTAAGGAGGGTTATGCAGAGCCATGCCTACCATGGTAAGGGAAGAGGAGATGGGAACTAGTTGTAGATCTGTGCACGTGCATGTGTGTGAGTGCATGAGTGAGTGCGTGCAGACAGACACAGTGGAAATTCTAATAGGGAAAAAAAGGCTGGCTGAGAGCAGAGGAAAGAATGTTGTCGGAGGACTGTTCTTCTGGGGTTAGGCCAGGAGAATTAGTCTATAGGACTGCTTCTCAGTGCTGGAAATAAAGCATGGGGCCTCCCAAGCACAATGCAGGCACTCAATTGGTGAGCTGTATGCCTGCTTTTAAGAAAATAGACAATACATTCTCATGATAGGAAGTCCAAATGTATTGCAAAGTGTTTCCCAACCTAGCACCATTCCATATGTATCCCTATGTGCAGTGAGGCATGTCTTGGTTTCCCACTCCTGCACTTTTAATGGCACTATAATGTATACATTGTGACTTTGTCTCACAAGGTGTTCCTGAGTAAGGGCAGACATGCCTTTGTACTGCTTAGTTTCTATTTTTAGGTTAACACAAGCTAAGTCATCTGGGAAGGGGTACCCTCAGTGTAGGATCACCTCCATCAAATTAGTCTGTGGGCATGTCTGTGGGGTGTTTTCTTGATTGCTGATTCATGTAGAAGGGCCCAGTCCACTGTGGGCAGATGGACCTGGGCTGTGTAAGGAAGATACACAGTAAACAGCATGACTCAGTGGTTTCTGCTGCAAGCTCCTCACTTGTATTTCTGTCCTGACCATCCTCAGTGCTGGACTGTAATCTGAGAGTTGTAAAATGAAATAAACTTTTTCCTCCCCAAGTTGATTTTGGTTAGTATTTTATCACAGCAGCAAAATGAATACAGCCCATTTCCCTCCGCCTTACGCCACTGCAGTCACAATAGTACAAACATACCTTCCTTCATGTCATAACCAGTGTGCCTATTTCCAGTCGTGGTTGGACATCTATTTTGTGTCTTAGAGTATATATTTATGACACAGGTCTTTTTTGTTTGTTTTTGTTGTTTGAGTGATTTTGGTTTTTAAACAAATTTCCCAGAAAAGAATTTCTAAGGATGTAAGTGGTTTTGGCAGATGTTGCAAAGACAAAATTCAAGCTGTGACAGCTGGTATGTTTCACTCGGAGTAGAGGTGCCAAACAGGAATTTGACTGAGTCTCTTGAATCTTTATTTTTCTCACTACTAGAAGAAAGGAAAGTGTACATTCACAGTGAGCTGGTTATACTTGAGCAAGACTGAGCCCTGCCTTTTTCTGACAATGATCAACAGGTCAGGGAGTTTGGGATCACTCATCTTTGGGACCCAGCATAGGTCGAGTTGAGGGAAAGAATCAGGAATCCCGTGTAAACAAGCATGCACTTGAGCCCCAGGAGTGGAGCCCTACATTGACTCTCTAGGAAGCTCTCAGGACATGATACTCAGCTGGTATGTCAGGCTGGAGCAGAGGGCCTGTAGCTTACACTTCTCAGGTGAGAGAGCGAGAAACCTACACCTGCAAGAGGCTGGTATAAGCTAAATAAAACCTTGTGTATGGATCCTGCCTTTTGACCACCTTCAGGCTGTTTGTTTACCTGCCTCCCTGCAGTACCCTGGCCTCTTCTCTCTCTGGAGACTTCTATCCTGTCTGAGGGAGCTGTGGAGAATGGCCAGTTCCTGTATCTTATGAACCAAGTACTCCGTTACAGCCAGGTATCAGTATGGATATAATATACATGGATGAATACAGTTGTATCTTTATTCTGTCTTTATGTCCAGTGGGTAGGACCAGCTCCCATGTCCAGCACCAGTCTGGGCTCACATTACTTGCTATTT
This sequence comes from Apodemus agrarius, assembly GCA_964023405.1. NCBI lineage: Eukaryota > Metazoa > Chordata > Mammalia > Rodentia > Muridae > Apodemus > Apodemus agrarius. The sequence continues at coordinate 117,464,196 of OZ030006.1, read as the reverse complement.
AGTGTATTGTGAATTAGCTGGTAAGTGATCTTTTATGAATGACTATATCATTCTTTTGTGCATTTTTTTTATTTTCTATATTCTATGTTTACATTCCAAAGGCTTTCCCCTTTCCCAGTTACCCCCCACCATATGTCCCATAATTCCTCTCCCCTCCCCCCCTATTCCCCACTCATCCTCCCCCCCCCCCCACGATTTCTCTGTTCTGGGTCTACAATACTGGATCCAATCTTTACAGGCCCAGGGTCCTCTCCTTTCTTCTTCTTGGGAGTCATTTGACTTGCTAATTGTGCCTTGAGTATTTAGGGCTTCTGGGCTCATTAATATCCACTTATCAGTGATTGCATTTCATGTGTATTCTTTTGTGATTGGGTTAGCTCACTTAGGATGATATTTTCCAGATCTAACCATTTACCTACAAATTGCGTGAGTTCATTATTTTTAATTGCTGAGTAGTACTCCATTGTATAAATATACCACATTTTCTGTATCCATTCCTCTTTTGAGGGATATCTGGGCTCCTTCCAATTTCTGGCTATTATAAACAAGGCTGCTATAAACATAGTGGAGCATGTGTCTTTATTGTATGCAGAGGAATCCTCTGGGTATATGCCCAGGAGTGATATGCCAGGGTCCTCTGGAGGTGACATGCCCAATTTTCTGAGGAACCGCCACACTGATTTCCAGAGTGGTTTTACCATTTTGCAATCCCACCAACAGTGGAGGAGTGTTCCTCTTTCTCCACGTCCTCGCCAGCACCTGTTGTCTCTTGAATTTTTAATCTTAGCCATTCTGACTGGTGTGAGGTGGAATCTCAGGGTTGTTTTGATTTGCATTTCCCTGATGACTAATGATGTTGAACATCTCTTAAGGTGTTTCTCAGCCATCCGCATTTCTTCTGGTGAAAATTCTTTGTTTAGCTCTGTACCCCATTTTTTGATAGGGTTATTTGGTTCTTTGGGGTCTAACTTCTTGGGTTCTTTGTATATATTGGATATTAGCCCTCTGTCGGATGTGGGGTTGGTGAAGATCATTTCCCACTTTGTTGGTTGCTGTTTTGTCCTTCTGACAGTGTCCTTTGCCTTACAGAAACTTTGTAATTTTATGAGGTCCCATTTGTCAATTCTTGATCTTAGAACATAAGCTATTGGTGTTCTGTTCAGGAACTTTTCCCCTGTGCCCATGTCCTCCAGGGTCTTCCCAAGTTTCTTTTCTAATAGTTTCAGTGTGTCTGGTTTTATGTGGAGGTCCTTGATCCACTTGGAGTTGATCTTAGTACAAGGAGATAAGAGTGGGTCAATTCGCATTCTTCTGCATGTTGACCTCCAGTTGAACCAGCACCATTTGTTGAAAAGGCTATCTTTTTTCCACTGGATGGTTGTGGCTCCTTTATCAAAGATCAAGTGACCATAAGTCTGCGGGTTCATTTCTGGGTCTTCAATCCTATTCCATTGATCTACCTGCCTGTTGCTGTACCAATACCATGCAGTTTTTAACACAATTGCTCTGTAGTACTGCTTGAGGTCAGGGATATTGATTCCCCCAGAAGTCCTTTTATTGTTGAGAATAGTTTTAGCTATCTTGGGTTTTTTGTTGCTCCAGATGAATTTGAGAATTGCTATTTCTAGATCTATGAAGAATTGATTTGGGATTTTGATGGGGATTGCATTGAATCTGTATATTGCTTTTGGCAAGATGGCCATTTTTACTATATTGATCCTGCCAATCCAGGAGCAAGAAATATTTTTCCATCTTCTGAGGTCTTCTTTGTGCATTTTTATATCATGTTCTTTAATGTTGATGTGAAGAATTTCTTTTGTGTTGAGACACGTGTCCTTTGTCAGAGATTATTACTTCCAGTCTGTAGTTTGCCCTTTTCTTGATATCTGAGATCTTTCATTTTGATAAGCTTCAATTTGTCATTATTATTATTATTATTATTATTATTATTATTAGCAGCATGTGCTTTTTGTGTTGTAGGTTATATGCCATCCAAAATTAATTTTTTTGGTCTGAAGGCAGGCTTGAAGGTGGGTTTATTGTTTTTTTCATATGTCTATATAATTGTTTTGAAAAGAATTGCCTTTTTCCCATTACCGCCTTGGCATTTGTGCTTTAAAAAGTGAGTTACTTGGGCTGGCCCATTGGCTGAGCATGTGAGGGTGCTTGTTACCAAGCCTGAGGACCTGAGTTTAGGTCCCCATGACCCATGTTGTAGAAGGAGAGAACTGACTTCAGAACGTTGTTCTCTAACCTTCCCAAGCACATATACATACACAGGTAAATACAGTGGAAAAAATGTAAGTAAATGTGTGAAGGTATGTCTGGACTCTGTTCAGTGCTGTTGATCTGCCTGTTTTAATTACAACCTCATGCTGTCTTTATCATTGTTATTTTAGAGTAATTTTTAAATGAGGTAGAGTCAGTCTTTCAGCTCTTTTTATCTCACACGTTGTTTTGGCTCTTCCAGGTCCCCTGCAACCACAGCAATTTCCATGTTACATTAGTTTTTAAGTTTATTGAGATTGTGTATGGCAGTGGGTACAATCCATGGAGCACAGAGGGGGCTGAGCTCACACCTGAGCACCCCAGTCCATGAACATGGTATATCTTCTTTAGCTTTGGGGATATAGTTTTTCCCCAGTAAAGATCTACAGGTTTGTTTGTTTGTTTGTTTGTTTTGGTTTTTAGTTTTTTGAGGCAGGGTTTCTCTGTGTGGTCTTGGCTGTCCTCGGACTCACTCTGTAGACCAGGCTGGCCTCGAACTCAGAAATCCGCCTGCCTCTGCCTCCCAAGTGCTGGGATTACAGGTGTGCGCCACCACACCCAGCTAAGATCTACAGTTTTTAATATCACTTATTAAGTTTATTTTAAGTATTATTTGATATTACTAAAAATATTTCTAGTTATTTGCTGTTTGAATATAAAAATACAACTGATTTGCATATTTTGACCCTGTACTGCTGTGCTCACATATTGAATATCCCCTCCAAAACTTAGATTATATTCCGTAGCTTGTCTTTTTCTTGATATTTGAGATCTTTAATTTTGATAATTGTTTTCCTTTTTTATTAACAGGATTGTGCTTTTTGTGTTTTAGGTTGTTTGCTATTCCAAATTAATTGTTGTTGGATATGAAGAGAGGCTTCGGGAGGGATGTGTTGCCAGGTTTTGTGTTGATTTGTTTTTTCATATGTCTATAGAACTTAGCCATGATTCTTAGTTTCCAGAGCTAGAGCCTTTAAGGAAGGTTTAGGCCTACATTTCTACCTTGAGAATGGATATATATCAACTTTCCCCCTTGTTCTGCTAGTGTATTTTTATGATTCTATTTTTATCTACTTATTGGTATAAAAGTGAGAAACATTTCTTTTTGTTTTCTTTTATGTTTTCCAGACTCTGCCATGATCTCTCACTTTTCTAATGTTGATATTTGTTGAATAATCAACTTTGGGCTGTTGATTTTTTCCCTCCTGTTTTCTTCCTATACCACTGACTTCTTTGTTCCCTTTCTTCTCATTTCTTTGGGTTTTTCATCTGTGCTCATATAAACTCTTGAGGTGAAAGCTATATCATTAATCACCCACCTTTTCTGATAGATACATTTAAAACTGTAAATTTTCCTGTAGATCATGGTTTAACTTCCTCTAGTAATATGTCCTACTTTTAATCACCTGACTAAAGCTTTCAGCTTTTTGGTTATGGTTCCTTCTTGAGCCTATAGGTGATTTATAAAAGCATGGTTGAATTTTCTAATATGAACTTCCTAATATGAATTTCCTAATTTCTAACGTTCTTTTTTTTTTTTTTTAATTGACTTTCTGTTGTTGGTCAGAGAGCCAACATCACTTCTGTCTTGATGAAGAATCACCTTTGGCATGTACCCCAAAGGCTCTGCTGTGCCCACCAGATAGGGCTGTCCAGTGGTGCAGAGATAAAGATTGCTCATGACACCCCCCCCCCCCGATTATCATGGGGCAGCTGTCGAGTTGCGCAGCATGAGTGGTGTCCATCCAGTCCTGGGACAGCACATGCAGTCACAGATGTGTTCGTCTGGTAATCCAGGCTTCAGGGAAACAGAAGGGCTGATGCGAGAAGCCACAGCAGGTTCCAGGCTCTCCAAGATCCCTCCTTGCTCAGCATTGACAGGCATGTCATGCCCCCTCAGTGCTGCCTCTGGTGACGGCCAACCACAAGAACAGGGGTGGCCCCTGGCTGCTGCTCGAGGCCTGGGCAGGAAAGGAAGCAAGTTCAAGTATGTCACCTGTTTATAGTTTTCGTGATTTTTCATTTGGCATTTCAATCTGTCTGGTTTTGGTCAAGGAAATGCACCCGTATCTCATAACAGGAAGCCCCTTTTGTGATCTTTACTTCAAGGCATTTTTCTCTCTCTACTTCCCTTTACCTTTTTTTTTTTCTTGGCAAAAATACGAACCTAATATGATGTGCATCTTATTAAAAGTTCAGCATAATTTATTGCTATTGGTTTGTTTACAAAATAAACATTCCAAGCTGCATGACATGGCCTTCCAACCATCACTGCTCCTTTTTTTGTGTGTGTGGGTTTTTTTTTTTCCATCTTCCTTGAGGCTAAGTTTGGGCTGGGAAGATGGACAAGAACTCAAGCCTGAGAGAAATCACATGGTTCTATGCCTGCTTCCTGTGGGAGTCACTTGTTAACTAGCTAGTTCCAGGCAGCTAGCTGACCTAGCAGCTAGTATTAGTGGTGTGGACAGGCAGCCCACCATGTGGAGCTGGAGCACATCCCAGACCTGCCTTTGCCTTCACGGTGAGGACCTCAGTGGAGAAGGGAGAGCCAGGGGATTCTTGACCCTTCTCCAGCCAGCCATCCTTCTGCCATGGGAAGTATGCGATGGGAGGAGGAAGATGAAGGCAAAAAGAGGTTTCTCAGCATTCCTCAGCTCCATCTGAGCCTTAGCACATGCTGTCGCCATGGTCCAAGTATTACTCCATCAATCCAGAGGAGCTCGAAAGAGGGTAGGAGAGAGAATGTTTCCTAGGCACCTGGAGACAGACCTGCCTTGGCTGTTTCTGTGGAGAAAGGGATTAGGAAGCAAGATTTCATCCTCTGCTTGAAGGCTGGTTGTCCTTACTGGAAGTACCCAAAAGCTGAGAAACGCAGTCCATGTGGGATCTCAGAATACACTCATCAGGGTCAGATAACCTGCCTGTGTAGGGGGAAAGGTGAGGAACAGGCTAGGTAAAGAAGGCAGCCTGAACTGACTTGACCCTCTGCAAAGTTGACATATTCCAACTTTGCTCTGGCACTCTAAACTCTCCTGTTGCTCTACCCAGAGTCCAGTGCTGCAGACTTCCTGATGGGCCCATTTTCCTCTGTAGTCTGGATTTCTCCACTCTTTCCCAAACAGTGCAAACTGCACATGTTTTCTGCTTGAGGCATGTCTTCAAACTATCCACAGGCCTTCCAGGACCTCTACACTCCTACACTGTATGTTTTAGAAAGGCAGCCCAGGGGTTACCTCATTGACCTTTCTATCCCTCCACTCTAAACACACACACTCATTCCTGTCCATCACCCAAGAATCTAGTGACAACTCCCTGACTTCAGGGTGCCCACTGATTGTTGTGTTACACCACATTTTTGTTATTGCTAATGTAGTGACTTCAGGCAACACGAACACAAGCTGTGCATTCAACACAAGCTCCAGAAATGCGTTTTAGGACCTTGCCCAAAATGGTTGATAATTTGCAGATTTACTCTTCCAGATCTTTTCTATGCAATGTAAAAACAGATAACCACTATTTCTTACACATGACTTCTTACTGTCCTGTGCTTAGGTATTTTCCTGTGTGTTTTACATATACCATGAGTTAATTTTTTTTATATTTAAACTGGAATTTTTGTATTTCGTTATGATTCAAGTTGAATAGCGATAAATATAAAATTGTGTACTTAGTTCCTTCACCCAGCTCAGGAACATAGAAATGTGACTTCCTGACAGAGCCGGGACTATTCCATTGCCTTTCTGGAGCACATAATGTATATGTGGTCTCCTGTGCCAGTGGCCCTCTTACAAGAGACGTGACTGAGTTAGAACAACAGGACAACACTGTGTTTCTGTAGGATGGTGTCAGGCTATGCAGCCTCATACCCTCTAGCTGTGGTGGCTGTGTAGAGCTGGCTTTCCCTCACCTGTACCTGAGCAGTCAGCATGCGTGACCCAGTCCTGAGAGCCCCAAACCACGTAGGCTGTGGATGTCTCCTAGGCCTGTGCTGTGCTGAAAGAGACAGCTTTGGGTTGTCAAAACCTTTTCTCCTGGAGATCAGAAGCCTGGGTCTGCTTGGGAAGCATCCTGGAAAGCCAGTCAGGTGTCCAGGTAGGCTCTGGTTCCTGGTTAAGTGAATTCACCCTCTCTCATTCAGAGGTTCAGTCCATTGTCATCATAGCAGGAAGCATGGTGTCATTTAGGCAGACATGTTGCTGGAGAGGTCGCCAAGAGTCCTGCATCTGGATTGGCAGGCAGAAGAAAGAGAGAGTAAGCCATTGGGGAAAGAGTAGGGAAGTCCAGACTACAAAGGAAAATGGGCCCATCAGGAAGTCTGCAGTGCTAGACTCTGGGTAGAGTAGCAGAGGAGAGTTCAGATGCCAGGCTCATGCTTGAGTACTTGCTCGCCATTTGGTGGAATTGTTTGAGAAGAATTAAGAAGTGTGTGGCCTTACTGAAGGTGGTATGACACTGGGACAGGCTTGACGTTTCAAGACTCCTGCCGTTCCCAGTATGCTCTTTATCTCCTGCTCATGGGCCAAGAGGTAGACTCTTAGCTATCCCACCATTGCCACTGTCATGGTGTTTTGTCACAGAAATAGAACAGTAACTAAGATCTCTCTCTCTCTCTCTCTCTCTCTCTCTCTCTCTCTCTCTCTCTCTCTCTCTCAACACACACACACACACACACACACACACACACACACACATTCATAGGCCTTTCTAGGTCCCTCACTGTAATTCATCTGCCTCACAATAGCTTTATGTCTATTTCTGCTCTGAACTCTTTCATGACCTGAAGAAGAGAATTTGTGGGAGAACGGGCTGGTAGATGGGCTGGTACCAGAGGGACTTAACCATGTGTGGTCACTGAATGAGGGTCCTGCGGCAGCAGTGGGGCTCAGAAGAAGGGCCCATTTGGAAGGTGGCTGCAGAAACCTATGGTCGCTGCCCTGGTCTGGGTGGCTGCACTTTATGAAATTATGCAAGGATGAATTTTTCTCACTACAGTAGAAAAACTACCAGATTTTTATCAGGGCAAATTGTTGAGAGGGTTAGTTAAGTCATTTGTCAAAATTCATTTAGTTGTCAAAATGAAATCATTTTCCTCTACTTCCTGGAGGATAGGTAATAATGATAACAAATTTGAGGGCATGACATTTAGTGAGCCTGGTCAAGAGACAGAGGGGAGCTGGGCAGAGAGCAGAGGCAGCAGTGTTAAGGACCTTGTGCCCTTGATGGGGTGAGGTTACTGTCTTAGTCAGTGTTACTATTGCTGTGATGAAATGCCATGCTCAGATTCACATTACAGTTCATCATCAAAGGAAGTCAGGACAGGAACTCAAGCATAGCAGGAACCTGGAAACAGGAGGAGAGGACATGGTGGAGTCTTGCTTACTAACTTGCTCACCATGGCTTGTTTAGCCTGCTTTCTAATGTAACATAGAGCCACCTCCCCAGGGGGTTCCCACCCACAGTGTGCTGAACCCCTCCCCCCCCAAATCAATCACTAAGAAGATGCCCTACCAGCTTGCCTACAGCCCAGTCTTATGGAGACATTTTCTCAGCTGAGGCTCCTTCTTCTCAGTGACTCTAGCTTGTGTCAGCAGAACATAAAAATCTGTGTTGATAATGGAGGCCCAATTCCTGAGATTCTGATAATAGGCAAGGATGACTGGATAGGCCAACAAATGCATTGTTATGGTCTCAAGTAAATTAAAAAATAAATACCCTGGGTTGGAGAGATAGCTCAAGTAAAGTGCTTGCCTTATAAGCATGAGGACCTGAGTTCTAGCCCCAGTGCTCACATAAAGAAGGCCAGGCATGGTGGTACATACTTGTAACCCCAGCATTGGGATGGTAAAGGTAAATCCTTCCATCCTGCTGCCCAGGCAGGCTAGTCTACTCTGTGAGGCTCATGCCAATGAGATATCTTTACTCCAAAAAAAAAAAAAAAACCAAGGTGGATAGTTCCTAAGGAATGACACATGGCATCCTCTGGTACACACACACACACACACACACACACACACACACACACCTAGAGAAAGCACAAAAGTAAAAGAATCTTTTATAACTTACAAGCAATCATTTATTAGTTTTATATAGAAAATAAGGGAGAAATTATTGAAAATCTCCTTTTGTCAGATAATTGTGGCTTTCTTTTATAGAGATGAATTATAGCTATGGTTAGAATTAAAACAGCAGAAAATGAGGACGAGGCAGTCTTTCCTCCTGCACCCCAGACCCATCCTCAGAACCATTTCAAGCATTTTACGAGTTTTCTCAGAAGCAGTTTTATATCAGGATTCATTTAAGAGCATATGTGGGTCTGTGTGTGTGTGTGTGTGTGTGTGTGTGTGTTGTTTAGGTGCACACACACCCAATTATTTTTTGTTTTGCTTTGTTTTTTACTTGAGAATAAAATGGTACAATTTTTTTTTTTTTTTTTTTTTTTTTTTTTTTTTTTGGTTTTTTCAAGACAGGGTTTCTCTGTTTAGCCCTGGCTGTCCTGGAACTCACTCAGTAGACCAGGCTGGCCTTGAACTCAGAAATCCGCCTGCCTCTGCCTCCCAAGTGCTGGGATTAAAGGCGTGCGCCACCACCGCCCGGCAATGGTACAATTTTTAATTCTGCTTTAACATTTTTAGGTTATTAGAGATATTTGAAAATTACCAGAATTTATCCTGAAAAATAGATACTGGCAGATTTGTATTTTTCTTTAATTCGAAAATATGAGTTTTATACATTCCCAATCTTCTTTTTATGTAAAACTTACCACAACTAGTTTATTATGTTGATATTAATAGATTTTTTAACATTAAAGCTAACTTTAAAATAATGATAAATCTGTGTGTACTATTCACTAAACATAAGTATGCACAAGATGATCAATTTACTCAAGTCCTGAACACATGTGGAGACTAAGGCTTTAGCAAAACAGGTTGCAGTGTTGGTACTGATTTCCATGATAGGCCAATGTAAACTCAATTTTACTTTAAAAACAATATATTTATATATTTAAATAGCAGTTTACTACTACTACTGTTTTACTACCCTCATCTTTCCTATCACACTATCCACTTTTTGTTTGACAATTCCATATATTTATATATGAATATCAGCCCTTGCTATTGGAGTGCTAATGAAAGAAATATTTCAATGTTTCCTTTTCTGAAATGGAATCTTTATGTTCATTCATTCATTCATTCATTCATTTACAATACATTCCAACTGCAGTTTCCCCTCCGTCCACCCCTCCCACTGTGTGCGAGCCACCTCCCCTCTTCCCCACATCTACTCCTCCTCCATTTCCCTTCTGAAAAGAGCAGCCCTCCTAGGGATATCCACCCAACACAAGCAGCATATAACAAGATAGAGTAAGACTGGGCACAAACCCTTGTATCAAAGCTGGACAAGGCAACCCAGTAAGAGGAAAAGGATCCCATGAGCAGACAGAAGAGTCCCAAACACTCCCACTCCCACTGTTAAGAGTCCTAGAAAACACCAGGCTAACAACCATAGCATGTATGCAGAGGACTTAGTACAGACCCACACGGCTACATGATCACAATCTCTGTGAGCCCCTAAAGCCCAACTTAGTTGATGTCTGTTGACTTTGTTTTTCTGGTTTCATTGGTCTCTCTGGTTCCTGCATTTCTTCCTCTCTCTCTTTCCCCCAGCTCCAAGGGGAGGAACCCAGTGGAGATCTCCAATTTGGACTCACTCTCTACCTAATATTTCTATGTGTGTCTCTGCGTCTGCTTCCATCAGCTGCCAGCAGAAGCCTCTCTGATGATGAGTGGGCTAAGCATAGGTCTGGACTAACAGCAGCTGACATGGTGCCTCTGTATGTGTTCTTTCAAAAACAATACTCAAGCTAGGCATGGCAACTCATACCTATAATCCCAGCACTTGGGAGCCTGGGCAGGAGGATTTCTGTGATACCAGGGATACCTTGTGCCACAATATGAAGCCCTCACTCAAAAACAAAACAAACAACAGTGAAAATGATAAGAAATGAGAGAGAGAACTCTGGTTAAGAGCATGTACTGCTCTATAGTAGACCTGAGTTTGGTTCCCAGCACCCACATTGCAACCACCAACCCCTGACTCCCAACTCCAGGGGATTTGACACGCCTTCTGGATTCTGCAAACATCTGAATTCACATGTGCATATACCCCACACAAGCATGCACAGACATACGCAGTACTCACTTCATGCCTTACTATGATCTTCATGATGTTTGTCAGTGTGTATATTTACATCTGACTTTGTGCACATTGCATAAGCACTCAGTTGTCTGACTGCTCTGTTTTATGTAGCCCTTTGACAGACTGCTGCCTTAAAACATTCCAATTGATGATGTACACAGTCTGTTTCTTATGCTCAGTTGCCTTGTATGAGGATAGCATGTGTGACTGCTTAGTGATAAGGCTGCAAGTCAGATGGTCCATAGCTTTACATCCATAGTTCTTTAAAGTATTGTCTAGTTTCCTTCTGGAACAGTGGCATTAATTACACCCTACGTCCTCTGTGAAGATTGGTCCTTTCCCCAGACTTCAGCCGGATTATGTGTTCCCAGTTGTCTTAAGTGTTTCTTGACTTGGCAGGTGAAATGAGGGCATCTTCCTTTGCTGCCCTTTGAATTTCTGTGACTAATGAACAATATTATCTTCAGATACATTTACTGGACATTTCTGTCACTGTCTATAAACTACGTCTTTATAAACTTGTTCACTTTTGTACAGAACTATTTTTATCACTTTAATTTGCATAAACTCTGAAAAATGAAATTAGCCTATGCCAAATGTGTTATAAGTATTATTGTTCTTTCTGTGTTTTTTTACAGTGCATGTGTGTATGTGTACAAGTGTGTACATATGTCACAGTGTACAAGTGGGTCCAAGGACACTTTGCAGAACTTAGTTCTCTTTCCACCATGTGGGTCCCAGGGCCTATCTCAGATCCTCAGGCTTGGCAACAAATACTTTACCCACCAAAGTTTTTTGCCAGCTTCTTTTGATAATCATTTGACTTGTCTTATTCTTTTCACTTGCAAGTTTACATGTCTGTGTGTTTTCTCTCCAGCTCACAATGACCTCTGAGGTTAAGATCTCACCATACACTTTGATCTGACACCCCTCCCCCAGTCTTTCCCTTCCTCTGCGTATAGCCTTTGCTTTTATTTTGATGGCGAGAAAGCTGTGTTCTAACCTTATCCTGTCAGGTACAGGCACCCTATGTTGCAGTCCCCTCTTAACCGTCCCTTCGGTGCCATCACATAGGAAACATTCAGACCATCTTGTGCTCTCCTGTAGCTCACCGCTCTGCTCACACCTCCAGTGCCAGCACACTGTCCTGAATGATTATTCCAGTTTGGAAGACATTCTTTCTGCAAGGGGTAGGGCCCCCCTTCCTTTGTTTTTCTCCTGGTATCTCTGTAGCTATTTCACATTTATGTTTTTTTTTTTCCTAAGTAAGACTTTTTTTTTTTAATTGAATATCGTCTTCATTTACATTGCCAGTGGTAAAACCTTTCCCGATTTCCTCCCTCCCGAAAGACCCCCAACCCCTCCTCCCACCCCCTGCCTCCACGTCTATGTCCCTCCACCAGACACACTCCTACCTCTTCCCCCCCCCTTGGTTTCCCTTTATTGGGGCCTCTATTGAGTCTTTGCCTGACCAAGGACCACTCCTCCCACTGATGCCCAACAAGGCCTTCCTCTGCCACATTTTTGGCTGGAACCATGTGTACCCCTTGGTTGATGGTTCAGTCCCTGGGAGTCTTGGGGTGTCTGGGTGGCCGAAGTCATTGTTCTTCCCATGGGGCTGTAAACCCCTTCAGCTCCTCTGGACCACCCTCCAGCTCCTCCATTGGGGACCCCACGCCCAGTCCAATAGTTGGTTGCTAGTTCTGCCTCTGTATTTGTAAGGCTCTGGCAGGGCCCCTCCAGAGACAACCATGGCATGTTCCTTTTGGTATACGCTTCCTGTCGTAGTGTCGGGGTTTGGTGACTGTTTGTAGGATGAATCCCCAGGTAGGGCAGTCTCTGGGTGGCCTTTACTTCAGTCTCTGCTCCACACATTGTCTCTCTTATTGCTCCTGTGAGTATTATGTTCCCTTTCTCAGAGGAACCAAAGCACTCCTTCTTGAGCTTCCTGTGCTGGGTGAATTGTAACTTGATTATTTAGAGCTTTTGGGCTAACATCCGCTCATTAGTGAGTGCATACCATGTGTGTTCTTTTGTGATTGGGTTACCTTGCTCAAGATGACACTTTCTAGTTCCATTCATTTGCCTAAGAATTTCATGAATTCATTGTTTTTAGTAGCTGAATAGTACTCCATTGTGTATATATACCACAGTTTCTGTATCCCTTCGTCTGTTGAGGGACATCTGGGTTCTTTCCAGTTTCTGACTCAACTAAACCTTCACACCATTTTAGTGTAATTATAATTAATTTAAATATAGAAGAGTTTGAAGATCAACTCTTTAGTTCCCCTAAGGATAAATACCCATTTTAACATCTGAACCCTTTTATATGAGAGAAAGTATTTTCTGTCTTCCCATCAACTTCACATTTTCCTCTATTTCTCAACATTCCTTGAGGTTTGTACTAGACATGAAATCTTTTTATTTTTATTTTTTGCTTTTGTGTAGAAAACTGTTGGCTTAGTGTTAATTCTATAAACTTCCAACATTGCCATTTGTATTGTTTTTCTTTCTGATCCTCCAGAACCTTTTGGTATGCGATTGCATGGTTTTTCAAGCAGTGGTAATCTCTATTGTTCTTATAAACACTTAAGGTCCCACTTCCTTTCTCTTACTGCAGTGCTGGCTGGTTAGAGAACAGGCATTCCCTTAGTGAGAAGTAACTGCTGTTTTATCATTAAGATGTTTGTTTCTGGTCTCATTTAACTTTTTTCTTGAAATAAGGAAATAATCTACTTCTTTTTTTTTTTTAAGTCAGCAAGCACTGTAGCAATTTGCCAGGAATCTTTATGATACTGTTTAGCATGCCTTTTTAATCTTTTGTCTTACAATGTGCTGGGTTCTCTGGTAGTGCGTAACAGAATAGATGCTGCTTAGTTACATGCCATTCTTTTTAATACTTAGATTGTAATTTTGAATACTTTTAGTTAAGATTTTTATGTTAGCATTCATAATTGAGATATGTGGTTGACACTTCTGTCAAGTCATGGTGTCGATGAACAGAAGGCCTCAGAGGAAGAGCTTGCCCGCTTTCCTCTGTGTTCCACCTACTCCTTAGAAGAGGAAGGGAGCTCGTTTCTAGAGCATCTGAATTCAGTACTGGAGGGTGGTGCTCTGGTCTTTTTTATTTCAGTCCCTCCTATCAGTTTGGTAACATGTTTTCTTGGAAAATGACCTATTATCTATTTTGTTTTATTTTCATCTTTTTGAGACAGGATTTCTCTATTATCAAGTTGGAACTCCCTATGTAGACCAGACTGACCTACCTCTGCCTCATGAGTGCTGGGCCTAGAGGTGTGTGCCCACCACTGCCCTGCTTCTGTTGTCTGTTTTTAAATGTGTTTGCATTATGTAGCCTTGGAATTCACTATGTAGTCAAGATGGCCTCAGAATCACAAAGATATGCCTGCCTCTACTTCACGAGTGCTTGGATTCTACGTGATATCGCCTGGCATTCATTTCCTTTTAAATTTTGTTTGTGCGTTGTTGGCTTTAACAGCTCTGTTTTGCACACAGTGCCAAGCCTACCATCATTTGTGTTCTGACTGAACATGCCTCCACCATGCCTCCCCTTCACTCTGTCTCCCTGGGCTTCGTGTTCCTTCCTCCCCCTGGGTGGGGGGTGTCTCACATCCTCTCCACAGAGATGCGGTCAGCACCAGCAGGTGCTCTCCCCTGCACACTGCTTCCCAGGTGCCCATGGGCTCCTTTCCCTGTGGAGGAAGCTGGGAGCTGGAAGTCCTCATCTCAGGTGCTGGGCTCCTTCTCTCCGGTCTTTGAGGATTTCTTCTCTGTACAGTTTTTGAAGGCCCACCACACTTTTTCCAAGTGTTGCCCTGTCTAAGATGGGTAGTTTTAAACCTTTGGATCAGCCAGGGCTTCAGCTCACTATTTCATGTTTTCTCACCTGAGTTGGATAACACTGGCCTTCTAGTTAATTCTCACTCTCTGACAGGCAGTGAAACTAAGGCTCAGGACTCTCCCAAGGTAACACAGTTGAAGCAATGATTTGCTACACTCTAATGCACACTTGCCTCAGGGGTCCCTAATTCCCATGTCTTTATTTGTTGTTTCTGTGAGCAGCAGCCACAGCACTGTGGGTGGATTCCAGGTCGCCCTGTATTTCTGACTTTTGAGGTGAACTATGGCACATAATGTAACCTGGTAACTTGACTTATTTTGTGCTTAATTGGAACCAGACTGCAGTGGGCTCAAAGGTCAAGCAAACAGCCTTCTGACCAGTACCTTGCAACCCTCCCAGCCTTCTCGAGTGGGGGGCAGCTCTGCTGCCTGGAATGTGGCCTGGCCACACAGGCGTCTCCTGAGCTTGCCCTCCAAGCTTTGCTCCAGCTCTGAAGCACTCTTTGGACTCTGTTTCTAGCCTCGGTTCTATGTCGCACTCAGAGACAGTAGATGGAGCCAGAGACTTGGAGGAAAATGACATCCAGTCCAGAGTCCCTTCCTCTTGGGGCCAAGACACTGCTGCAGGTAGAGAAAAGGCGTGGCTCACTGGGACTGAGGCGTGACCAAGACTTTTTCTTGGCTTCTTCTCTGTGGTCATATTTTAAGGTTTATATGAGAAGGAAGGACTCAGGGCTTAGCCAAAGGAAGTTCATAGAAAGTCAGGCCTGCTTCCCTCAGGCTGCATGGCTGCTTTATTGGCCTTGTCCTGGGTTTTCATTCATAACAGACAGAAATTATGTTACCCCCACAGCAGTGGCTAGCAAACTGCCCTGAGGCATGGCTGAGTTTCATGTGCAGCTAGGACAGGCAGGAAGTGTGCTGTATCTGCGTCACAGAGTATCTAATATCTAACAGGAAGAGTGAGACCTAGAAGAGTCCCTGCTCTGTAAGTACAGCCATGCCAGTTTGGCTGAAAACCTGGCTTTGCACATCGCCCTGAGTCTTCTCTAACAGAGCAGAGCTACACTCACCCCAGCTGGCCCTGTTGAAGGGATAATGAGAGTGGTTACACCATGTTTCTCTCATGCCCACCCCTGGGCTGGTTAGTGGGGCAGAGCATGTACCCAGTGACCCTGTGTGACTCCCACTGTGAGAGTGCATGGCACTCCATGGCACTCCAGCTCACTGGCTCTGTGGCAGCAGATCTAGCTGTTGTCTGGGGTAGATGAAGCAAGTAGCTTAATTCCTTAACTGTTCGTGGCACACTCTGCCTTCACAGGCTCTGTAGATAGCTAGGAAAGTCAGAGAAGAGTAGCTTTGGTTCTGTTCTTTTGAGCTGGAAACTGAGGAGATGCCTTAGCCTAACAGTGGTTATGGAGGAGCCATTCTGACAGATAGCCAGCTAAGAGCCTGTGCCCAGGAGCTCACCAACAGGCTGCCTTTCCCTGGGAGCCAGACTATGCAACATTTGATTTTTTCATTCTTTCACTTTCTTACAAGTACTCACCAAGGACTGAACCAGGTCTGGTCATGGGAGATTGTATAGCAGTTTGTCACTTATTGTTGGGATTGTCTTAGTCCAAGGTGTGCAGAGAACCTGAATTCCAGGTGGTAGCCATACAAGAGGTCAGGCTGACAGAATGGGCCGAGTAGCACCTGGTGGGACTTAGCAGCTAATTGAAGGACAGGGCAAGAAGAAAGAGCCGGAGTACACACAAGAAGAAAAGTAACTAGCACTGGATTCCAAAGACTGGGGTGGACCTCTTTCTTAATGTCCAGTGTCCTGTGTCATAAAATTTGGTGCAATAAGTCTTTAGACCTGCAATTCTCAACTTTTGGGGGTGGCACATAGATACTACATTATGGCTCAACAATTACAAAGTAGCAACAAATTTAGAATTGAGAACCACTGCTTTAGTTTTGTTAAATAAAAATAAAAGTAAAAGAAAAAAGAAGAAGAAAGGGCCGGAGGTCCTGGCTGGAGTCGAGAAGCACAAGTAAAGAGATAGAAAGCCCAGCAGCAGCAGGAAAGGGCAAGGGCCTGCCAGAGGACGGGGTCAACATGCAGGATGAGGAAAGGAAGGAGGGCCCCTAGCGGTCATCTGTCTGGGCCATGCACAGAACCTCCATACCCACTGTGTAGCAAAAGGGGAAACTGAGGTTCGTAGAGGAAGTGTTCACAGGATTATATAACCAGTGAATGGCTGTAGATTGCAGATGTGGACTTGTAAAAAGCTGCTCGTAGCTATTGGTTCCAGCCAGAAGTCATTTTGACTCTCCAGCTATAAAGTTTAAATGGATGCTCAGGTTTGAAGAGACCTAAAGGAGAGTCAGAAAAAACGCAAGTGGCCAGTTGCAAGGAGTTAAGACCCATAAGGACCAACAGAGAGCTTCGCTTCCAGCCACAGAAGTATCTGTTCCCTCTCAAGCCTTTCCCAGGACAGCCTGGCAGCTGCCCTGGGCCTCACCTATCTGGCTTCCCTACCTGGCCTAGCCTGACTGCTGAGATGCCACCTCCACATTCTGGGGTTCTACTTACATGCCATCCTTTTCAGGTTTTTACACCATCCATCCATTTAAAATCAACACACTTGAGAAAGGAAGTGGAAAACAACAGAGGACTGGTTGTGTTCTAGTCACACACCCTGTGCAGTTTAATGAAGTCATAACAGAACAGAAGGAGGGGCTTGGCTGCAGTTCTCAGGGAGAAAAGCAGGTGCCACCATTATCTCCCTGCCCCTGTCCACCGTGCTTGAGAGCCTAGGTAGCAGGGCCACGAGTAACCCATCACCTTGGCCTTTGTGTGGTGAGCCTGTGAGCATGGTGATGGAGTTAGAGCTCAGCTCGATATTTCTAATTAGGGCTGGGTAGACACGGGCCCTCCTACTCTTCTCCATGCTGCCATAACCAGGGGCTGTGTCTGCTAAGCTGGGAAGCATCTGTTCCCGGCCCCTGGGATAGTGAATGACAGGGCTGCCACTTGCAGCCATGGCCCTGGACTCTCTCGCGCTTGGCAGTTGATTCCTGAGTGTTCCTGCGCATGCAGGGCAGAGCACCTCAGCCTCCTGGCATCTGCTCTGTTGCAGTCCACCTTCATTCACTGGACTGCCAGCTCACAGGGTGGATGCCTGCAGTGAAGCTCAGGCTCTCGTCTCCTGGCCTCTGTCAGCTCCAGGATTCTGCTATTGCCGGGCTCTGCCATCTCTTGCGCTTATCACCTTCTTGACTATTCGTCTCCCAGTCACCACACCTCCAGGACTGTAATCTCCTATGGAAGTCCCTCTGGATAAAACTATTTGGTTTTAGAACGGCATCTCAGGAAGGCTGCTACAGAGCGGTAGGACCAACTGTGGTTTGCATCTCAGGAAAAAAGCCTATAAATTTTTTTAAATAAATAAAATTCAGACTCAGAGTGAAGCCATCAGGAGAGGGTGGCAGTATGCTTCGGGGAGGACTAACTATGGAGTGCCTTTAATTGCATGACTCCTTGATTCTCAGAAAGTTTCGTTATTTTTACAGAAATATGATCTTCCTGCAGTTTCCAAAAGTGGTTCTTTGGGAACACAGTGATGTTCCTTTCAGAGCATTCACCTGTCCCTTCTCCCTCATAGAAGCCCTCCTGGACCTGCTGGTTTTCTGCAGGGGAGAGCTTGGCAGGTAGTTAGTGAAAACATGGATGTGCTGCAGGGTTAGAAGCTGGGCACAGGCAGGAAAGGGGGAGCGTTTCATTTCACATCCTTCTCCATACACAAACTGTAGCCCTATGTGGTCCTTGGGCCACGAGAACACAGCCTGAAAATCTAGCCGTTTGCAGCTTGTCCCTAAATGGGAAAGCCCAGGCCCTAGAACTAGTTTCAAGGTTCTATTCCCAGCCTCTAACAGTGCCCTGCCCTCCCTTGGGTTGGGACTGTTGTACTGTCAGGACCTCACAGAGAGGGTGCAGAGGCTTAGTGCTCATTGATATGCTGAGTACAGACACCCAGCAGTGCTGTGACTTTCAGTGGTTTGTCCTATCTACCCCTGACCATTCCAAGTACTGTTAGAAATACTTCTAGTTCTCATGTACTCCTCCTTCTGAGGACAAGTGGGCCCTGCTTCATATTGTGGCCCAGTGACTGGTTCAGTGAAGTCTCCTTTCTTCTTCTTCTTCTTCTTCTTCTTCTTCTTCTTCTTCTTCTTCTTCTTCTTCTTCTTCTTCTTCTTCTTCTTCTCCTCCTCCTCCTCCTCCTCCTCCTCCTCCTCCTCCTCCTCCTCCTCCTCCTCCTCCTCCTTTTTATAGCGGTATGGATTTGGCACAGTGTACTCCAGAACTCAGACTGCCTGGCCCCCTGCCCTGTACCCACAGGAGAGCTTTCCGGTGCTATGACAGGGCTGAGTCAGAATTTGGAGAAGTGAAGAGCCCACTGCCTAACAGACCCAGAGCTGAGCTCCATCTTCTGTTCTGAACCTGCCCTGCCCTGCCCTGCCCTTCCCCGCCCTGCCCCACCCTGTAGTTGTACTGATGGTATTTCTCTTTCAGAGGAGCAAGTTAGAGTGCTTCATCACACATTAGCAGTAGGTAGACGTCCTTCTATCTGTGTCCAGCCACCCATAGCTGGTCCAAATATGTTTCTTCTAGAGTTGTAGCCACATCTACCCTCAGAGGACAGAGTAGAGGGGTTTGCTGTCTTTGTGTCATCAGCCCATGCTGGGATAAGGAGAGCCTTTGTTTAATATGAGCACCTAGCAGCAGTCAGATACCAGCACTCAGCAGAGGGTCCACCTTCACTCTCCAAGGAAGGACAGAGCCATCCTCGGTTGTTGAAAAGTAGAATGTCCCAGTTAATGAGAAACAGTTGAGAGATGGGTGGCCACCATCCTTGCAGCAGGCCTCATGTTCTGACCTGCTTGTTGAGGAACAGATGACAAGCAGGCTGTAACAGGTGTGGCTTCATCTGGCCAGATGACAGGCAGAGAAACAGTGGACTAGGCTTGGCAGGGCCTCTGTCTCCTTCACTCTTCCCTGTCCTGTAGAATATCAGAAGAGAGTTTTCATGTTCTAAGCTACCAACTATAGAAAACCCTGACCCTCTGCCTAGTTCATCTGCCAGAAGATGACTTGGTTTGGGGAAATGCTGGTTTTTGCCTTATATAGCCTGTGATTGGAACCCAAGGGTTACCAGCTTAGCTGCACTGTTGGGTTGATCAAGAAGCTCTGGAGGAGTCTGTCCTCTCTTTTTTCCAAGTTCCAGCGTGGCAGAGGGGGACTACTTTGGAACGCACTGGCAGTTTGGAATATAAGTAATATTTTCTCTATTCTCGGCAGTTCATGAGCAACTACATCCTGCTCATTCCACCAAGCCAGAGTGAGCCTTCCCTGCGAGGGGACTTGCTGGACCTCTCTGGGAGAACAGGGCTACCTGAGGTCAGAGGTCTGTGACTACCTGTTGAAGCCAAGTTTGGACATGGAGAAAACACAGGGTTCACTGTCTTGGCAGTGGATTCCTACTGTGCTTCTTGCCGGCTGTGCTCCCAAGTTCAGAACAGCCCTGGGCAGATCCTTTCCATGCCACTCTGAACCCCCAGGAGGCTAGTAGGTGTTTGCCACCATACTATAAGCGCATGGTACATATGCCTCTCATCTAAGCTGGCTTGTTATCAGGCTAGCTCTAGTATATCTGTTCCACTCTCCCAAGAAAATATTGCTACCCACAATGTGTGTGTGAAAGTCTTTATGTAGGTGCCCTTGGAAGACAGAGAAGGACATTAGATCTCCTAGAGCTGTAGTTTGAGGTTGTTGTAAGCCACTGGACATCAGTCCTGGGAAGTGAGCTTAGGTCCTCTGGTAGAATGGGAAGTGCTCTTAACCACTGAGGGATCTCTCCAATCCCTCACTTTTGTTTTAAAAAAGTGATGTCCTGGAATGGAAAATATCACAAAGTTTAGAGAGTGACAGCACCCTGAACATGTCCGCCCTGGCTTCTGTGCCCCAATGAGCTGCTGCTATTGCTCTTCTGACAACACACTCCGATGTCTGTCTCCTCATGCTGCTTCGGGCTCTGCAGAGCAGCCCTGCTTTTAGCTCTCCAGGTCTAGATTTGACCTACACACAGATACCTTACTCCTAAACACTGCCTCATAGGGGAAAACGTGCTTCCAGAAGCTCTCAAATACCTGCCCCTTGCTCATGTTAGAAGCACAGAACATGTAGCCAAGCAGAATTCTTTCTTTTTCCCTCTGATGTCAGCTCTCAAGCTCAGCACTGCTGTATATGGACCTGACCGTCCTGCCCTAAGGATCCTGCTGGACTTTATGGAACAGTTAGATGTATCTCTGCTATACCCAATAGATGGCCGGGACACAATAACTTCTCCCCCACATTCCCAATTGCCATTGTGACAGGCAGCAGGTTGTTCACGCTGGGCATTGCCACATTCTGCCAGGTGGGAGTCACCCAGATGGGGAGCCATTGCAGCTCTGACAGAATTTGGAGAACTGCACAAAGGTAGACACAGATGCTCAGCTTGGGAAGACAGTAGCTGAGGTCAGATAGAGCCATCAGTTTGCATACTGTCTGCTCTTCAGTACCACTACCCCTTTCTCTCCCTCTCCCTCTCTCCCTCCCCCTCCTTCCCCCCTCTGTCTCTCTCTCTTTCTCCCTTCCTCCCTCCCCCCCCCCACACACACACTCACACACACGCTGACTTAGTCCCTCACACAGGATCAGGACCTCATACTTGTATCAAAGAGGGTGTGGTATGGCATGTAGTAGGTGTGTTATAATGCTGGATTTCTAACCTCAATGACACTTCTGTGTGATGTGCAGAGACTTCTGAGGGTAATGCTAACCACCCCAGCACCTGCCTCCTGTGCTGTGAAAATAACACAGTAGTGATCATATATGTACATAGGGGCAGAAGCCATGTGCATTGTCTAAGCATTGGGTATCTCTGTTCTTTCTGAGGCAGCATCTTAGTTTGTAGCCTGAGCAGGTCTCAGCTACCACACCCAGCAGACATCATTCTATGAAGGAAGTGTCTGGCAAGCCCTCCCTAGGTACTGGCTTCTCAAGTTCATGTCCACAGTAAAACTTGGCTATATTGATAGGCAGTGTAGGACTTCATCTTCTTTAGATTTGGTAAACAGGCTCAAGAGATGAGACCTTCACTCAGACCACACAATGTACTCTAAGGGAGAAGAGCCGTGCTCTGACTGCCTGCTTCTTGTACATCCGGCAGACAGGGCTGGGTCTGAGGGAGGAAGGGGGCATAGAAAAGAAGGGAGGCTGTTGTTGGTCCTCTGTGTTGTAGCTGATTAATCACTGTCAGGGTCTCTTTGCCTGAGGTCTTTTGCACGGTGTTGGTGTGTGGGTAAGCTCCGTGACTTGAAAGCTGCACTTTCACCAGAGCCCTTGGCAGGATGACCCCAACCAGTCTACCTCCTGAGTTCACCCTCCCTGCCACTGCCAAGAACCTGAAGTTGGGGGTCAGCTTGGGCCCCCACTTTCTGGTTTTTTTTTCTTAGTTGATAGTCTTTTTCTGATTATAAAAGCAATGCACAATGGACAAAATATGGGGAGGTAAAAGGAAGACTGTTACCCAGACTTTAAGCGCTCACCATTGTATTAATGTCTTGTGGTGTTTGCTTAGCAGGGCTCACTGGGTTTAATTTTTACTTAATATTCTATTTCCTTTCTCTCTCCTACCCTCTCCCCTTTTCCTGAGTCAGGGTTTCGCTGTATAAGCTCAGCTGTCCTAGAAAACTAGCTTTGTAGGCCAGAATGGCCTCAGACTCAGATATCTGCCTGCCTCTGCCTCCTGAGTGCTAGCTGTGATTAAAGGCACGCGCCACCACTGCCTGGCTTGATATCTTATCTCAGACACATTTCAATACCATTGTTTTGAGTTTCCATGTTTTTGACAGCTCTTGGCCAGTTGCCACTTTATTGGTCACATGATATTATGTTTATGTTTTCCTTATTAAGATTCTCAAAATAAATTTTAATTGTACAACCCACACCCGAGATACATTTTTATTGTGACTCTCTGTGCACTGCCAGGAAGAATTGAGTCTTTTTGATCACATCATACTTCTCGCCTGGCACAGAGATGCGCACATGTCCAGTTCATGTAGCAAGTGTGTTGTCAAGCCTTCATGTATCTGTGCCCACACACTCTGGCTCCTCTGGCCCTGCAGGGCTTGACTTCTCAGAAGGAGCTCAATCCGCCACAGCACCTTCTGGTTCACGTGAAGATTGCTTGGCATTTATGCTGCACAGCATCTTTCCATGTATAGTGTAGTTTAGAGCTACTTTGGCTTTCTAAAGAACTGTCACGTGTGCTCACTGCCTGGAGACCCATAGCCATTATGGGGTGGAGGGGTAAGGAGCCTGCCTGGAGCCTACTGGAGCTCCGGTGCAGAAGACCCAGGGAAAGAGCCAACAGGCGGGGCTGCTGCTTAGGCCGCCAGCATCCTTTCACTGGGGCACAGGCCTCCCTCAGCGCTGTGTGGTGCCATCATTTTCCCCTCCCATGACATACGACAGCAGGGAGTTGAGTGGTTTGTTTCATCTCTTCTTAAGAAAAAGTTAAATTTATAATCCCAGTCTCGACCTTCCTTGTAACTCATGTGCTCATCCTGTTAGCTGGTTTAATATATGGCACCACTATTTCATTAAACAACATACAGGAATAATTAGTTCAGCAACGATGCCTCAGAACAAAAGCCCTTGATTTAGTTTAACTTTATAAGTTGTTCTCTTTTGATGTGCAAGAACACATCTGGGGTCTTAAAGAAGGCAGAAAGAAAAATAGGAGCCGTTTTGTCAGGCGGGGTTAGTGTTTCTGAGCTCAACCAGTAACCCTTTGGTACCAAGCCTCCCAAGCCAGCAGAGGCCTGAGGAGAGGGCATGGAGCTCGGAGGCAGCAGGCGGGGCTGTCTGCTGTGGGCCTGGAAGCAGTGGTGCACCTCCTTGCCCCAGCACAGAGTCCCCTTTAGCTTTGTCCCCCACATTTGCCTCTACCCTGCAGCTCTCCACAGAGTCCCTTGGAGTTTGCTGCTATGCATACTGAGGCAGGCCAGGAAGGGAATGGCCTCACTTGCAGGACACTCTCCATCGCCCACTGGGTACTCTGGATTTGTCTTTTAAATATTTCTCACTCAGATGGCATCTCATGGCTGTTAGTTAGGGTTGAGGACAGCCTAATTCCTGTTGAACCTGTAGATCTATCCTTTGGAAGAGCAGCCAGTGCACTTAACCACTTTTGGGATGTGTTCTGTCCAGCACAGCACACATACACTGGGCTTTGTGGCCTCAGTCAAGCCATATACAGTCTGGGCCTCCTCTGCCCTAAACCTGGGCCTCAGTCCCGTCTCACCCAGGTTTCACTGCCTCTCTGGCTTTCCTCATGATCCCTGCACTGTGTCCATGCTCTGCGCCCTTCCCTGGCAACCCCCATTGTTTGGGAGCTATTAGTAGTTCCACGTTCCTAATAGAGCTGAGGGAGTAAATGCCATTCCTCTGGTCTCCATAAACATGGACAGGTTGGAGGCACATGGTCCCTGAACACTGGCTAGCTGCAGGTAGGGAGGCCAGACCCTGCCTTAGCCTGGCTCCAGCACTTGGCAGCCATGTAGCAGTGAGCCTCATGCTGGTCATGCATGAAGTCTGTGTTACCCTCCCATGAGGGACTTCTGGGAGTCAGATGCTTAGCAAGGACCTTACCAGAACTAAGAACATAGGTTATTCAGTGGCAAGCACTGTCCCTTCGAAAGGTAGTCAGGGCATACTTCCTAGACTTGATTCCAGCTACCTTTTAGTCTTGACGGCTACAGTGATTCTTCCATATGTGGTTTCTAGTCTCTCGGAATCTGGGTTCTACAGCAGGCTGGGGGGCATTTGGATCTGCTGGAGCCTGGCTGCTCTCCTCCACTCTTTCAGAACCGCCTCTTCAACTCTGTTCTGTTTTTTCTTCCCCAACCTTGTACTCAGGACAGGAGAAGCAAGCTGCCACTCAGCTCCTTCTGCTTGCAGAATCCAGATAGAAGTGCCAAGACCAAGAGAGATAGCTCAGTGATTAAGAGCGCTGGCTGGTCTTCCAAAGGATGAGTCCACAGATTCAATTCCTTGCACCCACATGGTAGCTCACAACTGTCTATAACTTCAGTTCTAGGGGATCTGGCACCCTCACTCAGATACACATTCATAGAAAAAATACCAAAGCACATAAAATAAATTTAAAAAAAGAAGTTCCAAGCCCCAGTATGACCTTGACCCAAGTGTCTAGGAAGTTCAGACAGATCATTTCCTTTGTCTGTGTTATCTGTCACCAGTGATGAGTTTCACCACCCAGGAATTACCTCTGACATCACTTCATATCCTAGCCCTTTCCAAATAATGCATGTAGCACCAGCAGCAAATGCAGTCAGCCAGGAGAATGTTCCTGGGTGGACATCATGCTAACAAAGGGAGAAAGGCCATGCTTATCCTGCTCTGCGTGAGAAAACAAGGTCTAAAGAGATGAAATGGAACACCCTGTGTTCAGGCCTGGACAGTCTACACCAGATCTGTTGGAGCTTAATGTCCCTGCTCCTTCTGCGGCTTGGCATCAGTCCGCAGTCATCAGAAAGGGAAGTCTGAAAGTCATTGAGACATTTTCACCTGGGTCATGTGTCTGTGTCGACTGTCATTTGTGTAGTGTTTCTGAAACCCTGACCCATCTGACCATCTTGCCTCTTTCTGTGGCTGCCACCCCTCAAGGCAGTGCACCAGGGCAGCGGTTGGGAGCCAGCTCATCCTGCCTCGCTGCCTTGCTGGGGATGGGGACAGCAGCCTGCAGAGGCCCCTTGTAATCTCTCTATCCACAGCCCTCATTTTAATTTGCAAAATTGAGCCCAGATCGAGAGCAGCAAAGCCAGGGGCGGTAAATATTCATGCCTCAGTGAGCGAGGGTGGCTCCATTACTGGTCTGAGGTTGGGAGAATTACCTGGGGATTATGTATATTCATGGGCCGATTTTTATTTGCGATAGAACATGACTCACGTTGGCCTGTGTGCTGCGCAGTCTACCCCAAACAGACTGCACAGAGCTTATGCCCTTAAGCTTCTGAAAGTCATCTGTGGATTGGCCTCTCCTCAGCTCCTAGGAGACAGTTTGGAATAACAATCACAGCGTAGCCTGCCAGTGGCTCCCTATGAATCCATCTTC
The DNA here is from genome assembly GCA_964023405.1 of Apodemus agrarius. Classification (NCBI taxonomy): domain Eukaryota; kingdom Metazoa; phylum Chordata; class Mammalia; order Rodentia; family Muridae; genus Apodemus; species Apodemus agrarius. Next base: position 117,438,643 of record OZ030006.1, on the reverse strand, counting down.
TCTGGACCTAGGTCGTCAGTGCTAGGTCATAGGTGAGACACACAGTGATGGCCATACTGTAGGGGTGATGTGGATTCCATACTATATAGGCACCCCTATCTACAGAGTTAGTTCTTACCCATCTTTGTTTCATCTGCAAGGGTCCTCAGCTTGAGTGATGCCTAGTGAGGCAATGCAGGCCTGCCCACAGCTAGGCACTGCCTGTCTGGCTGCCACATTCAGGGCAAGTACTCTGCAAAAGTCAGCAAACTACAGATGGGGGAGTCTTTATTGAAAAGCTGTATGTTACCTATTTATCTTTAATTTTTTTCTTGTATGTATATGAGTGCTTTATCTACATGCATGTATGTGTACCATATGTGTGCCTAATGCCTGAGGAGACCAGAAGATGGCATCAGGTTATCAGGTTTCCTGGAACTGGAGTTACAAACAATTATGAGATACCACATAGGTATTAGGAACCAAACCTAGGTGTGTGTGTGTGTGTGTGTGTGTGTGTGTGTGTGTGTGTTCAAATCCCACACTAACTGTTTCTCATGGATTGTCTCAGTCTTATAGGTATCTAATGAGATTGGTACATTTTCCATCTAAGGAAACAGAGAGAGAAACTCCTTTGTTCAATGTCATATAATTACTGTAACCTAGTATCAGATCCCAGAAGCCAGACTCCAAGGTCTGCTATCTGTCAATTATGTGTGCCTCTACACCAAACTATTACTATACAGAGAACATACCTGGCCACCTTGTGGATGTGCAGGCCAAGAGATGACCTAGAGCAAAACTCATTCTCAGGGCCCTTGTAGATCATGCAGGTGAGGCAGCAGCCAGCCTACCTTGTATGGGTGCCAGTGGCTGGAGTCAGCCCAATGGACTTTTGCTTCCCTTCCACCATTGCCGAGCTGGGTGACCTTGGGTTATTCACCTGGCCTCCCTAGGTCCGTTTGGTCACCTGTACACTGTGGGGCATAGTGAAGCTGCCAGGTGGAATTTTTATAAAGTCCTAAAAGCTTGTCAGAGCTTCACCTAGTGTAGTAGTAGGGCAAGAATGGGTGTAGTAGTGGCCACTGTGACAGAAACAAGTGCCAGGCAGGTGGGGGGTGGGGTGCTAAATAAAGGGCCCTGTATGGGTGGGCACTGGCTGAGCTCCCTTCAGCATGACACCCCTGTGGGTCCTTGTGTGCTAGGATTACTTGTGTTCTCTAAGCACAAGTGGACCAGACCATCTGTAGGCAGCCTGGCGTGCTGAGAGGAGAACCAGGTGATGGTGGCTAACTCCTCGGTGCCTTCTCAAGTCTCTGTCTCCTGCTCTTACCCTAGAGTGGTCCTGGGCAGCACTTCCGCCTCCCATGCCAGCCTCACACACCTCCAGCTCTAGGGCTTCCTGCATGGTTGCTTCCCCATCTCCACTGCAAAAGCCTTCCCAGAAACCTTTGCTTACTCAGTCCTTGCTTGGGCATCACCCACTGGGTGCTGACTCACTCACTGTCTTACTGGTCTCTGCTGGTACCCTGGAGTGTGCCATGCCATACCAGAGAGCGACTGCTCATGGATCTCTGTGCTAAAGGTGTGAGGGGGCATGGAGACCTGAGTGGACCTAAATGGTGGGGTGAAGAGCAGAGAGAGAGGAAAAGCAGGGGTCAGTGTCCCTTACTACCTGCTGAGGACACAAAGCATGGTCTACAGGGGCTGAGGGTTTCCTCTTGAGCCTGGAAACCTGACAGTTTCATGTCTTCCTCCCTCCCATCCCATGGCCCAACAGAGCCTACCTCAGCCAGCAACTACACTGGTTAGCATGTGACCAGCTATGTCCTGCCTAGGAGTAAGGTGGTAAGCACCAGGAAGCATGCAGAGCCAGGCTGCTTGAGAGGGGGTGGTGTGAGCCTTGCTGGTCCTACCTCTGCAGAGTCAGCTGATCTTCTTGAGTTCAAAACTAAGACATTGATTGGTTGTTTTGAGATAGATTTGCTATAGAGCCCCTGATAGTCTTGAATCAGATCTCTCTGCCTTAGCCTCCTGGGTGCTTAGGGAGCCCTGTGCCTGCACCCCCAGCTTTAAATGTGTTCTTAAAACGTTTTTCATTCTGATACTGCGCTTGGAAAGTACATGAGAATAAACAGATAGAAGGAAAGTGTCCTTAGCACTTTGTCCCTTGGTGATGTGTGTCTCTGTTGACAACCGGTCTTTCCACTCCAGTTAGACAGCTCTGGCCTTCATTTTATAATTAGAAAGAGCCTTGAGATGAACCAGGAAGACACAGGGATGGAGAGAAGAATCAGTATTTCCTGTGGATAGACAAGCTGGGCCATCCCTCTTAATTCCTGTGATCTACAGATGCTGACATTTTTCTCTTGGGCCTGAAAACCTGACAAAGGTTTAGGTCCTTCGGGTGGGCCTAAGCCAGGCTACTGCTATATACCCCAAGTACACAAGCTCTGAAGGGCCTGAGGAAGGGGCAGGGAGGCAGCATCCTTCTCTTTAGTTCTGGCGTCAGACATTGTGCGCCTCACTAACAGCATCTGTTTTGTCCAAGATGTGGAGTGGAGCTTGCGTGCTTTGTCAGAAGCACTCTGGTCTAGTGAATACCATCTTTGCAATTAGGTGTGAGTGGGCTAGAGCCCCTGTCAGTCTCTCTCCACCAAGTCCTCTAGGGTATTGACATGGCTTAGGGTTTCTGTTTATCAAATGGTGGTAAAGGCTAGAGGATCATAGCAGGGCCTGGCTTGGACTGAAGAAGAGACTTTTAGAGGGCTTTTGTCCCCTCAGATACCAGTTTTAGCATATTCTTGTAGCATGCTGGAGTGGATTTTGTTGTTTCTCTTTTAACTTAGAGTTTTTCAAAACCTTATTCCAGTTATCAAAACTGTGCATGCTTACTTTAGAAATTGTTAGAAGTATAAGGAAACTAAGAAAGACAACACACACACACACACACACACACACACACACACACACAACTTAAGATTCTTGAAATACATTTTATGCCTTAAAAGTCTGTCTACTATTATTACAGGGAAGCATTTCTCCATGCTAACACAATTTCCTATTATAAGTGACATTTTGTTCTGTCCTGTTTATCTGTCTTTCTGTTGCTTGGGTGTCTTCATCTCTCAGTGCTCACAAACAATGAGGTGAGTTTTAGTGAGCCATCCTCTTTGACTTTTGGAAAATTTTAAGAGCTAGGGGTGCTTGGGCATCAAGTGGAGACATAGTGAGAACTTTCCAGAGTGACTGGGCCAGTGGCATCCATGATGGAGACAGGCGAGCCGGGCCTTGGTCTCCTGGTGACTGCGGTGCGAAGCATGTCTTTCTGTAGGGCACATAGGTCATAGCGTCAGTCCATACATAGCTGCGTTGAGTGCCCAGTTCTTGGACCTGGACTAAGTGTTCTCTGCTGGCGTGCCGACCAGAGCTGACCTCACTCACGAAACCCTGCTTGCTCTTGTATTTGCTGCCATTCATTTTTATGTCCTGGTGTACTCAACCTGTGCTGTTTCTTTTGCCTCCCCTCATGGCAAGAAGAGATGCTGTTTCCATAGCAGGGAACACCTCAGCTTTCCTGTGTTCATTAGAGACCCTTCTTCCTGGTAGTGGTGATTGCAAGGTAGCCTCCCCGGCCACAGGGAGCCCAGTCATGTTGGGAGTCTGGGAAAGGTTCTTCCTTCAGCTGCCTACCTACTCTGCCACCATTGCTTGCTTCTTCTACCTCTCCCCTAGTCTAGCTGAAAGTAAACTGTCATTAAGAGACTTGATTGGAGCCCATTCTGGTAAACCTTGCTGACTGAAAGTCTGCCTCTTCATAGCACTAATTTTAAATTATGTAACTAGGTTTTTTTCAGTGTCTTCAAATAATAAAACCTTTAGTTGGCTGTTGAGCACCAAATCCTTGTGGTTTCCCATCTGGAGGTATCCCTATCCTATTGAGTGGCCCTTGGAAACCCTTCTCTTCCTTACACAGCATGATTTATAAGTGTGTGGCATTGTGATTTGTGGTGTCTGCCTTCTCTGGCTTGTCCAGAAAGCCAGGTGGTCTTAAGGACTACTCCTTCTCATCACACACAACTCCCATACTCCCTGCTGGCCACATCATCTTAACAGTTTGGATGCCTCTGCTGGGCATAACCCGCTAATAGTTTCATGTATTATCTAGCTTACTTATCCTGAGGCTGTACTGACCCTCTTGACCACACCTATATGTGATCCCCCAAACAGCCACCAAAAAGTGAATGCTGGCCTTACTTTCCTGAACTCTTAATGTAACTCTGAGAACACTCCTGTGTTGTTTCTGTATCCTTAGGATGACATACAGAAAAAGGCAGGTGGGGCTTCATCTTCTCAGAGTCCAACTCAGGGTTAATACTGTGTAGTTCAGAATTCACCATCATGGCATACTATGGCCCCTCCTTGTCTTTTTCAACATCCCACTTGTAGCCATTGTCTTTCAAGGCTCAATTCAGATGCTGCTGCCACCATTCTGCCACCCCAGAGCCCTGGGTAATCCTCAGCGTACCACAACTACATTGTATTACCTTTCCCAGTGAGAGTGGAGCCATGATTTCTTCTCCATGTCCCAGAGGCCAGTGCAGGGACTCCCATGTGGTACACAAAACAGCAACCAACAAATTGGGAAAAGATCTTCACCAACCCCACATCCGACAGAGGGCTAATATCCAATATATACAAAGAACTCAAGAAGTTAGACCCCAAAGAACCAAATAACCCTATTAAAAAATGGGGTACAGAGCTAAACAAGGAATTTTCACCAGAAGAAATTCGGATGGCTGAGAAGCACCTTAAGAGATGTTCAACATCATTAGTCATCAGGGAAATGCAAATCAAAACAACCCTGAGATTCCACCTCACACCATTCACAATGGCTAAGATTAAAAATTCAAGAGACAACAGGTGCTGGCGAGGATGTGGAGAAAGAGGATCACTCCTCCATTGTTGGTGGGATTGCAAGATGGTAAAACCGCTCTGGAAATCAGTTTGGCGGTTCCTCAGAAAATTGGGCATGACACTTCCAGAGGACCCTGTCATACCACTCCTGGGCATATACCCAGAGGATTCCCCTGCATGCAATAAAGACACATGTTCCACTATGTTCATAGCAGCCTTATTTATAATAGCCAGAAGCTGGAAAGAATCCAGATGTCCCTCAACGGAGGAATGGATACAGAAAATGTGGTATATTTATACAATGGAATACTACTCAGCAATTAAAAATAATGAATTCATGTAATTTGTAGGCAAATGGTTGGATCTGGAAAATATCATCCTAAGTGAGTCAACACAATCACAAAAGAATACACATGAATTGCAATCACTGATAAGTGGATATTAATGAGCCCAGAGGCTCTGAATACTCAAGACACAATTAGCTAAGCAAAAGATTACCAAGAAAAAGGATGGAGAGGACCCTGGTCCAGTAAAGACTAAATCCAGTTTTGTAGGAGAGTACCAGAACAGAGAAATGGTAGGGAGGGGGATTGATTGGGAATGGGGGGGGGGAAGAGGACTTATGGGACATATGGTGAGGGGGGGAACTGGAAAGGGGAAAGCCTTTGGAATATAAACAAAGAATATAGAAAAAAAACCTAAATGAGAGGCGAAGGCATGATGTTGGAGAGGAGCTTTGAAGACTGCCACCAGGATGTGCAACAGGGATTCTTTGTGGATCTAGCAGAATTGGGGACCCAGCCAAGAGTCATGTAGGTCCTATATAGATGCTGGATATAGCCAAGGTGGAGAAAAAGATGCAAAGACAGCCCAGCATGAGCCAGGTTGTCCAGAGCCACACAGCAAATTTCCATAACTGACCCACAGGCGCTAGACTTGGGGGTTGTCTGACAGGACAGAAAGAAGGAGCAGACTTCGGGGACCTTGAGCATTATGGGAGGTACAGACTGAATACAAGGGCAATGAATGTTAGGCCTGGGGATGCTACAACTGGGGAAGGAGCTAAATACTGAAACAAACAGTGAATAGTACAGGCTACCCTTAAGTAACTTCTAAAGGCTCACCTGTGTAGGGACATACAACCTCCATACAGCTTCACAGTTTCTGTAGCCTGAGCCCTGCATCCCCATTCTATGGAAGATGACCAAGCCTTGAAGAAGAACAAAAATTGAGACCTCACCTCTACCTTCAACTGCTAACTCTAGCATACACTACCCAAGGAGCACCCCTCCCACACACACACACACACACACCGCCAGCCCCAGCCTCCAACAGTGAGCAGATCCCAACATGCGGGGGAAAGTTTGAGAGCCATCTCATGCACAGGGAAGCCTGAGTCTCAGGGCATGCTTACTGCCCAGTGTCAGAAAGCAGTGGGCAGTTCAGGCTTGACCGGGAGTGCAGATCAGGCGCTCCAGCAGCTCAGGACTGAGGGCTGGCCCTCCAGCTTGTGACGTGACTCGCCATGCCGCTGTTTTGTTTTCTCTAAAGTATAATAAATAGAAATGAGAGAAGAACACGTGAGGAAGCCTGGTTTAGGGCCATCACTGTTTGACAAAGCTTGAAGAAGTGGGTGTATAGCTCAGTGGTACAGTACTGGCCTAACGTGCAGGAGGCCCTAGGTTCAGTTCCCAGGACCACATTCAGACATCCTCAGAACTAAAGGAGTTTAGACTCATGTTGATGCCAAACAGAGGCTGCTGCACGGTTGCAAGGCTGGCTGCCTTTGTGCCTGGGATCCATTGTTCCCCTGGTCAACACTCAGCCAGTAAAGCGGTATTTCCATTATCTGGAGATTGGAAATAGACAGATGATACTTTCTTTTACCCACTTCAAAGAAAGCATGGGGCTGAGTATGAAACTATCCTAGACCTACAAGTCACCTTTGATAGCAGTCGGGGTGTGACTGCTCTCAGGAGGCCCAATAGTGTCAGCTAACTAGATAAATAAAGACATTGTCTCGTTGCTCCTTCTGTTTATCTTCATCACCCTGCTTTCACTTCATTTCCTATCATTTCCTGTCATTGTCCTAGATCCACCAAGGCAGCGGGCCTGGATTCCCCTGCCTGGACTTGTGTGTTTGGCCAAGATGGATGCTTGCTGTAGGATGAGCTGGGAGATGCTACTATCCTCCAGCTGTGCTGTGTCATGGTATCTGCTCCATCAGCTGAGCCTAGTGGATCACTGAGCACAACTGCCAGGGAAGAGATGAGGCCAGTGCTGCCCAGTGCTGCCCAGTGCTCCCATCTGCACAGGAAGACCAACTAATGGTATGCCACTCCTTGTTCACAGACACTGAGGTCAAGGCAGGAGGCATGAGCACTAGTGTGGTGAGCAGTGCAGCCTCTCAGCTGCAGGGAGGCTGTGGGATAATGGTATATAGGATAGAAGGAGGTCTTGGCCCTGCCAGGACACAGGCCTGGGAGGTATCTTTGATGTTGAAGTTGTGGCCATGCATGATGTGAGTGTCTGATGCCTGGTTGTGCCATTTGCAGCCTGTATGGCAGGGGGAACTGGAGTCTGGAAGACTCATGGGAGTGTGCTCAGTGCTGGACTTTGATGAAGAACAGGGTAGTCCAAGAACTGGGGGACCCCTCCTGTCCACCTAAGATTTAAACCCACATGTTGTTCATCATCAAGGCCCCGGGGATCCAGATGTGGCCACCCTTGCTGTTCCATTATTCAGGGGCCCTCTGGCCACCAAGAGGACAGCTGATCCCCTAAGCTTGTCTCGTATGGATTCCATACTCCAAACCCAGCAGTCACTTAAAAACAATTAAAGCACAGTTGCAAGGAAGACATAAGAATCTAATGTTGATGTAATTCAGTTTAAAGTTTTATAGGATGACAAATACTAGGAGTGGCTTGGAGGAGGAAGAAGGCTTCCTGGAAGGCCCCTTGTCACTTTTACAGTTCCCCTTTGTTATAGCCACTGGGAGAGGCTAATGGGAAGAGTAAATTTGTGAAGTTAACATGGAGGGACATGAACAGTGCCATCCCAGGGATCAGGGAGCAGTGCCCTGCAAAGTAAATATTCATTTTAGGAGCTGGTGTCCAGCATGGAGGACCCCAGGAGGCAGCAGTACAAAGACACACAAAAAGTTACAGCTGTTGAAAGGGTCTCCTGAGGTGGATGTTGGAGTCATTTGTGTATGGAGTGAGGAGGGTAGAGAAAGCTAAGCAGAGGAGGGGAATTGTTGTGGGCCCAGCTAATAATAGTCAGTGCTCAAAGACCTGGCACCCAGTGAAACTAAGACCAGCCCAGTGAGCAAGGTGGGGATGGAGCTTGGCCTCACAGACAGACTGAAGACCCACTGCTGCTTCCTCTAGTCTTAGAATAGGAGGGAATGCTCCCATTCCTCTAAGCATGGGACTCCCTGGCCCTCATCCAATGGACAACTAGTCTTTTATTTAAGATCTGATGGAATTTTTGCATGAAATAGATCCCTCGAGTTAACATATCCGCTAGTTTTGTGGAGGGCCCTGGAAGAGAGAACCCAAGCCAGGTGAAAGAGTAGCCTTAACTCTCAAGAGCTTCTAGAAAAGTCCCTGGCCTTGTGCCCAGAGGCTGTATAAAGCAGGGAGAGCATACTATGCACAGACCTTGTCACCTGTTCCTTCCCTTCAATAAGGACTGAACCCGGCTCAGGAGTGCATATTCACAGAACACCCTGTTCTCAGAGTGCCTCGTTTGGTTTTTTAAGCAGTTTTTATCTGTGGTACTTGGGAGTAGGACAAATGAGAAGCCTTCTAGACAGGCCTGTTCCTGGTGATATGATGACGCATTTTAAGACAGCTGCAAACACCGAGTTTATCTATCAGACTAGTAAGAGCAACAGACCTGCAGCCCCAGGTGAGTATGTAAGAAAGAGCCTTCCTTGCATTCTTGATAGGAATATACCTGACCATTGCCAAGAGCAGTCTGTGAGACCTGATAAAGCCAGAAGCATACCCACTGTGCTAGAGAAACTTTGTGTGCAAGCTAAGGCTTAATCATGGCAGAAGCTAGTAACCCTCATGAACATCAATGGTGGGAATAAGTGATTTGCTGGAGGGTTAGCTCAGTGCGTAAAGAGCTTATAGACCTGAGTTCTAACCCCCATATACACGCTGCTTGTGGCAGTGCATGGCTGTAGCTCCAGCTTCCTGAGGCTGCCAACCATTTAGTGTAGCTGAATGGGTCAACTTTAGGTACAGTGAGAAATTTTGTCTTTCATAAGATGAAAAGCATTGAGGAAGACATAATGATATTGACCTCTAACCTCTACAAGTCACCACCAGCATGCACACCAAGAGAGTATATATAGATACATGCTGTATGTGGGTGTGCCTGATATGAATAGATGTTGGAAATATAATGTCAAAGGAAGAGGGTCAGTAGTGACGTTAAACTGTGATGTCATGCCATCATATACTAGCAAGTGTGTATACCCAGAAACACATGCATGGATGTAAATATATAAAACAGGACACAGTGAATTCATGAGCATAATTGCTGCAAGACAGTCAGGAGGGGGGATAGGATTGGGATTTTAGTCAGCTCCTGGCCGAGGAACACAAGTGATGTCACTTGATTTTCTATGGTTTTGATTGGCTTTAATTTATCTAAAACTGACTGGTTGGAATGGAGTGCCCCAAACTGACCTGCAGTTTGCTCCACAGCCCAACCTGGCTCATTAGGGAGGCCCTGGCATCCCCCAGAGGCTCATATGTCTGTGTGCTGTCCTCACACAGAGCCCTGAGTTTGCCTCTGTGTGTGTGTGTGTGTGTGTGTGTGTGTGTGTGTGTGTGTGTGTATGCTTGTGGTGCGATTAAATGCATTAGGGGGAGGAAAATGTCTTATCTGTACACAGCCTTGCTTGAAGAAGAGGGAGAAATAAGAGCAGCCAAATTGAAACTTTATTAAACAAAATGGGTTAGGTCTGATGGAGCCCAACCTAGACTGATCTTTAAAAGCTTATTTCATTTTTTCCCTCTAGTCTGAACCTCTTTGAATTGAAGTAACTGATCCTGCTGTTGTAAGCTCATTAGCCTCAGACCTGTGTGTCTCTTTTCTGCCCCAATTTACATTTTATTAAGTCACAGCAAAGTTGTGCTTGACCTCAGCCAAGGCACAGGCTCATTAACAGTGAGATTGGGTATGGTCAGTCCAGTCTCCTCATAGCTGATACCAGCACTCCAGAAACTACTGCACATCGCAAAGTCTGTTTAGCTCTGGCTGTCAGCTTCACAAGCACCCGTGGACTGTGCAGAAATCTGGAGGGCTGCTCCTCAAAAGAACGTGCTCAGTTGGACTTGCCTGGCAAGGGCTATCAGGGCTCTGCTGCACTATCCTGAAGCCCTCTGCCTAGCATTACTCCTCATCCTAGTCATAGTTCTGGTGCTAGGGTCTAACCTTGGCAGGCCTCAGGTTCCTGACCTATGTAGTGAGACTACCATTAGCAAGACTCTTCCATGAAAGTTGCATGAAATACACCTGAAGTTCCTTTATCTGCATACCAGTAGGTGGTAAGTTTTCTGGACAATCCCCCTGAAAAATAGTACAGCAGAGGACTAGGGGCATATTAGTCAGTGTTCTCTAGAAGAACAGAACTGATAGAATGAAATATATTTATGTATATGTATATGTGTGTGTGTGACACATACGCACACACTCACTCACTCACTGACACACTCAGTGGCTTACGTGCTCTGGTCCAGCTGGCCCAATAATATCTGTCTGGCAATGGATGGTTCAAGAATCTAGTAGTTGCTCAGTTCAAAAAGCTGGATGTCTCAGCTGGTCTTCAGTATATATACTAGAATCCTGAAGAAGTAGGCTCTAATGCCAGTGAAGGAATTAGCTTACAGCAAGACCAAGGGAAATCAGGCAAAGAGTAAAAGCTGCCTTTTTCCATGTCCCTTATATAGGCTGCCACCAGAAAGAGTGGCCCAGATTAAAGGTATAGCTTCCTACCTCAAAAAAATCAGGATTAAAGGTAGATCCTCCTACTTCAAATAATTTAATTAAGAAAAATCCCTTGCAGGTGTACCCAGCTGCTTGGACTGTAGTTGTTTCCAGATGTAGTCAAGTTGACAACCAAGAGTAGGTATCACAGGGGGTATAGCTCAGCTGATAGAGTGTTTGCCTACTACTATTCATGAGGAATGGGGTTCAAGTCTCAGCACAACATGAACCAGATGTGGTGGCACGCACACACACACCAGCTTAATCCTGGCACCCAGGAGGTAGAGGCAGGAACACCAGAAGTTCAAGGTCATTGTCCTCTACATAATGAGTACAAAGCCAGACTGAGCTACATAAGACTATCTTAAAAAATTAAAAAAACAAACAAACAAACAAAACCCACAAGTAGTGAGAGACCCGATCCAATTGTTCCAGGCAGTGGCATTATGTACAACCTTCAGAAAACTAAGTTGCATAAGGTGCTCTTTGCCAGGGCAGACAGCAAGGTGGTTCAAACTGAGATTTTAGGGGAAGGTAGGCCTGGCTATGTCTGCTAGCACTACTGAGATTTTCTCATATCCTTCCTCAACCACACGTAGACCTTGGCAAGAACTTGACTGTGGTGTATAGGGATCGCCTGTCTAGACCTTTGTCCACTTAGAATCTGTAGCCACCTCTGGGTCAGCACCCCAGCAACTTGGCAGGGAGGGGGAGCTCTGCTCAGCTCCAGTGGCCTGGGCTTCTGTTTCTGCTCAGCTGCTCAAGAGATGAGACTGTGAGTGTCAGCCCTGCCTTGCAGCCCTGGCATTTATTGTCCCAAGTCTCAGTCTGTTTGCTTTGTGACCTTGGAGACATCACAAACCTCTGTTTCTTCATCCATAAAATTGAATGTAAAAAATACTGCCCTACCTCATAGGGTCTTTATGTAGAATAACTGACCCAAATGAAGGTAAAGCCTCTGTCAGTCAGAAGGGACCAGAGTGCTTAGCATGCACAAACCTGACTTTTAGAAAATGTTTGCCTGCTTTACATATTCTTCCTCCCTCTGCATCCTCCCTGAGTTTGTACCTTCTTTCCTCAGCAGGGCTGAGATCAGGGCCTAACTATATCCCAGCCCTGTTACCTAGCCTCTGGGCCATTCTGACTGCTCACCAGAAAACCAGGGCTGGACCGACCACAGTAAGGGCCATGATAAGGCTATGCTGTACCCGTCTAGGAAGCAAGGCTCTTGTTCTTGGGGACAGAGGTATAGCTGTGTGAACACAGGGAGAGGAAAGTAGCCCACACATTCACCTAAGACCTGGCAACTATAGCTACCATTTTGAGATAATGAAGCCTGCGAAGCTTTGTTTTCGTTGAGGCCAGGCCATTATGGGTGGGGTGGGGCTGGGCAGGCAGTGTAGGACTCTGTCATCTAATATTGGCCTCTCTTCTCTAGGACTGCAGGGCCATTGGCTGTGTGACACTGAGACCTCTCCTGAGCTCAGACCCTCTGGCTCCACCCAACACAAGACAGGTCTTCCACTGGAGACCTAGAACATGTCCTTGTCCCCTTGTCTTCTTCATCCTAACATATATTCTGAGGCTAGGCATGATGACACATACCTATAATATTGGGAGATATAGGCAAGAGAGTCCGGAGTTCAGAACATGAGGCCCTGTCTCAAAATACACTAACAACAAAAATAGAATGGCCTCTGAGGATCTTCTTTGGCAGTTTCCTTCTGTCCTGCTTCATTTCTCTTCCATCCATTTCCCACTCTGTGCCCAAATTATTCCTTTAAAGATGTACACAAGTCAGGCATGGGGGACACATCCATAATCCTTGTACTCAAAAGGCTAAGGTAGGAAAACCTTAAGGTAGGGCCACCCTGGGCTATATAACAAAATTCTGATTCAGAAAACAAACTCAGAGGCATCCTCTCTGGTTTGTCACTGGTTTGTCCCTCTTACATGGTAGAGGTAGCTTCCCTTTGTCTACAGCCTTATACCCCAGCCAAACCCCCAGCAGCCGGCACACTTCCAGCTTCTCAAAGGACCAGGCCCTCCTTCAGGGACCTTACATTTGCTCTGCCCCAACTGCTGAGTCTCCTGTGCATGGCAGTTCTTCCTCCTGGTCCCAGCTCAGTGCTACCTCCTCAGGGATGCTGGCTAGCTCTCCTAAAGCCTACTTTTTCTCTCACTGCACCTCCCCACAGTTGTGCAGTTAACATCCTTAGTTGTAGATTGAGCTATTGCTCCCATCTCCAGGTAGCAGACCCCATAGACCCAATGCTGCTGGTTTCCTGGGCCTAGACTTTCACATAAAAGATACATGGCAGACATACTGAGTGACAAACATGTGCTGGGTTCGCCCATCTACAACTGTGAGGCATGCTTGGTGGTCCTTGAGTGAGTGGCTAGAGTCTCATAAACCTAGAAAGTGAGCAAATGCAAGGGAAGCCTGATTCTGTACGTCAGTGTCAGGTCAGCCTCTATTCTTAGCCTCACTGGCTGGAACGCAAGCTCACTGATGACTGTGACACTGTGTGCATGTGCCCTGGAGAGCCAGAGCAGCGGCATGCCGCCTGTCCCCATCTTTATCAGCTTCACAATTTCCTGTGTCGGCCCTTGGAATCTTGATCTTCGGTTATTTGCCTCTCTGCTCTTCTGCCCTTGCAAAGCATTCTTTATTATTTCAGTCCTGAGAACATGAGCCTGCTGAAAGGAGGGCATGCTGTGAAGAGAAGTCGCCTGGCTGGGGCGGGGGAGGGGGGGCAGCAAGCCCCCAGCCATTGCTGTGAAGAAGCTACGGTCAAGCGTAGGCAGGTCTGGAATCTCAGCAGGATGTAATGTGGCTACAAGGGGCGGTCCATCTCTTCAGGTGGGCTGAATGAATGCTGAACCTGTGGGGTGTTAGGGTGCTGGCACTGAGGGTGCAGCGAGACCACGAGTCGATCACACCTACAGCCCACATCTGAATTAGAAATGGAGACACCCAGATTTGACTAGCAAACACTAAGAAATCTGGCAATGACAGACTATAACAATGTACTGCAGCTAGGTTCATACCCTGATGGCAGAAGTATATTTCTGTGCTTAGCAGAACTGAACCCTTACTTCTGAGATCTTCTAGTTAGCTTCGGGGACAGAGTCCTTGAGAGGCCACCTTACATATAGGTACCTGGTCAGATCCTTGTGAGAGGAGAGACTCATCCCAGCACCTCCAGCAACAACAACAAGCACTTCAGACACACGTAGCTCAGGCAGTCCCCAGCCAGTAACCTGCAGGTGCCTACCCCTCAGGTATCTGAGGGGTAGATATATAGGCATTCTCAGGAACCGATATACAGGGCACTCCTTCAAAAGCCCAGTCACTCACATAAGGCAGTGCAATTCGCAACTGCATGTGTTGCACGCTGTATACAGTCATGCATGTGTGGAAAGAGAGAGGGAATGCTGAACACCAGACTCCCTGCACCCACATACAGCATGCTTGCAGGGAGTGTACAGTAGGATCAAGGACTGGGGACACTGGAGTTCCAGAGGGACAGTCATTGATAGGCTCGCAGAAGTGGTGACTGCCCTGTAAAGCAGGAACAGGATTAGAGTTGGCAGCTATGCCTGGGATGCATGTAGGACAGTCCTTCCCACAGGGCCCTGTGTGTTCAGGTCAAGATATCAAGACTTTGTCAAGACAAAGAAATCTCAGCAGGAGGCAAATCCTGGCAAACCACAGGGACATTCAGAATCACTATGTGGGGGACTTACTTCAGAGATCTCTAGATGTGGCTTATGGCTTAAAGGGTGTTGAGCACACGGGGTGGGATGTGGAGGCTATATACAACTGGGCTGTGTGGACAGTTTCATTGAAGGTGGGGAAGGGACACCTTCTCCAGATTGCTTACCTGGTGGCTAAGGGTCTGAGGACCGAGGCAGCCTACCCATGTAAAGGGGCCCTTAGTTGACAAAAGGCCCTTCCTCATGCTGAAAGCTGAAAAGAAGGGTAGGAAAGTCATAAGCCATAATCCAGGAGCCCAGGTAAGGCTGTGATATGCTTTCCTCCTGGGATCTGCAGGGTAGAGCGCTGCCCCTGGGAGAGGGGAGATGTTCTGTGAGCTTACAACGTCAGCACCCTGCCCCCATCACCCACCGCCTCCTAGGCCACCTCAGAGAAGGCTTGCATTTCCCTTTGATTGATCTGGGCTGTAGCTTTTGACACTGCTTCTCACTTTCTCTGCCCTCTGACCCTGTGAGTGGGGAGTTAATGATCTTTAAACAAACACTTGAGTTTGATACTCTGGTGAAAGACTCTGGGCCAGAGTACCACCAGAGCAGCATTCACCCTCTGTCCAGGAAGAAAAGTGTGGACGCCCACCTCCGGGCCTTGGTGACAGGGATGCTTGGAGCTGAATCATTAAAATCCAGGCTCATCCCATTCCTCTTGCTGGGTTTTCTGAAATGCATTCCATGTACTCTGCTTTGTTCAACAGAAAGTGTTTGATAGCATCTCATGAGTGGGGCTTAGGAGGGATACCCACCATCTTGGGCTCTGCTGTGTCTGCTCCTGATTTGCAGGCTGTGAAGGCAGAAGTCTGCCCTGTATGAAGTCAGTGTTACCTTTCAGAAACTGAGATAAGATCACATCACCCCTTCCGATGACTGTGGGCAGGCCCTGTATATACATGGTGCCTAGGCCTTGACCTCTGGCCTCCAGGTCCCCTCCTGCCTCTTTATTGACTGCTTGGCCTCACAGACAGCGCCATCTCTGGGCCTAGCCCTTCTTGATGTCTCTGCCTAAGCTCTGGATCTTTATAGACCTCAGCTCAGGGGTTGCTTCTGTAGTGCCCTTCTGCCTGCCTGTGCAAAAGCCAGAGCTTGCCCAGCCCTAGGCCTTGTCATGTGCCATATTTCATGTACCTGCATTGTAGAATTTCAGTAGATATTAGCACATTTTTATATTAGTTTATGTTATATAAAATAGCTGTGTGACCTGTTCTTGTTTCTAGATATTGAGCTCTTTGAAACATAGCTAGCTCTAGTCCATCTGAAATAGAGGCTGACACATATTAGCCTGTGGAATAACTGGAGGAAGGCCCTCCCTAGAGAGGCAGGCAGACACAAGCTAGACAGTGGGGCTTTCATGGGTGAGCAGAGGTAGAGGGACCGGCCTCTCAGGAATCAAGAACAAGTCCTATCCTTAGTCACAGACTCTATAGCCTTGCATCTGACCTAAGCCTTCAAAGCAAGTGGCACACTGGTAGGCTGAGAAGCTAAATGTCAAGGCTATGCAAAGGGCTAGAATGTACTGGAATGGCTGATAAAAAGGACAAAGCTGGAGGGCGTAGAACCTGGATTAATCAGCTTCGAGAGGACAGAGGGGACTGAGGTGACCACTGTTGTTGGGCTGCCACAGGGATGAGATTTGAAAAGGGGTCTGGTGTTGCATCCTGGGCCCTGGCTTTTCTGGATGCTTCTGTCTTTGCCCACAGAGGGCTGACTGAATCCTGGCTGCTATTTGCCTAGACCTCTGCTTGGACTGGGGGTTGAATGTAGGGGGTACAGAGGACGAATGACCTAAACCCCAGGTGCAAGACTGAAGGGTTCACATGTTCTCCCTTTGTTCCTGATCAGGTGGTGAAGAAAGTGAAGTCCATGCAGATGTTCCATACACCTGTCACCTCTGCCATGCAAGGAGACCGGCTAGGCATCTGTGTCACCCAGTTTGACCCAAAGCTGTTGGAGCGTGGGCTGGTGTGTGCCCCGGAGTCTCTGCACACTGTTCACGCAGCACTCATTTCTGTGGAAAAGATCCCTTACTTCCGAGGGCCCCTGCAGACCAAGGCCAAGTTCCACATCACCGTGGGCCATGAGACAGTCATGGGCCGCATGCTGTTCTTCAGCCCTGCTCCTGAAAACATTGACTCGGAGCCCGTGTTAGATTCCTTCGACCTTTCCCGAGAGTACCTCTTCCAGGAGCAGTACCTGTGTAAGGATTCCATGCCCACAGCCACAGAAGGTGATGATGAGACAGACACAAAAGCAGGCCACGCCCCAGGGGGCCATTGCCCCCGGCAGCAGTGGGCCCTGGTAGAGTTTGAAAAGCCAGTCACCTGCCCCCGACTCTGCTTGGTGATTGGCTCCAGACTAGATGCTGACATTCACACCAACACATGCCGGCTGGCCTTCCATGGAGTCTTGCTACAAGGGCTGGAGGACAAGAACTACACAGAGAGCTTCCTGCCGGCGCTGAGGGTGTACAAGCTGAAGCACAAGCATGGCCTTGTGGAGCGGGTAAGCACAGCCCTTGGGTGTTCTCCTCTCCCTGCTCGGCACTAGGCCCACAGTCTTGGCTGGGACCAGAGTCAAACATCCTCAGGTTTCAGACTAGATAGTTAAGGCCAGTGTACAAAGCAGCCTGAGTCTTTCCCATCATGCCCTCATAGAGTTGGACTATAGCCAGATCCTCCAGGTTCACAGACTGGCCTCTCTCAAGGCCTCCTGCCTTTGCTAGGGCCTGTGTCTCATGCCAGACCCAGACCAGGTTCTCATGACCAGTCCAGGTCCACTTCGCCTACAGGGTAGGAAAGGACTTGTGGGTTCAGAGGTACAAGGAATAAGGAAAGAAAAAACAGAAAAGTCACTGGCTACCTGGGTACATTGGAGTCACTATGTATAACTGGACAAAGCTCTGGGATGCAGACCTGTCACTGGAGTCTGCACAACGTGGTGCCTTTCCTGAAGTGTTGGCACATCTTTTTGGTGAGTGTCAGTGCAGGCCTAGAGTGAAGGGTTTTTCATGTCCAGGGCTCACTGTCCCTTCTGCCTGGCCCTCTGACTATACTGTGGGGCTTAGCAGCTGTGTGTGGTCCCAGGATATAACTGAGCCCCCACCAGATCAGTACAAAGGCAGCTCCTCCTCCCCATCTTGGTGCAGCTGCTAGTGCAAGGCCTGACTCAGTGGAGTAAACCTGGGACATACAGGCATACACTCCTAGGACTATCTTTATCTAATTCACGGTATTCGCTGGAGCTCTCTGCCTTCCCCACCTCTCCTCATCTATGAGACCGGCAGCTCAGGACCTTGGCCTGGGTGAGTTCCCTCTACCTCAGCACAGCAGAGATGCTTCTGCAAATGGGGTGATACAGTGGATGTCACCATTCACCCAACTTGATTTATTAGCAGCATTATAGAGTGTAATTATTCTGTAGTAAAGTATCTATCGGAGAATAATGTCTTCTTGGTATGGTTCCAGGTCTAATTGTTCTCCCTCGGGCCTGTCACTTCCTCAGAGAACTGGGAGGCACTAGTGAGGAGCAAGGAAACACACTGTGAGGTGACCCAGGCCTCCCAAGAACAACAGAAAAGGTCTGGAAACATCTATGTCCTACCACTAGTCTGAGGCAGCCCAGGACCACCAGCCTTTTCATACTTAGTCATCAGACCATAGACTTGCAGTCACACAATTAGTCCCCACATGTGCAGCTCTGAGAGCCACAAACTTCTCCAACCACCAGGGATGGCTATTTGGTCTTAGTAGGCACATCCATTTGGATGTAGACAGTATTGACCTCATAGCATGAAGTGAGACCAGAACATACATAGCACAGTTCCCAAGTGAACAGTAAAGCTATTCTGTAGGGCAGCTATGTTAGGCAATCTCTAAGGAAATGAACACAGAATACTAAGGAAAAGGTAAGTATGTGTGTGTGTGTGTCTGTGTGTGTGTGTGTCTGTGTGTGTGTGTGTCTGTGTGTGTGTCTCTGTGTGTGTGTGTGTGTGTGTGTGTGTGTGTGTGTGTGTGTGTGTTTTAAGAGAATTTATTGGATTGGCTTACAAGATTCAAGTCTGGAGAGTCCAATAGTGGCCGTATTCATGCTAGAGAGCTACAAACTTTGCAGCTGCTAGAAGCCTAAGTACTCAGGGACCAATGATGTAGCCCCAGCTCACGGATGAAGGCCTGAAAGGTCTCTGGAGAGAGGGGGTCCATATTGAGCAGCTGAAGAAACTGGAGCCTCCTGACTACAGCAGGAGGGCACTGATAGATTTTCTGGCTCACAAGAGTGGAGTTTGTGCACACAGGTGGTCTTTGCAAGGCAGAAGAGTGACCTGAGCCCCCATCCATGGCTGTGCTGGCTGACTCCAAGCATTCCCAAGTGCGTCTCTGCCAAAGAAGTTTCTGGGTGGTCAGGTCATCTTACAGAGGTTAAATCTGATATCCTAGGCAGATCCTTACCCCATGCTCTACTCTGCTGGGTAGACTCTGTGCACTGGCCCTATCTTAGGAACACCCAGTCAGCTCAGGCACCTTAGGTGTCCTAAGTTGCTAGTAAAGAGAAGCACCCCTTTCATAGACATGTGTGAGTGGATACTTCCCTCCTGAGCATAGACTAAGGCCCCTTAGACTTCTGTTTCTGCTACCTGTAAAGACATCATCTTTCACAGTCAGCTTTACTGTGTTCCTGTGTGTATTCTAGCCCTGGATATTCAGAAGGTGGCCCAAGATCATCCTCGCAGTAGAGAATGAAAGAATAGCATGGCCAAAATAGTGGTAATCAAGGTTCTGCAGACAGTGCTTGGGACCCAGAAGATGCTAACTCTGTGAACACATAGTCTCTTCTGTGCTCTTCTTGCTCTGCTGTGTAGGTCAGGTATCTATAGATGTGCCTGAACATATGGGTGTTCCTGAGAGTAAGTAGTACCTGAGCCCAGCCTGAGCTCTCACTCCAGTTCTAGTCATCTTAAATAAGCCTGTTTTCTCCAGATACTTTTGTTTTCAGCTGGTGCAATCAAATACATTTTAATGAACTTACCTTTAGTAAATGGCTTTCCTTGCTTGGCTAACAAATGAGCCACCCAGAAACTTTGGAGCCAGCATCATTCCCATTTTTAATTATTTTGTGTCTACAGTGATAAAATATACTATTTTAAATTTTCTCATTTTTCTAACCATTGTTTTTCTGTGAGTTAGGAATATTGTAATATCAGGGTATGTTGAGCTAATACATAGATAATAACAAACTCAAGGCTTTGCCAGTGGGGGCCTGATTAGATGATGTCCCAAACCCTGCTGAACCTCCATGGTATACCATTTGAAGCCCATTTTGTCTTGTTTTCACATGAGAAGTCCACACTGCTAACAGAAGTCACTAGCACTTCAGAGGCAGAGGCAGGAGGATCTCTGTAAGCTCAAGGCAAGCCTGGGCTACTTAGCAAGTTCCAGGCCTGCTAGGACTACATAGAAAATTTACAGAGTTCCGAGAAGTGTCATTTTACACTCAAGTATAAACTGTACATGAGTTCCTTCCAAAGAGTACAGGGTGAGAGTGAAAAGCTGAGAAACCTGCAAGCCTGTCTCAAAAAGCAAAAATACATAAATCTCTAGGTAAATGTGGGTGTGGTGGGTTGTTGACTGTTGGCCTGCAATTTTGAGTCCCTGAATACCTTGTTCAGTCTCTGTCTTAATTGCTTTCTTGCCAGTAAAGCCCAGAAACAGTTGTGAGTTGCACCTAAGTATGGTTGTGTTCAAATTCCATTAGTGAATGCTAAAATTTGACTTGGACTTAGGTTTCATGTATTATGAAATATTCTTTTTAAAAGTGTTTTTCAGCTCATTAGACAGACAGCTATTCTTAACTCAGAAGCCATCTAAGAACAGGTCCGGCAGAGTCTGACCCTCTGGCCAGTGTGCTGTTCCTGGTCATAGCTAAAGCCAACTAGTTCTGCTTGCTCCACAGCCCAGGAATTGGGCCATGGGTAGGGCCTCACAGAGGTAAAGGCATCTGGAGGCATCAGTAAGAGGAGAAGCGGGGGGGGGGGGGGGCTCTGGAAGCTCCCTGGAGATGCTCCACAGGCTGGCACGCCTGGGAGAGGACCAAGACATGGGGAAAGGGACATCATTTAAAGGTGCACTGTGCGAACGGATAATATAAAACATGAGTTAAGTTTGGTTGGTTGGTTGGTTTTGGTTTTTCGAGACAGGGTTTCTCTATGTAGCCCTGGCTGTCCTGGAACTCACTCTGAAGACCAGGCTGGCCTCAAACTCAGAAATCCACCTGCCTCTGCCTCCCAAGTGCTGGGATTAAAGGTGTGTGCCACCACCGCCCAGCATGAGTTAGATTTTGATCAGAGAGAAAGAATGGGTAGAGTGGGAGAGTTGGAGGAAGTACTTATCCACAGAAGGAAAGCTGGAGAGAAGTTGGTAACTCAACACAAATAAGAAAAACAAGAATAATGCTAAAAGTGATGACAGTGATCCGTGGGACAAAATTAAGAAGTACTTGCCATACTCACTAAGTGCCAGCTCTAAAGACAGACTGGTACACTGGGTTCAGACACATTCCGCTTGATGCGCTGTGTCTAAGAAGCAAAAGTAAAGGATGAAAGATGTCAGGAGACTGAGCCGGAAGACCGCACTAGAGTGGACAGTCACCTTCAACAGCTGTGGGCAGTGGCAGAGATGAAACAAAGAGGGTGGTATGCAACAACAGGCAGTTAGAGCCAGAACCATGCATGTTAGAAGTAAAGCCCGAAAGGAATCTAGGGCGACGAGGCTATTGGTTTTCAGATGAAATGCTCAGCTTAGGTACATAATAGTGTGGATTGTAAAGATCTCACAGAAACTATGAGTTACTAATGGTCTGTCAAAGCTGGGCAGGACCACTGGGCCCTGTCCTCAGCAAGCTACTTATGCATCAGATTTACACAGCTAATTTGAGCCAGAGGCCAGAAAAGTGGGTCTGCCTGTGTTCCAACAGGGTCAAAAGCCCATGGAGGAGGTGGGAAACTGAGAGGCAGGAAAAGAGGAACAGAATTCCACCTAAGATGGAGGAAGCACAGAGGAATGGGGCCTTTGGGGGTTCCAGGTCCAGGAGCTGCTCTGCCACAGAGGCCAACAAGTGCCGGGCCCTGAACCACTTTAGAAGCCCTCAGCCAAGCCACCCAGCCAGCAGCCAGCCAGCCAGGGTCTCTTTTTGTGGGAATAGTGGGTTGGGGGGCTTGGAAAGAAAGTGGCTTTGGTTCCCAGTGCTGGAATCACCTCAGAGCTAGAAGTTGTCCTGTGGAGGCTTCAGCCATCCTCTCTGCGACATCCAGTCACTCAAGGCTTCCTGACCCAGTTCATGTGATCACAGGAACTCGCAGGTCGGACAGCACCTGCTCCACAGCCACATTTCTACCCTACAGCAGTTCTGCTTTCCTTGCCATCAAACAAGAGGTGAGGCAGGTGAGGCTGGTCCTGACTGTTGCTGCACTCAGAACACTCTCTCTATGTCTTCCAGCACCCACCTCCTCCTACCTTACTGTGGTCCTTTACACCTGGCAGGTCACACAGCCCCACATAAATAATGATACATGGGAGAAAGGTCCTGCCAGCTCTTACTACACAATCTCTTCAGATCTAGAACCTTTATAGAACCAGGCGATGCTATGCAGAGCACTAAAGTGGGCCCCAGGGTGTGGCAAGTAGATAAACAAACATGGAAAGTGCTGGTGCTTTGCCAGTCACAAGGCGGCCCTTGTTAAGCCCTGTGCATCGTGACTATAGTTCACATGAGCATTGTTCATGGCACACATCCCTGGGTCTAAGCTGGGTCCAAGTGGCAAGAAGCTGTCCCCACTATGGAGGGGGAAGGTCAAATCAGGCATATTGGCTACTGCAGGTCTGGCTCCATGGCGCCAACCAAAAAAGCCTCAGGCTGGACTTCAGGAGCCTGAGGCATGGACCCAACCAAGTGTAAACATACAGACGCCACCAGGAGCACTGGCCAGCTTTGAAGTCTGACCAGCACTGCCTCCGGCTCCTGGCTCTGCTTAGCTCTACTGCTGATGGTTTGTTAAGCCTGCTCAGGGCCCCAGGGAACCTACCACCTGCTTCTTTCTGAGCATGGACAGCCCAGATTAGGAGTGCTGTGCAGGTCAACTATGGTAGCCTAGCCCCTAGAGGGAGTTGCTTCCTGGCCATTCTGTCTTGCTGTTGTTGCTCACGGGCTCCCAGCTACAGGGCAGAGGCTGTGGACCCCTTGAACAGAATGGTCCCAGGAGGCAGGGGGTAAGAAGGACCACTTTGACAGGTTGCTTTTGTCATGCTCCAACCTAACCATAGCCCAGCATCATTCCTGGTTTCTTCCAGAGTCAGAGTCTAATAACTGGAGCCAGGCTTCACTGCTTTGGAGACTGCACTCATGTTCAGAAGAAGATACAGGGACTGTGGGTGGACATGGTAGAAAGCTAGCTCTGGAAGCTAGGACTGAGTTAAGGCACAGTCTAGCATGGCTGTGACATATCACTCCTCAAACCCAACTCCCCTGTCTGAGTGCTGTGGTGGGGAGTTGAAACTACATGTAAGAAGGACTGAGTGGCTGGCATCCGGTCAGTGCTCCAGAAGATACACCCCTTTTCTCTGTGGAGGGCAGCTGGCAGGGAGCTACCGCTTAGGACCGCTCTAGCCCCAGCAGGACTCTCCCCAGGAGGAACTCAGGTAATAGCTGCACATATAAATCAGGTAAGGAATATTCAGAGAAGAAGGAGGCCTGGCCTGAAGGAAGCCTGAGAGTCTGTGGTGGGTAGAGAGAGGTACAGGGCAGCCATCCCAGGCAGCAGCCTGTTGTGAGGCACGTCAGTGGCTGACACCGGGCCTCAGACTTGGAGCCTCTGGAGTATGTTGATGAGATGAGACCATTGCAGGCTAGCCTACTTTCCCTAGGCTTACACAGAGTTTACAGGGAATTTGCTTGTTACTCACAGACTTCAGTCCCAGGAACCTTGTCTTATCCCTTGAAAAGCAGAAACCTGTGTCTTGTATTACAGAAGCAGAGCAGAAGAAGAGAGTAAATTGGCTTGCCCAGGTGCTACAGTGGTGAAGCAACAATCAGCCACTCCTGCGGGTTAGCCCGGGGCCTCTGCCTTTCCACCAGGCCAAGCTGGTAGGGAGGAGGAGCCAGGAGATAATGTTTTCTGACAGCATTATGGTTGTCACCATCTGTGACTTCAGGTGAACTAGAAAAGGTGTCACCTCAATAGCAGGGGGTTCCTTCCTTCCTCCTGTGACTGCTGGTCCCTGTCTTCTTCCAGGATACTGTCCAGAAAGGAAGGGAGAAGTGGAGACTAGGGTACCCTGCTGAGCGTGGGTCCTGCCCGCCTTCCTACCTAGAAGTCCTAATCACTGTGTCTGGGGTTTCTCAGTATGCCAGAAGATCACCTGCTCCACATGTCTCTCCATCCCCCACCTCAGCCTGACACTAACACAGAGACTGCTCTAATGGTCATCCTCCTGTCAAGTCGGTGTTCTGGCCAGTATCAATGTGCTAATCCTAACAACTTATGTCATGAAAATACTGAAGTTTGGAAAAGTCCCCTGCCCCAGGCCATGACGCTATAAGAGACAGAGACAGAACTCAAACAACTAAAACCATTTCCCTTCTGGGAACACCGGTCCCTCCCCCCTCACTCTAGTGGGGAGCCTAGCTCAGCTCTCTTCATAGTGACTTCCCTTTCTGCACAGTGAACTAGTCGAAGCTTCAGAACTTGGGCAATTCCCAAGCCTCATCCTGGGAACCAAGCCCTGGAAGAGAGACACATGTAATGACATAATTATGTGCACCAGCAGCCAAGTCCCTGCTCAAAACCTGGGGACAATGGGGACTCTCCTGGCATGGCAGCAAGAGCTGGACTTGGATGCACAGCTGTGACTGCTGAGGGAGCTTGATCCCTCCAGCAACCACAGGCGGATAGATGAAGCAAATTACTCATGCAAGCAGTGAAAGTCCCCACTTGAGCTATTGTGACCACTGGCCTATGTTCAGCATTGTCCCAGGAACAGGGCCACCAGCAAACCCCACAGGCATTGACATCGGTGATTGATTCCGAATACAAGCCCTCCAACTGCTCTGGCAGGGCTCTCCTTGTGGTGTGCTGGTGTCTGCTCTCTGTAGTCTCCTCTCAGCGCAAGAGTCTGTGAGTTGTGGGCTTCTTTGACGTGTCTTATATCTGGGTTGAGTGCCACACCATGGTTAGCTAGACAGGACAGCATGCAAGGGTGCTAGGCACCAGGTCCTACCATGTTGTCAGTTCTACCTTCTCTCCCTGCCTCCCCTCTAGACCACTTTTGGGAAGTAGAGTCCCTAACTATAGGGACTGTCTCCTCTCTATCGGGGTTTTTCCCTGATCTGGGGCAAGCAGGGTTGAGGCTGCTCAGCACCCCTGGGCTGAGCCTCCAGAACCACTGTTAACATTGGCCCAGGGGAGCCCAGACAGCACAGAGAGCCACGGTGGGCTCACTCACCCTTGGGTCTTATAAGGACTAGCCAGAACAACTCCATTTGGCCTCTGCAGAGCAAGAAGGGTACCCACCTGACAGCCTATGGTAAAATGGCCTCGATGGTCTCCTCTGTTCCCCAGCACTGTTCCCAGGAGTAGCCACACTCATAATCCCACCCTAGGTCACTCTCAGTCTCCTAGGTAGATCTGACACAGTGCAATGACCAGTCATTCAGTTACATAAAGTGAAAGTAGGAGCTATAAGCAGACAGGGCCACCAGTATTCAAGGGAGTGCACAGGGACCTGGAGGCTATATTCCATCTCCACCCTCCCTGGGCCTAACCTACACTTGGAAGTGAAGCCACACTGAATATACTTGGTACTAGTATATGTTCTGGCCAAGGCATAAAACAAGACAGCAGAAATGACAAAGACACGTCCTTTAGATTTTAAGACCTTTCGGCTGCCATTCTTTCCATAGCAGCACGGAGGCCAGCAAGGTGGGGCCCCTGTGACCTCTCCTGAAAAGGTCACAAGAAGCCCACTAACTCCATATCTTAACCTGGATATTTAAAACAATATTGGGGTGCTAGGTGTGGTGGCGCTTACCTTTAACTCCAGCACTCAAGAGGGTCTCGAAGTTTGAGGCCAGTCTATTCTATATAGTGAGCTCCAGGACAGCCAGGGGTACATAGAGAGACCCTGTTTCAAAAAACAAACACCCTAAGGGAATAGGAATTCCAAACGAAGTCAAAGACCAATAATATCAACTAACATGGACCCCTGGAACTCTCAGAGACTGAACCACCAACCAAAGAACATACACGGGCCGACCTAGGCCTCCCCAACACATGGAGCAGATGTGCAGCTTGGCCTTCATGTGGGCCCCAAACAGCTGGAGGGGGACTATCCTAAAGCTGCTGCCTGCATGTGGGATATGCTCTTCCCGTTGGGCTGTGTTGTCTGGCCTCCGTGGGAGAGAAAGCACTAGAGACTTGAAGTGCCAGGGTGGAGGGAGACCCAGAGGGGTTCTCCCCTGCTCGGAGGAGAGGGGAGGGGAGATGAGGAAGTATTGTGGGAGGGGTGACTGGGAGGGCGGCAGTGAGTGGGATGGAAAAAGGAATAAGTAAAATTTTTTTTAAAAAATGAAAAACAATGGTAATGTAGGTCTGTAAACAGGGCTTCACACATGCCAGCAGCCTCACAGTACTGACGCCCACCACTGGTCAGCTGGGGGTGGGGGGGGGAGAACACGACAAAATAAGAAACCCTAGACCTTCCCTCCCCTCCTTGTTTAGTATCACTAAAACTAACTTCATGGACTCCTCTGGCAAGAAAGTGACGAAGCTTTGTGACACTCTCCTGATGTTAACAGAGTCACCCTACTCTATGGTAAGGGCCTGGTTTAGGAAAAGAGGGAGGTTCCACTGTCTGGGGCCTTAAGGGGAAAGTATAGACAGGAAATAAAGCCACCAGCCATGGGAGTTTTCAGTTGGAGTGACCAATGGCCACCCTAGCCGATTATGCCTGGGATGGCGGGGAGGTTTAGGAGTGCCCAGTCATTAGTTAAAATAGACATTTTAAGATGAACTGTCATATATGGGTATTGATTTTTATCTGTAGCTCCAAGGGAATCTGGGTGAAGGCTGAACTGCGGTCCACCCAGAGCTTCAGGTAGGGTAGCAAGAACTACGTGCTACAGCATTTTATGGCAAAAGGGTGGGAAACAGAGGGCAGTAAGGAGTCTTCTGAAGGTCTGTGCTGCGGGATAGCATGCCTGCCACCCTGCTCTATGTCCAGGAAGCCAGGCCCGTAGGCTCACTGGACAGCTAGCTCTGGCCACCAAGGGACAGCATTGGGTAGGTAGCCTCTAGACTGGAATTTGCCCTGCTATATTCTGAAGAGGAAAGAAAACAAAACAAAACCACATTGCCCAATGCTGGCAGTTGGCCCTCTCACTGACAAGCCCTGTCTCCCTAGACTTCTCACACAAATGGTAACGTTTTTTCTCCAAGAAGCAAAGAGCTACCTAGCTTCCCACCCTTTCTTTTCCCCTCAGTTCTACGCATGGACTGTGCTTCCCCCATCACCTCTAAACAGCTCTGTGAAGTGTGGCATATAAAAAAGAACTCCTCTGCAGGCTTAAGTAGACAAGCTATATTGGGTTTTAAAACAGAGTAGCCAAGCTCAGAATAGAGGTTCTACCACAACCCTGGGAGTAGGGAAGGCTACCTGAAACAAGATTCAGAGTGAAACCAGGGTGGGTAGGGAGGACTCCCCCAGTGGGCAGAGGAAGCGAGTGAGAGGCATGGCAGAGGGGACTGGGGGCTGTACAGGAACAGATAGCAAAGCTTTGTTTCATGGTGGCAAAGGCCTTACAGGTCTGTGTGCATGACTAGATGTGTAAGTGTATAATTGCAGTGTGTGTGTGTGTGTGTGTGTGTGTGTGTGTGTGTGTATGTGTGTGTGTGTGTGATTGATTGATTGATTGATTGATTGATTGATTGTGTAGCAGGTATGTGATATTGAGGGTGGTAATAATGAAAGACCCCAGGTAAGTGGCACAGGCTAGAAGCAGTGCTGTGGAGGAGGTTTGGGGCCCATGTGGGAAATGACCCTGCTCTGATTTAAGTAGTGAGCAAGGAGATAAGGATATGGCATAAGATCAGGTTATCACCTGAGGACACACAGGCAGAGTGCAGGCCTCAGGGTCATGGAGACCTGGGATCCATCCAGGCCTATTCTGGCTGGTCATGCATCCCCACAGATGCCAGCTAGGTGTCTGCCTTGATGTCACACTATAGGTGCTTGGGAACAATGCAAATCTTTGTGGGAAGAGTGAATAGGATGAATTTATTATTGGTTTGGTCCCAGTAATGAACTTTTTTTTTAAGATGTAGCTTGGGCTGACCATGAACTTTCTAAGTATCCCAGGTTCTCCTTGAACACATTGATTAGCCTCCTGCCTCGACCTTCTGAGACCTGGGATCATAGGCATACGCCACCAGGTCCTGCCGGTAATGCTTTTTAAAGATGCTCTCAAAGTAAGCTATGATCTCTTGGTGTTCAAGAACCACCTTTCTTAGTTTTGGACATAGTGATGCTGGAAGAAGTCTAAGTCTCAGGTGTATCCATCAGTACCATGGGCAAGATTCTAGCTATTGCTTCAGTATGGAAGGGAGCTACATCGTGCTGACTGCTGGCTTGGGTTTCAGCATAGGCTTTACAAAGGGCCTGGTAGGCTTGGGCTGGATCCCTGTGTGCTGCTCCTCCACTCTGACTCCCCTTAGGTAGGATGAAGTCCCTGAAGGTGAGGAGGGAGCAGACGAGACATGATAGACCGCCCATGACAACAAGGACTGCTCATGACTGGAACACTGTGAGTCATGAGATCATGGAGGGACTGCTCAAGCTGAGTCTGTTAGGCCAGTCATGCCAGGCCGGGCTGGAGAGGCAGACAGTAATGAATCCTGTGCTGTTGATCTGATCAGCTCTGCACAGTGGCCCTAACATGGTTGTGGGGGTGGCCTCTATGAAGCAACAGGCTCTACCGTGTACCATTTGTAATTGGGAATATAAAGTCTGATCAGTGGAACTTCTGGTACCAGTGAGCAGAAGGCTGGCAGTGCTATCTCAGAGGCCCAAGTAGACATGCCCACCCTCCACGAGCAGGGACTGCCCTGGGAGAATGCTGGAGCCACCTCGGAGGGAAAGGTGGAGCTGCTGTATTGGAAAGAAGCTTGTGAGTTACAGAGGGCTGCACAAGTGGAGATTGTAATTCTTATCATTCTTTGTATCCAATTCATCAATTACCAGGAGAGAAGGAATGTGTTGCCTTATATCTACTGCTAGGAATCAAGAAGAATAGGATATGTTTTCCAAAAGGTTTTTAGGGTAAATGAGACAGTTTCTACTTTTCGAAACAATTCATTCAGGCATCTTTAATAGCAGTGAGATGCTTCTGCACCTTAGCAGGAGATAGCCCAACGGCCCAGGGGTATGCACCTCAGAAGGGGACAGACATTAAAAGTGTCTGGAAGAAAATATCCTCTACTTGTGGCTATCAAGAAAGAATAGGTTCACCTTTTAGGAGTGAAATACCAATAATTCTCTATTTTAATTTTTTAATTTAAATTTTGAACAGGTAACTTCATTTCAAAGAACAGAACATAGAAAAGATATCTAGTAAAAAAAAATTCTCCATGTTCCCCATGCCCTTCCCCTGAGGCAGCAGCCTTCTGATTCCATGTACCCCTCCTGCACACAGTTCTGCTGATGCCCACCCAGTGCCCCATGTCCTTCATACCTGTCTCTCTCTGGGTCACAGAGTGGCCAATGGGAGCCATGCACAGTTTTTCTATATTGAGGCTTGGGCCTCCCTACTCTGTATACATCATTATGTATGAAGTGAGCACATCAGTTCTCAGCATGCACTACTAATGCCTCCTCTCCTGTGTGGGGACAGGTAATGGATGACTACAGCGTGATTGGACGCTCCCTGTTCAAAAAGGAGACCAACATCCAGCTCTTTGTGGGGCTTAAGGTGCAGCTGTCCACAGGGGAACAGG
The DNA here is from genome assembly GCA_964023405.1 of Apodemus agrarius. Taxonomy (NCBI): domain Eukaryota; kingdom Metazoa; phylum Chordata; class Mammalia; order Rodentia; family Muridae; genus Apodemus; species Apodemus agrarius. The sequence continues at coordinate 117,408,935 of OZ030006.1, read as the reverse complement.
GTATCATCGACAGTGCCTTCGGCCAAAGTGGCAAGTTCAAGATCCACATCCCTGGTGAGTGCAGCTGCATCCCTGCAGAGTGTGGGAGAGATGGAAGGCCGGAGCATGGTCAAGACAGCATTGCATGCGGGCTAGGAAGCAAGCACGGGTCCTGAGCAGGGACTGGACAGGGACAAGGTCAGGGTTGAATGTTATCCCACTGTTTAATATTTAGGACACGCGCTAGCTTCCATATGAAGTCGGTATTGATCTTACAGAGGAGAAGGGGAAAGGAAAGCCTGCCAGGGCTGGCATAGCACCACAATGCCCAGTAAGTTCAAGCAAACTGCAGAGACCCTCAGGCTCAGGCCCTTGTGGGTGGCCGGGTCAGGGTGTGCGCCTGCTTCTGAAAGTGTAGCCTATGTTTTTTTCATATGGCCTTTCCTTAGGTCATGTGTGTGTCTGTACCACCTGCATTTTACTGAAGCTGACTGTGTATTGGGCCGATGCTTGGTAGTAGAGGTATGCAGGTTGCCATGGGAGAGGACAGATAGTGAGCTCTGGATATTTATTATATACCCACAGACAAGACAAGTACACAGGCCTGAGCCGGGATATGCAAGATATGTGAAGTCTTGAGATGGAAATTAGCTGGTGTAGGCGGGATGGCCATCCAAGGTGGGATGCGCTGGGGTGGGAGTGATGGGAGTGTGAGGTAGGCCTGTGCCCCAGGGTGCTGAGTGCTTGCCAGAGGGGGGGGAGCGGGGGGGGGGGGGGGCCGGGGCCGTGCACTGGATGTATGAAGGCAGCATGTCTGAATCAACATGCTGAGTATGCAAGAGCTGGAGGTCATTGATGGGCGTGTTCTTGGGGGATGGGCAGGTAATGCACAGGTTGCAGGTAGGACTTGTGCATAGTTTCTTGTGGCACAGAAAAGACTGAAGGGTTTGTTTATAGTAATGCATTATGATTCCCCATCTTTGGTACTTTTCAATTGAGCAAAGTTGAAATATTTACAGGGAACCATATCTGATATCACACAAACTCTCATAGTCCTCTGGGGCTCCAGAACCCTGGGTTGGAAAAGGAGGTAAGGTGTGAAGGGAGGCTTAGATGAGGTGAGCAAGGTCATCATCACCTCAGTTTGTAATTTCTTGGCTAGATCATCCCTGACTCAATCCAGGAATGAGGCTCCTTGGCTACTCTTCAGGTAAGGCTAGGGGATGCGCGAGGCCACAGATAATATTACCCTCTCACGAAGGAAGGCAGTGGTCGTCACCAGAGACCCTCTCTGTCAAATATTTGAGGCAAGGAAGCAGCAGGTGTGCCCACAGCAGACAGGGCCACTCACTGTCTTGTATAGCCAGCTGCATACCAGCTGGGCACACAGCTCAACTAGAACAGTGCTAGCACTCAAAGGATCCACAGCCAGTTTTACATCTTCTCTGCAGTCTCTTTTGAGTCTCCACTGTGACCTCCCTGGGCCAGGCCCCAGGACTAACAATGTGAACACAGTTGGGATGACTCCATGTCAGTGGGCTTACAGTGTTATCCGGCGCCACAGGAGTTCCACAACATCACTGTTGGACTGTTCACAACTCTAGAAGGCTGGAGGCTGGAAACCCAGGATCAGAGAGCAGGCAAGGCTAGCTCTCCTTGGTTTACAAATGTCCCTTCTCTGTCCTCTAGTAGCCATCTCTCTGTCTCTGTCTTAATCTTTGTCTCTTTCCTCTGTCTCTGTCTCTGTCTCTCTCTGTCTCTCTGTCTCTGTCTCTGTCTCTCTCTCTCTCTCTCTCTGTGTGTGTGTGTGTGTGTGTGTGTGTGTGTGTGTGTGTGTGTGTGTGTATGTGTCTAGGAGCACTTGGTCAGGTATGAAGATAGACCATACTTAGGCATCTCAATGTCTGCATGTCACTAGCCATGCTAAAGCTGGGTGGGAAGGTGTATGGTGTTGTGACATCTCACAACAAAACCCTTTGTTGAGTCCTGGGTTTGGAAGATTTCCCAAAAAGGTGTCATGGCTCCTAAGTCAGTGCCTAGAACACACACAAGCCAGTGTGCATCCTGTCGTGGCACAGTGCCCATGAGTGGTGGTGAGAGGAATGGCTGAGCAGGTAGAGTCAGAGCCTGAGACCCAGTCTCACTATGGGCAGGAGCCAAGTTAAATGCTTACTGGTGGGTTCCACATTATTAGTGAGCCACGGGAGTGTGTGTAGAGGAGCATCTGTGATACCTGTGGAAGTCAGAGCCAAAGCCTGGGCCAGTAGCATGAGGCAGAGCTCGACCTGAGATGCCCTGCCCTCCTTGTGCTCATGGAACTAAGCAAAGAGGGAGGAACTGCTCTCTCAAAACTCTCTGTCACAGCTCTCCTGTGCTCCAGCTGTAGCCTGTATCTTGGTGACACCTGAACCCAGTATGCTGGTTCTAGCTCTTTCCCAGGAGCAATCTGGTATAGAAGACTTCAGAACTAGCTTCTTAGGGAAGCACTGGGGGAAGGGGTGATGGGAGAGAGAGCATATGACCCTCCCCTTTTGACCCTCCCCTTCCAGAGGAGAATGGGAGGTAACCAGGAAGTTCCCCAGGCAACAGAAGGAAGAAAATCATCCAGGATAGAAGGAACAGAGAGTGCTGAGTTGTCACAGCCTGGACAGAGTGTAACACAATTTGAGATTCTTGACTAATAACAGAGTGTAACAGGCATTGAACATTGTGCTGTGTGGGACATTGTTCTAAGTGCTTTGCATGGTGTAGCCGTTTGCTTTGTTGTGTCCAAAATGCTAGTCTGGGAACAGTTTTTAAGCAATAGTACTTCTGTCCCCACAAGAAGGTCTAACAGGACTGTAGCAGAGGCCCCAGCACACTTCCTGGTGCTCACCCTCTGGACCAGCACAGAGGCTTGTCCTTGGATGGCGAAAAGAAGTCAGGACTTTACTCCTGGAGGCCTTGAACTCGTTCCTGTCTTGAGTTTGGGTCTGGGTCCTCCTGTTGTATGCACTGAGGATGCTTTCCAGGATCCTCAGCCTCTTCTCCCTACACAGTGCTGAGCCGTGGCCTTCCTTCCACCTGATACCTCAGGGCACATTCAAAAGTAGGTTTCCCTGTGCAGAGCTCTGTACTCAGCACGCTGGCACAGATACTTGACTGACTCACAGAGCCTCCGTGGTTTAGTTATTGACCGGGAAGGATGCGGTAGCACACACCTTTAACCCAGCACTCAGAAGGCAGAGGCAGGTGAATCTCTGTGAGGTGGAGGACAACCTGCTCTACAGAGTTTCAAGATAGCCAAGGCTACACAGAGAAGCCTGTCACAAACAAACAAACAAAAAATAGTTATTGACTAGGAGCAGTGTTACTATCTTAGAGGCAACCCTCTGCCAGGTCACATGCCAGGAGTGCATGTGACAGGAGGTCTGGAGGGGGCAGAAGAGCAGGCTCTGTATCAACCATTGCTGGTGCTGGGCACCAGCTTCTGCCCAAGAGGTATTGCAGAAATCAGTTCATCTTGTAGCAGCCTTTGTGGTAAGGAAGCCTCTCACAGAGGCTGTCACTCACTGCACATCTAACAATAAGACAGTGTTCCCATCCTGGAGGCTAGACAGGTGCTGGGCCTTCCCTGCTGAAGCAGAGTTCTCAACATGGTATCTATAGACAGTGACAAACAGTCAATATACAGCATGCTGGCAGTAGCTGATGCACCTGTAAGTGTCATCTTCATTATATCTGGGGCTCCTTCCTGGTGGGGTGCCTGAGAAAGCCAAAAGGTAAAATGGTCACATCGGCAGCAGTTGCCAAGCTGAGTGAGCCTTTTACCCACAACTCTCAGACTGCAGGTGTGACAAGGTGAACTGCGCAGGTCAATTCCTTACCAGGTTACATGGCTGAAGGGACCTCGGTGAGCCCAGCGTGTCTACCTGCAGAGCCCATTTTGGGCTGAGAACTAGGCTGCAATGGGAGATGACACTTAGTCTGTGAACCAAGTGGCTGGGGTGTGTGAGGACCTAGTTCCCGCCTTGTAGGCTACAGATTCACCACATTATTGCCGTCATCCTCCATTTAGATTGGCTCCTGTCTACTACAGGTATCCCCGGGGAGCATCTGTGACCTAACGAGGATCCACTCTGACCTGAACTCGGTTATCTCTCCCTAACAATGAATTAGTTAGATCCTCGGGCTTCGGTGTGTCCAGGCCAAGGAGCTGTGCTGTTCTTTTCAGGTTCAGAGGATAGACCATTCTATGACTGTGTCAGAGAGCTCTTCCATCCCTGGCACAGCTGCCTACAGCACAGGCTGCTACTCCAACCCCAGATTCTCCATTGAGGATCCACCCACTCCATCCCCCATCTGCCTGTGTAAGATATGTATAAGGAAGCAGGATCCAGGTGTCCTGGTCTTGAATCAGATTTCCCTGGACTCAGATCACATTAGCCTGAAAAGCAGGGAAGTTGTTCCTAGTCTCCTCATCTCAGGGTTTTAGGTTTGGTTGGTTGGTTGGTGGGTTTGGCTTTGATTTTGGTAAGACTGGCTTTCATCTGTAACTCCATTGGCCAGCAAGCCCCTCGCTACTTCACCAGTGCTGGGACTGCAAGCACAGGGAGCCCCCACACTGGATTTTCCCATTGTCCTGGACATTGAGCTCAGGTCCTCATGCTATGTATGCAGCGAGGACTTCACCAGCTTGGCTATTGCCCCAGCCTTCCTCCTGGCACTTGTCACATCAAGTATAAGGAGGAGGGTATGGTGCAATGTCCATAGACTGTAGTATCCAATGTGAGTGCCACGCCACCAGAGTACACAGGTGGGACTAGAAGGCCAGCCCCTCCACCTGTTGAGAATGTCAATGACTGGTTACCTTGGGAAGTGTAATATCACTCATCGTCAGCAGCCCTGGTACCCAGCAGGATTCAGGAGGTCATCCTGAGTCTGGCATCTGTTAGACAGGGAAGCTCCTGTGAGAGCTCAGAGTGGATTGACTCCATGGCACCCGGAGCCCTCACCAGTGAGCTTACTGGCCTCTGCCCTAGGTAAGAGGCTTCCCATCTCAGCAGGAGGAATGACTTCTCTCACAGGCTAGGGCTTGTCCTGTGTCGTCTCCATATGGGAAATAGGAAAGAAAACAGTTTCTTTACCTGCAACCTAAAAGCAATAGCTCACTCTGTCTCAGCGGTGAGGCAGCTCGGGCAGAAGGCTCTCTGTTCCCACTCTCCTCACTTAGCCTTCTTTCCTTAGCATCTTACTTCAGAAGAGGCTGTTCGGCATGCTCCTGCCTCTAGCTCACACCCAACATAAGCACCTACACTCCTCTCCACACAGTGTCAGGCGCTGTGAGTTCTCATGGCAGCCCTCCCTGGTGGAGTGCAGCGGTAGCCAACCACTGAGCTGAGGCTGGCCTGAGACCCAGGGCTCCATACAGCTCAGTGGTTCCAGCACCTGAGACATGGCCCGCAGTGCCGGAGCACCCTCCTGTAATAAGCTGTCTGTAATATGAACTGTTTGGTGAGGACTGGCTCTTAAAAGTTAAATTGTTCTAATTTTCACAAGGAAAGCACCACATGTTTGGAAGTTTCCTGCCAGCCTCTGCATTGAATCACCTCACCTCACGCTCCTTTCAGCCATGTAGATGGAGGGATCTCAGCTTTCTTATCCTGTGCAATCCATCCTCGGTAGCCAGGGCTTATTTAAATTGCTTTGGTGATGACTAAAGTCACTCTTAACTCCACCCCCATCTCACACACACACACACACACACACACACACACACACATGCGCAGTTCCCGACCTGGACCAAGCCAACTGCACAGTTCCTGCTTCCGGACTTACACTTGGGCTGACCTTTCCTTATTCTAACCGTACACCATGTGGCATAAGCACATCACCCCAGTAACCCATGCATGTTTGGGGTGCTGCTGCCTATATGGCCCTTGGTCCCCATAGCACTACACTTGTGATCCTAAAGCCTCGTGCTCTGACCTGACCCCAGAGCCAGGCCCTGTGATGGCAGTTCTGCCGCTCCACACATCCTTGAGCTTTCCGAGGTTGGTGCTCAGGGCAGTGGCAGAGGGCTTCTCAGAGCCTCACAGTAGACTCCTGTCCTAGTCTAGGGTGCCTGCTGGGCTTCCCTACCTGCCCCTAGCCATACCTTGTTTCTGAGGGCTGTTCTCCCCTAGGGTGTCTGGCAAGAGGTCAGTGTCACAGTCATGATTGATGGTCCTGGTAACTACCTGTGGAGACCTAAAAGCTTCTGGAGAGAACATAAGACCATGTTGGGGGTGAGAGCCAGATGCCAGTTCATCAAAGGGCTGGCTTTCTCCAGACGTCCTTACAAGGGGCCACGAGACAACTTGGGGAGAGACAGCTAGGTCTCACCCGTGTTATCCAAGATGAAACAACACTCCAGAGCAGCAATCCATTCCACTGTGTTCTGCCCCACAGCTAGCTGCCAACTCCTACAGGGAGGCAGGAAAATAGCTCGCTGGGAGAAGAGAACTGAACAGGGGTGAGGGGTGAAAGTTGAGGTTTCAGAAAATCCTATAAAAATGAAAACAAACCATCCATCTTTCTCCCGGCGTCTTACCCTGACGGTGCCCTTTCTGGATCTTGCCCTGAAGTCTATAGAGACAACAACTCTGAAATCTGACCCAGCCCCCATAAGCTGCTGCCACCCCAGCCTAGGGCTGCCCTAGACAGAGACAGCCTGGTACTCAGAGCAGGGAGCACTTTGCAGTATCTTCCCCCCTAACTGAATAGCCTCCTCCAGCTTCGGCCACTGAGGCATTTCAAAGCAATTGTAAAAATTATATGAACCTCATCGAAGAACTGTTACAACAATGTTTATTCCCAGCATTTGAAACAAGGACAATGATATTATAAATAATTGTAGATGATGAAGATAGGCAAGAAAAAATAACATAATTAAAAGAATTTTACAAGACGGCCCGTTCACAAAGATGGATGGAGTAACACAATACGATGAAAATATCTGCAATTAACATAAACCAGCGCAGTGGACAGAAACCAGCTGCTGGTCAACCTTCCCACAATGTCCTGTCATCCACATGGGCAGTGCTGGGGCTTCTTAGAGTGGTCACCATGGCTCTGGAGCCCCAGGAAGAGACAGTCTGGAGAGTTCTTTCCTGGCAGCAGTTGGAGGCTTGGAATCCAGGACTTGTTTAATAGAATTTGCACAAACCTAGGAAAACCCAGGACTCAGAAAGTCACAGGGCTTGCTACAGAACTTCCCTCAGGAACCCCTCCGTATCCCAGGACGATATTAGCCCCTCAGAGTTCCCCATTGTAGCATACCACCCAGCCCTCCCATGGCTAAACTTCCTACAGCTTCTCCCTAGGAACTGTGTCCCCTCCCTACTCAACCCCACCTCAGGATTGGCACATGCCAGGTGCTTGGGTACTCTGTGTTGGTCAACTCATTGGTAGCCTCAGGCCATTTGTGTAGTGTAGGGAGCAGAGTGAGGTGGCTGTGCTTATGCAGTTAGAAAGTAAGCAGAGTGCAGCCTGGCTGGACACAGATGCTTTAGGCACCAGGCGTCTGCTGCTGGACCCCCATTCTTACCTCCTGTCTGTCTGTCTCCTCTTCATCACGATTTGATTTTCTAAAATATAATAATAATAGTAGTAGTAGTAGTAGTAGTAGTAATAGTAATAATTAATAATAATATAAAAATTTGTTTTCACTGAAAAACATATGCCAGACAGTACAGAGATGGCTCTATTGCCAACAAATCAGGGAGATGGAACTTTGCTTGACTCTTTCCACAGCCTCACCTAGATATGGTGGTCCTGCCTGTAATTCTAGCCTTTAGGGGCAGAGCCAAGGGTTAGAGGCTAGCCAGAGCTACACGGAGAAACCCTGGTTTGGAGGGGGGTATTTTTGCTTTTTGGTTTTTTTGGGAGGTGCATATTTTGGGGGGTTGTTTTGGGGGATTGTTTGTTTATGTTTGTTTGGTTTTTCAAGACAGGGTTTCTCTGTGTTGCCCTGGCTGTCCTGGAACTCACTCTGTAGACCAGGCTGGCCTTGAACTTAGAAAGCCTCCTGCCTCTGTCTCCCAAGTGCTGGGATTAAAGGCATGCACCACAACTGCCCGACTTGTTTTGTTTTTTTAAAGAGGTATAGATAAATCTGAAGTTCAGTTGTCCCTGGAGGTCATCTCTCTTTAGCTGGCCTTGTGCCCCAGTGGGTCATCTCCCTGTTTGATGACTCTGTTAGTCCACAAGCTAAGCATCCCTTATCCAAAAGTACTAATTTTTTCAGATTTTATAATATTTATAGATAGTTAAGCATCCGCAGAATCAAAAATCCCCTAAAATCTGAGGCTTTCTGAACAGCACATAGGCTCTCTGAGGCTTTCTGAACAGCACATAGGCTCTCTGAGGCTTTCTGAACAGCACATAGGCTCTCAAAGAATTGGAGTTTGGAAACTCCTGCTTTTGCCTGTGTTGTTTTCTGAGGTTTATGGACGGCTGTCGGTTGTTTCTGTTCCAAGGATCCTGGTCCTAACACCATTGCAGCTTACCCTGTCCGACCACAGCTGTCTCATGATTTAAATGACATTTAATCACCTGTCACCTGTCTGAGGTTTCCAGGGCATCCCACCTCTCCACTCCACAAAGACACGTGAGCAGCTCTGGGTAGGTGCCAACAGCAGAGCTGTCCCACTATCACGGGTGACAGAGGCCTGCCTGCACATCACCCAGTTTGCATACCTGCCCTCCCCAGCAGTGTGCTCTCTGATTGGCCATTTCTTGTTAGTTCTGGATGCAGAAGGTGGTTTTCAGGGCTGCTGTGACTCCCTGGTTTCTCAGACATTTCAGGTTGGGCTTCTCTGAGCAGAGTGGGCTTGGGTTTTCTGGTGGACTTGTGCCGTGGGGTGTCAAAAAACCTTTGTTTTTAGTTAGAAATCAGGCTCTTGTGTGTGCCACCTGGTTTCCTGCTAGCTTTGACTTCTTGTCAGTAACTGAGAATCAAAAACCCTTGGCTTTGTGGGAGTCGACCCTTTGCTGAACCCTCAGGCAGTGTCTTTGGGAAGGGACACACACGCAGAAGTGCTTTGGCTGCAGTTCCTGGAAGGGAGAAGTGACGGTCCTAGAGGTGAAGGATCAGGGGCGGGAATTCTTCTAAGGCAGGAGGCCCTGGTTCCAGAGACAGGCTCAGCCCTGGAGCTGGGTGGGGCTCCTAAGATGAGCAGCAGTGCAGAGGTCCCAGACAAGACCCAAGGCAGTGGGGTGGTGGGAAACTGGGGTTGTATGAGGAAGGAGAGGGGTGCAGTGGGGGGCAGCGTGAAGAAGCAGTGAGTGCTGTGGGGAACTGAGGGGAGGTGGTGGGCCTGGAAGCCGGGAAAGGGCTTAGCACAGGTGTTCATGTGAAGCCACTTTCTTGGTGGATTCGATCAAAGCTCTGGGTCTCTTTAAAACTAGGATCATTCAGCTACCTCCTATTCCTCTAAACAATAAAGTCTGTGGTCTCTACCTGCCCAAAGCCCTCTAAGACTCCAAAAAAAAAAAATCATCTGTGGCTGCCCCCGGACCCTTGGGCCTCCTGGGCAAGTAAGCAGAGGCAGCCTCCCTTGCTAAAGCTGGGCACAGAAGCAGGCGGTGGAGGAGCACAGAGCAGAGGGCCCAGGCACTGGGCCTCTTCAGTCAGGTCTTCTTCGTGCGTCCACCTGTGTGTGCCGTTCTCCGACAAGAGGAGGTGAGGGAGAGGCCAGCTTCCTGACGGGGCAGTTGTGAGACGTTCATAAAACTTTTATTGGACTTGCCACCCTTCCAGATAAATATTTTTCAATTTTATGAGCTCGTTTTAGGGCCTAGGCTTAATCCTGGCTTTGTAGCTGCCTTAAAAAAATTAAATATTGTTTTGGCAAAAGGAGCCCCTCCCCCACGCCGCCAAAGGCAGCTCATAAATCCCTGTGTTCAACTCTTGCCCTTGCCCTCCTCACCCGGCCTTCTTCCCTCCCACACCTTGTCCTAGAGCAAGATGGGATCCAGTGCATGGCCACAGCAGCGCCCCGACATTCTCAGTGGGGTTCACACAGGCACTGCTGCCCCCCCGGGGGGGGGGGCTGGGCCCTCAGTAAAGCCCCTTGCATTCCACCCTCTCTGCTGCCTTGAGGACTGTCCTCTCAGGCCAGCACCCATGGGTGCTCCTAACTTAGGGCTCTGCCTCTTCCCTGATGACTCTGGTGCTGTCAGAAACTTTCTGCTCTATGTCCATCTGTCCATCTGTCGCCCTCGGAAATGCACCACTCTCTTCCCCGTGCATGGTCCCAGATCTTAGCCCCTGTCATCACCCAGCAGGTACAGTTGACAAGTGCTGAGTGGGTGGGTTCTGGTGGAGAGATGAGTTGACACAGTTTAGACTTTGTTTTATGTGACACTATCCTAAACACTGTCATGTTCATAATTCAGAGCCTCACCACAACCCTGTACAATAAGTGTTTTAACTATCCCATTTCTCAGATAAGGAGATTAAGGCAGGGGCAACATCTCATATGAAGCTGCACAGTGATTGGATCCTGGGCCAGAGTCTGGGTCTTGATGGTAAGCAAGGAGCCTGTGCTCTGGCTGCTATTTGGATGCCTAACTCTGAGGGACAATGGCCCACTAAAGAACTTGGCTTGCGCTCAGAGGATATGGCCATTCACACTCAAAAGAGAATGGAGTGACCCAAGATGGAATCGAGTAAAGAGAGATGGTGGACAGATTGGGGACAGGGAGGTACTTAGACTCCACCACAGTGCCTGTGACATGGCCAGGTCCTTTAGGCCTCACAGCAGCTGTGTCACAAGCAGGGCTCTCATTCTCACCTGTCCCCTGGCACTCATGTACAAAGGCATGAATGCAGCTGAGGATGGAGCGGGCTCACAGCCAGGATAAAGAGATGGCACCAGCTTTGTCACTCATCTGCTGCTTCCTGACCGTCTGCTGGGCCAGGTGCCCTGAAGAGTTCCTCACTGACATCTTCCTATGCCCACGAAAGAGTAGGCATTGCCCATATCACAGAAAATAGCTGTGGGTCAGGGTCACAAGGGCTGGTCAAGGCATCTGCTTGGCTGGGAAGAACAGCATCCTGCCCAGCTACTGTGCTCCCTCCTGACCTGCAGCCCACAGCGAGAAGAGGTACAAAGCATGGGCCTGCTGTTTCTGCCCCTGCTTCGTCCTGCTCCTGTTCTAAGGCCCCAGATGGTCACCCAGGGTATAACTGGCAGTCAGGATGCCTATAGACTCCAGAGGTCCCATTGCTCAACTGACTCAAGGGAGGTTGTCCCTGTGACAATACCTGTAGCTCTGTAGATAACTGAGATGGCCACCAGGCAGGCAGGGAGCACAGGAAGGTTGCTTTTCTGGGGCCACCATAGAAAGCAGGGACCAGGTGATTCCATGGGAATATAGGCTCACTATTTGTAAAGTGCATGTACCCAGGGGCCAAGGTTAGCCTGTGACAGCCAAATATGCCCGTATCTGTAGAGTAGAGGGCACACAGCCGTGTGGGACAGCTCCACAGGCACAGGCATACCAAGTCTGGTCCACACTGGCTTCTTGTTCACAGTCACTTTGAGAACTTCCAAGCCTCATTCCCACCTCCCAGGCAGCTTGGACAATGCAAACCTCCCATAGCCAGCCATGGCCCTGGAGGTCACACAGACTACTGTTGCTTACCCACAAGGGCAGGAGACTGAGCCTGTGGCATTGCAGGCAGAATAGGACCAGATAGGCCTGAGTGACGGGTGCTGTGGAGGAGCCCCACAGACGTCCCTAGTCAGCTGCTTGTACTGCCTATGGCATCCCAGACCTCTCATACCACCCAGACCCACAGCAGCACAGCGGCCTCTTTATGTCCTGGATGTGCTGCTTTTCTCAAAAGGCCAGGTTTCCAAGCACAGTAACAACACACGATGCTCTGGGAAGTGAATTGATCTGAAGAAGGCTTCCTCCAAGAATAGTGGGAACTGCAAGGGACATTGCAGACAGTGTGCTACAAAGAGGCTGTGTGGCCTAGGAGTGGGAGGGGGGGTGAGGGACCATAGCTTGTGTCCAGTTAAAGAAAGATGCAACAAGCCAGCCACACCTTGACAGCCATCCCTGCATATTCCCTCCTGACCCTTGGACACCAGAGCCCACTTCTTCCTGGGATATGTGGGCAACTGTGTTGGAAGCCTGGCATCAGGCACAGTGCATGCAGGGACAGATAACCCCACATCTAGTGTGTGTGAGCTCTGCTTACCACTGCCCATACAGACTGCTTTGTAGTTTGTCACAGAGTAGTAAGGCATAGGCCTTCAAAGCAGCTCTCCTGGGCCCCTGATTTCCTACCAATGCTGGAGCTGACTAGGGGAGCCATGGACGTCTTAAGGAGTGGTACAGGCCTATCAGCTCACCCTTCTCCCACTGTGGGCGGTCTTCCTTAGCGGTATCGCCTGTTCTGGGCAATCTCCTCAGACATAGCATCTTGTAGGCTGTAATGACCCCTGATAGGGCTGTCACAGAGGATAGAGAAATCTGTGTTGTTTCTGTGCCCTGCCTCTACCCCACATCCCACAGGACCTCAGTCCTCATGCCCAGATGACAGAGGATGGTACAAGCACATTGGTAAGCCCCTTTCTTTGTGTGTACCCTAGCATATGATAACATATGGTCTCCCAAAGCGTAGCCAGCCTTCCCTCCTAGGTATAATCCACACCGTCCTGAGAATCCAGGGTTAGAGTGAAGGCAGTGCTCTTTGGGATTTAGAGAATCATTGGGGGCCACATTGCCTACCGCAGACCTAGAGGAGTCACTCTGGGCCAGATGACATCTGTACAGCATTTGGGGATGCAGAAGCAGTGTCAGGAGCACTTTTCTGAGGAGCCTGTGTCCGTGACTCTACTTCTAACCATTACATCCTAGGAAATAGAGGGACTTCAAGCCTGACTACTAAAACAAGGGCTTCAGCAGAGGAAGCCATGTCCCATGACAGGAGCCACCCTCTCAGCCCATTCCCTTACTGTGTGGTGACAAGCAAGTGCCCAGGGCACAGTGTTCTGTCTAACCTTACCCCAGTATACCAGTCACTATCCTTGGGTCCCCACAAGGTGTCAGAGTAAAATGGAGGCAGGGGGGACACAGTGGATATCCAGGCTGCCCCTGGCTCTCTCCCCGTACACTGCATGATAGGGCATGGAGTTAGAGCAGAGAGGGATAGGCCCACCTCCTTCAGAGCACACTGGCTCCTGTCCCTCCTTCCTCTGGCCGCTCCCCAGCCCTAACCACGAGGCACCTGCAGAGAAGGCTTCTGAGTAGAAAGGCGAGGCATTGCTTGCTCTTGGGGGCAGAGCTGCCCGTTGCTCTCCAGGACCTTGCCAGCACAGCACTCTGCTCCTGAGGCTCTAGCTAATCCCAGAGATGATCCCATATCCCCTCAGAGGTAGCCTTCTCTCAGCACTGACCAGGCTTCACAGGTCCCGGCTGGACTCCAGATCTTGACAATGGCTGTTCTTTTGGTGCTGTGCTAGACTGGAACCCTTGCACTTAAGATGCCACAGAGCACACACCAGGACTCAGGTCCCCAGTGAGGGGCCCAACCATCTGTGGCCCTTAAGCTCCCAAGAGCTTCCAAAGAGGCACATTGTGGGAAGTTTTCCAAATCAGAGGCCTGCCTAAGGGCCTCCCATGTATGTGAATAACTCCACTAGCTATGATGAGCCACAACTTGGAGCCATAGGGACAATTCTCAGCCTGGGTCAGAGCACAGTGTGCTACTTTGGAAAATGTCACGTATCAGTTGACAAGAGCCACTTTGACCATCAGCCACTATGCTGCATGGTTCTGTAAGAGGTAGAGATAGCTGCTGTGAAGTTGGAACAAAGGAGAGGTCAATGAGAGGTACTGCCCTCCAGACCTGCTTTGGGAACAAGGATCCATGTGCTCTCAGTGTGAGGAGACCTAGCTGAAGTGGAAACTGAAGGGTTCTTTGGAGAGTCAGTTGTGTTGGAAGGTGTGTTGCTGGGGCAGACACATGAAGGAGTTTCCCTGAAGTGGAGACAAGTGAAAAGCTAAGGCAGACTCAAGAAGGAACATTTCACTGAAGCAGACACAGGAGAGAGGATGTTCTGTTAAAGCAAGCATGTGAAATGAAGGCATGTGAGGAAGGAGTCTTTGCTAATAATATGCCGTGTTTTGGCCCGATTCACATTGTGTAGTTGAGCTGCATTTGTCGGGACTCTGTGGATTCGCTGATTGGATGTAGGTGCTGAGGCAAGGCACGCAGAGGACACGTGATGCTTGGAGGGCATGACTAGGACTCCACGGAGTGATGGGGACAGCTTGACTTGCTGGTACAGCCAGCTATGTAATGCTTGTGGGTCTCGCATCTTTGTGGGTCTTTGCTTCTCTAAGAGCGACAACTTTTCCTGGTGTCCCTCTGGGTCCCTCCTGCTGACTCCAGCCGAGGCTGAAGCCTAACTGTCTCTGCTAGCTCATATCACCACTGTTGCTAACCCGACTCTTCCAAACTGGACTGCTGGTGTATCCATGAAGTGTTTGTGAGTGACTCAAACTGCCACTGTTAACCTGTGAACTAAACTGCTGATTTCCAAACAGCACGGACAGGGGTTACTCTAAAGAGCCTTTCTAAACAGGTCCCCTTCCCCCATATCCTTTCTTTCCCACCTATTCCGGTGGGTGGTGGGCTACAAGGGAGGTTAAATATTTAAGAACCATTAAAATGAGGTTTGAAAAAATTAAAGTTACACCTAGCCTTGGCAGATATAGCAGAAGGACAGGCTGGAAGTGCCAGTGTCCCAGTGAGGCATACCTCTTCAAGCCACCGGCCAGGTCCGAGATAGTCCCTAGAGGCTACACAGACTACAGCCAGTCATCTCACACAGAGCTTCGCCCTGCACTTAGACACCCTGGGTGGCAGGCAAGTGGCGGTGAGGGAGAAGCTGTCAGAGCCTGGGTGGGGACTGTGCCACCACACCACCCCTGCCCTTCGTCTGCCAACCACAGAGGACAGTGGCATATCGGTCACCTGTGCTTGCTTCTCCCTCTGCTCTGGCAGCAGAGCTGATACAGTAATCAGGATGCCACATATGGGCCCTGGAAAATGACTGCCTCTGAGCCTTTGTTCAGTCTCATTATTCTCTACGGCTTTTCCCCCAAGTCATAAAAATGACGTTTTTAATATGTGGGGTGTTTTTTTTTTTAAAAAGCAATATGAAGGTAATATGAAGACTACTTTTACTGTCAATAGCTCTACCTTTTAAACCAGTTATCTTAGTTTCTGCTCTAGGTATTTTAATTGAAGATTAACTTATGTTAAAGTGTGTACATGCAGAGGGTGAGAGCATTAAAATTCTGCCCCCTAAAGTGGGGGAATGCTTGGGAAGCCATCAAGGACCCTGCCCCCAGCCCCTCTGGCATCAGGGCTGCCTTTCCTTAATCTTTCCCACTTAGGAAAATAAGAGGTCCTCAGTCCCTGTAGACTGGAGCAGACCACAGCACAGCCAGCACTGCCCCTCAACACATGGAGGGAGGCGGGAGAGCTGTGCAGAGTGCTGAAAGCATTGGTCTGAATGAGGACGCCCTCACTGTGGCCCTGGGCAACTTGCTGAGTGTCTCTGTCCCTCAGGTTCCTGGCATATGAGTGGCCTACAAGTGGCTGCAATTAGGGTATGGCTGTCTAGAACATAGTCACCACGCAATGAGCATTTCCTCTGACCGGCCCAGAGATCTGTTGACAGTGAGGCACTAGCTAAGCTTTCTGTGGCCAGTAAGATGGTCTTCCTTTGCGGTTCCTCTAGATAGCACCTAGCTAATTTCAAGACCATTTTCCTCCACATGGGGACACCCAGCAGCCCTAAGATCCAGCCAAACAGCATTTCCCATGGTGACCCAGAGTGCAGAGGCCTAATTTCCAGAAGTCTCTGAAGAGATGTCCTGAAGCCTGGACCTCCCTGGTGACAGTAAAGCGGCAAAGGATCTGGCCTGCCTTGATTACCAGACTGCAGTGGGTACTTCGTAAGCACAGGCCTGGTGTAAGTCCTGCTCTGGCCGTAGCTGTGAGGGCAGTGACATACCTGCCTGGGTAGTGACTCACTGTGGCTAGGTAAGAGGGTGTGTGAGGGGATGCTGGCAGTGGCAGTATCAGAGGTGACATGAGCTCGGCGTCCCTTGGACCCACTGAGCAGGAGGGAGTGAAGGTGCACAGCCACCAGCACCCTTCCTTGCAGCCCTGCCCTGCAGCTCTTCCCCTTTTGATGCTCACTGCCCGCCCACCCCACCTAGCTTTGTCATGATACTATCCCCACTCCCGAGGGAGCTCAGCTCTGTCCCCATGCTGTCCCCACTGCCCTCTCACCCTGTCCATCCAGCATGATGGCCTACTGCCTAAAAGCTGTGGGTATCCACCTGGCAGCTCTGATTGAGCCTGAGGGGAGGGAACAGACAGATCCAGGGTACCCTCCTTAGCCTTGCCCCTAAGGGCTGCAAGGCTGGGTGGGTGTGGCCAGCAGAGCTTGAAAACCCTGGTTTTCCAGGACTCCCTCCCGTGTCTGCTTGCTGCAGTCAGATGTACTCCTCGCCCCCAGCCTTTGTGGGCTTAGAGGCTGTCTGCATCAGAGCCATGCTCAGGCACCCTTCTGCTGGTTCCAGGCAAGCTGAAAGGGCCAATATGGCCCTTACTGACGTCTCTGAGGAAGGCTCAGGGCCTTGATCCCAGGAGGAAGACTTCCAGGGTACAACACACCTCTCATTGAGAGTCTAGGCAGAAGGCACTAAGGCAGTTGCCATAATCCACTGAGGGAGTCCAGCAGAGACGCAGACAGCTGGGGTACCTGGGGACTAGAGACCATCGAGCGTGTGTGTGGGGATCTAAAGATCTTCAGGAAGAGGCTGGCCTGGGAGACGTGAGCAAGAGTTGCTCTAAAGGGATTTTGGACAGCACAGAGGCGAATAAGCAGAGAGACTGGCAACAGTGACTGGGAAATTCCCACAGACTAAACCATAGCCCAGTCAACAGGACCTGCACTGAAGAGCCCTGGGGCCTTTAAGAAGCATATATTAACCCTCAGTTTACACAGGGCCTTGGGTAGGATTGCCAGAAAGTCCAAGGTTCCATGTTGCACATGAAATAATGCCTTGTCAGTGGGGGACCTGGACCTGGGGATGTCTTGGTGCCCCCACATGCTTCAAGGAGCTGCAGTTACCTCGTGGGGTGGAAACCTCACAGAATCGAGTAGTAGGAAGCTGGCCTCAGGTGGTTGACAGCTCATCAATGGCCGACACAAAACACCTCCCATAGGCTGTCCTTCCAATGGCGAAGCCTCCCCCTGAGTCTCGAGACCAAGCCATTTCCTGTCTGGATCAGAGTGATTTGAGTTTTCTTATTTAAAAAGCTTACACATATTGCACCTGTTTTTCCTCCCCACACACCCCAATCTCCAAAGTACCCCAATCTCCAAAGCTCGGCTGCATTGCGACTTCAGTTAACTTGGTGCGGGAATATCTCTGCAAAGGGTCCTTTTTTGTTTTTGAAGAATTCATTGTTGTTGCTAAGAAGCTTAATATAAATTAAAGAAGGAATTAGGCAACATTAAGACATCAAAATGGGCATGCAGGGCCCATTGCCTCTGTTTCCTCCCAATCAAAGAAGTGTGTGAGCCATCAAGTGTGCTCCAGAGCCGCAGAAGGGACTTGGTTTTGTGGTTACACAGGCCTGTCTGCCACCCCCTCCTCTAATTCCTTTTGTTACTGGGACAGCAGAATACAGTTCTGCTTCTTTCTTTAAAAAAAAAAAAATTAATCACCTTATCTCTTTAAAGCAAATTGCATCTTTGTTTACATATATGACCGTTGCAGAGAAGGAAAGAGGGAAAGCAGGGAGCTGGCACCCACAGCGGGAGGGGGGAAGGCTTGTGAGTCCGTGAGCACAGGCCTCACCTACCGACACATGACAGGGGGACCTGGTCACTCCCCACACAAGCTCAGAGGGAGCCTAGGAGGAACAGACTTTCTCTCCCCAGATCTGTCCTTCTGGCCTGTCCCCAGCCAGGTGAGGGAGGAGCTGAAGACAAGCCAGCTGTGACAGACGGGAGTACCCCACTCAGGCCCCAGCGTCATCACAGCTCGATGGAGCACACACCTTGGCTCACCTCATCTGGACCCCTGCAAATCCTGAAAAACTGAAGCCTCCTGTGTATCCGATGTGACTACCAGACCTGCAGGAAGGTCTCTTCCACCTTTCCCACCCACTCATTTCTGTCATGCCAGCCCAAGCCTTATAGCCAGCACCCTGACTCCACCCAAGGGAGCTTCTACCTTTGCCAGCAGCAGCAGCGGCGGCGGCGGCGGCGGCGGTGGCGGCAGAAGCAGATCGCTTCCACTCAGAGTTCTGCTGAGCACAGCCCTATGTCTTGTCCAGCTGCAAGCCTGTTGAACTTGGACCCTGTGGCCATCCAGCTGCCATCCCAGCAGTCCTCATCAGGATGCTGCCCCAGGAAAACCCCTAAGCCCATACTTCTACCCTCTGCCCTGCTTCTACAGCCCCCTGAGGGGGCTACTGACCCTAAGATGCTTACAAGGGATCCGTTCCCACTGAGGGGTGCCAGCTGCCCAGCAGTGTGAAGGCCCCTCTTCTAGTCTGGCCCCTGACATGAAAGCGACGCCAGCAATTGGAGGCAATTTGCTGGCCTTTGATGGCCACTGCCGGGCGGCACTGCGCTGGGCTTGAAAAACTTCACTTCCCACATTCTTCCCTGATTGCCCAGCAAAGCCAAGACCCAGCAGCCTGCAGCCCATTGTGCTTTTGTGTGGGGCTGGCGCACAGTGAGAAAGGCCAGCCAGGCCCTGGGAGAGGTCCCCATGGGAAGCCATGAGCAGTGGTGTCACACGGGGTCACTGCCACCCGCACTTCGTCTGGGCTCAAAAGAGAGAAGAGCAGGCTCCAAGACTGCTCTAGGACATGGTGGCTAGGGAGAGTGGGCCTCCTGCACAGAGGACATCATGGCCTACCTCAGCCCAACACCCAGCCTGCCAGGGAGAGGACCAGTCCAGCCTGATGTCCGAGCCAGACTGCTCTCTGCACCACTTGAGGGCAGGCATTTTTCCCCAGGCCTCACCACTGCCCTGTCCATCTGGGTCGGATGCATCCACGTGTGTGTGGCATGGAGGGATTGGCATGTGATGAGTGCAGGTGGGTGTGAGGGTAGTGTGGGTACAGATACAGAGGATGCAGATGCCACTCGGTAGATCCTCAGGCTTGTGAGTTTATTACCGAATAAGCCTTCTCTAGCTCCTTGCCCCTAACATGAGTCTGTTTTTAAATGCTCATTGATCATAGTCAGTCCTACTGAACATCACTTTACTACAGCAAGGGATTTGTCTCTTCTTCTCTTGGTTTCAGGTCCCCTCTGATGGTAGATGTGTGGTTCTCTGGTGCTCAAACACAGATAGGGATCAGACAACTTTAGTCACCAGGTCTGCCCCCTCCCCCCACTGCAGGACATTGGGCAAGCCTGAAGCTCTTCGGTATCTCAGTTCCTCCAGCCCTGACCAGTGAGGTCTGCTCAGCTCCTCATGGAGGCACCTCTGCACATGGGCCTAGGTGGCACATGCTTGTCTGGTCTGCATCCCTGGGAGCAGATTTCCCGGTTGACATTGACTTGCAAGAACTATCTCACAAGCTGTTCCTAAATGCATGCTCTCTGGATTCTTGGACTAGGAATTTGCCTCTGGGCCTGTAGGATCCCACCAGCACTGATAGGTGGGAGCCAGAGTCCTCAGTGTAGGTCACATGAGTGCAGACAGAAACCTCACTTGGTGGGACTGGTCACAGAAAGACAACAGATGCTGACCATGGAGTTAATAGTCTACTGGAGGAAATAGAACTACAGGAAAGAAGTAATGCAGGTGAGGGTCGGAGAGACTGGGTACAGTGGCCAGGTAATGAGCAGGCCTGAGCGGTAACACATGGATAGGGACTGGAAGGTAGTAAAATAAATGCTCTTAGAACTCTAGGGATTATATCGTCCTAGCTGAGAGGCTGACAAAGCCAGATGCAGGATAGGGAAGCTGGTGTTTGATGAGAATCACTGTGTTTGCCCATGCACATAGGAAAAGCCAGTAGAATAGGGTGGCAGATTGGAAAGATGCTGGTACCCGAAGCTGCCTGCTGACTCCCCTGACCCAGTCAGCACCTTTCTCCTACAGAACCAAGCATACACTTCATGGATTTGGCCATATCACAGATCCCCTCTGTCTATATAGCCTTCCAGTAATCTCTGTGGTGGTCCCTGCCATCTGGTCATGAGTCCGGTAGTCTTTTTCAGAGAGCCCTGCATTAGGCACATCAAAGCTGTTACCACCACCCTCCCCGCGACACGGGATCATTTCCTTAAGGACCATGCTATCTGGGGCTATCTGCTTCCAAGCCTGTTGACTGTCAGTCCTTCTGAATCTAGAATCTCCAGGGGACCTGGCTTAGACTACGTGCCTGCTCCCAGTTGTCCACTGATACTACAGTGCCAAGTATATTTAAAAGGAAAGCCCCAGGGAATTGCGAGACATTTTCAGCCTGAGCTGGGTCAGGCTCCTGTGATAGGTATAACTCCCAACTCCTCAGCCTGTGCCACCCGGCCAAAGGAAAAGGGACCACTAAAGAAACTGTGTATCTGCCACATTGCCCCAGGAGCTGTTGGCACAGGTTCTTTGGAGGACCCTTAGTGTTGTTCCCAGAGGGGATGCCGAGGTGACCAAGCTGCTGAATGGCCACAGTACTGCCAGACCTGTTCTTGCATCGCTGCCTGCTCTGAGCTGGTGCGGTGTGCACTGTGTAACCAGAGCCATCACAGATGAGATGGACTGCCGATTGGGCCACACCTGTCGCCCTAGCATGGCATAGACGCTCTGGAGCCCTGCACCTCTTCAGCAGTCAGACCTCCTGGCACCAGAGAGAGACAGGCCCTTACCATTTGTCAGGGTCTGGTGCCAGCAGGAGGAAGGCCCAGCTCTGATTCAGGGACTCAGATACCTGCAGGCTTGGCACCAGCCCAGGGCTGCCTTCTTACTCCAGAGCCTAGGCACCATCTGAGAGGAGTCAAAGCCGCAAATATGGGATTAAGATTGGGCCTCTGCAGGAAAACACCTTTTTCTATGTGCACTCAGGCAGGGAAAAGTGGGCAACCTCACTCCAGGCCCTGTTAGCAGCTTCAAGTCCTTGGCTTTCCCAAGGCATCCAGGGTTTGAGGTGGCTCACAGTCTCACTTTTGCATGTCAGAGTAAGCCCAGACTCTTCATACAGTGAGACAAGCCATTCCTAACCTGAATGCAGTTATCTAGGGATAAATCCCTAGAGATTAGGGGCCAGTGCCAGATAAGGTGCTTGGAGAGGTAGTAGCCCACTTCAAGATCATTGTTAGAGGCAGGGCAGTGGTAGCATGTGCCTGTAATCACAGCACTCAAGAGGCAAAGCAAGAATATCTCCTGAGTTTGAGTACAGCCTGGTATACCTAGTGAGTTCCAAGACAGCCAGAGCTATATACAGATACCCTGTCTCAAAAAAAACAAAGACATAGCCGGGCGGTGGTGGCGCACGCCTTTAATCCCAACACTTGGGAGGCAAAGGCAGGTGGATTTCTGAGTTTGAGGCCAGCCTGGTCTACAGAGTGAGTTCCAGGACAGCCAGGACTACACAGAGAAACCCTGTCTCAAAAAAAAAAAAAAAAAAAAAAAAGACAAAACAAACAAACAAAAGCATTGCCAGAGGCCTACATGCTGGTGGATCTTGCCCTTCAGAGTTAGGGGACATGAGGAGATCCCCCCCAGGTGCTAGTAGGTACTAGCAGATGTGGCCTGAGCCTCTGCCCAGCATCTATCTCATCTGCAAACCTAAGACAGTCAGTTGAATATCTCAACACAAGACTAAATAAGCATGTAGGATGATGGACTCAGTAACTTCTGCACAGAGTCGCAGCTGCCAGACACGGTCAGCTTGCAGCAAAACTAAAACATGCCTTTCACTGAAGGACCATGGGACATCTTCCATTCTGGAAGTAGAAAGAGAACAGGGATTTGCAGGTGAAGAAAGATTGTGTTGAGCTCTTGAGGATGGCCAGGAGCCCAGCCTTATTCTGGGTTGGTGGTGAGGATGGAGGAACTAGCTATCGACAGTGTCTCACAGAGCCTGGGTGAGATCCCGCTAGAGCTCTGACCCAGGAGAGCTGACTAAACCTCCCAGCTGTTTCCCTGATCACCTCTGCTCTGCTGGGGCTCCCTGCTCTGAACCCACCCAGAGGCAGAAGACACTAGAGTCCGCTACAGGGTCAGACTCCCAATAGAGGGCGTAAGAGAGTATTTCCATGGTGGCCAGGAACTTTAAGTGACATGTCTGGCAGGTAGAACAGTGTTCTCAGAGAGCATTTGGACCTTAGGGACCAGATGAGCAGCCAGAAGATCAGAGAGTTATGTTCCAGAAATGACTGGCTAGCGGCGAACTGGCAGAGACGGTGATGCTGTGTTGGGGGAGGGCAGAGCTGGGGGACAAGGACAGCTTTGCCTGCAGTAAGTCAGTAACACTTTTATACCTTGCAGGTGGCCTCAGCCCCGAGTCCAAGAAGATCCTGACATCTACACTCAAGAAGAGGGGCCGAGCTGGCCGTGGAGAGGCCACCAAGCAAGAGGAGGTCGCTGAGCGGCCAGAGCCCATACAGCCTGTGACACTCAGCCTGTCTTTCAAGCGCTATGTCTTTGACACCCAGAAGCGCATGGTACAGACTCCCTGAATGAACCATCCTGCCCAGCTGCAAGCCAGACCACAATGCCAGATGACCCCAGACGTGCCTCAACCTCCCTAGTCCTGTAGGCAGTCAGCCCCATTGCACTGCCATCGCACTGTTATTGAGCACCATTGAGAAAACCTGGGGACAGTAAGGAACAGTGCCAGGAGGGCCTGCCACTCCATCCCTGCACCCACCCAGGATAGCAATCAGGCCCACTAGAAAAGGACCTTAGTGGAGCCCACATCCTGGGTCTTCCCCAGTTAGAGTGTGTGTAGCCGCTCAGCCCTGCCCCAACTAGCTGGCACCCTCCAACTGGAAATAAATGTCCCATTGTGACCTAGTCTACCCATAGTCTGCCTGTTTCCGGGGGAATACCAGGTATCACAGGGTATTATTGTGTGCACTGGATTTAAGACTCAAGAGCAGGAAGGTTTAACCAAGCGGCTCCTGGGATGTTGTGGATGGACCTTGAAGAATGGAGGTTCTCTGAGCAGCTGAGTTTACTGGGGCCCTCTGGTCAGGGGTCAGTTCCATGGGGTTCCATCTTGCACTAAAGGTCAATTGGCCCTGGCCTCCATGTTTGAACCCATGGATTCCCAAGGGTCTAGACCAGGAGTGGAGTGCCTGTACCCTCTCTGTGCTCATCTTCAGCCCCAGCATTCTCAAGCTTAGCATGGGGGCTGAGATAGAGGCAAGAGGGTAGAACTGACCACTGAGGGAAATCAGAGCTTTTCCGAACACCTGTAAGGGTAGCAGATGTCCCAATGTTTCTCTGTTTGGCCTCCAGACAGACGTGAAGGCCTCCCTTTATCCCAGTAATCAGTGCATTATGCTTTAATTTTCAAAAATGGCATTAAAAATATCAACAGGGGCAGGTTGTGATCAAATGACTTGGGTCTGTTAAGCCCCAGAGCTAAAGGCAGAAGAAAAGGAGCCAGACCACAGACCACAGTGTCCCTGTAAGTCAGGGCCCCTAATCAAATACACCGTAGCCACCAAGACCCCCATGCCTCCAAGAGGCCAGGCCCCAGGCAGCCATAGTCAGGCAGCCTGGAGCTGAAGGCAAGCAGGGGCTGGGTCTTACTGCCAGGCCTCCAGGGACCAGCTTCCTCCAGTTGTAGGACTCCCCTGGCCTGGGTGCGACCCAGAGGACAGCAAATGTAGTGAGTGTGGCCTCAGCACTACGGGAGCTCCTTTCCTAGAGGAGCTGAGTCCCAGCTCCAAGGAACCCCACTGCTGCAGCCTGCATGGGCACCTCAGGGGTGGCTGCCTTCTGCTTGATCCTGAGCCTCACCCAGCCCAAAAGACTACCATGCTTGAAGGACAGGGCCACTGGCTGAGCTACCCCATTCCCTGCTCCAGCCTGTTTACCTGTTAGGAAGCCTTGGGGGGAGGGGGGGGGACAGCCAGTTAGAGCCAGTGAGGCCCAGGCTTGGGCATAGACCTCAGGGCAGGTAGCCAACCTGGCTGAGGTCCCATAGTCCCCTACATCACTCCTGGGAACAGAAGAGGCCTTCAGGGCTGTGGCCTCTTAAGTGTTGGTGAGTAGATGAGCAGGTCTGAGTCCTCAGAGGTAAAGAAGCCATTCTGCTCAGCACAGGGCCTGGACCAAGATCCTCCCCTAGACGGGAGCCCTGAAGCTTTCCTCTCAGAGTCCCTTCCAGTTAGGGCGTATTAGCCCTGTCTTCCCTGATTGGGCATTATGACCTTGGGCAAGTCCCCAGCTTGTCCCTCAGGATCCCCATTCTATAAGAGAAGCCCCTGCTCTATAGGGTGGATCTGGGGACACGGGACTCTGCTACGCATGGAGCTGCCATTCCATTCTGCAGCCCGGGAGAAAGCCAACAGCTATGTCCACAGAGGTCCTGCAGCCAGCCCAGCCCTCGCCCAGCTCCAGCTGAGCCATTCTCCAGGACCTGCATGTGTCTCCATGTCTGTAGCCCAGCATCTCTCCTGAAGACTGCTTTCCTTAAAGCCCAGAGCTCAGACTGAGGAAGAGGAGACACGGAAGAACCGAAGGTTGAGCACTGGGAGGACTGCTCAGCATGTAACCCCCGAAACGTATAGGACTCTGAAGATGTGTATAAAGCAGGCCTGCCCCAGTGTGTGCTCAGAACACAGCTGAGCCCCAAGAGAGGCCTCTCTCAGGCCTGATTTTGACGGAAACCTGAATACCCGTTAGTGAGTTAAAGATGGGATAAAGGGGCAGCCCAGCCAAGGCAGCAGTGGGAGGGAAGCCGTGTGCACTGCTGATCAGAACTGGCTCTAGGCAGGCCCCTCAGCTCCAGGACCTCCACCCCTCACAGTCCCAGGCTCCAAAAGGCCAAGTTCATTGCAGCCATAACCCACAGGAACTTGCTTGGGATCTGTGCCAAGGGTTAGGGCCCTAGACAATCCCAAACTCCTTGCCATAGTGCCCGGGGTGTGTCTTTGGAAAAGAAGCGCCCTCTGGCCTCCTAGCTGGCCTGCCTACACAATATGAAGTCACACAGCCAGTGTCACAACACAGGCTGGGTGGGGGCAGCATGATTGGCAGGCCCTGGAGCACGGGGCTAATGCACCAGCACAGAGATAAGGCTTATCTGGAACCGTCCCTGGAATCGAGACTCTGATGGAAACAGGCTCGGGGTTAATATATTTTTGATAGATAATGGCTGGTAAATGGGAAGCCCTGGGGGCCTGGGGCAGAAGGGGCAGTCTCTGTCCTCCCAGCCAGGCCCATGTGCACCTGGGTTCATGTGTGTATAGAGCCTCTGGACAGGGCCAGTGTCTGGACAGCATGTGCTCAGGGTTTGTCTGGCTACTGCATGTGTGACATCTGCACAGAAGTAGAATAAAAGAGAGTGGGACCCGGTGGATGCAGGGATGCAGGTGGTGACCCACAGTGCACAGAGCACAAAGGTGAATGAACATCTTCTCTAGGACGGCAAGACTAACAATAAGGGGCTACCAGAAGTACCAAACCCAGGCCCTGCGCCAGGTAGAATTCCCTACAGCTCGAGGGTGACCCCGCCCGGGCTTCCTGACCTGGACAACCTCCACATTGCCCGGCTTCCTGAACACCACTCATGAACTCCCAATTCGAATTTCTTGAGGGTCATCTATGACCCTCTGGCAAGAGACCACAGAGGCTCCATGAACAAGATCTTGAAGAGAGAGTAGGAGTGCCAGGAGAGGAGGGCCATGCTGTTAAGGGGCCAGAAGTACAGGCTCTAACAGGGGGAGTCAATAAATGGCTAGAGGAAAGTGAATTAAAGGCTTCCCAAACCCCGCCCTTCAGGAGCCCCCACAGGAGCAGCCCTCATTAAAACGAGTAATCACTACAGCACTGATAGTAGAGTCAGCCATTAATTAGCTCAGCTCAGCCAGCAACAGGCTTGCCTGCTGGGAGCAGGTGGGCGGCATAGTACTGGGGAAGGCTGACAGGGAGACTGGAGTGGAGGCCTGAGGAAGCCTGAAGAACAGCAACAGCGGTGGATTCCAGGGGACCCTTCTTTACCAGTCAGAGGCCTGGGAAAGGGGCCCTGTCAGTGGCTGGCTCCAGGAAAGGGAGGTTTCTGGCTGTGGGAGGGGAAGCAGTTCAGGATGACAGTGGGAAGGGGTGTGTGGAAGGTCTGGGGGTCCAACACAGATGGTGGAACTTGGATATAGGGACAGACTTGTCTGGGGCACCAAGGATGCATCTTTAGACACTGATTGGGGTCCCTTTGTTCTGGCCCAGCACAAGGACACAGACCTACCTGTCCTGTACTTGCTAGACATTGGGAACGCAGACTGGACCTTTCAGCCATGGCCTGTGCCCTTTCTTCCACCGCGGCCTGCATGCTCAGCTCCAGCTGGTAAACCTGTATGTAGGTCAGAGGTCCCTCATCTCAGGCTTAGGTGTTGCTCAATACACTACGAGCCCTGACGTTATCATGGGCCTAGAGGAGAGACCAGCAGCAGAGCAGTGACTTCCTGCGGCCACAGCTGGGGCCCCTGATAAAGACTGCTGGAGCCTGGTGACCGTCTAGGGATGCCCTGTGGGCACACATCTCACATGACCACTTCTGGGCAAGGCTTTGCTTGACCCTGACCTATACAGCTGCAAGGGACAACGGTCGGGTAGGGATTTCTTCCTCTGTACGGTTCCCATCAGTCCCCACCCTCCACTGAGCCATAGGGTTCTCTAAGTCTTATGAAGGCAGGGACAGAGGCGGCCCCGGGGGAGACGTTATGAGTTGCTCACTCTCCAGCTCCAGGCCTCTGCCCTCACATCTGTCTTTCTGTCTCTCTTGTCCCTCATAGGCTAAGCTCTGCACTTGTCATACCCTGAGCCCACAGGGACCAGATTTTAATCCTACTCCACCCTTAAACCCATTACCCACACAAAACTGTCTGTACCCCATCACTCCTGACCTCCATCGTAAACTTCAGCACTAATTTCACCACTGTTAGTTACGGCCATCAGTAAGTTCACATCATTGTCACCAACACCACTGTCACCAGCAGCAGCATCTCCACCACTACCCATGATGCACCAGACCGGTGAAGAAGCCCTGTCTTTGGAACAGTGCACCCTGCCACCCCACCCAACCCCCAGTATGGCCAAGAAGGCACACTGGCCTCAGGCACCAGTAAAGAACACAGCTGCGGATGAGGACTCGCCCCACTTGTTCCTTCCAGTGGGGACCCAAGCTGCCCCTGCATCTTGGTCCATCCTCCTACACAGATGTAGAGATCTACTCTTAGCATGGGACCCAGCAGGGTGGCTGACAGTGACAGCTCAGGCCCTCTGCTTGCACCCTGTGTCAACACATTTTATTAACCAGGTTGTGAACGCCTGTAATTCCAACACTTGACGGGGAAGGCAGAGAGATCAGAAATGTAAGGTGGTCAAGCAGAGATGGGTGGAGCTGGTCTTGGGACCGAAGCCGGGGTGGAAGGGATGTGAGCTGACTCGAGCTGGTGGGTGGGGATCCAGGGACAGCCTCAGGAGAGCCAGGTGGCCAGCAGAGGTGAGTGCCCTGATGGGAGCCAGCTGAGCCAGATGCCTCCAGTGCTGGATTCCTGAGAACGTGACTAGGCTGCTTCAGATTGGGTGCTGGGAAGAGGCCTGGGCTAGGCGCACAGAGGGGAGAGCCTCGGGCAGCTCCTCACAGATGCAGGCTGGCGCCACTGGAGGCAGGTGGTGCGGGTGGGTGCTGGACAAAACTGCAAAGGCAGAGAAAGATGGAGCAATGCCTCTCTAATCAGATGTGAGTGGAGATGCCTGGGAGATAGCCAGTAATTGTTGCCTCTTCCAATTCTTGGTACTTGCCCAGAAGGAAAGAACCATCAGTAAGCTGTCTGGCCCGGCCTATCACTAGTCCCAGCAACCCTGAGGGGTTGGGGCCTTCTCCAGGCCTGGCGTCAGCTAGGTCAGCGACCACCTGCAGATAAAGGCTAGGTCTCCTCTCTGGGATGCATGTGGTTTGCTAGCCTCCATGAGATGGAAAGGGGGTTCGTCCTAGACTCTGTAGCCCCAAGGACAACACAGATCAGAGGCCACAGAGTGAGCCTATGGCGTGGACAGGCAGTGGGCCACCGATAAGAGTGACAGTTGTCAGAGTCATGGGGACCACTGATAAAGCAGACAAGCATCTCCCGGTGGCCGGAAGGTGCTGGGAAAGCCAGTAGGGGCACCCACATGGGTAGACATGCTGAGACTGCTGGTTAGGCAGGGCCCATCCAGCCCCAGCAAGCAGCTGCTGCATGAACCCAGCCTGGAAAGGAAACCTCCAAATGGATCCCCAGGGCTCCACAGCGTTCCAGATCCTCCTGACAGCCCCAGTGCCCCCAGCAGAGTAGGTCCTTAGCGGGAGCAGTCTTCCGCCATGGCCATCTCCTCCTCCAGTTAAGGACAAGTAGCCAAACACGGAGAGGACCTAGAGTTGAAGCTGCTAGGGCAGTGTGCCCTAGATCACATGTGCCAAGCCTGGTGTGGGCATGGCACATACTCCCACAAACTCATGATATCCTGTAAGATGTCCTCCCCTTGATTCCCTCCTTGCTGAGTCCCCAAAAGGCCAGGTGACAGAGCTATGCTACATTGTCTAGTGAGGGTCAAGGGCACCCCTCAGGCACCCTTGGGTATGCAGGCATTAGGCCCCTTGGGAGCGACCTGCCAGCCATAAGGTCTGAGTATTAAGGCTGATGGCATAGCTGGGCTGTCTCAGCCTCTGTTCTAGGAGGGCTTGGTGGTCACCGTTCCAGTTTCAAGCCAGGAACACACACAGCTGAGGCTCAGAGATGGAGGAGACCCTCCCGGACCATCTGAGGTGAGGCCTGGGGACTCCACGCCCCTTCCCACCGAGTGCTGTCGCCATATGTTTTGTCGCCTTGCCTATGTGTGCATAGGGAGCATCCTGCGTCTCACTGGACAAGGTCCCTCTCACTGGGACCCATTCTGCTGCACGCTGGGGTGGGGGAGTCAGTTCCTCTCACAGGGACCATCCTGTGAGACCCTGAAGAGGGACAATCCCACTGTCCCTGCCCTGCCTTATATATTAGAACCTGTCCTGCATTTTACTGGGGCGGGGATGTTGGTCCCTCTCACAGCCCCAGCCACACTCCTACCTTGTTTACTCCACACTCACAGTGAGGGAGGACCCAGCATGCCACTGTCCTGTTGGAATATGGGCCGGGATCTTTGGCTGGGGCTGCAGAGCTGCTGGATATTATTGTGAGGCTGCATGAGCCACATGTTCACCACAAAGGGAGGCGTCCGTCAGGGAGGAGTGACAGCTACCCAGAAAAGATGGAGGCGTGGGGAGCACTCCCTGGAGCCCTGGGCCGAGCTGGCTGTGGATGCAACGCCACAGCTCTCACTCTATGAGAGCCAGTTGGAGCTATCTTTCTCTCCTGTGACGCAGTATGTGCAGTGGTCAGTGTGGGGCCATCTCTCTCTCCTATGATGCAGTATGTGCAGTGGTCAGTGTGTGGCGTGTGAACCCGTGACCAACCAGAGAATCTTACCCCAACCAACACTCTGCCTTGGGTCCTCAGCCACTTGCCCTGTTCCTCCCTGAGTTGGAGTGCCCACCTTCCCCTGCTTAGCTCTTGAGACAAGTCCCCAAGTCAGTCCCCATCCTACCTCAGACCCTGCCACAGAGCCACCACCTACAGCTGGGCATGCAAGACCAGCTTAGCAGTTCCTGTTGGCTCCATTGCACCCTTAAATCAGCCTCTCTCTGTCTCTCTGTCTCTCTCTGTCTCTGTCTCTCTCTCTCTCTCTCTCTCTCTCTGTCTCTCTCTCTCTGTCTCTCTCTGTCTCTGTCTCTCTCTGTCTGTCTCTCGTTTCTCTCCGTCTCCATGTATATGTATGTGTGTATGCATATGTATATATAAATTTTATTTATGTGTATGAGTGTTTGGTCTGCATGTATGTCTGTGTAGCACATGCATAACTGGTGTCCACCGACGAGGGAATCAGATCTCCTAAGACTATAGAGGCACACATAGTTGTGAGCTACCATGTGGGTGCTGGGAATCTGACCTGTGTCCTTTACAAGTGCAGCCAGCGCTTTTAACCACTGAACCATCTCTCCATTCCCCCCTTAAATATTTCCTGTTGCCAGCCACACACACACACACACACACACACACACACACACACACACAGCGGGCATGTGTCAGGACCGTGTTACAGACTTATCTCTATCCCCAGTCATCAATAACAAAACATGAACTTGAGCTCTTGCTGCCTCTCTCATAGACAACGAAGAATGGCAGCTCCGCCGTGCTCCCCAGCCTCGCAGTGCTCCTCACCCAGAAGCACACCCGCCGTGCTCCCCAGCCCCGCAGTGCACCTCACCCAGAAGCACATCCGCCATGCTCCCCAGCCCCGCAGTGCACCTCACCCAGAAGCACACCCGCCATGCTCCCCAGCCCCGCAGTGCACCTCACCCAGAAGCACACCCTACTAGCCCTAGACTTCGGAGGCCCAAGGTGATCTGGCCTGTGTCCTGACTGGCTGGCTACCAGCCTGGCCATCTACATGCGTCCCTCACCCTCCTCGACTTCACTCCCCTGATGGTCAGACTGCCGGGCTGTGTTCAGACTGCTCTCTGCGCTCCTTGCTCATTCGGTGTTCCTACAGGATGAGCTCTGGGATGGGGCTTTCTGTCCCTTTCTCTGCTCCCTGTCCTAGTACTGGGCAGAATCCACAGCAGGAATGGCCAGGAGCCACACTCAGTAGTCCCTGGGATGCAAAGACCAACTGAACTGGCTGGTGGTGAGTCTTGGGGGTCCCTGCTAGGCACACATCCCTTCAAACACATCTGCTGCTACTCGGGATCCCGCCATGTGTCCAGGCTTCACCAGCAGCGCGGTACCAGCCACATCTCAGCTCCTCCTCCCCTGCTGGCCATCTCTATGGCCACCTGCCCCACCAGTCCAGTGGGGACGGTGCCCCCCATCCCAGCTCCCAACAGACACCTGGGGCCAGCCTACCCTCCATGGGCGCCATGTCCCCCGGGCCCTCCTGAACCATGTCCTCTAGCTCCCTTGCTTCTGTGCTGCTCAAAAGCTAAATCCAATTAATTCTCTTAGCCTGACAGGTAAGGTTGTAGGCTCTGGCTGGAGCCACTGACTGGCCAAGACCACCACTCGCCCACCGCCATACTTGATCCTTGCCAGGCTCTCCCTCCCCTTGCTGCTGTGCCACAGAGCGCGTAGCTCCAGCCCCAGCTGCCCGGGGGTCCCTACACAGGCTCCTCCCCCTTCTTCCTGTGCCACACCACTTCCTCCCGCCTACTCTGGATCCAGGGGAAGAGCAGCCAGCTCTGGCTCAGCAGAGAGATGCCCAGGACTGAGGCCAGGTGCCCAAAGCAGCCACCGCCACCAGGTGCCCACCACCACCGTGCCTAGCCCCTCCCCAGCAGCCATAAAATTGAACCAACTGCTCCCAATTCTACCCAGCACTGCAACTCGACCCAATACCTCAACCCTACCCAACAACCTAAAGGCCCAACACGCCAACTCAACCCAAGCCCCAACTCTACCTAATACCCCAATTCTACCCAATATCCCACCGCTACCTGGCACCCAACTCTACATAACAGCCCAACTCTATCCAGCATTTCACCCGACACCCGCAATTCGCCCAGAACCCCAGCTCTGCCCGGCACCTCCACTCTGTTCAGCACACCAATCTCTGCCTAACACTTTGTACTCCCTCCTCAGTGGGAGGCTGAGAGCCTCACACAGTGCCTGGGATGGACCCTTCAGAAGCTATGGGACAAGAACCTACTGAGGGTCACTGAGGACACCCAGAAGCCAGCGGGGAGGGGCTAGGGCTGAGGAACGCTGTTGTGAACAGTACCTGTCACCAGAAGAGCAGGCACTGTGATAAAAGACAAGAGGGCAGGTGAGGGAGGGAGAGGAGGGTGCAGCGGCCTCCACTCCCAAGCATGCATGGCTGCCCCTCTCGGCAGTTCTCTCCGGCAGCCACCAGGCCTGACTTTGTCCTGCAGGCTCTTGACCTCCACCAGGGTCGTTCTTCCTTGAGGAAAAGACCCTCAGCTAGCCCCCAGCTTCTTGGCATCCGCGCCATATCCCTTGCAGCCCTGCTTTCTGTCTTTAAACCTTTGATCTAACTGGTTTCTAAAAACATTGATAATGTCATTTTGGTTAGAAAGGAGAGAAACCTGAAGAAAGGCATGTAAGAAATGATCCACTCCAAGACAGCCAGGACTGCCACTCAAATGTCTAGAAATGGTGGGGAGCAGGGGGTGTTCAGACTGCATTTGAAGTGTTATCCAGGTAACTTTCTAGGGCGCGCACGCGTACACACACACACACACACACACGAGAGAGAGAGAGAGAGAGAGAGAGAGAGAGAGAGAGAGAGAGAGAGAACAAGATGAAACAGAGAGACAGAGAGAACTGATAGGTCAGGATCCACAAGGCAGGGAGAGACCAGGCCACTCTGATTGCCTGCACTGACTGCAATTAAAGCCTGTAATTGATTCCCTCAATGGGGACCATTTCAATGCAGAGAATTAAGGTTTTCTTCCAAGATAGAAATAAAGATTAATTTGCAATTTCCTTCCTCACTACCCTTGTAAGAACAGCCCCTGCCCAGAGGAGCTCGGTCCTGCAGGAGGGCAGCAGACCTGGCCTCATGGACAGGCCACAGAGCAGCCTGGAGGCTCCAGAGCCTGTACCAGGCTCAGACGGAGAGCCCCACCTATGCCCTGATTCAGACAAAGGCCTCTGAGGGCTTGAGCTAGCCAGTGGTCTTGGGGGAGCAGTGTAGGCGTAGGGAAGAATCCGAATCCGAATCTGCAGGAGCCCCACAGTAGAGTCAACTCCTCTGCAAGAAATGGCCGACGGGAGCAAGCGCAGAGCTGCATGCTTCCTCCACCTTCCTCCGGGCCCTTCCGACAGAGCCAACTGGGCCCTGGAAAGGGCGCCAAGGAACTCACATAAGAGCTCTAAAGGGACCCCACCCAGCCTGGACCTCCTCAGCCCCCTGCGGTAGACCTCTCCTGAAGAATTTAGCCTCAGCCCAGCACCCCCCACCCCCTCAGCCCAGCACCCCCCACCTCAGCCCAGCACTCCCCACCTCAGCCCAGCACCTCCCACTCCCTCAGCCCAGCACTCCCCACCACCACCTCAGCCCAGCACCCCCACCCCCTCAGCCCAGCACCCCCACCACCTCAGCCCAGCACCCCCTCAGCCCAGCACCCCCACCACCTCAGCCCAGCACCCCCACCACCTCAGCCCAGCACTCCCACCCCCTCAGCCCAGCACCCCCACTCCCTCAGCCCAGCACCGCTACCCCCTCAGCCCAGCACCCCCACCCCCTCAGCCCAGCACCCCCACCCCCTCAGCCCAGCACCCCCACCACCTCAGCCCAGCACCCCCACCCCCTCAGCCCAGCACCCCCACCTCAGCCCAGCACTCCCACCCCCTCAGCCCAGCACCCCCCACCCCCTCAGCCCAGCACCCCCCACCACCTCAGCCCAGCACCCCCCCACCTCAGCCCAGCACTCCCCACCCCCTCAGCTCAGCACCCCCCACCTCAGCCCAGCACCCCCCACCACCTCAGCCCAGCACCCACCACCACCTCAGCCCAGCACCCCCTACCTCAGCCCAGCACTCCCCACCACCTCAGCCCAGCACCCCCCACCTCAGCCCAGCACTCCCCACCACCTCAGCCCAGCACCCCCCACCTCAGCCCAGCACCCCCCACCACCTCAGCCCAGCACCCCCCACCTCAGCCCAGCACCCCCCACCTCAGCCCAGCACCTCCCACCTCAGCCCAGCACCCCCCACCTCAGCCCAGCACCCCCCACCCCCTCAGCCCAGCACCTTGAGATCAGCATAGCCCTCCGTCTCTCAGAATCTCTGCTCCATTATGGGGCTTTGCAGAGTGTCTGGACCCCATCCTGTCTCCTTATGTTGTTCAAGATCCATCTTGCTTAAGAATGGGTACAAGAGGTTCCCAGCTGTACACACTCCGACGTTACTGCCCAGGGGCTTGGCTCTCCTGACGGTTTGGGGGTGACTTGTGGGTAGACTCAGTGACTAGGTGGTAGAAACAGACTTACAAGGTCTCACAGCCTGGCCTGACTCCCTCTGCAGGTACAGAGGCCCACCGCCCTCCTGAAATCCTCCCCGGCCCTCCTATGGCCCCATATGGCCCACTAGGGAAGCCATCCAAGCGTTCCCTCCTGCCCTGACTTCAGCTCTTCCTCAGAGGGTACTAAAGCCATCACAGAAATGAGAAAATGTCAGCACAGCATGAGGACAGGCCCAGACCAGACTGTGATGGCTCTGCTGGGTCCTGACCGTACCTCTGTGACTGAAGGGCCCCATGTCCCACTGAGCCTTCTCCTTCCGGGCCAATGCCTCGGCTGACGCTGACTCCCTCGGAACGCTGGGCTACAGAGGGCAGGGAGTCAGGTCCCAGCCTCAGGATAACTATACAGGAGGATGTAGGGGCGAGTGGTGCCTCAGTTTCCCTGAAGAGCACATAGTCAGAAGGGTTCTAGCCTGATGTGGGCTGGATGCTGCAGACCTTTGTGTTCAGCTAGTGGTCCCTAGCAACAGAGCGTTACTAGGGGGTTAATGTAGGACAGCATGGCCAGCCACATTTCACACCTGAGGTGGACCTTGAAGCCATGAATGAACCACCATGAATAGAGGTTGGCCTGACCCCAACAGTTCTTAATTTTTTTAATTTTTATTTTATTTTATTTTATTTTTACTGATTAGACTGGAGTTTCCTGAGTTTTTGCCTGGGCTGGGTTCAGCCTGTCCCTAAGTAGCCCCTGTGTGAGCGTTGGCCACCCCCAGGGAGAGTAGGCTGGGTCATCCCCATATAGAGTCCCAGCGTACAAAACTTCCTGTGTGTTCAGCCTCATCAGACCTTCTGAGGATAGTGCTAATGCGGAATCTGCTGCCCCCAGCAGCCAGCAGCCCCTACATCCACCATGGCTTCCCTCTGATGCAGCACGGCCTGCCCGGAGCAACTGTCTCCCCCTCTCTGGGCCCTAGCAACTGAAATCACTAATGGACCCTGCCCTAGTGAACAGAAATGTAAAGTGAATGGGACCCACAACAGACACTCAATAACTGTTCCGAGCCGAGTGCTACAAAGCTGAAGGTGTTTTACAAAGTTCTTGCCCCCATATGGAAGCAGCCTGCTTGGTTGACTGTTGTCTATCAGCTGATGGGTGGATGCGGCCTGCCCAGCTGGCAGAAAGCCCCAGGAACAGAATGTGCCCATACAGCACGGGTGAACCCTAATGTACCACAGCCTGCAATATCATTCAGTATGTGTGCGAGCGGTCCAGAACAAGTGGGCAGATCAGAAGAACATGGTGCTTGCTGGAGGTGGTGACGGAGGGGCTGGGAGGGGCCGGGAGGCTCCTCTCAGGGTGACAGTGTATTAGAGTTTACTGAGAGGTAGTGTGCATGTGAGCCTGTGAACACATTAGGACTCAGAGATTGGACACTCTGAAAATGTTCATTGTAATGGTGTGTGTGTGTGTGTGTGTGTGTGTGTGTGTGTGTGTGTGTGTCCCCACACCTAACAATGTGCCATGGGATAGGTATATGGAGGTTAGAAGACAACTTACAGGTTATTTATTCTTTTCTTACAATGTAGGTCCCAAAGATCAGACTCAGGCTGTCACACTCGGCAGAAAGCACCTCCACCCACTGAGCCATCTTGCTGGCCCTGAAAAGTATTACAGGAAGAATGTCTCAATAAAGCTTTGAGAAAACAAAAGCAGGCCTGGAATATAGCTCGCTGACCTGCAAAGTTCTGGGTTCCTCCCCCGCACTGGAGAAAATTAAATAAGAACCAGGCATGGTGCATACCTAGGAGTCCGCTGCTGAGGAGACTGAGGCAGGAGGAACCCTGTGAGTTTGAAGCCAGCCTGAGCTACAGAATGAGACCTTGTTTCAAAAATAAATCAATAAATAAAAATAAATTAACACAGAACCTAACAATCTAACTCCTAGGTATATGCCCAAGAGAACTGACAATATATCCACATACAAACTCACATGTGGATAGCACGGCAGCGGTGTCCACAGCCGGCTCCGGAGAGCAGCCCCCATATAGCCATCAACGGGTAGACGGATATATGAAATAGAATCTATCCATACAGTGGAAGATCCCGACTGGGGGCTCAGGCTAGCAGTGGCAGCCGGTGGAGGCAGAGTAAGCCAATGCTGGGTGACGACAGCACAGTGCCGTACACACCCACGGTACCGCTTGGTTCTAGGCTCACACAGTCCTGGCACCTGAGGCTGCACAGCACATCTATGATGAAATGCTGGGCTCGAGGTAAGACTGTTTTGTAGTTATCTAAATCTGTATCTTTCTTACTGAGAAAATGGCACAGCTGTACAAAATGCAGAGCCGCCCCCCCCCCCCGCGCTGCCCTGCTGCAGAGCCCCCCTCCCACACTGGCCTGCTGCAGAGCCCCCCCCACACACACACACACTGGCCTGCTGTTCTCCCAGATACATAGATACACACAGCTGGCCACAAGGAACCTCTGGGCCTCCCTGACATTGGTGCCACCTCTGTGCCCACCACTCCACCTATGACACTCCCACCTCACCCCCATCCTCTTGGGGATGACTATAGAGATTGTTTTGTTAGTCTTGGGCAGGGCAGAAGACGCCACTGGATCCTGACCCCAAGCTGTGTAATTCTCACAGCAACCCCAGACAGGAAAGGGCCTCTCAGAGACTTAGGACAGAACGCGCAACAAGAGAGCCAGGGTTTGGGCCACCATAAGGCACAGAGAAGTGCACCGGATTTGTGTGCTCCTCCTCCCTTGTTCCCTCCTCGAGGACCTTTTGTGTCCCTGTCCTGGTCCCTGGCCCTCTTTGAGCACCTGCTGGCACAAGCCACTTTCTGTTGAGTAGGAGCTAACCTAGGATCTGAAGCACAGGACGTCTGAGCGCACTGGGGACTGTGACTGCAAATCACAGCTCGCTGCTGGATCCCGAGGGTGGCTGGATCCCGGGGCAGCTGGCAGCCGGGTGGTGAGCGCCTGCCCTGCCCTGCCCTGCCCCCGGGCTCCGACAGAGGGCAGGCACGGCCCAGCCTCTGGATTGTTAAGTGGGACAAGGAGGAGAGCTGAGCACAGGGCTGGGGGCCCAAGGATGTCTCAGAAAGAGACCCAGAGACATGAGCCAGAGAGCGGGAGAACAGGAAGGACTCAAGGTACCAAGCTTCTCGCAGCAGCCCAGACCTGCCGGGTCCCCATGGGATCACAAGGGCCCCCCATAGGCTGGCGACAGAGGCCAGTAGAAAGAGAAGGTGCACAAATGCACGAGTTAATGTGTGTGGGGTGGGGGGGTGGGGTGGAGGGGTAGGTGAGTGGGTGGGAGAGAGAGAGAGAGAGAGAGAGAGAGAGAGAGAGAGAGAGCAAGTACATGCCCTGTGCTAAAATCCACTTTCTGTTTGTTTAAAATGTAGCTATTTACATTTTAAAATTCCACTCTGACTCATTCCTGGGCCTGAGTGAACCATCTCCGAGACCCACAAAATGGGCCTTTTCTCCCATGGAATGGTCCCACCAGGGCCAGCTGTTCAGAAGCAGAGGCACAACCTGCTCGGGGAGGAGCACATCAGCCCCAGGCCAGGTGATCAGCACAAGGACACAGGTGACAAGGCGGGGAGCTGTGTGTCAGGAGTGCACAAGGAGAGCCTGCAGCAGAGGAGGAAGCCCGCACTCACACGCAGCCCGAAACCGCCACCCGGGTCCCTGCCCCCCCCCCACGGCCCCAAACCCGGGCACATTCCCCCAGTAACACCTGAGCTCATGTCTTTGCACATGGTCC